>CM062815.1:358985826-359585826 GCA_031772625.1 Pinus tabuliformis | reverse complement strand
ACATGATTGAAACACTATATCCAGTAGTGGAACATGAAGCCATAACTTGATTCTCCAAATAATGATCTATCTTCTATGCACTACGAAAGAATCCAAGAATCCAAGCCCTTGGCTTGAGTTATAAGGATTTATTTATAACAAATGGTAATGACCTTTGAGCTTCCTCATGACTCTTCAACTCCTATGACTTTTCATATTCTATACATGTCTTATTACATTCCATGGATATTCATATTCCACATGTGCCTCTTGGACTTCATTAAATAACATTTATTACAAAATACAAATTATATCTGAGACAGTGGCTATATAAGACAAAATTGATAATGGAATAAAGTCTTGTCAAATTGATAAGTCATTTGCTTCCTCATGGAGCTCATTTCTAATGTATGTGTGCCATGATTTGAACTTTGTTGAGATGGTTTTGACCCAAACTACCAAGTCCCTCACATAATGCATCTTCACCTCCAGTGCCTCTGTCAATATAGACTTGGAGCTTGACTGTATATTATTCCATATCCATGAAAAATCATTTGAGATTTAATGGGTGCAATGGCGTATTGTAGAATAATGTCTTTGGTGACTTTATTTGTTCAATGTATTTCCAGATCTCCTGGAAGATGATTTCTTTGCCTTTGATTTCTTCAAGTGTTCCTATTGAAGGCATCCCATGTTTTTATGCTAGAGACTCAAAACCATTGTGCAGTTGATTATAAGAAGCAATATTACTAATTGATTATTCTCTAAGACGCATGTAGTTATGATGGTGGAGTATCAGCTGAACTCTATCTATCTTTGTGACAATCCTATTTTTTCTTTCCAAATGTTGTGGAGCATCCAAATACTTGGCAACTCACACCTAAAGATAATCGACCACTTTGTTTGCTACTTTCAAGAGTTTCACCACTTCTTGTGCTTTCTTTTGCATGCCAACAAGAGGAGACACCACTTACTATAGAAGTATCATCTCATCATATAATTATTCCATGGACCATGGTGTCCTCAATTGGCCCTAGTTCCTCTTGAATGATTGAATTCCATTATGCGGCATTGAAACTATATGAAGATAACCGTTGATTTTATGCCGCAAGGTGTTCTGCCTATTGCTTCACTGCAGCAAGTTATTTCCTCAATCTAGCATTCTCACTCAATAGATATTCAGAGTTGTCCTATGATTTCGTGGCAAAAGAAACATTTTCCGCTATGATTTCCCTAGGATTCCTTCTGGTATTGGTAGTTATCACCTTTTCTGTAGGAACCGAGGCTAGATTCTGAGGATCATTTGGTAAGTATCTATGCCTCTACTGCACAATCATCTTCTTAAGTTGAACAAGTGTGACATTGCATACATACATGACTCTGTTTGTTGGTGGAGGTGTGATTCCCATTTCTCCAAATGGAAGATGACCACCTTAGAGAGAAGTTTCTTCTGGAGAACCAGGTTCATCATCCATGGGTTGGATGGTATCATCTTCCTCCAATTCTTCCTCTTTTATCTCTTGAGTCAATTTTTCTTCTTCTAGTCTATGAGTTTCTTTCTATTCCTAGGACTGCCTTTGTTGTTCCTCTTTTATTCTTCTCCTTTATTCTTATTCTTCTTGTTTCTTATTATCAACTCATCTTACTTCCTCTTCTCCTTTTCTTTTGCTTCTATCCTCTCTTATTCTACTTGGATAGCTCTTGTGTTCAAATGATCAACTTTCCATTTCTTACTTCTCTCACCTATCGAATCATACATGATCCTATTTTTAGGAGCCACTTTCCTTGCTTGGGGGGTTATTTGTTCTGCCTCCTGCACCTGTATGTCATGAGTTGGTGGATCTTTGGCTAAACTAGTATCCATTGCTAGGTGTGTCTTTCTAATTGCATTATACCAATTGTTCACCTTCTCATATTCTGTTGTGGACATTGATGAATACCCCAAATTGAAATTGATCCATTCACAATGTTTCATGCACACTCTCTTGGGATCATATCCATGAAATTCCTTAGTTTCTAAGTGTAGGCGATCCAACTCTTGTATTTTTGTCATTGTCGCCTAGTGGTTCTTTAACTCGTATAGTTTGTTCCTCAAAGGGAAGGTGGGCCAAGGGGATTTCTTCCTGCTGTGAAGAACTCCTAACAGTCCCTTGTCCAACTAATTTTCTACTTCCTGCATGACCACCTTATTGGTTACATATCGCGACGTGAGATGAGGGGATATCTAACAACTAAAAGATTTGATGTATGTACCCTCAGGCACTGCAAAAAAAACTTTAATATCCCATAGTGACTCCTTCACCAGATCGGTCATGCAAGGAGGATCGACATCGAATATCATATGAAAAATAATTGTAAATAAGTGTTCATTCAATCTATCATATTTTCCTCTGAAGCTTGATTTTTACAACACTATACAGTGAAAGTAAACTGATAACTTGTCTTAAGGGGTAAAGTTCCAGTACATTCCTTAGAACACATATTACGCACAAATTCGATCTAGTAGAAATGCATACATATAGGATTATGGGGCCTGATTCACCCTCAAAGATGCTTTTTCCTTCCTAACATGATGTTGCAACTCAAATGACAATATATCTGTGCAATTGAAAGCTTTACCATGGGGTACCACCATATTGAGCATATGTATCCAGTTTTCCTCAAACACCTCAATGTTCTTCTGCCCATGCAACTAACAACACATGGAAATAAGATACTGATATGCATCTTTGAGAATCTTGGTCAGATAAATTACAGATGGGTGGTGATGAAACTTAGCAGGCTCTCGACACGATGATTTTATGATGTTGCTTCTGTTGAGGTCAACTCATCTGATATAGAATTCATCGTTTTCATATTTTGTGGGCCTAAACATCTTGTAGTAGGTATGCATGTATTCTCATTGAATAATAGGTGGAGATCTGACCACCACTTTCACTATGAATCACGAGATAAGAGTCATCCATATGTGTAATGATCCACTCAATCACTTCCGCACAAGGGATGATTGAGAATGTGCATGCGATCCTATGCATCTTGAACCGCTTGATGTTGATATATACTTCCAAATTCTCGAAGTTGTTAGGAAACCTTTTTTGCATGAATGTGTCTTTTATGCCACTCCATGTGACCTCGGTAGACTTATAAATGAAGCATCATGTGTCTGCATAAATAAGAATGTTTGGCTTTGTCACTTCAACAACTTCCTTAGTGCTTTCCTCTGAAATTTCTTTGGAGGCCACTTTATGGGGAGGCATGGCTCCAATAGATGATGAAAGGGTGAAAATACTTATAGCTCAAACACCTGTTTGTGGCATCACACTCATGATGACAAGATTAGCTTTAAGAAACTAACTATGCAGCAATATCTTCAACAACCCACATTCAAAGATCTGTTAAATGTACTGAGAATGTAAATCTCTGAACGACATCACATAATCACTTACGTGCATGGGACAATAGGCATGCAAACAAGGAGAGTGCACTTTTAAATCATGAAGAGGGGTCAAGGGTCATTCATGGCTTTGCAGTGTGCTCATGCACTCAAGCAAGGGAAGTAAAACCACCAAAGGGGCACTACCTGACTCTGAAGGGACAACGGATGATGCTTTGGGCCTTCAATCCTTCATGGTATGCTCATGCACTCAAGGGGAGAGAGAGAGTGCACTAATGCACTCCGAAGGGATGAAGGAACATATTTGAGCCTTCAGACCTTCGAGGTGTCCTCATGTGCTCAAGGGAAAGAAGGGCACAATGATGCTGAAGGGACAAATGGAACTCAATCAAGCCTTTAGGGTGCACTCATGTGCTCAGGAAGGGCACAATTATTTGTGGTGAGGGAGTGTGCTCAAGAGGGAAATTGGATTGTTTTGAGTGCAATTTTCAGAGCTTATTGGGCTTCAAGTTCCCGAAGTGTGTTCTTCCTGGGGATGTCTCAAGAACAAGCCTAACAACAAGATTTTGTGATAAAATGAGAAGAAGAAGGATCTACAAGATTTTGTGGATGTTGTCACAATCATGGTGAGAATGTGAAAAGACAAGGAACATGCAGAGTTTTAGCATGCGACAACAAAATAACACTTGTAGAAGCAAGATTTAATAGAAATGCCAGTAAATAAACTAAAAAACAAAGAAACGCCAATAAGGAAAGAAAGATCTACAGTGAAATAATGGAAGGCAATGAATACATTCAACATGAAAAACTTACTTGTAACACAGATTGATGAAGAGTTTATTGATTCATAGTTGTGTGCCCAACCCAGATGAGAATGATTATGAAAATGAATGATTACTAGGTTGATTTAAAAGAAATTACATGCAAATCAGTTTCATGCATGATTGCCACTTTTCGACTAGTGAATGAGTTAGTTAAGGGAAGTTATGTGGGCTCCTATTTTCTAGAAGTGTGTCTGCATGAAACAAGAAGCCCATGCATGCATTCAAGAAGGGCGCATGTCTTCAACATGAAGGAATGCACTCAAGGGGGGCACATGTCTTTAGCCCGAAGGAGTGCACTCAAGCAGGGCACACTTCTTCAACTTGAAGGAGTGCACTCAACACAAGAGCATGTCTTCGTTAACTTGAAGTGTGATTTTTCCTTAAAGGGTTATTTTCTTGCTTTTGTTTGCTTTTGCATGTTTTTCAAGTTCTTTTCTAGTGTGTGCATGGAGAGAAAGGCTATTTTCTAAGTCAAAAAAAGTCATAAGTCCACCTAACCATGGACTAGATAACACAAGCGCTTTTAAGGGTTAGGTGATGACACTTTGGAAGCATTGACATAGGAGGATGTGATACTAGAAGAAAACATAAGAATCACAAAACAAGCAATGTCACAACACTAAGGGGCTTGAAATGATGATTCATGTAGGCTCCAAAATTGACTTAGGCAAAAAAAATGGAGGGTCGTTGTCGTAGTGACAACAGGGCTACATAAGACCGAGTGTGTTTCCATGGGGAGCACCAATTTTGTTTGTCAATAAAATAGATGATACACTCATACTATGCATTGGTTACAAGAAATTAAATAAGGTGACCATCAAGAACAGGTATCCATTACCATGGATCGATGATATATTTGATCAGCTGAGAGGAGTAGTAGTCTTCTCCAAAATTGATTTTAGGTTAGGTTATCATCACGTGTGCATCAAAGATGATGATATTAGTAAGGCTGCATTCCAAACGAGGTATGGGCATTATGAGTTTGTAGTAGTTCCCTTTGGGCTTACTAATTCCCCTGTCATTTTTATGTGCTTAATGAACAACGTGTTGCACCCATATCTAGATAAATTTGTGGTTGTCTTTGTTGATGACATATTGATCTATTCCATAGTATTCAAAGTCATTTGGTTCAAACTTGAAATCGGTCAAACCAACTGGTTCATTAGCAAACTCCACCAGACCAGTAGAAAAACTTGGTTAGACCACCCTCCTCATCGGATTTTTTGTCAAACCGGACATAAACCGACCGATTTTCCCATAAACTTGTTGGTTTTGTCATAAACAAGTCAATTCATTACCATGTCGACCGTGGACCTCACGAAAGGTTCTTTCATAGGTTTTCAAGTTATTTTGAGGGAATCTCGGGGTTGTTTCCCTCAAAAAACAACCCCTCCAAGCCTTTAAAAGGATGTCTCCCCTCTCATTTTCATCACGCATCTCATTTGGAGTTTTTGTGAGCTTCATTGTGAACTTGAAGAGTGTTGATATTTTGCTAGAGTAGTGGAACAACAGAGAGTTTGGGTTGATTAGTAGCCACCATGCCTCTAAAATCCAAGGATATTGTGTGGGCTCATTATGATATGATTGATAGAAAAATGATTTGCAAATATTGCCAAAAATATATTGAAGGAGGGGGTATTAATAGGTTCAAATAACACTTGGCTGGGATAGGAGGCCATGTAAAGCCATGTAGAGAACCAAATTAATTAATAGGGCATGTTAGGGCATAATAAATTCAGAATTTTTTGACTCAAGTCAGTCAAACAACTGAGATGTTTGTGACTCAAGCAGTTGAAAAGTTTGAGAATCAAGACTCAACCAATTGATGAGAATTGATAATGTTGATCATTGATATGTAGACTTGTAATAGGAAACTAGTACCATAGCTTGTAGCATTGTTTTTTGACTCTAGAGACCATTTAGAACCTCATAGATTATGTATTTTGTTTTTGATACACATTACACTCGGTGAAATTTTGACATATTCACCTTTACATGGTATATAGATGAGAAAAAATTACATATTTTGTCTCTATTGGTTTGGAATCATGGTTTTAAATCTTAAAAATATTTTTTTTCATTAATAATTATTTCATGTATTTTTTTTAAAACCAGTTCATTGAGATCTAACCATTCTTGGTTTGGTTGGTTCTAGTTTGGAACTCTTTTTAATAGGTGGACAGGTTTGGTCACCAGTTCTAGTTTTGAATACTATGGTATATTCAAAGACCAAGGAAGAACATGAAGAGCACCTAGCTGCGATATTATAATTTCTAATGGAACACAAGCTTTATGCAAAGCTCAGCAGGTGTGATTTCTTTCAATCACAGATCCATTACTTGGGACACA
Source organism: Pinus tabuliformis (assembly GCA_031772625.1). Taxonomy (NCBI): domain Eukaryota; kingdom Viridiplantae; phylum Streptophyta; class Pinopsida; order Pinales; family Pinaceae; genus Pinus; species Pinus tabuliformis. The sequence goes on along the minus strand of CM062815.1, from coordinate 359,579,280 downwards.
TTGTCTCCAAGGATGGGATAGTTGTTATCCAGAAAATATCAAGGCCATAATGGAGTGGCCAATGTCGAAGTATGTGACAGAGGTTAGATCATTCATGGGGATGGAAGGATGCTATAGGAGGTTCATTAAAAAGTTATCCAAGACAGGCCACCCAATCACTACTTTGAAAAAGAAGGGAAAGAAGTTTGAGTGGACAGTTGAATGTGCAACAAGCTTTGATCAATTGAAATAGTTGCTCACCAATGCAGTAGTGTTAAGGATTGATGAGAATGTGTAACAAGCTTTGTGGTTTGTACTGATGCCTACAAAGAGGGGCTCGAAGGAATCTTGATGCAAGAAGGACATGTGGTTTTATATGAATCACGTAAATTGAATGACATGAGCTAAATTATGTATGCCATGACTTGGAACTAGCTTTTATTATCCATGCATTCAAAATGTGGAGGCATTACCTCCTTGGTAGAATATTTACTCTAATGAATGATCATGGAGGGCTGAAGTACTTGTTTGCTCAGCCTAAATTGAATGCAAGACAAGCTTGATGGTTGTCCATACCCAAGAAGTTTGACTTTGAAATCAAGTATATCAAGGGAAAATAAAATAGGGTTGTTGATGCACTCAACGGGAGAATGCAAATGAACCACATAGCAGCCATAAGTTCTTATGGAACTAACCTTGAAGGATGGGTGAAAAATGTTGGGAAGCATGATGAAAAGTATCAATGAATAAAGGACAAGTTACAACAAGCTAGTGAGAGTGAAAAGAATGAGGAATATCACCTTACAGGAGAAGGCCTAATTAGATTCAAGAATATAGTCTATGTGCCAAAAAACAATGACTTAAAAAAGCTCATCTTGAAGGAATTTCATGCCAAACTGGTGGGTTGGTTGTAGGTGTTAAGGATAATCGTTCAAAACCAGAAACGATTTCTTCAAGCTCGGGTGGAACTTCTTCTCAGGTTTTCTTTGGAGTATCAATCATCAACCTCCAATTTTAGTTATTCTGCTAAAATAGCAGAATTGTTTATTTTACCCGTTATTTGGCAAACATTCAGAATTTCCACGGAATCAAAAGGAATTAAAACCTTGGTTCATAACCTCATCGTTTCCACCATTCCAAACCTTTAGTGCATTAAATCTTCGCCATCGATCTCATTCCTCAATCCAACGGTTATTGCTTCACCCGCTCGCCAAGTAGCTTGCCGATCTCCATCGTTGATCAATCCCGCTTGATCCAACGGCTGTCGCATAATCTCGCATGGAATCTTGCACGATGTATAACAAGCTGAGAGCACCTGAGAAAAGTGGTTTTCTCGTGCTATGTGTTGGCCATTAAGGCTAATCGCGTGAATTTTCAAAATACCAATTACCACCTTGAGACCGCGCGAGATACAACTTACACCTAAGAAGACCGCTTTTCTATTTTGACTAACACCTGCGCTTGTTGGCACGTGATGACCATTAGATCTGTTGGATCTCTCAATTGAATGATTCATATCTTTTCCTAGGTTTCTCGCGAATTTATCAGGTTTTCTCTAACTCAGTGATTTCGAATATATCCAGGTTATTTCAATGCACAGTGAATGAAGATTTAGATGCGATAACACAAGATTATACAAAACTCTAATTCTAGAGGTTCAAATTGGAAATCAACAAAACTCAGAAATATTTCGAAGGAAATTAAAACCTACGGGATTGACATTCATGCACAGAATACATAGAGACATAGAGAGATTCCAAATTTTACAATCCAATCCTCCATAGCGAAATCTCATTACACTAATTCAAAACTTACATAAATACCTGTACATACAAAAACCAAATCCTAAATCAATGGATCGAATCTGCCTAATCCTAGATAAAATCTAATCTACATGATATTCTCCTCTAGAATCTCAACTAAGCCTAACTACTTGAATTTATTACAAGATAATTCAAATCCTTGAATTCTAGCTCAAATCCTATCTAGAAAGCTTTGTAAAGTGACAGCTAAAGGGTCCCACTCCTTTGCTTGTAAACTTTTTTTGTATTTTTTGAATCAAATTTGAAGTCTTTTGTCTTCAAGCCTCATGCCCCTGCATCAGACTCCTGAGGACAAAATTCTTCATGGGCTCCTATCCATGAGCTCTTCTACAGAACTGCCCAACTTTTATAGCATGGAATCTGTCATCTAGGTAGCATCAGCAATTGGTTGATCCTTCCACTTGATCAAATACTGAAAATACTCATTTCCTCTTGTCTTTTTAAACAATCTCTTATCTAAAATCTTTTATGGCTGTAATACCTTTGCTATAGGTAACTGTTTTACCCAATCAACCTCTTGTTCTTCTTTATCTTTTGTTGTATCATCTGCATTTCTATTTTCATACTTGTACAAATCAACAACATTGAAAATTGGAGATATTCCAATGTTAGGGGGTAATTCAATTTCATATGCATTTGTAGAAAATTTCCTCAAGACTCTGCATGGTCCAATTTTCTTAAATTTTAACTTGTTATACTCCCTTTTTGAAAATCTTTCCTTCCTCGAGTGTGCTAAAACCAAATCTCCAATCTCAAAATTAACTTCTCTCTTATTCAAGTCTATTATGCTCTTGTACTTTATGTTTCTATCCTGTAACTGTTGTTTTACCTATTCATGTATTGCTTGAATCTCTGAAGCAAAATCTTCTCCTTTAGCACTTCTCATTTCAGGTTTTCCCAAGTCTCTCAATTTAGACACTCCTCTTGGGTGCATTCACTTCTCATTTCAGGTTTTCCCAAGTCTCTCAATTTAGACACTCCTCTTGGGTGCATTCCATAAACTATATGGAATGGACTCTGCCCTGTACTCTTGTTAGGAGAATCATTATAAGCGTATCCAGCCTGTGCCAAAATTTGATCCCACCGTTTTGGATGTTCACCTACAAGACTCCTTAGAAGATTTCCCAAGCTTCTGTTTACAACTTCGGTCTGTCCATCAGTTTGAGGATGATAAGTTGAACTGAAACTCAGTTTAGCACCAAGTTTCTTCCACAAGGTCCTCCAGAAATGACCAACAAATCTGGTGTCTTTGTCTGAAACAATGCTCTTAGGTAACCCATGAAACCTTACAATCTCATTAAAAAACAGATTAGCAATGTGAGTAGCATCACTGGTTTTATAACATGGAATAAAATGTGTCATTTTAGAAAATTGTCAACCAAAACATAAATTGAATCATTTCCTCTTTGAGTTTTTAGTAAACCCAAAACAAAATCCATACTTACCATATCCCAAGGTCTATCTGGAATAGGTAATGGAACATACAAACCTGTGTTTTGGCTCCTTCCCTTTGCATACTGACAGACTTTACAATTTTTTACATACTTCTCCACTTCAAATCTCATCTTCGGCCAGAAATAAAACCAATTCAACTGCTCATAAGTCTTGTCTACACCAAAATGTCCTCCAAGTCTACCACTATGTTTCTCCTTGATTAAATTTTCTCTCATAGAGAAATTTGGTATGCACAGCTGATTTATTTTAAACAACAATCCTTCTTGCAAGAAAAAATCCAGCCACTTACTTCTGTCTAACAAAACAGGATTTTTACAAGCTTCAAATGCCTCTTTAAAATCTAAATCTTTCTCATATAATTCTTTAAGAAAATCAAAACCCAACACTTGAATTTGACTTTCCTAAACTAGGATACTTTTTCTGCTTAAGGCATCTGCTACCTTGTTTGATTGGCCATTTATATGTTTTAATACAAAATTAAAACTTTGAAGATATTCTACCCATTTTGCATGTTTTTGAGTAAGCTTTGGTTGTTGCGTAATGTACTGCAATGCATGATTTTCTGAATAAATTATAAACTCTTTAGATATCAGGTAGTGTCTCCACTTTTTTAATGGTTGTACAGCTGCATAAAATTCCTATTCATAAGAAGAATATTTCTTCTTTGATTCATTCATTTTTTCACTATAAGCTACAAGTCTATCCTCCTGACTTAAAACAGCGCCAATAGCTTCTCCACTAGCATCACATTTCACTTGAAAAGGTTTATTAAAATCATGTAAAATTAAAATAGGTTTTTTAGTGATATTTCTTTTCAATAGTTGGAAGTTCTTTTCTACTTCAACAGTCCATTTAAATGGTTGTTTATCCTTCTTTATAGTGTCAATAATAGAAGCATTGATCTTACTGAAATTCCTTATGAATTTTCTATAAAAACTAGCAAGACCATGGAAACTTCTTACCGAAAAAACACTTTTCGGTGAAGGCCACTCTATGATTGCCTTTATCTTCTCTAGATGCATCTTTAATCCATCAACAGAAACAAAAAAGCCCAAATATACCAACTCTTCCTTCATGAATGAACATTTCTTTCAATTTAGCAGTAACTTTTCTTGTTGCAGCTTCTATAAGACATAGCTCAGATGTCTCATATGTTCCTCTTTAGATCTGTTGTAAACCAATATATCATCTAGATATACTATTACAAATTTACCAGTAAATTCTTTCAGCACTTCATTCATAAGCCTCATAAATGTACTAGGAGCATTTGATAACCCAAAAGGCATTACCATCCATTCATACAATCCTTCATTTGTTTTAAAAGAAGTTTTCTATTCATCACCTTCTCTAATCCTTATTTGATGATACCCACTTTTTAAATCTAGCTTTGTAAAATATCTTGCTCCACTTAAACAATCCATTAAATCTTCAATTATAGGTAAAGGAAATCTGTACCTGATTGTTATTTTGTTGATTGCTCTTGAATCAGTGCATATTCTCCAGCATCCATCTTTCTTCAGACTCAACACTGTTGGCAATGCACAAGGGATCAAACTCTCTCTAATCATTCCTTTATCTAACAATTCTTGAACCTGTTTTCTGATTTCTTCATTTTCTGTGGGAGTCATCCTGTAAGCTGCTTTATTTGGCAGATTTTCCCCAAGAATCAAATATATATGATGATTGATTTTCTAACTGGTGGTAACTCATTAGGAAAATCATCTACAGTGATATCATAATAATTCTCCAGCATCTCTTGAATTTCGTTTGGAAAATCAAAAATTTTAGTGGAAGTAATTATTACCTTGGGTTTGCAAATCAATGCAAAATTTACCTCATCCTCTTCAATCTGTTGCAAGTATTCTTTTCCACTCAGCAATAGAGTCTTTGGATCAGATTTTCTTAATGCATCCTCTTCTTCCATAGGCAACAATGTATGATTAATACCATCTTTACCAAATTTGTATGTGTTCTTTTTCCTATCATGCATAGCTCCTCTATCATATTGCCAAGGTCTTCCCAACAATATGTGACACACATCCATAGGCATCACATCGCATAGAATTTTGTCTATCTCCCCAACTACAACTCCACTTCACATTGTTCGTTAACTAACAACTGATGTCCTTTTTGAAGCCATGACACCTTGTAAGGTGTTGGATGTTTCTTTGTCTTTAATTTCAACTTTTCCACCACTTCTATAGAGACCAAATTATTGGTGCTGCCACTATCAATTATCATTTGATAGCATTTTCCTTGAACCTTGCACACAGTCCTAAACAAAGTCTTTCTCTGTGCTGGTTCAACAACTTCCTTTGTTGGCTTTAACAAAACTTTGTTAACTACCAAAGATTCCCCTTTTGTTGAAAAGTGTGCAACAAGAAATGTTGAATTTAGGAAGTGCTAAAAATAGAACTGCTACAAAATAGCACTTCTAAAAATAATAGTTTGGCCAATGAGCATTTTGGCCACCTTGGGTGAGAGGTGAAACTGCTAAAAATAACATCTTCTAAAAATAGCATTTCTAGGTCCCTTCCTATTTATAGCAGTCCCTGGTCTATCTATAGGAAGTAAGTTCAAATTTGGTCTTACCAGCAGTTTGGAATATTAATTAATTAATTCTCCATGAGTTAATTAGTTAAGGAAAAGAAAACTTGAAGTCTTTGTGAGAACATGCAATTATTTCTCCACTAATTGGGGAATGTGTCCTTGATTTGCTCCACTGATTGAGGAATTAAGGATGAGTTATATATTGAGAGGATCAGTTGACTTATTTTAACTTAGTCAAGTTCAGTTAGATTAATTTAACAAGTTGTTAAATTAATGAGATACAGTTTGTTGATGCTTGCATGCATGTGACAATTGTTATTTTCAAATAATTGAGTATTTCTCATGGATAACTGATGCATGGCAATTCAGACAGAGACCCAGTTGAGATCAGATGTGGGACAGTGTACTATTAGATGCTAGGATATTTCTAGTAAGTATTCCTTGCATGCAGGAGGAACTTGAGTCCTCAAGGATTGCGTAGTTGGACCTGAGGTTGACAGCAGGTATGATCAAGCCAATTTACATGTGTTTTGTAATTGGACCCCAATCAAAATTGTGTAAGGAAATAGGAGCTTGGACCTGAGGTGCAGCCTTTATATACAGGGCTAGGTAGTCCATGAGCATCATCATCAGAGTACAGAGAGAGCAGGATAGATTTTGAGCTGATTCTTTTTGTATGTTGTTGAGGATTTCCACTTGATTGATAATATAGTGTTGGGGTTTTATGCTGGTGCTTTCCCTAGTGATATATTCTGTGTTATGTGTGATTGATTCCTTCTTATCAGTTATATGCATTCATGCTTGATGTTGCTCATCTTCAATTAAGCTTTCGCTAAGTTTATGGTAGATGTAGATCTAGTATTATGCTTTAGTACATTGCATATATTAGTTGGATCTGCAGGTGAAATTTCTACATGATATCAGTGAGCTAGCTGATTTGTAGAGAAAATTATACACCTTTCTCTAGTACATTTTCTTCTTCTGGCACCTTTGCTACTTCCTCTTTAGTTTGTTGATTTGTCCGTACGCTTTCTGGGCACTTATAGGCTCTGTGTCCCAGCTTGTTACATCTGTAACATCTGATTTCTCTTCCTCTACCTCTGCCTCCTCTTCCTCTGAAGAAACTCCTTCTGCCACTTGCATCACCTTCCATGGGTGTATGCTGATTCGAGTTGCTGCTAGCTCCATCTCTAGGTGTTGTAGATCTTCCTCTACCACCTTGACTTCCTCTTTTTTGGAAAGTACCTCTACTTCTGGCAGATTGCTTCCTCATGATTTTTTCTTCAGCCTTCAATACCATCTGATAAGCCTCTTCTATTGTTTTAGGAGAAAGCACACTTATCTCATCTTGGATCTCCATTCTGAGACCATTTATATATCTTGCAACCTTCTCGTCTGTATCTTGAATTTGTCCAGCTCTTATGCTCACTTTGTAAAATTCCTATGTGTATTCTTTCACTGTCAAAGAACTCTGTCTAAGATTCTGCACTTGTCTATATAATGAAAGTTGATAATCACTTGGAAAAAACTTACCTCTCAACTTTGCCACCATCCCGTTCCACTTTTTAATTGGTTGCTTACCAAGTCTCCTTCTTTTTTCCTGCACTCCATCCCACCAAAGTGCTGCATGTCCTTTCAATTTTGTGACAGCAAATTTCACTCTCTTTCCTTCTTCCATTTCTTCATAATCAAAGAATTTATCCATGTCATTAATCCAGTCTATCAACTCCTCAGGGTTTAAACCTCCTGTATAAACTGAACCCTTAAGTCTGGGTTTAGATGTGGATCTAAACACTGATTTAAAGAATCTCATTTCAGGAGTAACTTCTGCAACTTCAACTTCAGGCTCACTGACATCTCCAACATCTGCATCTCCTTTATTTCCCATTTCCACTGCTTCTAGTCTAGCTTGCATCTGTTGCATAGCTTCCAACACTTCAATATTTGCAATTGGTCTTCCTCTTCTTCGACCACCACCACGTCTTCCTCCAACTTTGAAAGCTATGTTGGATTTCTTTTTCTGATCTTTGAGATCCTGCTCAGTGTCAGTAGGCTGCTCTGATACCACTAATGGTGGGCTAGTTGCAGGTGTTAAGGATAATCGTTCAAAACCAGAAATGATTTCTTCAATATCGGGTGGAACTTCTTCTCGAGTTTCCTTTGGAGTATCAGTCATCAACCTCCAATTTTAGTTATTATGCTAAAATAGCAGAATTGTTTATTTTACCCGTTGTTTGGCAAACATTTAGATTTTCCACGGAATCAAAAGGAATTAAAACCTTGGTTCATAACCTCATCACGTCCTCCATTCCAAACCTTTAGTGCATTAAATCTTCGTCGTCGATCTCATTCCCCAATCAAATGGTTATCGCTTCACCCACTCGCCAAGTAGCTTGTTGATCTCCACCATTGATCAATCCTGCTTGATCCAACGGTTGTCACGTAATCTCGCGTGGAATCTTGCACGATGTATAACAAGCCAAGAGCACGCGAGAAAAGTGGTTTTCTCGTGCTATGTGTCAGCTGTTAAGGCTAATCGCGTGAATTTTCAAAATACCACTTACCACCTTGAGACCGCGCGAGATACAGCTTACACCTACGAAGACCGCTTTTCTATTCTAACTAACGCCTGCGCTTGTTGACACACGATGACCATTAGATCTATTGGATTTGTCGATCGGATGATTCAGATCTTTTCCTGGGTTTCTCACGAGCTTATCAAGTTTTCCTCATTCCGCCAAGTTAAGTTCTTATCTATCATATTTAGGGTATTGTAACTAACTCTGTGATTTCGAATATATCCAGGTTATTTCAATGCACATTGAATGAAGATTTAGATGCGATAACACAAGATTATACAAAACTCTAATTCTAGAGGTTCAAACTGGAAATCAACAAAACTCAGAAATATTTCAAAGGAAATTAAAACCTCCGGGATTGACCATTCATGCATAGAATACACAGAAACACTGAGAGATTCCAAATTTTACAATCCAATCCTCCACAGCCAAATCTCATTACACTAATTCAAAACTTACATAAATACCTGTACATACAAAAACCAAATCCTAAATCAATGGATCGAATTTGCCTAATCCTAGATAACATCTAATCTACATGATATTCTCCTCTAGAATCTCAAATAAGCCTAACTACTTGAATTTATTACAAGATAATTCAAATCCCTAAATTCTAGCTCAAATCCTATCTAGAAAGCTTTGTAAAGTGACAGCTAAAGGATCCCACTCCTTTTCTTGTAAACTTTTTTTGTATTTTTTGAATCAAATTTGAAGTCTTTTGTCTTCAAGCCTCATGCCCCTGCATCACAAACCATACTCCAGTCACCTAGGTTATCAAAAGACTTTAACAACCATCAAGAAATTTTATTTTTGGCCTCATTTGAAAATAGAGGTGATTGATTTCATATCTAAATGCATAGAGTTCCAACATGTGAAAGTTGAGTGTAGGCACTGAGCTAGTTTACTACATCCTATTCCCTTTTCAGAATGGAAATGTGAGGTGATATACATCGACTTTCATTAGAGAAATTTTGAGGTAAAAAATGGGCCTCCTAAGAAACATGTACAACCAAAATAAATTTTAATAAGAACCAACAGGATTCGAGATGATGACATCAACCATGGGGGATGATTCACCACTTTTGGGGTAAAAATAATAAAATAATAAAACTACTTTTTAAACTTGTATTTTCAACTTATCTCCATAACGTTTTATCACATTTTGAGCGAGAGTACTCATTGGATGCAAAATTTAATTCCTCATCCAAGGAGTACCCATATTGCACACTTTCGATGGACCCTACTACACGAAAAATGACAAATACACGAAAAATCGTGATTGCAATCAAGTTTTTCATGTATTTATATTTTTTTGTGTAGCACGGTCCATCGAAAGTATGTAACATGGATAATCCTTCAATGGGGAATCAAATTCTGCATCCAACAAGTGTTCCCTCTCGAAATTTGAGTAATCCATAGGGAGATAAGTTGGAAATACGAGTTGAAAAAGTAGTTTTTTTTCCCTCTAAAATTTGATTATGTATCTAATCTTATTTTATTATTTCCACTATTATTTTATAATTTCCTTAGGAGGCCCATTTTAGACTTCAAAATTCCCCTAATGATTAAAGGGTTGCCAAGGACTTCCGGGCAACATGATGCAATCATGGTTGTGGTAGACAAATTGAGAAAAGTGGCTCAATTTGTAGTAGTCAAGTCCACTAATTACGCTAGTGAGGTGACCCAAATCTTCATAAAGGATATTGTGAGGTTGCATGGAGTTCCCAAGAAGATCATATCAGATCGAAATGCCAAGTTCACTTCAAAGTCTTTGAAGGAAATATTTGTAGGTTTGGGAACAAAATTGGATTTTAGTACAACTTATCATCCATAGATGAATGGGAAAACAAAGAGGAAAATTGGAATCCTCAAAGACATGTTGAGGATGTATGTAATGCACCATCTAAACAAGTGTGAATAGTATCTTCAAATGTGCATCAATAATATCTAAAGACGAACCCATTTGAGGCACTATATGGGAGGAGTTGCAATACTATTATTAGATGGAATGACCCAGTGAAAAGGGTCCTCATTGGGCTTGATATTTTGAAGGACATGGAACATGAAATGCAAGCTATTATAAGAAATTTAAAAGTGGCACGTGACAAACAAAAGAGCTATGGTGACCAACATAGAGTTCACAAGGAATTCCAAATTGGAGAACATGTTTATCTAAGAATTAGACCTATGAAGAGTTCTTTGAAGATTGGGTCATGTGCCAAGATGGAACCATAGTTTTGTGGGGCCTTTGAAGTACTTGAAAGAATAAGGCCATTGGCCTATAGGCTGGCAGTACCACCATCAATGAAAATTGATGATGTTTTCCATGTTTCTTTGTTTAAAATATATGTACAAGATCCTAATAATGTAATTGTTTGGTTTGTGTTGTAGGTGGAACCAGAGGGATAGTTCCAACCGGAACCTATTTTCATTCTAGATAGGAGGTAGCTCGTGTTCCAGAATTGAATAATCGAGCACATCAAAATGTAGTGGAGACACTTTGTGCCCGAGGAAGCCACATGGGAAATGGTTGATCAAATGCGGGCAACATATCCTTTTTTGTTTATCGATTGAAATAAATGTACAAAAATTTGTAAATTTTGTACAAAATTATGTATATAAAGCTTCATAAACAATTCTATTTGGTTTTTAAGCATGTTTTTATATTGTATATGGTCATAGAACACTAAGGACGACATTCCCCCAAGGGGGAGGGGTTTGTGGCAACCCTCGTTACTTATCCGCTATTTTAAACAATGTAATTATATGTTAAAAAAAATGGGTTGACTCTAGGGACACATATTTCTAGAGTTGAGGATTAATTGATTGGGTTTTTTTATTGTTTTCTCATATCCATGGAGGCTGACATGTGTGCAAGTAGGGGACTAGTGTATTTAAATTGCTAGCAACAATGAAGTGATAAGAGAATACTCCTTTGCAACCTCATGCAAGAATATAAGAAGAACAAAATAAAAGTGATATGACCATTCAATAAGCAATCCATTGGTGGCTGGAAGCACACTAGGGTGAGCTAGCCACCCAATGTAACAAAATAAAATAAAAGACTAGCAAAATTTATGGATAGAGAAGTATGTTGCGCGATTTTGATTGGCCTGGAAGATTTTGGTCAGACAACCTAAACATAATTGAGAAAGACATGATGCAGAAAGGAGGAATTCAAACAAAAAAAGGGGAATGCATACATTGAATAGGCAACAAGGAAGAAAAGAGAATATGTTGAAGGGGGGAAAGAGAATACATTGAATACGCAAGGAAAACAAAGGAAGCTAGAGGAAAACGTTGAGGAAGAAGAAACAAGATTCAAGGAGAGTTTTGGAGAAGATCAATGTAGTTGTTGGCATTAAACGGATTGCAAGGGGATCACACAGGTACACCATAGAGCATGTAATGGAAATGATTATGCAAGAACATCGATTATAGAATCACCAACATAACCATTCAAATGGAGCATTAAGAGGGAACCATATTCTATGTGTGAAATCTAGGAGAATAAACCATTACAGTGACATAAAGAAGGCATCAATGCATGTGAAATTAATAAGAGTCCTTATAGGAACAGAAAATAAAAGGGAATCCACCATGATCATGCAGGATAATTTGGACATTTACAATTGATGATGAAATATGGCATAGACTAGCTACAAGGGGGTTGTGCACATTTCAAATATGAAGGAAGAAGGTCAAAGCATATCAGAGAAAGATAAGGGCATATTTATAATTGTTGTAGGTGATCCGGATTGGATCATTATATTTTTTTCATCTATATAAATTCTTTTAGAGTGGAAAAAGTGGAGGAATCATCTCATAGGACCCTTTACCATTGGGACCCAATTTGGCAAATTGAGGTTTGAAACCTTCCGTGAGATTTTTGAGGCATCAAACAACATTTTTTTTAGGGTAAACATTTTACACTTTAGTGTGGGACCTTATTTTCTTATTCTAAACAAAAATTCCTTTCCAATAGTGCAAGAATCATGTCAATCAAAGTTTGTATGTGAAAGTTATGCCACTCAGAAGTTGACCTTCCTGTTTTCACCGCCATAATTCGAGACGATGCCACGTTAGCCCCCATAATTCATGGAAAATGGGCTAGCCATGTGATAATGATGAAGAATACTATAGAAGAGTCTATATTGTAACTTTGGTTAAGAGTTGAGGTAGTCAATCCTAACCACTAGTAGGTTATTGGGTTGTGTTATAACTAGGTTACTAGGAGGAAAATGGGTTCCATTATTTCGAGTTCATCTATTCAATAACTAAGAAAAAATAACCAAGAGGGAAAGGAGATAGAGGGGATTTGTGCACTGTAGTATCCTAAGATCCACATACCATACTTCTTTGTACTCATAGGCATATTTCTAAATTGGCCATTTCCAAAAAGAAAGACAATAATAAGAATAATCTCATGGCCACTAATTCGAGAAACCAAGTTGAAAGAAACTCAAACATGGATGAGAAGATTGTCTGCACATCAACAGAAGGAGGTAAATATAAGTATCCTTTAGTAACATGAAGAGAAAGAAATTAACAATCTCTTCCATATAAAGATACAGGTCAATAAGACTAAGATTGATGCTTTGTTTGACTTAAGATTGCAAACAAATCTCATTGCAGCAGAGTTGGTCAAAAATTTGGGGTTGGAATTTTGTGATCATCCAAGCCCATATCCATTGGGATGGATAAATAATGATGTTGAGTTAAAGGTAAATAAATAGTACAAAATTAGATTTGACATCAATGTTGATTTTATTGATGAAGTAGAACTAGATGTGGTTCCCCTTGATGTATGTGGAGTCATGGTTGGGAGTCCCTCTGTGTACATGCAAGGTGTAAGATTAATGTAGACAACCAACTAATATTGGCTCTTCAAGGATGGAAAACTGTTCGCCATCAGCATGCACAAAGGCAAGTCAAAAATTTCGTTGGTGAGTGTCAACCAAGCTAAGAAATTGATCAGTTCTAGCAAGAAGTATGTTTTTTGTTTTTAAGAGAAAAACAGTCTATAAAAGAGACAATAAGATGCAAGGCATACCTCAAGGGTGTACTGAGAAACATAAAAAAACAACTGGAATAGTTTTTATATGCATACATGGATGTGTTTCGGGAGCCTAAAGGGCTACCACCTAAGAGAGAAGTAAAGCATGAGATCCAACTATTGTTGGACTCTCCATTACCAAACATTGGGTTATACAAGTAGTATATTATAGAAGCAAGTGAGGTGAAGAAACAGTTGCATCAGCTACTGAAACATGGTGTCATTCAACTGAGTACATCACAATGTGGGTCACACATCATCATTGTTCCAAAGAAGGATGAGACTTTGTGGATGTGTATAGATTATAGGGTGTTGAAGAAGATCATGCTTAAGAACAAGTACTCCCTACCCAAGATAGATGATCTATTGGATTAGTTGTAACAAGAGAAATACTTCACCAATATGGAGTTAAAGTCTGGATATTAGTAGGTTTGAGTCAGAGAAGAATATACTTGGAAGATTGCCTTCAAAACCACGCAAGGTTTGTATGAGTGGTTAGTTATTCCATTTGGCCTATGTTATGTACCAACTATGTTTATGAGATAAATTAAAAATGTATTTCACCCTTTCATAGATTCATTTTTTATTGTCTATTTGGATAGTATATTAGTGTATAGTGTTAAGTGGGAGGAGCACATCTCACATTCGACACAGGTATTGGAGACATTAAACAAGCACTACCTGCTAGAAAATCTCAAGAAGTGTGAGTTTGCACAACTGTCTTTGGTGTATATGGGGTATGCAATAGGTGGAGGATAATTGAAGATAGATCATGTCAAGATGGAGGCCATCATGAAATGGCCAATTCCTACTAATGTTTTTAAGATTAAGGGTTTCATTGGGGCAACGCAGTACCCGAGGAAATTAATAGTCTCATTTTTAGCCATAACAACACCACTCCATGCTATAACAACAAGTGGTAAGAGTTTCCAGTGGGGAAAGGGTCAATAGAGGGCCTTCAAGGAGCTAAAGAAGAAGATCAGTCAAGCACCAGTTCTAGAATTACCATTCTTATAGTAGCCCTTTGAAGTGGAGATAGATGCAAGTCTGTATGCTATGGGATTAGTCTTGATGCGGGGAGGAAGGCTTGTATGCTACCATTATAAAGTATTTCATGGGGAATTTCTTAACTACCATATCTACGAAAAGGAGATCTATTTCCTGGGGAAAGATGTGAAGAAGTGAAAGAATTATCTGATGGGAAAGGAGACAATAATCCACACAAATCACCGGTCGTTATAGTACCTATAGACCAAGAGTAAGCTACAACAAAATAGATATTACAAGTGGATGGGGCTTCTACAACAGTTTCATTTAGTGATTAAGTACAAGAAGGGAAGCACAAATTACAAGATGGTTGACATGATTTCAAGGCTACCCACACTAAATATCACAACTTTGGGAACTCTTATGCACATGGATCCATTCATCCATGATGCATATAGAGAGACATATTCAGAGGATGTGGACTTTAAGGTGTTTCAGCATTCACAGAGTCAGAGTCATGTGCATGATGACGACAACACCATTGACTACCATCTCCATAATGGGTTACTCTACAAGTTTGATAATGTGTGTTCCTAAAGGTGAGTGATTACAACTAATTAGAGATGCTCATTCCTCCAAGGCTGCAGGGAACTTTGGTGTGGGAAATACCATGGCCAACTTACATAGGTATGTGTATTGGCCCAAGATGCAAGAATAGGTAGCTAGGTTCATAAGATGATGCATGATTTGTTGTAACAACAATCCTAGCAACACAAAACATGTTTACATCATCCCTTACTTGTACCTACTCATCCCTGGGAAAGAATTTCCATGGAATTTCTGGGAGGTTTATCAACAACTAGGAAGGGACATGACTACCAATTTGTGGTAGTACACAGGTTCAACAATATGTGTCTTGATGCCCTGTAAGAATACCATCGGTGGGTAAGAAGCAAAAAAATTGTTCTTTGGACAGGTCTTGGTGCACTTTGGGATACCAAGGAGCATCATTTTAGACAGGGATGTAAGATTTATTGGTGCATTCTGGACAACATTGTGGGAAAATATGGACATGAAGTTGAAGTGATCTATATCATTCCATCCATAGACAGAAGGCCTATTAAAATTGGCAACTAGGGCCAAACTCCACATGGGTCATCTTGTTTATGACAACTGGTATTTTTCTTGGATTCCTCTCTTCGATAAGTGTAGGATTGATCTAAAGATCATCTGATTCTGACATGGACAAATGAAGATATGAATTTATTTATATTATGGACAAATTTTCAAGGTCGGACAACAAGCAAAACAAGCATTCATACCCCCAACTCATCCTCAACGTTGCATATAAAAGGAGGCCTCAAGTCATTTTCACCATCATCTCATCTCACATATCTCTCTCTCCTCTTGTGATTGGGTACGCATTTCTGGGCATTCTTCTCTCTCACACGTGCGAAGGAAAGGAGGACAGATTTTTGTTGACTACATTGACCAGCATTGACTGATTTGTAGGGTGGTTGTTTGACTATGTTGACTTGAAGTGTTGACCTATTTTGACTTTGGTTTGGGTGAGGTATCTCTATCCTAGCAAGCCACAGATCCGAGCACTAAAACCAAGGCAATCTAACCTCTCCTTTGACCAGCGTTGACTATACTAGGGCTGGCCATAGAGTTGAATTTTGTTGACTAGTTTTGGCTGGACTTTTTCGAATTGTTTTGGGCTGATTATAATTGTTGTTGGAGGCTGAAGTTGACTAGGTTTGACCAGGTTGAATTGAGGAAGGAATCTGCCCTATTGACCAGCATTAACTTTTCTGGTTAGGGATTTTTGTTGTTGTCATAAATTATCAAATTTGTAAATTGTATTATCTCTCTCTCTGCTAAACTATTGAAGAATATAAGATGAATTGATCAAGGGTTTCCCCACATTGGGGTTTGTCCCTGGCTAGTCCCACATCTTGTGTTCTCTTGTCTTGGCTTGTCTTCTACTGTTTATGTTTATGTTATATCTTAATTTTACTATTATGTTGATGTGATTGCTAAACTGGATATTGATATTGGGCTAATAAAGAAATTGAAGTAAAATTGCTCTAAAGCATAGAACATACCATTTTTACCTAAAAATTAATAAGGGCATGCATAAGTAGTGAAGAAGACTTTAGTGCAACTTTTGAGGGGATGCAACCATAAGCATCCGAAGACCTGGGATGAAAAATTGGTATGTATACAACATTCCTACAATATATCAGTCCACACTTCTGCAATAAAGTCCCCATTTAAAAATTGTTTTGGATATTTTCCACCTTCACCTTTGGAAATTCATATGGGCAGTAAGGAGTAGTGAGGGAAGATCTTACAGGAGGCGCCTTAAGGATTGAAAAAATTATATAGAAGATCAGGTAGATACATATACAAGTACAAGAGACACTCCAGAGGTCATGGGAGAAATATAATGCCATACATGATCAACATAGAAAAGAGAAATTATTCAAGGTGGGAGACAGAATATGGCTATAGTTGAACAAGGAGAGGCTACAAGGGGCTGGTAAGAAAATCAAGTCTTTGCAATATTTTTCCTTCAAGATAATAGAAAAGGTGGATGATAATGCCTATTGACTCTTTTTACCACCATATATGCACATTTACTTAGTTGTGAATGTAGAGAATCTAAAACTCTATGATATTTCCATGCTAGATCAGGAAGAGGAACAAGTCCTACCTTTTGTGGAATATTTGGCACCATATGCTTAGGTAGAGTTGAAAAAATATACAATTTTGTAGATTAGGTCCAAAACTACAAGATAACAATAGCATGACCTTTGGGAGATTGGGTAGAAAGGAAAACTTCCAAGAAAAGCTAAATGGTACACCCGAGAGAATGTGGAGGAACAATTTCCTCACCTTATTCAGTAGAAGATTTTGGGGACCAAAAGCCTCCCAAAATGGGAAGGTCTAATCTAGATTGGATCTTTATATTGTTTTTCATCCATATTAATGGTTTTAGAGTAGAAAAAGTGGAGGAATAAACTCACAAAACCCTTTTTTTGACATGGTCCAATTTGGGAAATTGGGGTCTGAAACCTTCAAGGAGCATTTTGAGGAATCAAGTGATGTTTTTTGGGGTAAAACTTTGCCACTTCATTTCTGCTACTTTTTTCCTATTCTACACACAGATTCCTTTCCAATAGTGCAAGAATCATGTCAACCCGAAACTGTATGCAAAATTCATGCCACTCAAAAGTTGACCTTCCTGTTTTCACCACCATAATTCGAGAGGATGCCACATCAACCCCCATAATTCATTGAAAATGGGCTATCCACATGATTATGATGAAGAAGAGTCTAGAAGAGTCTATATTGTAACTTTGGTTAAGAGTTGAGGTAGTTGAACCTAACCACTTGTAGGTTATCAGGTTGTTTTATAATTAGGCCACTACGAGGAAAGGGTTCCATTCTTTCAAGTGCATTTGTTCCATAGTTGAGAAAAAATAGCCAAGAGGGAAAGGAGATAGAGTACATAAAAAGGATTTGTACATTGTAGTAGCCCACGTGACACAGGCCATACTTCTTTGTACTCACAACCACATTTTCATTCAAAGAAAGGGAGCAAACTGACCTCACCTTCTAGCTGATCTTTTCTCTCGAAGGGGTTTCTCGGGTCATATCATGTGTCAAATGTGTGTGGGATATTTTATTTTGGCGTTCTCTATTTTTTGCATAATTTTAATTTGCATGCATACACTATTAACAATAATCTACAAATTTATAAATCTAAAGAGAAATAAAATTGTAATAATGTAGATTTTGGATTTTTAAGTATAATTTTATCAGAGCTATTGTGACGAACTATCCAGCAGAATATCCACAACAGTTTATAGATCAATAGGTCAAAGAACTCAAGAAAAATTAAGTTGAGCATGAGGAGGATGGTAATAACTTCTCTCAGGTGAGAGACAATGGCTTTGGATTCCCCATTGGTTGGAGGGTGGAGATGGTCTTCTCTGGATTCCCTTGACAGTTGGGGTGGAGGCCTATTCCCTTGGATTCCTGGTAAGATAATTTTGAAGTCTCCTATGCTTGGTATTCTAGTTTTTACAATGGATTTTGGACTCCCAAAGTTGGGTGGAATCATTGTGCATTGTGTTGACTAAGGGTGGAGACATAGGTCTCTAGATTCACTTATGTTAGATTGAGGGTGGAGGTGGAAAACTTATAGAATCCTTGATTAAAGCATTACTGCAATGCATCTAGCTAGATGTTGGAGGTGGTTGGTCCTCTGGAGTCCCTATTTCAGCTGGTAGTGTTGGTTTCATCCCTTAATGAGCAAACGTCCTCAAATCCAGAATTTGGATTAGGGGTGATTAGGCTACAAGAGAGGCCAAAGTGCAGCCCAATCTATGGTTGGGTGGAGAGATGCAGTCCTCGACTCAGTTGCCTACTCTTAATGTGAGATAAGTATCTACCACAATTGATATGAGTAATGGATGTGATGTTTATATTTATGGAATGACTTATATGATAATTAACTGTGTGAAATATGCCTTCTTATGGATTTGGAATTGGTCATGTTATGATAATGCTTAGATTGTTGATGAAAGTGTAGATGGTTACATGTCATAGTGTTGATCTCATGATATGTCTCTGATCATGTGAAAATTACATTACTCTATATGTGTGGACTCTTGAATCTAGTTAATATCAACATTAAGTGTGGCTATGGATACTATTCAAGATTATGATACTTGCATTAATATATTCTTGTGTGGTACAAGGAATGTTGCAGCTCATAGCTTGGATCTTTATTACATAAGTATACACTTGTGTGAAATCCTACATGTGTTTACAATGCTGAAAGAATGTTGATCATAATCATGAATTAACCTTAGCTATACATGCCACATGAATGCATCGCAGTCATTGAGTGGTTGATTGTAATTACTATGTCTAATATTGGGTTGCAGGAGCGTAGATGTATATGTACTTGGTTGTTTTATTAATTGTTCTTGAACACCTATGTGAAACCTAGTTAATACCAATGATACTATGTGAAGTATGAATAGTTCATCTTGTGTGCAATTTTGGAAATTAATCTCTTGCTAGGCGCAAGTTGCGTTGAAATATTATATAGGAAACCTATAGGTGTGTAGGTATTTTACAAGCTTCTATGAAATGAAATGAATGTATCACTGTAGGGTTACAACCTGATGTAAGTGTGCACTGTTTAGATTTAGCTTTAGAATCTATTTTAAGTACACCTATGTAATTTTATTGTACACAACGTTCTTAACCTTGCAACAATATAGTACAATACTATTTTTGCAAAAAAAAAAAGGAAAAAAAGGCGGCCATAAAAGAAAACCTCTTGGCCTATTGGCTTGAAAGTGAAAATGTACTTGTCATAGAAAACTCATGATAACACTTGAGATGAGGTGAATTAAACCTCAATCTTAAATGAATCCTCCACCTATAGTAGACAAGGGCTCAAATTTCAGCTACTACATGCATACTTGTAGGTGTATGGGACACAAAGTATAAGATAGACACATATTGAAGAACTATTCAACCATATATAGTGGGAAAACCCACCAAAACTTGCCATAGAAAGCTAAAACCAAAAAACCCTAACTCATATTACATAGCTAAACATCATTGTCATTGCTTGTAATCTCACAATAGTTGTTCTATTATTTGTCTTTTCTCTTTTCAGAATTCATGGAGGCTTTGATTTATTCATGAGACATAAGATCCCATTGAAGTAGTTTTGTGCTATTTTGCCACAACCTTCATCACTACAAAGAGTACAAGGGAGAGAATAATTCTATTATTGTTGCTAATCTAATTCGTTTTCTCATACTTGAGTGTTGAAGTTGGATTGTGCTAAATTTTTAATGTATGTAATAAGTATACCACTAAATGAGAGGGATTTTTCGATGGTGGAATTTCTTTCCACGTGATCCTTTCTATATTTTGTCATGGAGCATTAGACAAGGATAAGAAGAAGAGATTGTTTATGATGCAATATCCACACCAAAAAGTTGTCATTTCAAAGAGTGGCTTTGTAGCACACGATTCATAGTTAATGTGGTGACATCTTCATTTGATGTAGTACTGATGATGTTACTCTTTTAAACCTTCATTAGCTTATAATTGTTGTACACATAGTATCTACAATTACAAGATAGATCACAATAACATGTACAGATGTTGGATTTCATTCCAAATTAATACTTCCTCTACAAGAGGCAAACAATTAATATGCAACTTGCTCTTTTCAATGGCCCAATCTTCCTACCCACTTGCAACTGATAGTTATTCTAATGTATATCTTTCATGCACACAATGTAAGGAAATCAATAATGAGTAGAATAAGATGCTTCAATAAGAATTGATCTCATGGAATGTCATGCATTCAAAATATGCCATGCATGGCCATGCCAAGGAAGACCTAAGACTCCTTGAGCAAATGAAATCTATGGAATAAATGAAAGCCATGCCACCTTGATTAGTGTATCTTCTGCTTGTAGCCATGTAGGCTTAGTGGGTGAGGGCTATTACTACTTCAATTGTATCAATTAATATTATAACGAGAGGCCTACAATGGATCATTACATTTTTTGGTCATATTGGGAATTTGGATGAAGCAAAGGATTTTGGTAATAAGATGCCAACAAAAATCTAACACTCTTGTGTGGAAATGTTTTCTTGGTGCATATAGAATGTATAATAATCTAGAATGAATAACAATCTAGATTTAGGAATAGTAGATATGTGGTTTGGCCAGTGTTTCCTTTGTGCATCCTTGTGCTTACGATTCAATATTCTTACCTATTTGAGATGAAAGAATACAATGAATAGGCTATGATAGTTAGAAGATAGAAGACGACTGCTAAGGATGCTACAACAATGAAGTTGCATTAAAGTAGAATGCCATGTGGCATGTCAATGTAACACTATAAAATTAAATAATGAAACCACGTGACATGTCAAGGTGACAAGTCAAACATTATGATGCCATTCATTCTTAGTTTTAAAGAAGTTTGAAGAAAAAAATATCAAAACTTTTAGATCCCATTCTCATGATTGTACATTGGGAATTGGGTTAGCATAGTAACCACATCTCCTTGTTGGGGTTTATAAGGGGTTTGTTACAATATGTCTGAATTCTCTAACATTGTCCAAAAACATTAATTGAACGTAAGTTTCTCAGGATATGCCTTTTATATTATATCTAATGTTGTGTAATTGATCATAATGAAAATGAACGTTCGACAACAATTTTTCATCTCAGATATATGTTCCATTTGTAGTACTTATTTTAATCATAGCTATGATGATTAACATTTGAATCTGGATACAGTTCTTGTTATTGTAACTGTGCTAGTTATTATTCAAGGATTCTCAAGCATAAATACTAATTACTTTGTTCCAATTCTGAGTCTGGTCACCAATTTTGTGAAAATTTCTAAAATAATGTTTTACATAAGTTTTTGAGGATATGATTTGATCTTTTATATTATATCTAATGTTTTGTTATTGATAAAAATGAAAATTAACATTCAAAAAAATTTTGGATCTCAAATATTTCTTCCATCTGTAATATTTATTTTAATCATAGCTATATATGATTGGAACTTGAATCTGGATACAGTTACTATTACTATAGTTGTGTTGGTTACTGTTCAAGACTTCTCAAGCACAAAGACTGATTACTTTATTCCAATTCTGAGTTTGTTTACCAATTTTCTAGAGAATTTTGAGATAATGTTTTGAATAAGTTTTCAAGAATATGCTTTGAGCTTTCATATTATATCTAATGTTCTATTATTGATCTAAATGAAAATGAATGTTTCACAACAATGTTGGATATCATATATATGTGTAGAATTTCCTGCAAATTCTCTACAAATCTACCTCTGAGATCTATGTAGAAAATATGACTATAGATTAACTTGATAATGCAATATACCAAAGAAAAAATACTTTAATATACTTTTACTATCAAACTTGCGGAAGCTTAATAGATTTGAGCAAGATCAAGTGGAACACATATAACTAGAAGCAGAATCAATGCACATGAAACACAGAAGAATACTCTGGGGAAAGCCTCAACCAAAAACCCCGCTATCTGTATTATCATACAAGGTGGAAATACATCAATATTACACAAAACTTTAGCTCTCACTGCTAGCCAGCTCTCAGTACAATCCTCCTGGATGCTCATAGGCAAACAAGGCTTCTGACAAACTTTCTCCTCTGCCCTCCAGGCCTCCTATTTCCTTGCGCAGTTTCTCCTGGGTGATCCTACTGTTACCAAGTGTAACACTGATCACTCACACTTATCTCACACCCCGTAAAACTACACAATCCTCAAGGAACCTTATTCCTTCTGCATGGATGAGTTTCCTTTATAGGAAAACTCATGCAACTGATAGTACAATGTCATTGTCTTTAATCTCAACTGGGTCTTTCTCTGAATAGACATGCATGAGTTATTTATGAGAGAATCCTCAGTTATTTGGAGTACACTAGTTTGATGCATGCATGCATTAACTGACTAAACTCACAATTAGTTCCTCAAACTGTTTGAAATTAATTTAATTGGACTTAACTCAGTTAACTGAGCTAACTAATTACAACTCAAATATAACTCAATCTTATCTCCTTAATTAAGGGATAATCTCCTTAATTTAAGGGATAATTGTTGCATGACTTCACAAAGACTTCTAACCTGAATTTCTCCAACTAATTAATCCAAGATGAATTAATTAATTATTTTTCAAGCAACCGGTGAGACTAAATTCGAATTTTAATTCAATGACAAATTAAAATTGGAATATATTGAATGTTATTTTTAGCATTTCTTGTTGCTATTCTCAACAATATGTTACATCTGCAACATTTATTTTAATCATAGCTATGATGATTGACATTTGGACCTTGATACAATTCTTGTTACTATAATCGTGTTGGTTAATGTTTAATACTTCTCAAGCACAAAGACTCATTACTCTGTTCTAATTCTGAGTTTGTTCACCAATTTTGTGAAGAGTTCTAAGATCATATTTTACATACGTTTTCAAGGATATGCATTGAAATTTTATATTGTATCTAGTGTTCTGTTATTGATCAAAATAATCTAAATTTTTGTAATTAAGTAATTAATGTCAATTTAAACCGAATTTACTACTTTCATATCTATGTTTATGTTGCATGCATCAATTAGGTGTAAGACTAAATTCCTCTATGCTTCTACAATTGTAGAAGGGGTCAAATGATGATTATTCCTTTAAGTAGACACATGCTTTACCTGTGTACATGGTTTATTTTCGCATAGACTTTAGCTTGTCACATGACTTGTTTCCACACAATATTTGGATAGACACATTCTTGTGTGGAACAAATATTTCCCTTTACTACACATGCTCACTTCTACATGTCCACACACATTCTCATTTCCATACAATTATTTGATGCACCTATATCCTGCACACAAGTTTTGCATTTCCGTACACATTCTCCCTTTTGCACATTTTTTCACACATTTTCATCACACGCAACACTTTTAACAAACTCAATTATAAATTGATTATCTCCATATTGGTTCTAATTTCTGCAAAGCTATGAAACTTACCTTTTTTCCTTCACACATTCAATATATGTAGTTTGCATATGCACTTTAGCTTTGCACACATCTCATTTTAACATTTTTTAACTCATATATGTGTTAGATTTTCACATGTCTTATTGTGCACATTCCTTACTTGAGAAACAATTGCAATAATATTTTCATTTTGTAGGGTGCAGGAGACTCTCTAAGCATTTGGATCAATAATCAAAGACATATGTGTAAAATATTTAGTCAAATTCCAAAAAATCTTGTTAGAGATAAAGAAGGTGTCTACGTCTCTTCTACTTGTGAACATTTTCCCCTCCACACAGTCTTTAACTCATAAATGTGTTAGCTCTACAGATGCCTTATTGCGCACATCCCTTACTTTCACCATTTTAGTGTTATTGAGCTATTTTCAAGCGGAGACACTTACAACACAGGCCTATACACATTAGCAAATGAGAAAGACTATCATTGTTCACTTTGTTTATATATAAATGGAATTGGAAATATAAATACCATCATCCGTAGGCATTTCTGCCTCCACACATTTGTTGCATACATCTCTATGCCATGTTCCTTTTCCTATGTTTGATCGGGATCTAATGTAAGAAGTGTTCTGGGAAAGGTGAAAATATCTCTTTGACATGTCCCTCCCTCCATACACACCTGCACTTTTGCACCTCCACATACATTCACCCTCCATATACTTCTTTTGCATATCTTCATCCCGCACAAGAAATGAAAATTTTAAGATTAAAACTCTAATTAGTATAACGTAGAAGTGTTGTTGTAGAGAACTATTTACATATAGCCTTCAACTAGGTCTAATATATTTAATCATCAGGTGTTACAACAATATGAATATATTTCTATTGAGCCCTAGAAAATTATTTGATGCAAAAATTTGTCATTGCATAAATTATCTATTATATTTGATTATCCTCATCATGGTTAAAATGTATTAAGTAAAGTCATGGATAGGAAACTCGGTGTTTTCGGGCTCGAATATACATATTCATGAAACTTGACAATATTTTTATAGTTGTTTTGTTTAATGGAGAATCTATTATGTTCTCTCATTTAAGAGTACTAACAAATGTATTCACATTCGATTCTTGGTCATTGTGAAATAAAGCATTTTTCTTCAAAAAAATAAAAAATACTAGGCCATAGACTATAGAAACACAAAATGCGTTCACATGATTAATTATTGAATAAAATTGATTATTTCATGCAGGGGAAGAGGATTTAGTTCCGACGAGTTATCAATATGAACTTAAAATATTTATTCCTTCCAAAATCTTGTCCTACATATTCTTGAAACTGTGATAAGCATATCCTTTACTGGTTACTCTTGTGGATTGATGAGTAACAAGCATAAAAGTAATTATTGTTATATACATTGAATGTAAAAAATCTGCTGGTAGGTTAACCCAATAATGCAATATAAATCAAATCAGAATACTATAACCTACTTCTACTATCAATTTGTGGAAGCTTAAAGATCGAAATAAATAATATAACTAGAAGAAGAAGAAATCAATGAACAATACTCATGAAAATTCTTTGGGGAAAACCTCAGCTAAATACCCCACACTATTGTATTATCATACAGGTGGAAATACATAGGAATTATACAAAGCCTTAGCTCTCACAGCTACCCAGATCTCAGTACAATCCTCACTGATGCTCACAGGAAATATTGGCTTCTCTACAGCCTTCCTCTCCACCCTCCAAGATTCTATTTCCTTGCGCTGTTCATTGTGGATGATTCTCCTATTAGCAAGTGGATGATATCTTTCAAAACTGCGCAATCCTCAAGGATTAAATCCTTGACTGCATGCATGAGTTTTCTCCATGAGAAAACACATGCAACTGATAGTACACTATCCTTGACTTTAATCTCAACTAGGTCTTTCTCAGAATAAACATGCATGAGTTTCTAATGAGGGAATCTTCAATTAACTGGAGTAGCACTAGTTGAGTGCATGCATGCATCAACTGACTGTTAACTCACTATTAGTTCTTCAAACAGTTTGGAACTAATTTAACTGGACTTAACTTAGTAAACTGAGTTAACTAATTACAACTCAAATATAACTCAATCTTATCTCCTTAATTTAAGGGATAACTCTTGCATGACTTCAACAAGACTTCTAACTTGAATTTCTCCAACTAATTAATTTAAAATAAATTAATTGATTATTTCCAAGTAGGTGTTAAGACTAAATTCGATTTTAATTCAAAATTTAATTCAAGGACAAATTAAATTGGAATATTCTTGTTTCCATATTTCAACGCTCCCTCTCAACAAGAAAGGGATTATTTGCCACCTCGATCCTGTCTCTATGGAACTCAAATGTACACTTTGACAATGCCTTTGTCAAAATGTCAGCATCTTGCTCCTCTGTGGAAATATACTACAACAACATGATCCTCTCGACCTGTGAAAAGCCACGGGCAACAAATCTTGCCTTATGCTTCTCCACACTACCATCAGCAGCTTGCTTTACCTTGTAAAGCCAACGGGAACTCACACTTGACTTGTTCTTCGGTCTTGGAACCACGTCCCAAACACTGTTACGAACTATGGAGTCATATTCCTCCACCATAGCATCAACCCAAATTGGCTGTTGCAATGCTTCCTCAAAGGAAGATGGCTCGGTCTTAGCACATTCCCCAGCAAGGGTCATGTATCCAGTGTACCTCTCAGGTGACCTCCTCTGTCTGCACTGAGAAGATGTTGCTCCCACATTCTCTCTTGTATCCTCCAACAATCTGTCAGCTTCTCTTGTGCTCTTCCGTCCATCTCTGGAAGACTTTGCTTGAGTGGATGTCTCCACTCCTGGAACCTCTGCATGCGGCTGCTCCACATCATTCTGAGGCTCCTCCTCCTTAGGAACCAATAGTTCCTCCACAGCTTGTAGTTGGAGCTCCCTCTCAAGGGAAACTTGCATGGCCTTCTACTCATCAAACTTGAGATATTTGTGAACCACTGTCCTCTGACTGGTAGGCAAGTACACCTGATAGTTGTGAGGTGTATCAGCGTACCCCACAAATATGCCCAACTCTGTTGTCGGCTCAAGCTTCTTTCGTGCATCCTTTGTCACATGGAAATATACCAATGAGCCAAAGATCCTGAAGTGACCCAAATCTGGTCTCTTACCGGAGAAAGCTTCCTCTGGTGTCTTCATCCCAAGTATGTGATGCGAGCTTCTATTCTGCATATAGACCGCTGTGCTGCATGCTTCACCCCACAAGTGAAGTGGTAGGCCTTGGTCATGCAACATTGCCTGTGCTGCCCCTACAACAATTATGTTCTTCCTCTCGGCCACCCCATTCTGTTGTGGGTTATGAGGTGCCGTCAACTCTCGTTTAATTCCTTCCACTGCACAGAAGTCCTTAAACTCTTGAGAGACATATTCTCCACCATTGTCGCTTCTCAAGGCCTTGATCTTATTCCCTGACTCTTTCTCGACCAAAGCTTTGAACTCACAAAACTTTGTGAAAGTTTGGTCCTTATTCTGCATGAAATAAATCCAGCATTTACGAGAATAGTCATCAATGAAAATCACATAATACATTTTCTTTGTTGTGGATGTCGTCAAGAATGGTCCACACAAATCAGTATGAACTCTCTCTAAGATAGCCTCTACTCTACCGTTTCGATCATGAAAGGAAGACTTGGTGTACTTTCCCAAGATACAACCTTTTCATGTGTCAACATGCTCAAGTTTACCTTTGGGAAGTCCTGTAGATATTTGATGCATTATCTTCAAAGCCCCATGATGTAAATGGCCCAACCGCATGTGCCACAACTCCCCAATGCCTTGGCTTTGCACCAATTCTGCTTTCGTACTCAATGTTGAACAATCATCTACCTCTAGTTTATAGAGATTCTTCACCCGAACCCCTATCCTCCTGGTCGGACTTGTGGCTATGTGTCTTAGCAATGCCTTTCCTTTACTGAAGACAACATCGTAGCCTTTGTCCTCCAACATCGCGATCGATACCAAGTTATTCTTCAGTCCAGGCACATACTTCACATCTGTCAAGGTGAGAAGAGCTCCATGCTCCCTTTAAAAAGCAACCATGCCCACTCTTGAAACATTATTCCTTCCGTCGTCACCCATCTCTATGTGCATCTTGAGGTCTTTCTCCTCCAAGGCACTGAATAAATTTTTATCACCGGTCATGTGGAATGAGGCTCCACTGTCAAGATACCAGACACAACCCATCATTAATTACACCGTGCATGCGATGAAGGTAAAGTCCATTTCGAACTGAGAGGCTAATGCCTCACCTTCCAATCCTTCCGAGGATCCCTTCTTGGACTTCTTCGATGGGTAATTAGTCGCATAATGTTCCATCTTGTGACAACTAAAGAATCTTACTTTAGACATGTCACCCTTCTTCCCTCCATGAGAAGAATTCGATTTGAAATGGGAAGCCTTTCCATTCCCTTCCCTTGCCTTACTTTCTAAGGCCGGATTTCCTTCATCATCATTCTTGGATGAAGAACCATCTCGTGTGCTCCTCCTGATCTTCTCCTGCATAATATCCGACCACAGTCGTTCCCAATCCGGCAGTTTCTCCCTTCCATTCACAGAGTCTTGGTAGCTATTCCAATGCTTTGGAAGGCCAAGGAGAGCGATGTAGAAATTTTGAATAATATGACACTTATTCACAGAGATTATCTTGATTATACACTATTGCGGAATACATGCATAATACATAACCTCCTCTACGTTCATCATCAATTTAGCAGCATTAAAAACAATGAAACATCAATCGCATGCACACATTAACAAAGTATGTAACCCGGGGAAAGCATACAGCTGAAAACCCCACACTATCTGTATATTATAATGATTGAGAACATGTAACAATACATAGTACAATACTCCTCACAAGTACTCAGTACTATGTCCACCTGTTACACACAAAACTAGCTCAGATCTGAATCAATCACAGGTTCAAATCTCCTCCACTGTCTGCCTGCCTCCACTGCGCAATCCTGCAAGAGAATAATGATGAATGGCTGAAGAAAACTCGTATTTCCTTGGCTTAACCACGCAATCCTCATTGGCATTACTCAATCCATTGATTGTGCAAGATCTCATGCACAACTATAGTCACAACTGGTAGCAATCTCAACCTCTAACACCTGTCTCCACTGAACTGTCCATCCATTGAGTTAAATGATGTATTCTTTAGTTTCTTTATGAGTTAATAATTAGTGAATTAATTAACAATTAATTCACATCACCCATCACTAGTGTATTATGCAGTTAGACTAAATACAACTAGTTTAACCAAGTCAAATTGAACACAACTCCATCAACTCCTCAATCAACTCCACCAAAACTCAACCACATGAGTTCTAACTGAAGTCCACCATGCAATAGCTCAACTGACTCATAAAAAAAGCCTATTTCCTTCTGACAGCTGCATGTTCCACATCTGTAGCTCAAACTGAAGTGTTCCAAGAGGATAAGATAATGTTTATAGTCTAAATATTATTATGAGCTAATAATATTCGACTGTTCTATTTTTAGCCTGACAGTCTAAAAATAGAAACCGACCATATGTCTAAAAATTGAAGTCCATCTATTTTTACCAACATGACCAATCATCCACAAATAGCATCCTGTAACTCATAGGCCATGATCCATATGTCTAAAAATAAACTTTGCGTCAAAAATAGCCTGCGGGCCCACTTAATGAAGGCGACTTCTTTCCACTAAGCTCCATCATCTTGTTGCATTCTCAACACTCCCTCTCAACAAGATATGGATTATCAGCAACGCCTATCCTGCCTCGGTGGTATTCGAATTTTCTCCTGGTTAGTGCCTTCGTCAAGATATCAACATCCTGATCCTCCGTTGGAATGTATGAAAGTAACATGATTCTCCACTGCACACAATCTCTGATATGATGGTACCTGATGTCAATGTGCTTAGATCTATCATGAAATACTGGATTAGCCGAGAGTTTAATGCAACTCTGGTTATCACATTAAATCACAGCAGGCTCCAAGTATGAACCGAATAACCCGATCAAAATCTTCCTCATCCATATAGCCTCGCATGCAGCCAAACTTGCTGCCATATACTCGGCCTCTGCTGAACTAAGTGCCATGGATCTCTGCTTCCTGTTGTACGAAGAGACTACTGTCGACTCGATACTGAAGACCCCTCCACATGTGCTCTTTCTGTCTGTTGGGCTCCCTGCCCAATCTGCATCCGTGAAGCCACATAGCTTCACCTCATCCTCCTGTATGTACCACAATCCATATCCCGATGTGCCTCTGAGATAACGTAATACATGCTTGCCTGCCTTCCAGAAGAGCTTGGTTGGCTTAACCATAGCTTGTGAAAGCTGGTTAACAGCATAGCATATATCGGGTCGTGTATTGACCAGATACATAAGCAACCCCACCAACTGTCGATACACAGTGGCATCCACTACTTTTGCTGAAGTAGCATCCTCCTTCCTCCAACCTCCAGGAAGAGGAGTGTCAACAGGCTTGCAACCATGCATGTTGAACTTATCCAGTATCTCCCGAGCATACTTACCCTGAGAAACAAATAGTCCATCACTGCGCTGCCAAATTTCCAATCCCAGGAAATAATGAAGGAGGCCCAAGTCCTTTATCTCAAACTCCTTAGCAAGATCATCCTTGCACGAAAGTATCAACAGCTCATCACCTGTTAGAATCAAATCATCTACATAAAGTACAACGATAAGAAACTTACCCTCCACCACAATCTAGTATAGGTTAGTATCCGCCTCACTCTTGGAGAATCCAAGTCCGGTGAAATAACTGTCTATCCGTGTGTACCAAGCACGTGGTGCTTGTTTCAACCCATACAACACTCTCTTGAGCCTACACACATGCTACTTGCCGCTGAAGATCTCAAAATCTACGGGCTGCTCTATGTACACCTCCTCCTCAATGACTCCATTGAGGAACACAATCTTCACATCCATCTGATGAATGTGCCACCCCATCTGCGCTGAGAGAGCAAGAATCGTCTGTATGGAAGAATACCTTGCGACAGGTGGAAAGGTATCCTCATAATCGATCCCCTCTATCTGTGAAAAGCCTCGGGCAACAAATCTTTTCTTGTACTTCTCCACACTCCCGTCAACTGCCTGCTTCACTTTGTAGATCCATCTCAAACCCACCACTGATTTCCCCTCCGGTCTTGGGACAATCTCCCATGCACTATTTCTGACAATCGAATCATACTCTTCCACCATGGCATCTACCCATGCGGGATCCTCCATAGCTTCCTCAAAAGAGGATGGCTCAGTCACAACACATTTGCTCACAAGAGCCATGTATCCAGTGTATCGATCAGGTGACTGTCTCTGTCTACGTTGAGCTGTAGGTGGTCCTACAACCTTCTCTGCATCTTGAGCCAGTCGCTCAGCTTCTGTCAAGCACTTTCGCCCTGTGATGGTTGGCGCTGCATGAGTGGTCTCTTCCACTCCATGAAATTCGTCCTATGGTTGATCCACGTCCTGAAGCTTATCCTTAGGAACTAATAGCTCCTCATTTGCATGCAAGTGTGGCTCCCTCTCAAGCGAACACTTCATGGCTTTCTCCTCATGAAATTTTATATCCCGTCGCACAACAGTCTTGCCACTGTCTAGCAAATACACACGATAGTTGTGGGGCATATCAGTGTACCCCACAAATATCCCAACCTCTGCGGTCGACTCCAGCTTCTTCCTGGCATCCTTCGTCACATGCATGTAAATGTTAGAACCAAAAATCCTAAAATGAGAAATATCAGGCCTCTTACCAGAATAAGCCTCCTTGGGTGTACTCATGCCAAGTATCCTGTGAGGACAACGGTTATGCACATATACTACAGTATTGCATGCTTCCACGCACAAGTGAAGGGGTAGGCCCTGATCATGCAACATCGCCTGTGCAGCACCCACGATCATTCTGTTCTTCTGCTCAGAAACCCCATTCTGCTGTGGGTTATGCGGAGCTATGAGCTCTCTTCGAATCCCTTCTGCGCTACAGAAATCCTTGAACTCGCCAGAGATGTATTCACCACCATTGTCGCTCCTAAGATCCTTCACCTTCTTCCCCAACTCCTTCTTGACCAGTGCTTTGAACTCATAGAACTTTGAGTATGTCTAGCTCTTCTTTTGCATGAAGAAGATCTAACACTTTCGAGAGAAATCATCAACAAAGATCACATAGTACCTGTGCTTTGCTGTCGAAGCAACTGAGAAAGGTCCACACACGTCTGTGTGAATTCTCTCAAGGATCGTCGTGGCGCGACTATCCTTCTCGTGAAAGGTGGCTTTCACAAACTTTCCCAAAGTACACCCCTTGCACTGATCTGACTGCGCAAGAGTGCCTTTAGGAAGCCCAGCAGTGATCTGCTGCAGTATCTTCAAGGCTCCATGGTGAAGGTGACCCAATCTCCTGTGCCACAGCTCGCCATCATCTCAGCTCACCAATCCTTCTGCCTTGCATGCCATTGCTGCGCAGCCATCTACATGCAACTGATAAATGTTCTTGACTCGAACCCCTATCTTCCGGGTTTCTCCAGTTGTCTTACTGCGCAGGAAAGCCTTTCCCTCACTGAAAACAACATCATATCCCTTGTCTTCTAACATCGCCACAGAGATAAGATTCTTCTTCAATCCTGGAACATGCATCACTTCCTTCAATATGAAGGGTTTACCAGACTCCCTCTCAAAGGAAATGGTACCGATACCGGTTGCACTGTCTCTACCATCATCGCCCATCTCGAGGTGCACTCCAAGATCTTTCTCCTCCAATTCAGAAAACAAATCTCTATCTCCTGTCATGTGAAAAGGTGCACCACTATCCAAGAACCACACCAATCCCATCACACTTGATACCAAGCATGCAATCAACGAAAAATCAAACACAAATTGTGAGGCTAAGGCCTCTCCCACTGCAGATCCAGTAGCTTGCTTATTCTTCTTCTTTTGCGGACAATTTGTGGCATAGTGTCCGTGCTAGTGACAATGAAAGCACTTCACCTTGGACATGTCCTGCTTCTTGCCTTTCGCACCGGAATGAGAATCTTTCTTGTTCTTCCCCTTCTTTTCTTTGGTAGCCAAAGCGCAATTTTCTTCATCGGGTGCCTTTGATGAAGATCCGTCCCTAGTATTCCACCTAGTCTCCTCCTGCACAAGATTTGACCAAAGTCTCTCCCATCCTGGAAATTTCTCTCGACCATTGACAGAGTCCTGATAGGAATGCCAACTCTTTGGAAGACCAAGGAGAGCCAAGCTCACCAAGTCCTCATCATCGACAATCACCCCAACACTTCCCAGCTCATCCCTGCACTGAGTGAACTTCGTGAGATACTTGGGCATACTGTCTCCTTTCTCACACTTAATGTTTCTGAGTTTATCCTTGAGCACCACCTTCCTCTGATCGCTTTTGCTTTGGAATAGATCTGTCAACGCTTTCCACATCAAGTATGGAGAGGCCTTTCCATGCAGGCTAAACACAATGTGATCCTTCACGCCTTCCAACAGAATCCTTCGACACTTTGCTGTCTTCTTTTGCCAAGCCTCAACTTGCACAGTATTAGTAGGCTTTGGGACCTCAGCCTCTATGAACTCCTTCAACCTATTATCATCTAACACCACCTCCATCCTGTCTTTCCATGCACTATAATTCGAGCTGCCCTCAAGAGCATACTCCAATCGCAATCTGTTGAAAGACATTTCAACTTTGACACCAAGAAAACACTGCTGCAAATTCGAATTCCACCAGCTAAAAACTCAACCACCTCTGATCTAAAATTCATTAGAACAAAGTATTTCTCGTACAGAGATTGACTGTATGGGCTTTTACCGAATACCTCACCTTCCAAAGGAAGGATGAATCCAGAGGCTACCTGTCCCGATTACAGACTCTGCCTAAAGAAATAAAATGTAAACACTTTCTGAATAATAGATCTGATGATCAACTGCTCCGATACCATGTAGAAATTTTGAACAATATGACACTTATTCACATATATTATCTCGAGTGTACACTATTGTGGAATAAATGCATAATACATAACCTCCTCTATGTTGATCATCAATTTAGCAGCATTAAAAACAATGAAACATCAATCGCATGCGCACATTAACACAGTATGTAACCCGGGGAAAGCATACAGCTGAAAACCCAACACTATCTGTATATTATAATGATTTAGAACATGTAACAATACATAGTACAATACTCCTCACAAGTACTTAGTACTATCTCCACCTGTTACACACAAAACTAGCTCAGATATGAATCAATCACAGGTTCAAATCTCCTCCACTGTCTGCCTGCCTCCACTGCGCAATCCTGCAAGAGAATAATGATGAATGGCTGAAGAAAACTCATATTTCCTTGGCTAAACCATGCAATCCTCATTGGCATTACTCAATCCGTTGATTGTGCAAGATCTCATGCACAACTATAGTCACAACTGATAGCAATCTACACCTCTAACACCTGTCTCCACTGAACTGTCCATGCACTGAGTTAACTGATGTATTCTTTAGTTGCTTTATGAGTTAATAATTAGTGAATTAATTAAAAATTAATTCACATCACTCATCACTAGTGTATTCTGCAGTTAGACTAAATACAACTAGCTTAACCAAGTCAAACTGAACACAACTCCATCAACTCCTCAATCAACTCCACCAAAACTCAACCACATGTGTTCTAACTGAAGTCCACCATGCAATAGCTCAATTGACTCATAAGAAAAGCGTATTTCCTTCTGACAGCTGCATGTGCCACATCTGTAGCTCAAACTGAAGTGCTCCAAGAGGATAAGATAATGTTTATAGTCCAAATATTATTATGAGCTAATAATATTCGACTATTCTATTTTTAGCCTGGCAATCTAAAAATAGAAACCGCCCATATGTCTAAAAATAGTATTCCATCTATTTTTACCAACATGACCAATCATCCACAAATAGCATCCTGCAACTCATAGACCATGATCCATATGTCTAAAAATAGACTTTGCGCCAAAAATAGCTTGCGGGCCGACTTAGTGAAGGTGACTTGTTTCCACTAAGCTCCATCATCTTGTTGCATTCTCAACACTCCCTCTTAACAAGATATGGATTATCAGCAACCCATATCCTGCCTCGGTGGTATTCGAATTTGCTCCTGGTGAGCGCCTTCGTCAAGATATCAGCATCCTGATCCTCCGTTGGAATGTATGAAAGTAACATGATTCTCCAGTGCACACAATCTCTAATATGATGGTACCTGATGTCAATGTGCTTAGATCTATCATGAAATACTGGATTAGCCGAGAGTTTAATGCAACTCTAGTTATCACAATAAATCACAGTAGGCTCCAAGTATGAACCGAAAAACCTGACCGGAATCTTCCTCATCCATATAGCCTCGCATGCAGCCAAACTTGCTGCCATATACTCGGCCTCTGCTGAACTGAGTGCCACGGATCTCTGCTTCCTACTGTACCAAGAAATTGTTGTCGACTCGATACTGAAGATGCCTCCAGATGTGCTCTTTCTATCTGTTGGGCTCCCTGCCCAATCTGCATCCGTGAAGCCACATAGCTTCACCTCATCCTCCTGTCTGTACCACAATCCATATCCTGATGTGCCTCTGAGATAACGCAATACATGCTTGCCTGCCTTCCAGAAGAGCTTGGTTGGCTTAACCATAGATTGTGAAAGCTGGTTAACAGCATAGCATATATCGGGTCGTGTATTGAACAAATACATAAGCGACCCCACCAACTGTTGATACATAGTGGCATCCACTACTTTTGCTGAAGTAGCATCCTCCTTCCTCCAACCTCCAGGAAGAGGAGTATCAAGAGGCTTGCAGCCATGCATGTTGAACTTCTCCAGTATCTCCCAAGCATACTTACCCTGAGAAACAAATAGTCCATCACTGCGCTACCAAATTTCCAATCCTAGGAAATAATGAAGGAGGCCCAAGTCCTTCATCTCAAACTCCTTAGCAAGATCATCCTTGCATGAAAGTATCAACAGCTCATCACCTGTTAGAATCAAATCATCTACATAAGGTACAATGATAAGCAACTTACCCTCCACCACAATCTGGTATAGGTTAGGATCCACCTCACTCTTGGAGAATCCAAGTCCGGTGAAATAACTGTCTATCCGTGTGTACCAAGCACGTGGTGCTTGTTTCAACCCATACAACGCTCTCTTGAGCCTGCACACATGCGACTCGCCGCTGAAGATCTCGAAACCTTATGGCTGCTCTATGTACACCTCCTCCTCAATGACTCCATTGAGGAACGCAGTCTTCACATCCATCTGATGAATGTGCCACCCCATCTGCGCTGAGAGAGCAAGAATCGTCCGTATGGAAGAATACCTTGCGACAGGTGCAAAGGTCTCCTCATAATCCATCCCCTCTATCTGTGAAAAGCCTCGGGCAACAAATCTTGCCTTGTACTTCTCCACACTCCCGTCAGCTGCCTGCTTCACTTTCTAGATCCATCTCAAACCCACCATTGATTTCCCCTTCAGTCTTGGGACAATCTCCCATGCATTGTTTCTGACAATCGAATCATAATCTTCCACCATGGCATCTACCCATGCGGGATCCTCCATAGCTTCCTCGAAAGAGGATGGCTCAGTCACAACACATTTGCTCACAAGATCCATGTATCCAGTGTACCGATCAGGTGACTGTCTTTGTCTACGTTGAGTTGTAGGTGGTCCTACAACCTTCTCTACATCTTGAGCCAGTCGCTCACCTTCTGTCAAGCGCTTTCGCCCTCTGATGGTTGGCGCTGCATGAGTGGTCTCTTCCACTCCATGAACTTCGTCCTGTGGCTAATCCACATCCTGAAGCTCATCCTTAGGAACTAATAGCTCCTCATTTGCATTCAAGTGTGTCTCCCTCTCAAGCGAATAATGGCTTTCTCCTCATGAAATTTTATATCCCATCGCACAACAGTCTTGCCACTGTCTAGCAAATACACACGATAGTTGTGGGGCATATCAGTGTACCCCACAAATATCCCAACCTCTGCGGTCGACTCCAGCTTCTTCCTGGCATCCTTCGTCACATGCATGTAAATGTTAGAACCAAAAATCCTAAAATGAGAAATATCAGGCCTCTTACCAG
Organism: Pinus tabuliformis; assembly: GCA_031772625.1. Taxonomy (NCBI): domain Eukaryota; kingdom Viridiplantae; phylum Streptophyta; class Pinopsida; order Pinales; family Pinaceae; genus Pinus; species Pinus tabuliformis. The sequence continues at coordinate 359,542,082 of CM062815.1, read as the reverse complement.
AATAAGCCTCCTTGGGTGTACTCATGCCAAGTATCCTGTGAGGACAACGGTTATGCACATATACTGCAGTATTGCATGCTTCCACGCACAAGTGAAGGGGTAGGCCCTGATCATGCAACATTGCCTGTGCAGCACCCACGATCATTCTGTTCTTCTGCTCAGAAACCCCATTCTGTTGTGGGTTATGCGGAGCTATGAGCTCTCTTCGAATCCCTTCTGCGCTACAGAAATCCTTGAACTCACCAGAGATGTATTCACCACCATTGTCGCTCCTAAGATCCTTCACCTTCTTCCCCAACTCCTTCTCGATCAGTGCTTTGAACTCACAGAACTTTGAGTATGTCTCGCTCTTCTTTTGCATGGAGAAGATCCATGGTGAAGGTGACCCAATCTCCTGTGCCACAGCTCGCCATCATCCTGGCTCACCAATCCTTCTTCCTTGCATGCCATTGCTGCGCAGCCATCTACATGCAACTGATAAAGGTTCCTGACTCGAGCCCCTATCTTCTGGGTTTCTCTAGTTGTCTTACTGTGCAAGAAAGCCTTTCCCTCGCTGAAAACAACATCATATCCCTTGTCTTCTAACATCGCCACAGAGATAAGATTCTTCTTCAATCCTGGAACATGCATCACTTCCTTCAATATGAATGGTTTACTAGACTCCCTCTCAAAGGAAATGGTACCGATACCAGTCGCACAGTATCTAACATCATCGCCCATCTCGATGTGCACTCCAAGATCTTTCTCCTCTAGATTAGAAAACAAATCTCGATCTCCTGTCATGTGAAAAGACGCACCATTGTCCAAGAACCACACTGATCCCATCACACTTGATACCAAGCATGCGATCAATGAAAAAATCAAGCTCAAACTGCGAGGTTAAGGCCTCTCCCGCTGCAGATCCAGTAGCTTGCTTATTCTTCTTCTTCTGCGGACAATTTGTGGCATAGTGTCAGTGCCAGTGAAAGTGAAAGCACTTCACCTTGGACATGTCCTGCTTCTTGCCTTTCGCACCGGAATGAGAAGCTTTCTTGTTCTTCCCCTTCTTTTCTTTGGCATCCAAAGCGCAATTTTCTTCATTAGGTGCCTTTGATGAAGATCCGTCCCTGGTATTCCGCCTGATCTCCTCCTGCACAAGATCTGACCAAAGTCTCTCCCATCCTTGCAATTTCTCCCAACCATTGACAGAGTCCTGATAGGAATGCCAACTCTTCGGAAGACCAAGGAGAGCCAAGCTCACCAAGTCCTCATCATCGACAGTCACCCCAACACTTCCTAGCTCATCCCTGCACTGAGTGAACTTCGTGAGATACTTGGGCATACTGCCTCCTTTCTCACACTTAATGTTTCTGTGTTTATCCTTGAGCGCCAGCTTCCTCTGACTGCTCTTGCTTTGGAATATATCTGTCAACGCTTTCCACATAAAGTATGGAGAAGCCTTTCCATGCAGGCTGGACACAATGTGATCCTTCACGCCTTCCAACAGAATCCTTCGACACTTTGCTGTCTTCTTTTGCCAAGCCTCAACTTGTGCAATATTAGTAGGCTTTGGGACCTCAGCCTCTATGAACTCCTTCAGCCCATTATCATCTAACACCTTCTCCATGCTGTCTTTCCATGCAATATAATTTGAGCTGCCCTCAAGAGCATACTCCAATCACAATCCATTGAAAGACATTTCAACTTTGACACCAAGAAAACACTGCTGCAAATTCGAATTCCACCAGCTCAAAACTCAACCGCCTCTGATCTAAAATTCGTGAGAACAAAGTATTTCTCGTATAGAGATTGACTGTATGGGCTTTTACCGGATATCTCACCTTCCAAAGGTAGGATGAATCTAGAGGCTACTTGGCTCGATTACAGACTCTGCCTGAAGAAATAAAATGTAAACACTTTTTGAATAATAGATCTGATGATCAACTACTCCGATACCATGTAGAAATTTTGAATAATATGATACTTATTCATAGAGATTATCCTGATTATACACTATTGCAGAATACATGCATAATACATAACCTCCTCTACGTTGATCATCAATTTAGCAGCATTAAAAACAATGAAACATCAATCTCATGCGCACATTAACACAGTATGTAACCCGAGGAAAGCATATAGCTGAAAACCCCACACTATCTGTATATTATAATGAATGAGAACATGTAACAATACATATTACAATACTCCTCACAAGTACTTAGTACTATCTCCACCTGTTACACACAAAACTAGCTCAGATCTGAATCAATCACAGGTTCAAATCTCCTCCACTGTCTGCCTGCCTCCACTACGCAATCCTGCAAGAGAATAATGATGAATGGTTGAAGCAAACTCATATTTCCTTGGCTGAACCACGCAATCCTCATTGGCAATACTCAATCCATTGATTGTGCAAGATCTCATGCACAACTATAGTCACAACTGATAGCAATCTCAACCTCTAACACCTGTCTCCACTGAACTGTCCATGCACTGAGTTAACTGATGTATTATTTAGTTACTTTATGAGTTAATAATTAGTGAATTAATTAACAATTAATTCACATCACTCATCACTAGTGTATTCTGCAGTTAGACTAAATACAACTAGTTTAACCAAGTCAAATTGAACACAACTCCATCAACTCCACCAAAACACAACCACATGAGTTCTAACTGAAGTCCACCATGCAATAGCTCAACTGACTCATAAGAAAAGCATATTTCCTTCTGACAGCTGCATGTGCCACATCTGTAGCTCAAACTGAAGTGCTCCAAGAGGATAAGATAATGTTTATAGTCCAAATATTATTATGAGCTAATAATATTCGACTGTTATATTTTTAGCCTAACAGCCTAAAAATAGAAACCACCCATATGTCTAAAAATAGAAGTCCATCTATTTTTACCAACATGACCAATCATCCACAAATAGCATCCTGTAACTCATAGACCATGATCCATATGTCTAAAAATAGACTTTGCGCCAAAAATAGCCTGCAGGCCCACTTAGTGAAGGTGACTTCTTTCCACTAAGCTCCATCATCTTGTTGCATTCTCAACACTCCCTCTCAACAAGATATGGATTATCAGCAACCCCTATCCTGCCTCGGTGGTATTCGAATTTTCTCCTGGTGAGTGCCTTCGTCAAGATATCAGCATCCTGATCCTCCGTTGGAATGTATGAAAATAACATGATTCTCCATTGCACACAATCTCTGATATGATGTTACCTGATGTCAATGTGCTTAGATCTATCATGAAATACTAGATTAGCCAAGAGTTTAATGCAACTCTGGTTATCATAGTAGGCTCCAAGTATGAACCGAACAACCCGACCAGAATCTTCCTCATCCATATAGCCCCGCATGCAGCCAAACTTGCTGCCATATACTCGGCCTCTGCTGAACTAAGTGCCATGGATCTCTGCTTCCTGTTGTACCAAGAGACTACTGTCAACTCGATAATGAAGACCCCTCCAGATGTGCTCTTTCTGTCTGTTGGGCTCCCTGCCCAATCTGCATCCGTGAAGCCACATAGCTTCACCTCATCCTCCTGTCTGTACCACAATCCATATCGCGATGTGCCTCTGAGATAACGCAATACATGCTTGCCTGCCTTCCAGAAGAGCTTTGTTGGCTTAACCATAGCTTGTGAAAGCTGGTTAACAGCATAGCATATATCGGGTCGTGTATTGACCAGATACATAAGCGACCCCACTAACTGTCGATACACAGTGGCATCCACTACTACTAAAGTATCATCCTCCTTCCTCCAAACTCTAGGAAGAGGAGTATCAATAGGCTTGCAGCCATGCATGTTGAACTTCTCCAGTATCTCCCAAGCATACTTACCCTGAGAAACAAATAGTCCATCACTGCGCTGCCAAATTTCCAATCCCAGGAAATAATGAAGGAGGCCCAAGTCCTTCATCTCAAACTCCTTAGCAAGATCATCCTTGCATGAAAGTATCAACAGCTCATCACCTGTTAGAATCAAATCATCTACATAAAGTACAATGCTAAGCAACTTACCCTCCACCACAATCTAGTATAGGTTAGGATCCGCCTCACTCTTGGAGAATCCAAGTCCGGTGAAATAGATGTCTATCCATGTGTACCAAGCACGTGGTGCTTGTTTCAACCCATACAACGCTCTCTTGAGCTTGCACACATGTGACTTGCCGCTGAAGATCTTGAAACCTTTGGGCTGCTCTATGTACACCTCCTCCTTAATGACTCCGTTGAGGAAAGCAGTATTCACATCCATCTGATGAATGTACCACCCCATCTGTGCTGAGAGAGCAAGAATCGTCCGTATGGAAGAATACCTCGCGACAGGTGGAAAGGTCTCCTCATAATCGATCCCCTCTATCTGTGAAAAGCCTCGGGCAACAAATCTTGCCTTGTACTTCTCCACACTCCCGTCAACTGCCTGCTTCACTTTGTAGATCCATCTCGAACCCACCACTGATTTCCCCTCTGGTCTTGGGACAATCTCCCATGCACTGTTTCTGACAATCGAATCATACTCTTCCACCATGGCATCTACCCATGCGGGATCCTCCATAGCTTCCTCGAAAGAGGATGGCTCAGTCACAACACATTTGCTCACAAGAGCCATGTATCCAGTGTACCGATCAGGTGAGTGTCTCTGTCTACGTTGAGCTGTAGGTGGTCCTACAACCTTCTCTACATCTTGAGCCAGTCACTCAACTTCTGTCAAGCGCTTTTGCCCTCTGATGGTTGGCACTACATGAGTGGTCTCTTCCACTCCATGAACTTTGTCCTGTGGCTGATCCATGTCCTGAAGCTCATCCTTATGAACTAATAGCTCCTCATATGCATGCAAGTGTGGCTCCCTCTCAAGCGAACACTTCATGGCTTTCTCCTCATGAAATTTTATATCCCATCGCACAACAGTATTGCCACTGTCTGGCAAATACACACAATAGTTGTGGGGCATATCAGTGTACCTCACAAATATCCCAACCTCTGCGGTCGACTCTAGCTTCTTCTTGGCATCCTTCGTCACATGCATGTAAACGTTAGAACCAAAAATCCTCAAATGAGAAATATCAGGCCTCTTACCAGAATAAGCCTCCTTGGGTGTACTCATGCCAAGTATCCTGTGAGGACAACGGTTCTGCACATATACTACAGTATTGCATGCTTCCACCCACAAGTGAAGGGGTAGGCCTTGATCATGCAACATCGCCCGTGCAACACCCACGATCATTCTGTTCTTCCGCTCAGCAATCCCGTTCTGGTGTGGGTTATGGGGAGCTATGAGCTCTCTTCAAATCCCTTCTGCACTGCAGAAATCCTTGAACTCGCTAGAGATGTATTCACCACCATTGTCGCTCCTAAGAGCCTTCACCTTCTTCCCCGACTCCTTCTCGACCAGTGCTTTGAACTCACAGAACTTTGAGTATGTCTCGCTCTTCTTTTGCATGAAGAAGATCCAACACTTTTGAGAGAAATCATCAACAAAGATCACATAGTACCTATGCTTTGCTGTCGAAGCAACTGAGAAAGGTCCACACACGTCTGTGTGAATTCTCTCAAGGATCATTGTGGCGCGACTATCCTTCTCGTGAAATGTGGCTTTCACAAACTTTCCCAAAGTACACCCCTTGCACTGATCTGACTGCGCAAGAGTGCCTTTAGGAAGCCTAGTAGTGATATGCTGCAGTATCTTCAAGGCTCCATGGTGAAGGTGACCCAATCTCCTGTGCCACAGCTCGTCATCATCCCGGCTCACCAATCCTTCTACTTTGCATGACATTATTGCGCAGCCATCTACATGCAACTGATAAAGGTTCTTGACTCGAACCCCTATCTTCCGAGTTTCTCCAGTTGTCTTACTACGCAGGAAAGCCTTTTCCTCGTTGAAAACATCATATCCCTTGTCTTCCAACATCGCCACAGAGATAAGATTCTTCTTCAATCCTGGAACATGAATCACTTCCTTCAATATGAAGGGTTTACCAGACTCCCTCTCAAAGGAAATGATACCAATACCAGTCACACTGTATCTACCATCATCGCCCATCTCGATGTGCACTCCAAGATCTTTCTCCTCCAGATCAGAAAACAAATCTCGATCTCCTGTCATGTGAAAAGACGCACCACTATCCAAGAACCACACCGATCCCATCACACTTGATACCAAGCATGCGATCAACGAAAAATCAAGCTCAAACTACGAGGCTAAGGCCTCTCCCGCTGCAGATCCAGCAGCTTGCTTATTCTTCTTCTTCTGCGGACAATTTGTGGCATAGTGTCTGTGCTGGTGACAGTGAAAGCACTTCACCTTGGACATGTCCTGCTTCTTGCCTTTCGCACCAGAATGAGAAGCTTTCTTGTTCTTCCCCTTCTTTTCTTTGGCAGCCAAAGCGCAATTTTCTTCATCAGGTGCCTTTGATGAAGATCCGTCCATGGTATTCCACCTGATCTCCTCCTGCACAAGATCTGACCAAAGTCTCTCCCATCCTGGCAATTTCTCTCGACCATTGACAAAGTCCTGATAGGAATGCCAACTCTTCGGAAGACCAAGGAGAGCCAAGCTCACCAAGTCCTCATCATCGACAGTCACCCCAACACTTCCTAGCTCATCCCTGCATTGAGTGAACTTCATGAGATACTTGGGCATACTGTCTCCTTTCTCACACTTATGTTTTTGAGTTTATCCTTGAGTGCCAGCTTCCTCTAGTCGCTCTTGCTTTGGAATAGATCTGTCAATGCTTTCCACATCAAGTATGGAGAAGCCTTTCCATGCAGGCTGGACACAATGTGATCCTTCACGCTTTCCAACAGAATCCTTTGACACTTTGCTGTCTTCTTTTGCCAAGCCTCAACTTGCGCAGTATCAATAGGCTTTGGGACCTCAGCCTCTATGAACTCCTTCAGCCCATTATCATCTAACACTGCCTCCATCCTGTCTTTCCATGCAATATAATTCGAGCTGCCCTCAAGAGCATACTCAATCGCAATCTGTTGAAAGAAATTTCAACTTTGACACCAAGAAAACACTGCTGAAAATTCGAATTCCACCAGCTCAAAAATCAACCGCCTCTGATCTAAAATTCGTGAGAACAAATTATTTCTCGTACAGAGATTGACTGTATGGGCTTTTACCGGATATCTCACCTTCCAAAGGAATGATGAATCCAGAGGCTACCTAGCCCGATTACAGACTCTACCTGAAGAAATAAAATGTAAACACTTTCTAAATAATAGATCTGATGATCAACTGCTCCGATACCATGTAGAAATTTTGAATAATATGACAATTATTCACAGAGATTATCCCGATTATACACTATTGTGGAATACATGCATAATACATAACCTCCTCTACGTTCATCATCAATTTAGCAGCATTAAAAACAATGAAACATCAATCGCATGCGCACATTAACACAGTATGTAACCCGGGGAAAGCATACAGCTGAAAACCCCACACTATCTGTATATTATAATGAACGAGAACATGTAAAAATACATAGTACAATACTCCTCACAAGTACTCAGTACTATCTCCACCTGTTACACACAAAACTAGCTCAGATCTGAATCAATCACAGGTTCAAATCTCCTCCATTGTTTGCCTGCCTCCACTGCGCAATCCTGCAAGAGAATAATTATGAATGGCTGAAGCAAACTCGTATTTCCTTGGCTGAACCACGCAATCCTCATTGGAATTACTCAATCCGTTTATTGTGCAAGATCTCATGCACAACTATAGTCACAATTGATAGCAATCTCAACCTCTAACACCTGTCTCCACTGAACTATCCATGCATTGAGTTAACTGATGTATTCTTTAGTTGCTTTATGAGTTAATAATTAGTGAATTAATTAACAATTAATTCACATCACTCATCACTAGTGTATTCTGCAGTTAGACTAAATTCAACTAGTTTAACCAAGTCAAACTGAACACAAATCCATCAACTCCTCAATCAACTCCACCAAAACTCAACCACATGAGTTCTAACTGAAGTCCACCATGCAATAGCTCAACTGACTCATAAGAAAAGCGCATTTCCTTCTGATAGTTGCATGTGCCACATCTGTAGCTCAAACTGAAGTGCTCCAAGAGGATAAGATAATGTTTATAGTCCAAATATTATTATGAGCTAATAATATTCGACTGATCTATTTTTAGCCTGGCAGTCTAAAAATAGAAACCGCCCATATGTCTAAAAATAGAAGTCCATCTATTTTTACTAACATGACCAATCATCCACAAATAGCATCCTGCAACTCATAGACCATGATCCATATGTCTAAAAATAGACTTTGCGCCAAAAATAGCCTGCGGGCCCACTTAGTGAAGGCGACTTCTTTCCACTAAGCTCCATGTTGGGTCCCTATAATACTAGTGATTACCCCATTACTATTGTAGTTATACCCCTTATTTATATTGTTGTGCCCCTATTACCCCCATATTGTTATTTCTGTGCCCCATAGAATCCCTCTATTGTTATTCTTATGGTTTTATATTATTATTGTTAGGTTGGCTGGATTATATTGTGACTCCTTAGACTCCTATATATAGAAAGGAGGTTTTGTCATTTGTATCATCCAAGAATTGTTCATTTATGTAATTTAAAGGAGGTTTCCCCCTCGAAGAGGCTGAATTCTAAGGCGTGGATCTCTCTTTTCTATCTTTTTGTGAGCTGGTTTCATAACATTTGGTATCAGAGCTTTGGATTCTAGGGTTTCGCTGCTCCAAACAGGTCATCGTGGCATTTTCGCTATAACTTTTTTTCTGTAACATTTCAGAAGTCACAAAAAAAACCCATTTGAGAATAATTGGCGCTGAACCTTGGGTCCGAACTTCAGAGCTTTTCGCGCAATATTGTCGGAGATATGATCTGAGGAAGTTGGCCTTTTTGCAGACTCCTGAATTACATTCAAAACAGGTGACCTGGGGAAAATCGTCATAACTCTCTCTCTGAGGATCGGATTGAAATTTCGTAAAAAGTTATAGAAAGAGGACGGACTTTAGTTTCTTGTGTGTGTGTTTCAGATTCAAAGGTTGAAACAGTGACTCGTGGCACGTCGTACAAGTTCGCTCTACTGAACCAGTCTAAAAGCAAGTCACTGTGGGAGAGTTCACATAACTCTTCCTTGGAGAATCCAATTTGGCTCAGACTTGTGGCATTCGAAAGAGGACACAGAGGACTACTACAAGTAGCAATTTCAGAACTGGATGATCCGAAATTACAGAGATACATCAGATTCAATATCAGGCTTCTATAAAGTGAAAAAAAGTGTGTAGTTTTTTTTTTTTTTTTTTTTAATTTTTGTGTAAGCTTGGTTTAACGGAATTCAAAGGGCATAGTAAAGCATTATTATCGGTAACTGATGCCCTGAGGAAAGAAAATGCAAACACCTAGTATGGAACCTGAAAGCTCTAGCATGACTCATGAAGAAGAAGAAGAAATGCTACATGATATATCAAAATTACAAGAACAAGTGCAACAAATGTCACGCTCACAAAAGCTAACAGAAGCTAAGATAAGTGGCGTGGAATCTAAGATAAAGGGCATGGAAGCTAAGATGGATGATTCAAAGATAGATTTGAAGAGAGACATGGCAGATTTGAAGACAGATTTGACAAATTTTCTACAAGAAATACTTACTAATGGTGAAAAGGTTGTAAAGGAAACTCATGATGTGAACAAAAGTAATGTTAATCATGATTCCATAGACGCTAATGTTGGATCGAAGACCCACCATATTCCAAAAATCGATATGAGGAATTTTGATGGCAAGGATCCCGCCACATGGATATTACAGATGGAGCAGTTCTTCGATCTCAATAATGTGAAAAACACACAAAAGGTACGTATGGCAACTGTATATTTGGAACCAAATCAGTTTGTATGGTATCAATGGCTTTGCTCTTGTAAAAAAATTATCACTTGGGCAATTTTTACGGAAGAATTGATAGCACATTATGAAGATACAAAAAGCAACACTTTTTTTAGCCAATTGGTAAGTCTCAAACAAAAGGGTTCAGTAATGGAGCACATTGAGGAGTTCCAAAAATTGAACATAAGGGTAAAAGATATTCCAGAGGGGCATAGGATTGATGTGTTCATAGGGTCTTTAAAGGATAATATCCAACATGATGTTTGCCTTTGGGAACCTGATTCATTAGAGAAGGCATTCAGGTTAGCAAGAAAAATGGAAAGCAAAATTATGGCAACTAGGAAGCATACTATTCACAACTATAAAGACGGAAGTGTTGTTTCCCATAGTCTTCCACAACCTACAAGGTTGACACCACAACAATTGGAAGAAAAAAGATCAAAAGGGCTTTGTTACAATTGTGATAGCAAATACACAAAAGGTCATAAGTGTGCTGAGAAGAAATTATTCTACATAGATTGTGAAGAGGAAGAAGAAAAGGAGCAAGAAAGGTCAAAAGAAGAGGATATACTCTAGGAATAAAGCCTAGATGAAGAACAAATAAATCTGACCATATCTTGTAATGCATTGGCGGGAATTACCACTCCTCAAACCATCAAGATAGAAGGACAAATCAAGAAGAAAAAGGTAATAGTGTTGATTGATTCAAGAAGCACCCACAATTTTATTCATTGTAGGGTAGCAAAAGAATTGAATTGCTTCCTATATCCAGCACCAGAGTGTCAAGTGATGATTACAAATGGAGGAACAATAAATTGCTCTGGAAAGTGCCATAATATCAAGCTATCCATGGGAGAATATGTATTGACTAGCCCAATGCTTTCCATTCCAATGGGAGGTGCTGATGTTGTACTAGGAGTCCAGTGGCTACAATCCTTGGGTACAATAGCTTTTAATTTTCAAGAACTTTTCATGAAATTTTCTGTGGAAGGAAAGGAAGTTGAATTAAGGGGTATTGCAGGGAAACCAGGAAAGATAATCAACTCTAATGGCATGACAAAGCTTCTAAAAAGGGAGCAAAGAGGTGTAATTGCACAATTATGTTCACTAGATGTTTCCACATTGGAATCATCTATTTCTCCAGATCTCCAAAAAGTCCTGGACAATCATTCCAAGGTATTTGAGACTCCCAAAGGTCTCCCACCTATGCGTGATCATGATCATGCTATTCATCTGATTCCAGGAAGTGTTCCTCCAAACATCAGGCCATACAGATATCCCTATGTCCAAAAAAGTGAAATTGAACGTATGGTTGCAGAAATGCTAGAGGCTGGTATAATTCAACCGAGTCAAAGTTCTTTCTCAGCTCCAGTAGTATTGGTGCACAAGAAGGATGGATCATGGCGCATGTGTCCAGATTACAGGGAGCTCAACAAGCTCACTATTAAAGATAAGTTCCCCATTCCTGTCATTGATGAATTACTGGATGAATTGCATGGATCAATTTACTTCACCAAGTTGGATCTTCGTTCGGGATATCATCAAATTAGAATGAAGGTTGAAGACATTCCGAAAACGGCATTTAGAACTCATGAGGGTCATTATGAATTTTTAGTCATGCCTTTTGGCCTTACCAATGCACCTTCAACATTTCAAGGTTTGATGAATTCAATTTTCAAACCATTCCTTAGAAAATTTGTGTTAGTATTTTTTGATGATATACTAATCTATAGCAAGTCTTGGAAGGATCATGTTGAACATGTTGACAGGGTGCTACGACTATTGGAGGAGAAACAATTATATGCAAAAAGATCCAAATGTTTCTTTGGAGTCCAGGAGGTGGAATATTTGGGTCATATTGTATCTCATGAAGGAGTTAAGGTAGACCCTAGCAAAATTAAAGCCATTAAGGAATGGAAAATCCCCACATCCATAAAGCAGCTGCGAGGATTTCTTGGGTTGATAGGGTATTATCACAAGTTCGTTAAGAATTATGGGAGAATAGCAGCACCTCTAACAACATTATTGAAGAAAGATTCATTTTCATGGACTCCGGAAGCAACAAAGGCCTTTGAACATCTTAAAGAGGCAATGTGCCAAGCACCGGTCTTAGCTACACCGAACTTCACAAAAACCTTTATTGTGGAATGTGATGCTTCAGGAAATGGAATTGGTGCTGTTCTAATGCAAGATGAAAGACCCATTGCTTTTGAAAGTCGTCCAATCAAGGGAAAGTTTTTAAGCAAAGCTATTTATGAGAAGGAAATGTTGGCAATACTCCATGCACTTAAGAAATGGCGACCCTACCTAATGGGAAGACACTTCAAGGTAAAAACGGATCATGATAGCCTTAAATACTTTTTAGAACAAAGATTATCCTCTGAAGAGCAACAAAAGTGGGTCACAAAGATGTTGGGTTATGACTTTGAAATCATCTACAAAAAAGGTAAGCAAAATGTGGTGGCAGATGCACTCTCAAGAAAGGATGAGGATGTCGAAGCATTGTTGTGTGCCATTTCTATTATCCAACCAGATTGGATAAACGAAGCAAGGGAGGAATGGAAGAATGACAAAGAAGTGTGGGCACTTATTCGAAAGCTACAACAAGATTCCAGTACTTCTGATACATTTAGCTGGCAAAATGATTCGTTATGGTACAAAGATCGCTTATACCTCTGTAAGAATTCCCAGTTAAAACAAAAGATTCTTATGGAATTGCACACTTCTCCCTTAGGAGGGCACTCAGGATTTTTAAAAACTTACCACAGGGTTAAGAAGGAATTTTTTTGGGATGGCCTTAAATCAGATATTCAAAAGTTTGTGGCGGAATGTTTGGTTTGCCAACAAAATAAAGTTGAAACAATTAAGACACCAAGTCTATTACAACCTTTATCCATTCCAAGCCAACGTTGGGAGGAGGTTTCAATGGATTTTATCACAGGTTTACCCAAGTCTGAGGGGAAGAGTGTCATCATGGTGGTAGTTGATAGACTTACCAAGTATGCACACTTTTGTGCATTATCACATCCATTTAAAGCCAGTACAGTTTCTGAGTTGGTTTCATAACACTCCATCATCTTGTTGCATTCTCAACAAGCGAGGCTCACCATATCATCATTGGCAGTAGTTATTCCCACACTGCCAAGCTCATCTCTGTAGGTGGTGAGTTTGTTCAGATATGTGGAAATAGTGTCGCCCTTCTCTATCTTGATTCTTCAAAGCTTATCCTTGAGATCCAATTTCCTCTGGTCGTTGTTGTTCTAGTAGAGGTCCTTTAATGCCTTCCACATTGAAAATGGAGTATCCTTCCCATGGAGACTTGAGACAATATGGTCTCGAACTCCCTCAAGGATGATCCGTCTCGCCTTCGCCACACACTTCTTCCACTCAACCAACTCTTGTGCATTAGTTGAAGCTGGCTTTGGGATTTCTTGATTAATGAATTCCTTCAAGCCATTGTCTTCTAATACAACCTCCATTCTATCTTTCCATGCTATGTAATTCGAGCTACCTTCCAAGGCATACTCGAGTCTCAAGCCATAGAACACCATTGGCTAACCTTGGAGTATGATATAAATTCGATTTGCACTTGCAACCCCGAACTTCAAACTTCAAATTCTCTTCTCAGTATATTGTTCGCAGTGTCGATACCATGTAGAAAATTCCTACGAATCCAGCTCTGATACCATGTAGAAATTTTCTACAAACCTCACTCTGATACCATGTAAAAAATCTGCTGGTAGGTTAACTCGATAATGCAATATAAATCAAAGCAGAATACTATAACCTACTTCTACTATCAATTTGCGGAAGCTTAAAGATCGAGCTGAACAATATAACCAGAAGAAGAAGAAATCAATGCACAATACTCATGAAAATACTTTGGGGAAAACCTCATCTAAAAACCCCACACTGTTGTATTATCATACAGGTGGAAATACATAGGAATTATACAAAGCCTTAGCTCTCACAGCTACCCAGTTCTCAGTACAATCCTCACTGATGCTCACAAGCGATCTTGGCTTCTCTCTAGCGTTCCTCTCTACCCTCCAAGCTGCTATTTCCTTGCGCTGTTCCTTGTGGATGATCTCTTTCAAAACTGCACAATCCTCAAGGATTAAATCCTTGAATGCATGCATGTGTTTTCTCCATGAGAAAACACATGCAACTGATAGTACACTATCCTTGACTTTGATCTCAACTAAGTCTTTCTCAGAATAAACATGCATGAGTTTCTGATGAGGGAATCTTCAGTTAACTGGAGTAGCACTAGTTGAGTGCATGCATGCATCAACTGATTGTTAACTCACTATTAGTTCCTCAAACAGTTTGGAACTAATTTAACTGGATTTAACTCAGTAAACTGAGTTAACTAATTACAACTCAAATATAACTCAATCTTATCTCCTTAATTTAAGGGATAACTCTTGCATGACTTCAGAAAGACTTCTAACTTGAATTTCTGCAACTAATTAATTTAAAATAAATTAATTAATTATTTCCAAGTAGCTGTTAAGACTAAATTCGATTTTAATTCAATTTAATTCAAAGACAAATTAAATTGGAATATTCTTGTTGCTATATTTCAACATTGAAATTCAATCTAAGTTGAAGCAGTGCGTTATGCAGTTACACTTCATAATAGTAATTAAATGGACGTCCCTTCACAACAAATGAATTACGGCTTTAATTTTTGATATCATAATATGTTTGAGAAAATTCAAATAATTTTTATTATTTGTATTTTAATGGTTAAAAAAGTGTGTTTTCTTATCAAAAGTCAAAGGTCAGAGGTTTCCAGTGTGCAAAATAAAGGAGGTGCAGAAGAGGGGTATGTGCAGGAGAACCTTTATTCCCCCACTTCTGCACACCTGCACACTTCTTCTGCACGCCTCCATCACATACAAAACTTCTACACACTCATGAACTCTTTTTAATACTATGCATGAAAAACATAGTCAATAAAACCAATATAACTAAAATTGCAAACTAAGGTTAATTAAAAATTGCAAAATGTCAATTTCCACAGTATTTGACACACACAAAATGTCACATAAACATAATCAATCTACCATAGTGCAGACTAATGTCTATTATAAAATTAATTAAGTCTTAATTTTACAATTAGCGAAAACTACATCATCCGTAAATGTAAATATAGTTCTTAAATGTATATACAAATAATGCAAGAGATGTGATACTACAAGTGATACTTAATAGATGTGTAATTAGGACATCATTTGAGTGCTTAATAGCATTTATTTTGATACATTGTGTAATTATTATTAGTTGTAAATAAATCATGAAGGTGTAGAGGACTATGGACCCAATATTAAAAAAATGATTAAGGCTTATTCCTACTATTAACAAAATCTCCACTATTAGTAAATGTAAGATGTTCCAACATTTATTCGACGAATCAACACAAAATCAAGACATTGTTCGAATGCTTAATAACATTTACTTTGACGTATTATGTAATGATTACTAGTTGTAAACAAATAAAAAAGTCATATGCATCCATATTATAAAGTACTTTTTTCTGCATTTATTCAATGAATTGACGCGTAACTAGGACAACGTTCCAGTGCTTAATGGAATTTACTGGTTGTAAAAAAATCAAGAAGATATAAAGGGCTCTTCAACTAGTATCTTTCGTAGAAAATTGAAAGGATGTGCATTAGAGGGATATGAGCAGGAGAACCTTTATTCCATCAGTTCCACACCTCTGCACATATTCCCCCTTTGTACACTTCTTCAACACATTGCTCGTTCCACAGTAACGTTTTGGAAAATGTTACATAGGCTCAACCAACCTCCCACGATTATGATTAGTAGATACAAAAAAATTAATTAAGACTTAATCCTACGATTAAAAGAAGCTTCCCTATTGGTAAATGTAAGTCTTTTCGACATTTATTCAATGAATCGACGCATAATCAATACAATGTTCAACTACTTAATAACATATTAAAAATTAGTTAAGGCTTAATCATATGGTTAACAAAAGCTCCTTTCCTTGTAAACGTAAGTCTTTTTGACATTTATTCAGCTAATCAATGCATAATCAGGACCGTCATAATAGATCACAAAATACGTGGAGGAACCTATATTCCCCCACTTCTATACCTCCATGCACTTTCCCCCTCTGCATACTTCTTTTACACATTTCCCTGTTTTGCAACAACATTTTGGTGAAATGTCACATAAACTCAATCAACCTCCCACAACATGGATTAAAGCATATTAAAAGAATAATTAAGGCTTATTGGTTGTAAACCAATTGAGAAGGTTTACTACTTGTAAACAAATAAAAATGGTGTAGAGGGCTCTGTAGTTAGTATCCATCCTAGTAGATTGCAGAATGTGTGGAGAGATCACTATTCCCCCACTTCCGCACCTCCAGACACTTCGTCCTATTAATAAAATCTTTCCTACCAATAAATATAAGCATTTTCGACATTTATTCAGAAAATTGACATGTAATCAAAACATCGTTTAAGTGCTTAATAACATTTGCTCTAAAGCATTGTGTAATGATTAATAGCTGCAAACAAATCAAGAAGGTGTAGAGGGCTCCACAACTAGTATATGTTCTAGCAGATTGCAAAATGTGCGGATGAACTTCTATTCCCCCACCTCCATATATCCAACCACATTCCCCCTCCACACACTTCTTCTGCATACTGCCCCATTTTGCAACAATCTTAAAATATTAATTAAGGCTTACTAGTTGTAAACAAATCAAGAAGGTTTAATAATTGCAAACAAATTTGTTCTTGAAAATTACAGAATGTGCGGAGGAACCTTTATTCCACGTCTTCTGCAGCTCCGTGCACATTCCCCTCTGCACACTTTTTCTACACACTACCTCATTTCGTGGCAATGTTTTGAAAAAATGTCACATAAACTCAATCAACCACCCGCACAACAGATTAGAGCATATTAAAAAAATAATTAAGGCTTATTAGTTATAAGCGAATCAAGAGAGTTTACTAGTTGCAAACAAATAAAAAGGGCATAGAGGGCTCCCTAGCTAGTATCTATCCTAGCAGATTGCATATTACAGAATGTGTGGAGGAACATGTATTCCCCGACTTCCGCACCTCCACACATTGCTTTGTTTCACGACAATGTTTTGGTCAAATGTCACATCACTGTCGCATAAACTCAATCAACTTCTCGCGGTGCAGACCAGCAGATATAAAAAATTAATTAAAGCTTACTAGTTGTAAACAAATCAAGAAAGTGCAGAAATAAGAGATGCCCCCACGTACCCTATTTTTTTCGGTGAATTGACCAATCAACGTGTAATCAGGGCATTGTGCACTCCACGGTTAGTATTCTTTGTCGCAGATTCCATAAACAAGAGATGCTGCCACGTACAAATAGTCGTTTTCATAAAGACAAGATGCAGAACTCACACTACCTTAATCGCACCAGCATATCAATAACTATCAAAAGAAACAAGGACTATGCTACTATGTAGCTATCATTATGGCTTCAGTGTGGCTCTTCTGCAGCTGATCAGATCTCCTGCGGCTCTTTGAATCTTATGTAGTGCGGCTCTTCTGCAGCTAATCTGCGGCTCTTCTATGGCATTTGTGGCTCTTCTGTGGCTAGATCTTGAGCCTTCTGTGATCTGCGACGCAAATAATAATTTTCATGGGTATTGTTTTAACTAATTTGCATTTTATACTGATCTACGACTCTTCTGCCCGCTCTTCTCATCTGCGACTAGTTCTTCGGCTAGATCTATAGCAATGATTAAAGTTCAATGACGTAGTTTTCATGAGGGTATGGGCATCTGACTTATGCTTAAATAGATCTGCGGCTCTTCTGCCCACTAGATTTTAATTCTGATCTACGAGTCGGCTAGATCTTGGGCCTTCTGCGGTTAGATCATAATTTGAATGGGTTTACTTCATCTGTGGTAAAGGTTTGGGAATAAAGGTTCTGCGACACTTCTGATTTGCGGCACTTCTGCCCGCTTTTCTCATCTACGGCTCTTCTGCGGCCAGATCTTCGACAAGATCTTGGGCCTTCTGCGATTTGCAGCGCTTCTACGGCTAGATCTGCAACTAGATCTTGGGCCTTCTGCAGTTAGATTTGCAGCTCTTCATCGATTGGGCCTTTTCTCCAGATGGCTCCCAGCTTCGTGAAAATAGCAGGTGGCTCAGTTCCATCCGCCTCTGAGGGGCAAGCTCATGCCCATATCGTCAGTGAAGCCCCAGTTCCCACCATCCAGGTGGTCTAGGCCTCACTCGATGAGGCTTTGAAGTTCTTTGAAAGTGCCCTAATCTGCCGATTCAATGGTTTTTGGCTGCAGCTGACAACTTTCCATAGTTGGATCTCAGAGGTATGGAAGCCTCCAATTATTGATGCAATTAATATATACCCCTGTGTTAGGGGTTTTTTTATAGTAGATTTTGAAAACCCTGAAAGCAAACAATGTATTCTAGATTCTGGCCCTTGGTTTTGGGAAAAATAAGGGCTATTCATGAGGCCATGGAACCCATCATTCGATCCCTCAACAACAGTCATAATCTCAGCACCAGTTTGGGTGAGATTGCCAAACCTACCTTTGCATCTCTGGAATTTGTCTTCGCTAAAAGCCATTGGAAATGCAATTGGAAAATTTTACTGCAGGTGCCCAAAAACAGAGGAATATGCCAGAACCACCTATGCACGCATCTGTGTGGAAATGGACTTCAGCTCTAGATTCCCAGCTGAAATACACCTAACAAGTAAAGACTATGTGTGGAATCAGAAACTCGATTATGAAAGTGTCCTCTTCAGATGTCGATCTTGCTTTGAGATAGGCCACCTAGCCAAAAATTGCCCAAAAGCCTCCCAGAAAAATTCTGCTAGAAAAAATCACCACAGATCTACATGGTGGGAAGGAGCACAAAAAGAACACTATACTGTTATCAAAGAAGAACACTCTCGAGAAAACTCTGAATCACAGGAAATTGGGCAAGAAAGAAACAACTCTCAAGACAAGCAGGGGGAAAGCCCCGCCCAACAACAAAAGAGTGAACTCGACAACCCCTCAAGCATCAACAGTTATGAAGATTCAAATACCGCACAAAATAAATCTTCATTTAACAGTAAAACAGATCTCCTAGACGAAACTTCTTCTCCGACTATCCTCAAAAGGACAAACACAATAGATCGCGAAGCTAAGACACCAATGTCCCAAGAACCAGAAGAGATGAAGGAGATGCAAGATAAAGAAAGTTGGAAAACCGTAGAGAAAAAAAAGAAAGCTACAACACCAATCTCGCCAAGAAAGACGAGGAGCCAGACAATTAGAAACTAAGAAATTATAGGTCCGATAGACCAATTTGGTCTCAGTGAACGTTAACCATCATCATCACAATTTCAAAAGTAACATGAATCCCGTAATTTAAAGTTTGTTTACATTTTTGCAAATTAATTCTGCTAATAACAAGCACCATGCTATATATAATTATATCATATACATATATACATATATCGTATTTTATATAAACGGATATATCAAAGAATACTCTTTCTCTCTTTTATATATATATATATCCTTTTCAACTAAGCTTTCTCAAATCTAGATATTGGAAAGCTTTGAAAAATATATATTATAAACATAATCTAGATAATCTAAATTAACCCAGAAAATATTGGAAATTTTCTTGTTACGGATCCCACCAAGAAATCTGCCATTAAGGTGAATTTGAAACGTCCTATGTTCGAATATGCTGGTTCCAACGCGTATATTATATATGGAATATTATGTTCGAATATGCTGGTTCCAACGCGTATATTATATATGGAATATTATGTTCGAATATGCGGGTTCCATCCAGCAAGCACAGCTAGCGGGTTCAATCCAAGATGTATAACTTCATTGAGAGGTTTGGACTCTGAAAGAGAATGTATTATTATTGGATTCCGTTTTCAAATCGGCTTTCTCAATTCTTTTAACGTCTGTAAGTGGCGGATTCAATCCAATGAGCATGCTGGAAGGCTCCGAATTAGAGAAAACCACTGTGAAGATTCGCAGAATTGTCTGTGTGATTGATGTCAGGTTTTCTGTAAAGAACCTCATTTCGTGGAAGATTAATAATAATTCGCACCAAATGCATTGAGACCACTCGTACCCATTAAATAAAAATGCAATCACCGTACAGGAGGGCTACTGATTGGAACTTCTCGTCGCCGGCCTACCCCACAACCCCGTGCTAGTCTCGACTGACTGAGAAAACTTGTGGAACTTGTAGAATCACGTTCTTTCCGTTTCAAAACCCTCGACTCTGCTAACCCTTCTGCAAACCCTAATAGTAGCAGATTTGGACCGTTGATCTCTTCCCGATCAAACGATTGCACTTGCACAATGTTTCTCATTTAAAGGCTTTGAAATTTCATTGCCATTCTCCATTCCATTCGCCGATTCGCCAGCGCTCGCCTCCCTTGGTTTCATCGTTCACAAAATGCTACTGCCATTGAGTGCGAAATGGATTGGGCGAGTTCCGAATGGCGGCATGTCAGACAGGTATTACTGGCCTGTTTGAAATGCTATGTTCATCGTTGAAGGCATTTCCAGAAAACTTCACAAGGATGAATTGTCAAGTAATAAAAATTTCTCTTCTTGTACAGCTTCCTTTAAAAAATTACAAATAGGCAATAATCGGTCGATCTTTCTACCAAAAAATGAGACAACTCCCAAATGCCAAACGAAAATCCAACCCTGTCAGTGGACAAAAGCGACCTAAACCAGACAATAAAATACTGTAAGGTTTAGGTTGCTTCTGTCCACTGTCGGGGTTGTTTTTCACTTTGACATTTTGGGAGTTGTCGCCGGAGCTGTTTGTATTCTCTCGTTAAAGGAAGCTGTGCAAGAAGAAATGTTTTGTTGTTGAAAGGTCTTTGGAGCGGCATAAACAGTCTCCAGGCTGCAAAAGAGGTATGGGAGCATTGGCCAGGACTGAATTTAATTTTCCCATTTCAGCCATAAGATGTGTGAATTATTCTCCGGTAGTTGTAAAAGCTTTAGTTAGAAGGTATAAATTATGTAGTCGCTCAGGTAGTGAGCAAGGCCAGATCATGCACAGAGCTGCAGAAAGGGTAAAGTGTAAATTTCCATGGACATAAATGAAGCCTATTAGTTATTCTTGCATCTTTTAAGACCTTATCAGCGGGAGCTTCTGGGATTTGCTGAGAGTTAGGACTTAATTTTTACAGGTGTAAGAATAAAACCATATAGCCACAATTGGTGATTCATATATGGGAATTCTCCTCCCAGATTATATAATATATTTTTATTTTGAAACATATAAAGCGTCTTGATCTCGGAGACGAATTTAATGGTATGGACTTGTTAAAAGGATCCTTTTATGTGGACGATACATATTCACTAGCGGTGAAACGATGCAGTTTCTGTTGTGCTTTGTTTTGCAGCATGTGCCATTTAAAATCATTCATATTTGTATGGCTTCATACTTGGATTATGGTGCAAAAATCAGAATTCCTTTGATCAGTTTCTTAACATGGGGCACATGTGAGTTTCTATTTATAGTTACGAGTTTACTGTTATGTAAATATGTTGAACAATTTATGTGGCTGCAATCTTTATGGCTTCTGGAAAATAAAATTTTGAACTATGGAATCAATATTTCTTAAATAAGGGAAACAAACAACATCTGTTCTTGTGTTCTTGTTTTAATGGCTTAGGCACTTTACCAGTATTTTGTAATGTTTTAAACTAATTCGTCAGTTTTATTCCCCAGAGCTGCTCTACAAACGTTGTTGAATTTCTTGGATCTTGTTGCTTATTCTGTGAATGTGTGTCTTTTAAGATGATGATGAAGAACACCATTCGTTGAGATGGGCTTTGATTTACAGATTTATAAACTTCAATTAACTACCTTGATTTATTGAATACTGTTTCTGTTATCAAATAACTTGGAGATGCAGTTTCTAAATTTCATTTTATTTTCATGGGTAAATAAAGCTGTGGAGTTCAGTTTTATAACAAATGTTTTAAGAGTTACATATAATGTCTGTGCAAGCTAGGCACTCTAAGAGAGTTTATTTTTCATTTTCTACTCTCTTATTTTCGTCTTTCTGAAGTTACATATTCTCTTTTTTCATTTTTCTGAAGTTACATATTCTTTAGTGTCAAGGTATTTTCAAGGTCATTTTGCTATATAGATTATGGAAATTTGTTCTTATCTTTACAATATTTATTTTCTTTCTCATACGACAACAATGCAATGGAAAAATATTTTTATTTTTTAATTTAGGGTTTATAAATTATTTATAATATCTCAACTTTCTCTTATTCTAATTTTCCGTTTGTTCTATATTATCTTCTTAAACTTGTTATTGTAGCGCTTTTAATAGTAGTGGTATTTGAAGGGCTTCTTCCTGCCCTATCCCCAACGAAGACATCACATTTTTATTCTAAATTCTTTAACTTGTTATTGTAGTGCTTTTAATAGTAGTGGTATTTGAAGGGCTTCTTGCTGCCCTATCTTCCAATGGTTTAACGAAGACATCACATTTTTATTCTATTTTTTTTTTGAGTTTTGGATGATTTTTCTAATATTTAAGGTTTCTATTTCTTATTCTTTATGCTATTTAACTTGTGCTGGTACATTAAATACCTCATCATATTGTGCTTGTACATTAAATACCTCATCATATTTAGCTACCTAATCATATTTAGTTTGTGCTGGTAAACTAAATATCTAATCATAACATTACGCTTCAGGGAAGAAAGCACAACTTCCATGAAAGAATAATACGATAAGGTGTTACACTTCAGGGAAGAAAGCACAACTTCCATGAAAGAAGAATACGATAAGGTGTGTTGCACTCAACCGTAAGGTTATTTATTATAACTCAAAACCCATGAAACATTGTGGTAGGGAGAGCAAATGCTTCAAAAAGTCTCATAAAACCAACTTGAATTTGGAGGTTTACTTGCATTCAGAGACACTAAATTTGTAAAAAAAAGTCTCTGCCTCTCTACTAAAAAGTTGTCTGAAACATGTCTTGCAATATGTTATTGATAAGCAGAGGAGTTCAGACGAGTTGATACTTGGAGCTCTATATTGCACCGACGAGATAACTTCATCTGCACTTCACAGCCTATATTTCAACTGCGCTTCAAATGGCTGTTCCTGCAGATGCACCAAGATTTGTTGGGCAGCTATTGGATGCAGGGTTGAAATTTGACGGTCATGAGTTATTTGTCTGTCAAATATAGTTTAAAAAATTATAAAACCATCAAAATTCTGGCTTGAAACTATGAAAACAGGTCAACAGGTTTTTTTAAATTCCAACCCTGATTGGATGTGCACTTGTTGTCAGGGCCTCTCAAGAAACAGATAGTCTACTTCCTGTTGAGTTGCTTGCAGTCTTTGTAGTGTTTGGTAAGTATTGGTTCGTTTTTTATTGTTTCATTGTGTCATATCATTAGTTAACATTCGGTACCTTGGTTGGTCTTTGAATTTCCGAGCCATAGAAATTCTCAGTAGAATCACGTGCGTTATTAAGCCTTTAAGCATCTATATAAAAATGCGACTTTATATAGGACATTTTCTTAATCAATGTGGCCATTCGACCTGTAAAGTCCAATCGGTTTATAAATAAATATTTATGTCAACCAGATGATAACAAACAATGTTAGAACCATTTGTGTTCGCTCAAGAAAATATGCTTTTGGCCTAGAAGAATCTCGTCAAGTAGAAAATATTTAACTCAGGTTAGTGTGGACAGTTTTTCATGCAACCAGGTTTAGTCTAGTAGAAAATATTTAACTTTGGTTAGTGTGGACAGTTTTTCATGCAATCTGGTTAATGTGTTTTATGACACTGATGCCAATGAAATGTGGATGGCAACCTGATTTACGGAGAAATATATGTATTATCGTCTGATATGCCGTATATTTATGATATAGGCTTTGGAAAATATGCTTACTTCGTAGTAAAATTTGAAATCTGTTATCAAAACGGTAAATATTTTGAGAAAGGAGATTGGAATAAGAAACGCATTTTTTACCTGCTCCGCACGACCAAGATCCCTGACTTTAGTCATTGAAAGCTAAGGCAGGGAAATTTTCCATCCATTACCAAATCCATCTATGGTTAGACTCTCTGGTCAGATGAGAGCAGCATAAAATGTGATCGAAAAATTTAATGCTTTTACTTGATGATTATGTTAATGTTTTCATTGCGGAGCTTCCATGGCATCTCTTTTTTTAGTTAATTGTAATAACGTGACTGATAGGAGAAAACATGTGCAGCTTTCTTTGCTTTTTTATGCTCATACAGAGCGATACTCAGTGCTCCAAAACTCATACTTATGTATATTTTGCATTTCTGCTTGAAATAGTAAATATACAGTATTTTTTTCGAAGGGGGGAGGTTTTTTCGTAAAAGTTTATTAAGTGCAACTTTCTTATGCTCTTTCTTGTGGTTTTATTCTTTATTGCACTATGTCGCTGAAAAAGATGAGAAGGGGAATTACCATTGAAATGAATAGAGATATTGTAGAAGGAACGTAGTTGTTAGAGTGATTAGAGATAATGCAGAATGGACGTAGTTGATAGAATGATCAGAGATATTACAGAAGTGGAGGAAAGAGCTGGAGATATTTCCATTCTAGCCCTGCTTCTGAATACAGATGGGCACAACTGAAAACGCATTGTGTTAGAGTTGACCAGCATTAAAGGCTTGTTTTCAAGAACCCTGAGCAGCTTAATTAGGGAGGGGGGAATGCCCATCCAAGCGCTCCAAAAGAATGGTATGGACTTGTTAAAACTATCCTTTTATGTGGATGATACATATTCACTAGCGGTGAAATGATGCAGTTTCTGTTGTGCTTGCTTTTGCTGCATGTGCCATTTAAAATCATTCATATTTGTACGGCTTCATACTTGGATTATGGTGAATAAATCAGAATTCCTTTGATCAGTTTCTTAACATGGGGCACATGTGAGTTTCTATTTATTGTTACGAGTTTACTGTTATGTAAATATGTTGAACACTTTATGTGGCTGCCATCTTTATGGTTTCTGGAAAATAAAATTTTGAACTGTGGAATCACTATTTCTTAAATAAGGGAAACAAATAACATCTGTTCTTGTGTTCTTGTTTTAATGGCTTAGGCACTTTACCAGTATTTTGTAATGTTTTAAACTAATTCGTCTAGTTTTATTCCCCAGAGCTGCTCTCTATAAACGTTGTTGAATTCTGTGAATGTGTGTCTTTTAAGATATGATGATGAACCCCTTTCATTGAGATGGGCTTTGATTTACAGATTTATAAACTTAAATTAACCACCTTGATTTATTGAATCTGTTTCTGTGATCAAATAACTTGGAGATAACATGGAGATGCAGTTTCTAAATTTCATTTTATTTTCATGGGTAAATAAAGCTGTGGAGTTCAGTTTTATAACAAATGTTTTAAGAGTTAAATATAATGTCTTTGCAAGCTAGGAGCTCAAGAGTTTATTTTTCATTTTCTACTTTCTTTTTTCATCTTTCCGAAGTTATATATTCTTTTGTGTCAAAATGTTTTCAAGGTCATTTTGCTATATAGATCATGGAAATTTGTTTATCTTTGCAATATTTATCTTCGTTTTCATGAAAAAAATTAAAATTGGAGTTAATAAATTCTCTATAATATCTCAATTTTCCGTTTGTTCCATATTATCTTCTTAAACTATTGTAGTGCTTTTAATAATAGTGGTATTTGAAGGGCTTCTTCCTGCCCTATCCTCCATTGGTTTAACGAAGACATCCCATTTTTATTCCATTTTTTTTGAGTTTTAAATGATTTTTCTAATGTTTGAGGTTTTTATTTTTTATTTTTTTTATGCTATTTAACTTGTGCTTGTACATTAGGTACCTAATCATATTTAGCTTGTGTTGGTAAATTAAATATCTAATCATAGCCATAGCCTTACACTTCATGAAAGAAAGCACAACTTCCATGAAAGAAGAATACGCTAACCTTACACTTCATGAAAGAAAGCACAACTTCCATGAATGAAGAATACGATAAGGTAGCACAACTTCCATGAAAGAAGAATACAATAAGGTGTGTTGCACTCAATGGTAAGGGAGAGCAAATGTGTCAAGTGTGAAGCCAAATCGACTTGAACTGTGTGAATGATGGCGTCGACTCCCCGACAATCCGCCGTCTTCGCTGTCACCTCCACGCCGCACTGCCATTATCTTCTAGATCATTATTTGAATCACATGACACCGCTGTTATCTTCTAGATCATTATCTGAATCACATGCCGGATTCTAGATCCTCCTTCCGCCTCTATTTGTAATTGGCAGTAATTTCTCTGGCCAAGGATGGAAAGCCAAGGCCCAGGCGTGTTGTGTAATCTGAAGTGATTTCATTCTCCATTTCATATATCTTTAATATATCTGTGTTATGTTCACTTCATTCTCCATTTAATATATCTTTAATATATCTGTGTTACGTTTCTATTTCTCCTTTTGTTCGTCTCTGTGAATTATTCCCTGTTATTGCTGTCTACGTCTCTGAGTATAAATCTATTGTGTGTTTTGTATGCTCTGAACTAACAACTGGTATCAGAGCCAATGTGTGAGGGATCAGAGAAAGCAAGCCAGTGTGTGTTGACGGTATACCTTGGGTTACAGTGTGATGCGTATTTGCTGGAGGAAACGTAGCCCGCATTGTCAGCTGTGAGAGCCCGCTGTGTGGAGAGATCGTTGTGCACCTACATTGGCAATGTTGTTTGGAGCAAAGAATTTCTATTGCGAATTTGGTGGTCCGAAAGTGGCTCTGAAAACATTGATGGTTATCAAATTGTATCAGTTGTTGTAGTTCTACCACCCAAAAATATGCACTTGCAGAGGCTAATCGACCAAGGGAATCGGCATATAAAGAAATCGTCTACCTGTTGTGAAGAGTTTTGTTGAAGTATTCTTCGCCGAGCTGACAGCCTGTTTGAGCTTTCATGTGGAGGACGGTTGTTGTCCTTGGAGTGCGAAACGTGGAGTTCTTAAGTGTGGTGGAGTATGAAACGTGGAGTGCATAAGTGCTTTACGTGGAGTTCGTAATTGTTTTTTTTTCACATCAAGCTTCCATGTATACGTCATTTTTTTTTCACAAATCAACATATGTATATGTGAAATGTGAAAAGGTTAAAACATTATATATGTTTTTTATATTTAATATGAAACATATATAATTATATGTGGAAATTTTGAAAAGTATATTTTAAAAGGGGGACAGAAATTTTGAAAAGGATATTTTAAAATGGAGGAAGGTTATTATTATTAAAGTTTAAAAGAGTAATAATTAAAATTTTACTTTTATGTGGAGTTTTTTATTTTATTTTTGGGGCATCAAAATTATTGAAAATGAAGATAGCAGTTATAGATATGGAGAAGTTGAGCGAGGCTAATTTTTCTCTATGGAAATCACAAATAAAAGATATACTGATTTTAAAAGCTCAGTATTTGCCGATTGAGGGCACAACAAAGAAACCCTCATCGATGACAGATGAGGAGTGGAATAAGCTAGATAGAAAGGCGATTGCAACAATCCGTAATATCTAGCAAAGAATGTGTATTTCGATGTGTCCGGAGAAAAGACAGCTAGAGGATTATGGAAGAAGCTCCATGATCTATATGAGAAGAACATGACATCAAACAAAGTGTTCTTGATGAAGAAGCTGTATAATCTCCAAATGAAGGAGGGTGCTTCAGTGGCTGAGCACTTGAATGCATTTAATATTATTGCTAATCAACTTGCCTCTGTTAAAATCATTTTAGATGATGAAATTAGAGCCATTTTGCTAATGTGTTCAATGCCAGACAGCGGGGAAAATTTAATTGTAGCTATGAGCACTTCAGCGACTACAGGGACCCTGAAGTTTGATGATGTCAGCAGCAGTTTAATGAATGAGGAGTTGCGACGCAAGTCAATTGCAGAAAACCAGGGAGGAGAAGCTCTAGCTCTAGCTAATCATGGTAGGAGAATGGATTGAGGTCGGCAAGGGCAATCAAGATCGAGAGGTTGATCAAAATCAAGGAGAGGCAGGATCATCTGCTTTCATTGTGGCAAACCCGGGCACATGAAGAAAGAATGTCAATTTTGGAAGAAAGGACAAAAGGAATCGACTAGTACAAATCACAAGTCATCTAGCACAAATGAAGGTGAGACTACTGCTGTAGCCACAAATGGTGATGTGTTGTTTGCTGTTTCAATAGAGGATGCATGTGCATATACATCTAGTAGCAGCTTTGATTGGATCCTCTTGACTCTAGGGCATCTCACCATGTAACCCCATGTAAAGATAGTTTTGTTTCATATAATTCTCGTGATTATGGTAGAGTGCATTTGGGGAATAATCATTTTTGCAGTGTTGTTGGAGTGGGAGATGTCCAGATCAAGATGAAAGATGGACATGATATATTGCTGAAACAGGTCAGGCATGTACCAGAAATGCGCATGAGTTTGATCTCTATGGGACGACTAGATGATGAAGGCTATTCCACAAGCTTTGGAAAAGGAGGCCGGAAAATTAGCAAAAGAGCATTGATCGTGGCCAAAGGACCCAAGTCAAGAACATTATACACATTGAAAGCACTGATAGGAAAATCATATTTGGTTGTTGTCACAAAAGAAAGAAATTCAACAGATCTGTGGCATAAGCGCTTGGGTCACATGAGCGAGAAAGGATTAAAAATCCTTGTTGGTAAAAATTTATTGCCAGGTTTGAAATCCTACAATCTTGATCTTTGTGAGCATTGTATATATGGTAGACAAAGAAGGGTTTCATTCCTTAGAGGTGGCCATGATAAAGAGAAAAATGTGTTAGAATTGATACACTCAGATGTGTTTGGGCCTGTTAACATCAAATCATTAGGAGGGGCATCATATTTTGTAACATTTATAGATGATGCATCCAGGAAGGGCATATCCTATGAAAAGTTAAAGTGAAGTGTTTGGAATATTTCAAAAATTCCATGTTGTTGTTGAAAGAAAAATTAACAAATTTCTCAAGTGTTTAAAAACAAATAATGGTGGAGAATATTACTCAAATGCATTCAAGGAATATTGTAACAGGTTTGGCGCATAAAGCATGAAAAGACTGTGCCTAGTACTCCTCAACAAAATGGTGTTGCAAAAAGGATGAATTGCACCATTATGGAAAAGGTTTGAAGTATGTTGTCCAATTTTGGTTTGGAGAAGAATTTTTGGGCTGAAGCAGTCAATGCCACATGCTACCTCATAAATAGATCTCCAACTGCAGCTTTGGATGGTGGTATCCCTGAAGAAGTTTAGAGTGGTAAGAAGTTGAATTATTCTCACTTGAAAATCTTTGGATGTGAAGCATTTGTACATATTCCCAAAGAAAATAGAACTAAGCTAGATGATAAATCTATGAAATGCATTTTTTTGGGATATGTGGATGAAGGATTTGGTTATCGTCTATGGGATCCAGTCAAACATAAAATCATTAGGAGGGATGTTATATTTAATGAGTCAAAAATGTTAGAGGATTGAAGGTGAGCTGGAGATCAAGAAGGTTATTAACAAGTTTGAATAGCAGCATGAAAACATCCCACCAATGCAAGAAAAATAACAAGAAGTGGAAAATGATGAACAACAAGAAGAAGGAATCTTGCAGGAACCTTTACAGGAGATTCAATCTGATAATGCACCACCACAGTTGGTCTAATTTCTTTCAAGAAGCTTGTAAAGTTGAGCACAATAAAGAATGGAAAAAAGCAATGGAAGAAGAAATGAACTCTTTGCTGGAAAATAAAATTTGGGAGTTGGTAAACCTCCCAAAAAGTAGAAAGGCTTTACAAAACAAATGGTTTTACAAGATTAAGCATGAAGGTGACGAAAAGGAGAGGTATAAAGCAAGGTTGGTGGTGAAAGGATTTGCCCAAAAAGAAGGTATTGACTTCACTGAAATTTTCTCACTTGTTGTTAAAATACCATCCATTAGAGTCATTCTTGGTCTAGTCACTGCTTTAGACCTAGAATGTGAACAATTAGATGTAAAAACTGCATTCCTTCATGGTGAATTGGATATAGAAATCTATATGGAGCAGCCAAAAGGCTTCATAGAAAAAGGCAAAGAAGACCTTGTTTACGGGTTGAAGAAGAGTCTCTATGGGTTGAAACAGACACCTCGACAATGGTACAAGAAATTTGATTCATTCATGTTGGAACATGGTTTTCAGAGGTTGGAAGCTGACCATTGTGTCTATATCAAGAGGTATGATCAAGGAAAGTATATCATATTATTGTTATATGTGGATGACATGTTGATTGTTGGGCATGATAAGAATAAGATCAATAGGTTGAAGAAAGATTTGGGTAGCAAATTTGCAATGAAGGATTTGGGACCAACACAACAAATATTGGGCATGAGGATT
This sequence comes from Pinus tabuliformis, assembly GCA_031772625.1. Classification (NCBI taxonomy): domain Eukaryota; kingdom Viridiplantae; phylum Streptophyta; class Pinopsida; order Pinales; family Pinaceae; genus Pinus; species Pinus tabuliformis. The sequence goes on along the minus strand of CM062815.1, from coordinate 359,511,786 downwards.
ATGTGTGACAGGAAAAACAAAAGGTTGTGGCTGTCACAAGAAAAATATATCAAGAAGGTGCTTGACAGGTTTAATATGAAGGATGCCAAGCTAGTTGGTACACCCCTTGCAACCCACTTCAAGCTGAGTTTTGAATTATGTCCTAGTGATGACAAGGAGAAGGAAGAGATGAGTAAGATTCCTTTTGCTTCAGTAGTTCACAGCTTGATGTATGCCATGGTATGCACACGACCAGACATTGCGTACTCAGTTGGAGTAGTGAGCAGGTTCTTTGCCAAACTAGGAAAACAACATTGGCAAGCAATAAAATGGATTTTGAGGTATCTCAAGGGTACTAGTCATCATTGTTTATGTTTTGGTCATAATGAGACTGTGCTTGAAGGATTTATAGATGCAGATATGGCTGGAGATATGGACACCAAAAAGTCCACTACAGGTTATTTGTATACATTTGCAGGGTCAACAGTATCTTGGGTGTAAGGCTACAAGGAAGAGTAGCTCTCTCTACAACAGACGTAGAGTACATAGCTGCAACAGAAGCTTGTAAAGAGATGTTGTGGATGCAGTAATTCCTAGGAGAGATACGAATAAAGCAGGACAAGTATGCGTTATATTGTGATAGTCAGAGTCCAATTCACTTGGTGAAAAAACCAACATTTCATTCAAAAACCAAGCACATTGACTTAAGGTACCATTTGATCCGACATGTGTTGGAGGAAGAACAGTTATTTTTTGAAAAGATCCATACAGATAGGAACTCTGCTGATATGCTCACTAAGATTCTACCAAGAAATAAACATGAGTTATGTAGAAGCATGATAGGACTCGGTGTGACTTGATTTATGACTCTTATTTGGCTTCAAGTGGGAGAATGTTAAGTGTGAAGCCAAATCGACTTGAACTGTACGAATGACAACGCCAACTCCCGGACAATCCACCATCCCATTCGTCACTGCCACACCGCCATTATCTTCTAGATCATCATCTGAATCACATGCTGGATTCTAGATCCTCCTTCCGCCTCTATATATTTGTCATTTCTCAAGCCAAGGATGGTAAGCCAAGGCCCAGGCCTGTTGTGTAATCTGAAGTGATTTCATTCTCCATTTAATATATCTATGTTACGTTTCTGTTTCTCCATTTGTCTATCTCTGTGAATTATTCTCTGCTATTGCCGTCTAAGTCTCTGAATATAAATATGCTGTGTGTTCTCTATACTCTGAACTAACAAAATGCTTCAAAAAGTCTCATAAAACCAACTTGAATCTGGAGGTTTACTTGCAGTCAGAAACACGAAATTTGCAAAAAAAGGTCCCTGCCTCTCTAAAAAAGTTGTCTGAAACATGTCTTGCAATATGTCATTGATAAGCACAAGAGTTCAGACGAGTTGATACTTGGAGCTCTATATTGCACTGAAGAGATGACTTCATCTGCACTTCACAGCCTCTATTTCAACTGCGCTTCAAATGGCTGTTCCTGCAGATGCACCAAGATTTGTTGGGGAGCTATTGGATGTGCACTTGTTGTCAGGGCCTCTCATGAAACAGATAGTCTACTTCCTGTTGAGTTGGTTGTAGTCTTTGTAGTGTTTGGTAAGTATTGGTTCGTTTCTTTATTGTTTCATTGTGTCATATCATTAGTTAACATTCGGTACCCTGGTTGGTCTTTGAATTTTGGAGCCAGAGCTTTCGCTATTCAAAGTTTCTGTATCTCTGTGTTTTATGGCATATAATTATAGAAATTTTAGTAGAATCACGTGCTTAATCATTGCGGTGATTCTGGCAATTCAATCTGTAAAGTCCAATCGGTTTATAAATAAATATTTATGTCAACCAGATGATAACAAACAATGTTAGAACCATTGGTGTTCGCTCAAGAAAATATGCTATCGACCTAGAAGAATCTCGTCAAGTAGAAAATATTTAACTCCGGTTAGTGTGAATAGTTCTTCATGCAACCAAGTTTCGTCTAGCTGAAATCACTGAAAATATTCAACTCCTGTTAGTGTGGACAGTTTTTCATACAACAAGGTTTCGTCTAGTAGAAAATATTTAACTTTGGTTAGTGTGGACAGTTTTTCATGCAATCTGGTTAATGTGTTTTATGACATCGATGCCACTTTGGTTAGTGTGGACAATTTTTCATGCAATCTGGTTAATGTGTTTTATGACACTGATGGATGGCAAGCTGAAATTTCCCAGCCATTACCAAATCCATCTATGGTTAGACTCTCTGGTCAGATGAGAGAAGCATAAAATGTGGCTGAAAAATTTAATGCTTTTACTTGATGATTATGTTAATGTTTTTATAGCAGAGCCTCCATGGCATCTCATTTTTTTAGTTAATTGTAATCAGTGTTTCATGGGGATGCGTCCCCCAGGGTTGGGTGCGCGCACCCTTCGCACCCCACGCACCTGGGACGGGGGATGTTTGGGGAAACGTTTCCCCACATCCCCTTTTTGGGGAGACACGGGGAGACGCAAGGGGAGACGTTTCCCCAGTGTGGGGGATGCGAATTCCCAAAAGGGGGATGCCTGGGCATCCCCCCTCAATATGGGCTATGCGTCCCCCATTTAATTTGCTTTTAAACAATGATTTATGATAGGGAAAACCTAGTATTTGACCATATTTCCCTACTAATGCTATGCAATTCATGGTAATGTTAAATTCTTAAAGTAAAAGTGACATTCTCCTTTAGCTTTTATTTTCATCCTTTTACTTAAATTTTTAACATTACCATGAAATGACTCAGGATGTTTGAGAGTGGTTCCAACCTCATGGTAATGTTAAATTCTTAAAGTAAAAGTGACATTCTCCTTTAGCTTTTATTTTCATCCTTTTACTTAAATTTTTAACATTACCATGAAATGACTCAGGATGTTTGAGAGTGGTTCCAACCTCACTGGATTTCATAGGGAGAAAGTAGAATTTTAGATCTCACTCAAAATCCAGCAGACTTAACAGTTTTTCAGGAATTTAGGATTCGATGGATTGCAATATTTCCGTTGCATTTTGTCATGTCCAAGGGTATGGAATTAGTATTTAATCAAGAGCACCAACCCCTCTTTGTACTTAAGAGTGACTTTTAGGCTCGTCACTCCACTTCTTTTGAGTTTTTGTTATATCAATTTACTATTCCAGTATTTAGATTTCAGTGTCTATTATAATCTATTTTTCTTAGCACTAATTAGATTCTAGAATGATGAATGGTGAGTATGGATCAATGTATTTCATTATTTAATTCAATTATGTATGTATCATTGTATTTATGCTTTCATTATTGATAATGAATTTGATATATATATATATATATATATATATATATATAACTCGACGTCCCCCCGCCCCCCCTAAATTTCCCTAAAATTTGAGGATACTCCCACACGTTCCCCTTGTGCGTCTCTCCGCACCCACGTCTCCCCGTCCCGAAGTCTTGGTGGAACATTGATTGTAATAACGAGACTGATAGGAGAAAAACTGTGCAACTTTCTTTGCTTTTTTATGCTCATACAGAGCGATACTTCAGTGCTCCAAAACTCATACTAATGTATATTTTGTATTTCTGCTTGAAATAGTAAATATACAAAAAAAAAATTGGAGGGGGGAGGTTTTTTCGTAGAAGTTTATTAGGAACAACTTTCTTATGCTCTTTCTTGGGGAATTATCATTGAAATGAATAGAGATATTGTAGAAGGAACGTGGTTGTTAGAGTGATTGGAGATAACGCAGAAGGGACGTAGTTGATAGAATGATCAGAGATATTATAGAAGTGGAGGAAAGAGCTGGAGATATTTCCACTCTAGCCCTGCTTCTGAATACAGATGGGCACAACTGAAAATGAGGCATTATGTTAGATTTGACCAACATTAAAGGCTTTCTTTTAAGAACCCTAAGTAGCTCAATTAAATAGGGAAACTCAAGCAGAGTAAGACTTACTTCGAATTCAATATGAAGATTATTGAGCAGCAGATCTGAAACACAAGATTTCTTCTCCTCAACCGAACATGCGAGCACTACGACCTCTCTCTTCAGGTCTTCAAAACGCCTTCGCCTTACAGTTCCAGGTTCTTTCAGATGACAGAAACTGTCCTCAGACAGGCGGCCCAGTAGGCTTCAATATTAATTCAAAATAAAAACTTACAGAGCTTGAAATATTACAATATCAGATTGAGAAGCACTCAGACCGATGCCTCTCAGTTTTCATTCATCCTCCTTTTATAACTCTCTAAGGAATCTAAATCTATCTAAGACATGACGCAAAAGTGGAAATAATTGAGGGTCCTGTCGGTATTTCTTTCACCGACGGTGTCTACTCAACCTTTCCAGTACAATAATTTAGCTACAACATGTGACCACATTATCACATTGCTAGCTAATTGTACAAAGATTCTACCAGTCTCCTTTCAGACTCCGGTCAGAATCGTAGTCATCAAACTCATCATCACTAGAGGACAATTGTCTTTCAAATGCTTTCTTTTCAAGATTCGCGAGATAGTTGTATTCCACCATCTTTTCGTATTCTTTGTCCCAGCTGAAATCATTCGGATCCTGTGCATCTGGATAGCTGTCTTGGAAAGCCTGGAAAGTAGATTCTTCAATTTTTCCTTTACCTTTGGCATCTACTTTAGCTTTAGATGTCTGTCCTTGGTCTGAATTTACTTTAATTTTGTGGAGGTTTTGTTGTTGTGGAGTAAACATTACGTCTTGCTTCTCCCACTTGTTAAGAAAGGGTAATGGATTGATATCAATATCTAAAAAGGAATCTTTAAAGACTTTTCGGAACGCTGGAGAAGGTTGAACTGCCAACTCAACACCATCTAGAAGCTCCCATTTGAATATTTGAAACATATTAGTAACCGATTCCACTGAATGTTGCACCCAAGATTTACAGTTTTCATTAATGAATGCTTTAGATTGCCATCCGAGTTCAAAAATTACTGAAGTACAAATTTTATTTGAAATCAACAAACTGATTAGATGAACGACATTAGTATTCCAGTTTCCTGAAATAATGCTGACCGTGATTAACGCAGTGCGGTTAATCATAAAGCGTAAAACCTTGGGTTCTCCTTGAAGTTCATCTAATTGTTGCAACACTTGTCTTTTCTCAGTTAGTTTTAACATCCCAAAATCTTTAAACCAAAGAGCCAGTTGTTTAATTCTCTCAATATTATTACTGGTCTTTATTTCTCCTATAATTTCTTGACAGAAAACCTATGAAAACTCTAATAATCCCAAGGAGATGAGAAAGTCCTTAGGTATTGTAGAGTTCGTTGAACACATTGGGATGTTCTTATCGATGGCTTTTTTCTACAAAATCCTCCTTTGATTTCCCAATCAGCAAAATTTTCAAAAATTTCATATTGAGGGAAAGTATCATTGGGGGCATAATTTTCATCATTTCGCTGTAAAAAGGATGCTTCTAGTTCTTCAAAAATATCAGGAATCCTTAGCGACCGAAGATATCTTTCTAAGTCTGCTTTGATTGGGATGGCTTCTAAATCTAGCATTTGAGCTCCTGTATATATGCTTAAAGCAAAATCCACCCCTCCAATCAACTGATAATAATTTAATGCCTTTAAAATCCAAATCATATTTTCAGTGAATTGGGATGACCACATATCAGTCAAATGTTTAAAATAAATCTTCACCACTTTCTTAATTTCTTCTATCAAATGGCTTGCATGATTTTCTAGAATTCTGAACCTCTCAACAAATGTGCTAAAATTGTCATCCTGAGGCCTCTTTCCGGGTAAAATAAAATGACTTTGCAGAGCTGAAACAAAGGCTTTATTCATGTCTCTGGTTAGAGAGTCTGCTAAAAAATTGGAATTGTCGGGTATCCACTCGACATCAAAATCAAATTGCTGGAACCAAATCTGCCAAGAGAGTAACCTTCCTCTAGCAAGTTGTCTTGAAATTTTGGCAGATAAGAAATATTTAAAATTCATAGAATCAGTCCTTATGAGAAATTTCACCGGTGCCAGATATAATTCAAATTTCTGTATTCCATTAAATATTGCTAACGTTTCTTTTTCAGCAATATAATAATTCTTTTGGCTAGGAGAGAATTCACCTGATGCATATGCACAAAGTATTTCTTCTTCCTTTCCATCTTCATTCTTCCTTCGCTAAAAAAGAACAGCTGCCCAGAATTCATCAGAAGCATCTGTTTGTAGAATCAAAAGGCCATTGCCTGGTGGTTGAAGCTTGGGAAGCTTTTGACATTCTGATTTGAGTTCCTTAACTGTTGCAGTGGCTTCGGCTGACCATCCTTCTCGAAGATGCTTTCGGATTGGGGCTGTTTTTTCTGACAATCTGGGAATGTATCTGTGCACATAATTCAAGACACCTAAGAATCTTTGAATAGTTTTAGTGTCTTTTAATTCATCTGGAAACTGAGACAGTTTTGTAAGAATATGGGGCTGCATCTGAATTTGTCCATTAACCACATTAATCCCCAAGAAATCTATATTGTCTTGGAATAAAACCATCTTTTTCTCAGACAGGACTATACCATGCTTTTGAACTTCAGTGATAAAAATTTCTAAATGCTTTACATGAGTCTCTAAATCTGGACTATGTACAAGAATATCATCAATATATGTTACAATAAAATCATATTTCCCAAAAATAAAATCCATTCGTCTCTGAAAGAATGCAGGAGCATTTTTTAGACCAAAGGGAACCACCTTCCACTGATAAAAACCTGCAGGACATGTAAATGCAGTTTTGTGTCTATCCTCTTCCTGGATCTGTATTTGGTAGTATCCTGATTTCATGTCGAATTTACTGAATACTCTGCTATGCTGAATTTTCTGCATGATTGTTTCTGGTCTTGGTAGAGGGTAATGAAAACCCTGAGTTATAGCATTCAGAGGTTTATAATTAATTACCATTCTTGGTTTACCTCTGACTATTTCTGAGTGATTTCTAACCAGAAATGCTGAACAAGAATAGTGAGACATACTAGGTTCAATAAGGTTCATACTAAGCAGCTCACTTATTTGTTTTCTGATTTCTTGTTCATCTGCAGGGGTGCATGGGATCAATTTTCCTTTGACTCCATTATCGTGTAGAGTCACTATTTCTTGTTTTGGACTTTCAACGGTCCAAAACTGCTGAGGATTATTTGAACAGCTTTCCATCAGTCTTTTATGTATATCAATCTGCTCTTCGGACCATTTTGGGTCAATGCAAGCCTTTTGTTTTGACTCCACTCGTTTCTCATATAATTGCAGAACCTCTTGCCAATTGTTGGAGTCTTTAATGGGTTTGCGTGCGCCTACTTTCTTTTGACTATTCTCATTTCTTGCCTCAGAATTTGCTATGGATAGTCTGGGCACAACAACAACCTTCTTTTTTAAATTAATTATCAGTTTATCTTCACTGATAGTAATTGGTAATACAGAATTGATAAAAGGCATGCCAAGCATTAAACTTGCAGATGGATCAAAATGTTGAATAGCAGAAATTTTAACAATACTCCCCCCAACTTTTAAAGGAATATTATCCACATAGTGTGTTAACTGAACAGATCCTCCAATGGTTTCAGAGACTAGAATGTTTTGTAGTGGCTTCCAAAGAGATTTAAATAGCGAGGGTCGAGCCAAATTATTAGATCCACCAGTATCAATAAAAGCATCTACATTTATCCATTCATGGCGAACTTGGACTTGGACTGGAATGTAGATCAGACTATTGGTTTTGATGATCTTTTTTAATAGAGCATTTTCTTCGACTCTATTAAACGTTGGGACTAGACAACTGGTAGAAGCAGCAGTACTCTTTTTATATGGACAAAAAGAATTAAGTTTAGGCAATTTCTGAATTGGCTGCTTACCTATTGGCTTTTCATCAACAGTTGTATCCTGAGAGTCGTCTTCAGAAACATCTGTAGTTTCTTCTATTTCTTCAGTTTCACTGCTGTTAGTCTGATCACTGTAGTGTAGTTCTTCAGAAAAATCACTATCTGTACAAGAAGGGCAAATATTCATTTTCTGTACAACAGGCGGATTGTCTTCTTCATCTGAAGCTTTTGTTAAGATATATACATTAGAAACTTCATCGTCTGACGCAACTAAAGACCAATCATCTTGAAATTCCTCTATATCAACACAGGCTTTTAGCTTGGAGGAGGAATTGTTAGGACATTTTCTAGCAAAGTGGCCTTCCTGCTTGCAAATGAAACAACAATTGTTGTTTCTTGGGTTCTTTCTCTTTTTCAAAAATTTAAATTTTTGGAAAGGCTTCCGGGGATTGGAGACTCTTTTGGGTCTAAATTTTCCATATCTCTTTGATTTCTTCTTCTTTCTAAATGGTGTCCAGGGCAGCATTGTTTTGCAGACCTCTGAACTAGGTGTAATATCATGTGCTTTCTTCTGCCAGCACAGATATTTAACCTTTTCGGTGCATCTAAAGAGAAGATCAACCCAATAGATTTGGTCTATCCTTTTATTCTGAACATCAAGATCTTTCATAATTAGATCTCCTAAATTTCCGGGAAGCTTGGACAAAAATGCAATTTTTTGAGCTATGTCATTGGAAAGATTTGCTTTAAAGACTTTTGCCATAAAATCTTTTCCAAATTGATCAAGATATTTCAAATCTTTTAATTCCATACGGCTTAAGTCTGTAAGCAATTGTTTTTTCTCGTCTACTGGCTCAGGGACAAATTGTGTCTTTAGTAAAAGCTCTAGAGTGGCCAATCCTGCTTCCATGACAACTCTCTATTCTTCATCCGATGGTCCTATCCACCAATCATATACAATGCCGGCCATTCTTTTCTCTGCTAGGACCATGATAGAAACATTATCTAATTTGGTGGTGACCTGCATCTGATACAGAGCACCAATCCATATCCTGATTGATTCTTCAGGATTGGAAGAATTATCTAAATCAAGAATATACCCACTAGTATTTGCAGCATATAAATCTTCTTCAATGCGTGGGTATTTTGGGACTTCTTTCAAGACATGAGCTTTATTTTGATTATTTATGGAAGGAAGAATAAAAGAAGGAAACTTAGAGGCTGCCTGATCTAGAGTCATGATTTCTTTCTTTGAGGAAAATTGCTTATCAGCTTTATAGGCTTCCCCTTTTACACTAGCCAACTTACTTGAAGGTTTTGAAGTTGACCCCTCTGCACTAGTGGCTGTAAAAGCTCCTTCGGTATCTTCATCCTCTTCTTCTCTATCCCAATAATTGGGAGTGCTCATATCAAAAGTAAACTTTGGAACTTCTTGTGCTTTTTTCTTTTGTCTTCTTCTTCTTCTTTCCTCCTTTGCAGATTTCTCAGACTGTTGTTCTTCATATAGTAGTCTAAGATTTGCATTAATTAATTCTGATTGTCTACCCAAATCATCAAGGACATCTTCTGCATGTGCACACCAAGTGGTAAGATAGTTTCCTATCTGGTGGACTTCGTCAAGATCAGTGGGGCTTTGAGAGTTATGTTCAAGGAGTGGTGCACATTCAGCTCGGGTTGGTGGTTGTCTAGACTGAGAGGAAGAAGTACAGAATTTTGTTTTCGGTGGCCATTTTCCACCTTTGACATATCTATGATTTGCATATTGAAATTCTTCGACAGGAGAGAAATTAGATACATATGTTCTAAACATCTTATTAATGGCAAGGAATGGATTTTCTTCTGGAATATACAACTGGTCTGATGAAGTAGATACAATGGACTCTGTAGATGGATGGCTATATACATTTTTTGAAATAGATTTACGCCCGCTGGTTACTGGTTGCTCGGTTTCAGAGATGGCTGGTAACACATGTTTTTTAGGCATAAAAATAGGTCGAGGTACTGATGATCTATCAAGTAAGATTCGGACATGACCATCGCTTACAGACATTCTTCTTATTTTGTTTCTTGGAGTGTCTGTTGATGCCAAAGATTTGTATTGAATATACCAGTCATTGGGAAGAGATTCTTTATCATAAGGAACTCCTTCTACTTGAGCATTACTGACTCCAACGGTGACACAATATTTTAGCACTGGTTGCTTTAACTTGGGATGGACAGTATTTGTAAGCTGGAAAGATGCTTGGACTAACACAGAAAGGAATTCACTATCTTCTACCATTTCAAGACCTTGGACACCAACTAATAATTTCCAACAGTCTTTTAGATGAGGATCAAACAGACTGATAGAATAATCGGGGAAAATGGTGCCATGTTGACAACCAGAAGATAGATTTCCTAATATTGTTCTGATACGAGCATGATCATAGATCTGATGTCGGGTGTCAAATACCTTAGATATACATGGAGTGTTAAGGCCATGACGAAACAGTGGGGCTAGTCCTATCCTTATCCCTCCAAAATGCAAATAAGCAAATACAAAATTGAGCTGACATTATCTAATTTGGTGGTGCCCTGCATCTGATACAGAGCACCAATCCATATCTTGATTGATTCTTCAGGATTGGAAGAATTATCTAAATCAAGAATATACCCACTGGTATTTTCAGCATATAAATCTTCTTCAATGCGCGGGTATTTTTGGACTTCTTTCAAGACATGAGATTTATTTTGATTATTTATGGAAGGAAGAATAAAATAAGGAAACTTAGAGGTTGCCTGATCTAGAGTCATGATTTCTTTCTTTGAGGAAAATTGCTTATTAGCTTTATAGGCTTCCCCTTTTACACTAGCCAACTTACTTGAAGGTTTTGAAGTCAACCCCTCTACACTAGTGGCTGTAAAAGCTCCTTCTGTATCTTCATCCTCTTCTTCTCTATCCCAATAATTGGGAGTGCTCATATCAAAAGTAAACTTTGGAACTTCTTGTGCTTTTTACTTTTGTCTTCTTCTTCTTCTTTCCTCTTTTGCAGATTTCTCAGACTGTTGTTCTTTCCTCCTTTCCAAATGCTCCAAAAGAGATCCTATCCCTCAAAAACATGGAGAATATATTTGGGACTCCCAGTTGATCACTGACTACATACTCTGCCAATATTGCATCCCTAGTGTTGCTAGAGACAAAGAAAGGAATTGGATTGAAGAAGCAATGGGCAACCCAAAAACAAGGAGTAGAGGCACTTGTTCATTAAATGAATCATGAGTGCAAGTGTGGTTCCAGGGCATCTGGATACTTTGACAAGGTTTAAGGAGACTTCCTATCTGAACATAGTATGCATAAACATTCTCTTAGGATGATCTCAGTTATAACAAGTTTTTGTGATATTTTCCAGAGGATATGGAAAAAGAAGAGATAATTACTGTAATATCCGTTAAGCCTTATGGGACCTTATATCAAATTAAAAGGCCTAATGTTTATCATTTTTGTTGTAAATGTAAATCTCTTGCAATATTATACAATATTGTTTTAATTAAAAATGTTTGAATCTCAAAAGATTTGATTTTTTGGCACTTGGTAAATCTAAAGTTAAATAGATTTAGGCTTTTTCAAAAATAATATAATTTATAGCTTTTATTTCATATCTTAAATATATTAGTGTTTTGTTTGCTAAATATTATTTTTATAAATTAATATCAATTATAATATAATTTTGAACTAAAATTTTGATTGGGAGCTAGCAACCTCCCCAGATATATGCAACAACCCACAAGCCACATATATCAGGAACTAGTGCAACCTAGGATTGAGACTCCCTTGACCCAGGATCCCGGACTCCAATGGAATGCCTATCCTTCCAACGTTGCTATGATGGGCAATGTTTTGTGGGGACTTGAATCTGGTGGATGGGATGGAAAACCATTGGTTGACAATATAAATTATTATATAGTAATAGTATTTTTTGTTAAACCCCACGGTTAGCTGAATTGGTTGAATAGTTGTTAAAGCACCTTGCCAATGGGAGGCAGGATCCATTCCTGTGGATATTTATTTTTTAATTTTTAAATTGTTAAAATTTGAACTTGTAAATTAATAAAAATTGATTATTATCTCAAGTCTAATTCCGCGTAGCCTATCTAATAGATAAAATGGCTTTTATCTTAAGTCTAATTCCGCATAACCTATCTAATAGATAAAATGGTTTTTTGGCGAGAATATAACAATACAATTTATAGCATGATTGTGATTTCTTGTTGTTTAAAAAACACTTTTGAATGCATAAATCAATTTTGCACACTGAAAATGAGGCATTCCATCTTTGCAAATTAAACAACTTAATAAACATATGATTTTTAAATATTTGCACTGGATTTTGAAAAAAAATTGACCAATTTTTTTTTTTTTAGAATAGAACCATTTCGTCTATTAATTAGACTACCTAAACTTAATTCATAATCTTGATAAACAAATGTCATAACCTTTAATTATTAAGGGTTTAATTCTTGATTTATTTATTTATAATTTATTTATTTCACTTATAAATTGAGATGCACATTTCCATATATATTATTACTATAATTATAGTTAATATTTAATGGATCTCTCATGTACAAATATTTACATTTATTAAATTATTAATATTTTATATTATTTATTTTAATAGACCACAAATAATTTGTATAATAAATTTATTACTATGTTTAATTTAGATGGTGAATTTTAATTATATTAAATTAATATTAGTTAATTTTTATTGATCTTAATTGATTTTAAAAATATTATTGAATTATAATTTTTTTAATTTCTATTAAATTATATCTATCTATATATATATCTCACTTGAGTCTATAATTTACTAAACCATTCATTTTTCTTTGCTAGATTCGATTGTGTTAAAGTAGCTTTTGAAAAAAGTGTTTTTGTACTTTATATTTATTTGATCTCTTGGTTTTTGTCCATAGTTTTGTACTTTATATTTATCCAATTTATTAATTGTTGTTTGTTAAATTTTCTTTTCTTTTTGGAAAAAAAAGCCATAATTTTTATTATGGAAATAAAAATTACATTTGTAAACACTACCAAGAATATATGCAATATGATCACCAAAATTAAAAAGTGTAGGATCGCAACCAATAGTCCAAAAATAGATGGAGACATGTCAACCAAGAGCCCAAAAATAGATTAGCATGGACTGCGCATTAGCACATATAGTTCGATGAGAGTGCTAGGAACAACAACTAGAAACAATAACAAGTAAATACACATATGTGCTTACATCAAGGAGCCAAAAGAGAGCACTGAAATAAGATCATACAATATCATAGACGTGTGAAAGAAAAAACAAAAAACAAAAAGGAATTATGAAATTGGTTTAGCCTGCGAAGGAATCGGCATTGCCACTGGATCACGAACATATTGTTGAAGAAAGTGTAACTAGGTTCGGTCTTCATAAATGTAATTTTGATCTTTGTAATTGTAAAAGAAAAGAAATATTATTTTTATCATTTATAACAATGAGTTTCTTGCTCATTGAATAGGTCAAGCACATGTTTGAGTGCTTCTAGGAAGTCAAAGAATCAATGTATTGTTGAAGAGCCTTGTGGGCTTGTTACACCATGTAAAAATATGTATTAGAGTCAAAATAAGACCTCCAAGCAAAGTCCCAAGCCTCCTCCATATGTTGGCATCATAGAGGGAAGCAATTCAAATTATAGAGATCAAGTCGGCCTCAAGTCAGCCTAATAGGAGGGGCAAACTCCTATATAAAGGGTCATTCGACCTCTCTAATACTAAGCCATTCATCTCTGAAATCTACAAAGAAGAAGAAGAGAAAATGGTACGAAAATGTCAAGGAAAGGAGCCTCTAGTGCAGCGAAGAAGGAAGAAAACAAAGTTTTAGAGGGTTATTTAGGGCCTATTATAGTCACACGTGCGAATGAAGGGAAGCTCATTATGTTGTCATAACAGTCTTCCTATTGCAATCATTCAAAGAGAGTTAATTGGGCTAGAAAAGAGTGCCCATTAGGCCTCTTACTCAAGCGAAGAAGGAGACTACTCAAGCGAAGGAAAGAGAAGGAATCAAGCACCATTTTCTTGAAGATATCCCCTCACACGTGCGAATAATTAGGGCCGCACTACTGCTACATCAGATTTGCAACTATATCAAAAGGAAGAGCTCGATTGGGTAAAGAATAAGGTCCTCTTCCTAAGTGAGGAAGTCTACATCTCAAACAAAGGAATAAATAAAAATATCTCTTCTAAGACAAGCATAACTAGGGCTGCTATCAGTTGCCGAAAGAAGAACATAGTGGGAGGACGAAGTGCCGAAAGGAGGAGGATGAAGTGCTGCAAAAGAAATAAAGGCTTGACTTGTGCTTGGAGGATTTTCTTGTCAAGGGTCTACGGTTTGGCATTTGTCAATTGAAGCTTCAATAAGAGAAATTTGCAGAAGGGTTTTGCTCTCCAAGAGAGAGAGAGGTTTTCCCCTAGCTGAGAGCCAATATCTTGTGTTCTTGTCTCGTGTTTTGATAACCGTTTGATGAAGTAAGAGAACATACAATAATAATAAGAAGAAGATGATCGTGTGAATAAGAAAAGTAAAAGTACTTCACAAATTGTTATCATCGTTAGAAGAATCTCTTTATAATATAGATGCCCTAGATTCTTCAACATGGTATAATAGCTAAGGTGACTCATCAAGGAAGGGCATCTCAAGAGCACATAAGAAGAAGTGAAGCATCAAGATCAAGAAAGGTTGAAGCATTAGATCCATCAAAGACAAGGAGGATTACCATCTCCTCTCCTAGATCCATCAAGAAGGACTACCATCTTGGGAACAAAGAAAGAAGAAAGCCTTCCATCTAAAGGCATCCAAAAGAAGGCTCATTCAAGAAGAAGTCTTCATCTTCAAAAGGAAAGCACTCTAGATCAAGTTTCATCATTGAAGGCCTCTACACATTGGGAAGTTCTCATCACCAAGCAATCTCTCACAAGGCACCTTGAAGAAAGCATTTTGAAGATCTCTAAGATCCAAGAAGACAAATCATCAAATCTTCAAGGAAGCAACAAGATCTCTTCATCACCAACACTTTCAAGTAAGTATTTTTATATCCTCTTCTGAACACATCAAAATGTATTTTTGCAAGGAAAGCAACAAATTGGTTGGGACTGCTAATTTCCTTGCATGGAAAAAGAGGATTGATCTACTTCTCAAAGAGAATGATCTTCTGGACTACATCAAAGGGAGTATCATTGTTCCTGCTAAGGAACAAACTCAAGCTCTAGCAAAGTATAATAAGGATGAGACAAGAACTCAAAGGATTCTGATAGAATCCATTAAGGACTCTCTCATTCCTTATGTTTCCAAACTTGAAACATCTAAAGAAATCTATGATAAGCTGGTGGAGCTATTCTCAGTTAGTACAACCGGAGAAGTGATATCATTGTGTAATGAATTATATAAGATGAAGATATCCAAGGAAGAAGGAATAGCTCATTACTTCATGAAGATATCTAAGATGAGAGATCAACTACAAGAGTTAGGAGAATTTATGTCTGGCAAAGAAATGACAATTGTATCACGCAATGCTCTACATAAGGAATGGGGCAACTTCACATCAAGTATATATGCCAAAAAGGAAGCTACCCCACTGAATGAACTTTGGTCTCTATGCAAAATTGAGGAGACTAGGCTCAAAGCCAAAGATGATGTGGAATCAAAGGAGCAGGCATTTGCTCTTATGGCCAAGAAAAAAGGAAAATTTGGCAAGTTTGGTCCACAAAGAATCTGTGATAAAAGAGATATGTCCAAAGTCCAATGCTTTTGTTTTCAAGAGTATGGCCACTATAATAGGGATTGTCCTAGATTTAATAAGGACAACAACAAGAGGAAGCGATAGGAAGCTAACATTACCCAAGAAGTGAAAGAAGAAGATAAGAAGTAGAAAAAGGAAGCTCCTCCAGATCTCTATTATGATTGAGATAAACTTCTTGAAATGAGTTCTATTTAAAGTTTTTGGTAGCATAGGAGCATGTAGCTATAGGATAGAATGCATGATTTATGGGAATGGAATATTCAGGAATATAGGAGAATTATGTAGAAGATCAAATAAAAATATTCATGTAGGAAGGATGTAACCATTAATGACCTCATCCATGCATAAAGGAATGATCATCATTTGGAAGAATCATCTTAGAAGGCCATTATTATTAATAAGAACATTTGCCGAATGAGGACTATGAAAAAAATCCTCCGGTGGAATCTTCAAATAGAAGGTTCATGACTTTCTATTGTAGTGGCTACAACCACCGTCCAAAATTTTGCCTTAGCTTCATTTCGGAGCTACCCTACCAACCTTTCACAACACCTTGTCTTGCTTCATCAAGTACACAAGCTTCAGTGTCTTCCTTTACAAAGGCAACCTGTCGATCACAGCTTGATGCATTCCCCTCACAGGTTGTTCATCCGGACTTGGTCTAGTTGCAGGCTGAGCAACTCCCCCAAAAAATTGTGCAATTTTGGAGGGAAACCAACCTTCCCTCCAGAAATTGCGCAATCCTGTTTGGCAGTCTGCTGGGCTCCAGAATTTCACAATTATACCAGTCAACACTCACAGTGAAAATTGTGCAATTTTCCCAGCAGGCTTGCTCAGTCCAGAATTTGCGCAAATCTGGGCAGCAGTGAGTAGCTCCGCCTAGAAATTGTGCAAATATCTTGGGCATCCAGCCCAACTCCCAACCATAAATGTGCATTTCCTTCCAGCAATTGAGCAGGTTCATGCATGAGTAGTTGGTTGACCAATTCCACTCGGGACCAAGGAAACTTGACTTGCATGCATGGATTTCCTTTTCCCAAAATAGCAAAAGGCAACATGCAAAAGGCATCCCATGATTTAGGGAGCTATTTTTAACAGCTGGAGGTTACATGCAAAGTTGTTTTAGAAACTTTGCTCCAAGTGTCACTTTTTTCTAGATTTGCGGCATGCACGTCATGAGCTCAAAACTTATTTATTCGACGCATCAGAGATCATTCTTTCACATCGATCTTGGAGCTCTAACATCCTACAACACATCTAGGACTCTTCGACACATCCAACTCAACTATTCATAGATCTTTCAGGTGTTCATCTGCCTCTTAGTAGTACAAGATCAATGCCCCCAAGAGAGCGGGATCAAAAGACATTGACAAATGTGCAACTGGAGCAGCAGTTGAATGAGTGTCCGCATGTCTACCAATCTATGAAGATACAAAGTTGTTTCTAGAAAAGGAAATCAAGTTGAAATGGCAAGAGGTCAATGAAGCATTTTCAGGCACTTTTGAGGAAGACCTCGAACACTGTCAGTTGTATGTTAACATTCACAAGTTCAGCTTGTACCAGATTTCATGCAGATACCCCATGTTCCCATGCACAAACATGATACACTGGATCATCTCTCACATTGATCCCGAGACGATGACCTTGAGCAGTGTCAGTGGGAAAAAGCTTGAAACCTTCTGGGCATGAGATTATGATGATAAGTATCAGATGTCAGAGCCTGCGACTATCATGAAGACTCCCTTCAGCTTACCCAACAACAGTTCTAACTCCAGAGACATTCTGAAGAACTGGGTAAAGGAGCTGGCTCGATTCAGGTTGACACCCAACCAGATCTACAAGACAAAGATAATGCAAAAGGAATATCAATACTTGGTCATATTTGCATGTCGACTGTATGGCCAAGAAAGCATGAAAACCTTCCCATAGAGTTGGGTGGTCGCGCTGGACCAATTGGCCAGAGAAGGAAAACCATGTAACTAGTCCAGCATGTTGGCTCATTAGCTGAAGGAACAAGTAACGAAAGCTTGACAGTCACCCGGAGGTATGCATGCAGAGATTTACATGTCCACCTACATCTTAGATGCAATCTATGCCCGACAGGAGTTCCCAAGTTTGGAGTGGGCATGGTCACCGGCGGAGACTGTTGTGAATGCATATTTCAAGTTGTTGTCTGAATGCAGTTTCAGAGGACTAATCACACAGTTGTCTGACCATTTTTTCACCCTAGTCTACAAGATGATATTCGAGCAGGATCCACCCTGTATGTCAAAGGAAGCAATGGAGGCACTAATAGACATTACTGATTGGTATGCCTCACCGTCTGACACCTTCATCCGAACGTTCAGCATGGAGAAGCCTCCGGATGTTCTACCGAAGTTTGCCTTGGAAATACTTGTCATGTAGGAACTAGTATATCACATCTCGGAAGGATTGTCAGCTAGACTGCACCGGAAGAAGAAGGCACCTTGGCCCACTCTTCCGTTGTGGATTGGGTTATATGAGATCCAGAGTATTAAGCAAGCAGATGTCGAAGCAAAACAGATGAAGAAGTATCCATTCGACCTCCAAAGTTACAATCCGTGTGACCCACATTGCATTGTGAAGGATCACTACACGAGAGTACAATTCAACCGGATCCACGGGGCATTTCATTGGGCCGAGGATGACACATGGAGATATTGCCATAGTTTCTCCAGAACTAATGAACAGGTCGGCTAGCTATGGAGTGGGTAGCGAAGCAACATGACTCGGAGAGCACCAGCACCAACACCAACAATAGCAATAGAAGCAAGCATACCAATGCGTGACAAGGGCAAGAGGAAGATTGTCGATCACATGGAGGAGGAGCAAAGCTGCAAGTTCTGAGCAGATCCATTAGTAGAGAAAGTAGCTATGGCTATAGAGGCAAAGAGGTACCAACGCGACATGCGAATCACACAAAGGCAAAGGGATAAGAGAAGAATGGAAGAAGCAGAGAAGAAGTTGCATGAGCTGAGGGAACAACTCCAGAAGGAACAACAACTACGGAAGCATGAGAGGGAAGTGCATCAGCAACAGGTATAGTAGGGGGTGCAACATGTGAAAATAGATGAAACAACGTCCGTACAGGTAGTGGATTTATCAAAACAGCTAGCATTAGGCAAACAGGGTGAACCATCGCAGGAGCAAGACTTCGCTCATGAGATAGAATAAGCACTCCAACAGTTGGATGCAGACATGGAGCAACAAGAGTTGGAACATGACACCGACCTCATGCCTCACCACCAAGAGGTCGACTTACCTGCTTCACCACATCCAAATGATGAGCAAGTCTCAAGTGACCAAGGAGGCACTGAGATCCTTGGTGATCAGTCAGAAGGAGAGATGCACAACATCTCATTCAACGATTCTCAACATAGAGTTGTGCAGTATTATAGAGTGTCAACTCCAGAGGATCATACATCTCCTGTGCAAGTTGAGGAATGAGTGATTGTGATTGATGTGCACAAACATCTAACAGCCTTTGCTGATGCAACCAGAGTGTATGCTGAAGCCACTAGCTTAAGTGTTCACTTTCTGATAGTTGAGAATGAGTGAATGGTGAAGAAACTACAAAACGCCAAGCAAGGAGGAGAGCTGGTGACAGTGTCCGCTCGAGCTGAACTGAAGAAGGAAATACTAGATGAAGTATTGTCGCTTGACATAGTTATGTGAGCGTTGTACTCTAAGTTTGGTACCGTGCATAAGGCAGTTGTCCATCTCAACGGATGGCAATAGTGATGTGCTAGAAGAGTACGTATCTTGACGAACTTGCATGATGTTGTTGATGACATGCAAACATGGATGATTAAATACAAGGGAGCCTGAATTCACTTGCCTAAGATGATGAGGGCCAATGCGGTTGAGCTGAAAGCACATATATGGAGTCAGGTCTAGAACTATGAATATCTCCCACAGCTAATCACTAGCATACAAGATTACCATGCATGAGTATTCAAGAGTATGGATGTTGTGGTGTGCACACATGCGATCCCATCTATTGGGACTCTCACCCACTTGAAGAAAAAGGCACAAGTCCGACTAGAGCTTGACTCATACTTTGACGAGTTGATGCACATTGCTACCAGCCTAGACTTTCCTATCAATGCAGACATCATGCACAGTATGTTGTTGGTCCGACCTCATTGAAGACAATCATGCACATGCTTTCAGATGAGTTGGACAGAGGAGCCCGAGTAGTGTACCCAAATGCCATGGAGGCAAGAGTCAGGTTTCAAACAGATGTCACCGCGAAGCACACAGACACCATCAAGGACTACCGATCTTGGCATCAATATCTTTATGTCGATCAACATGAGGATGTTGAGGAGTTGGATTTTCATGGTTGTCTAAGTCAGAGTGATGTCTAGCAAGGCTTTCTCAAGCCATTTCTCTCACATGGGTACATGTGCATTGTAATGTAATTTCTTTTCAAGTGTAAGTCAAGTGTATATAGTTGGATATAATAGCCATAGAGTAGATGAAGAGTCATGACGGTAGTTGAACTGTTGCAAAGGGGAATGTCAAGGGTCACCCCACCCTTTGCTATAAATAGTCCCTCATAACTCATTCGAGAGGCTTTTTGTCAGTGAAGCTTCTGATAAGACTATATTGGAGAGAACTTGGATAGTATTGTAACAAGCCTTGGCTTCTCCACTGCGTAGAGCTAGTACATCTCTTTGGAGGAGCAGGCGGTTGTGGTTGTAACGTTCCGCTATCGGAACTAGCGGTTGGACACAAATGTATTGTATGACTGGAACTTACACTTATTAATATAACAAGAGCCAACACGTTTCATGCATATGTTGTATTGTATTCTATAATATCTGGTTTACTCTAAATGATATATGTATTGGTTTTCTTACGCATGCATGTATAGCTATTTGTGTATGTATGTATGAATCTTTTTGAAATGTTTTATTGGTCTAACCATCACTTTGGATTGCTTGCTACCTTGTCTTCCATGTTGTGATGTATCTTTTCTCGTGTGTTCCCTTCTTAACTGCGTGCTATCACAGGTTTCCAAGGGGTGCACTCATCTCAACCCCCGTGTGTTAGAAACTCTCATGCACCTTCCTTGGCTCACTGTAGTTGTCACACCCTTGCTACCAACAGAGCTATCTTACTTGCCTCTGTGTGAAATCGTGGTCAAGGCATTACCATACGACCCACTGCTGGGACTCCTACACCAAATGGTCTGAGGTCTAATTGGGACATTTTACCGGGGAGATCCCCTTGACATGTTGGCGGGTTCAACACCATCAACAGTTTCAAAAAGGGCATATGAGGATTCAAGAAAGAATGATATGCAGGCTAAGAAAGACGTAGGAAAGCAAAGGAGGTTGAGATAATCTCAATCTCGGAAGCTATCAAAGGAACCTAAAATGATCAAGGAAAGAACAAAGATGAGGTATGTATGCATCTATGTGTTAGCCATGTCTTCAGTGGTAGCATGGGAATTTTTCTAGTAGCATAATCAATGTATCTATATTTTTCAGTTTAAAGTCATGTCATCATTTTTTTCATAAGCATGGGGAAGTGCTCTAGAAGCATGTTCAAGAATAGATCTCTTTCATTAAAAACATGCACACACTTTGATGAAAGACAACATGAGAAATGACCTCATATGAAGTATGAGGTGACTGAGTTGGAAGAAGCATATGAGAAAAGAGATCATGAATAAAAAGACACCATGGACACTAGGAATCACCATTTGACAGGTTTACCAAAGATATCTCCTATAAGGCTCGAGAAATCTGACCTAGAAGAAAGAAAAAGATCAAAGGACCCTTGGCACCTAAAAAGGCCCTGGAGATATGAACATGCACGATGCTGATGATTCAAGCCAACAAAGATGTCATGATAAATAAGCCATCTTGTAAGGTATCTAATTTAATGTTATATTTTGATTTCTTGAATAATATATGGATGGATATATGCAGGGCTACTAGAACAACGGTTGTAAGTGCAAGTATAACTAGCATTCATGTGGTGAATAGAAATTCCTGAAAGAAGCATGATGAGAAAGAAGTAGCCATATGATGAAAGTTCCATACATGTATCAAGAAGGCCACTTTCCATGAAGAAAGGAATGGCATGACAAACTAAGAAGGAAAGTGATTTATGGTTGATTCCCTACAAGGAAGAAGCTCAAATAAATTTCATAACATCAAGGAAAGAAAGTGATCAAGCAACTGAAGGACCCACAAAGAAGAAGTTGTTGATGAAAAGGATAATCCCTAGTTAAAAGGGAGCTCTGACAAGTCCCTAATTAAGAGGGATCTTGGGCAAGTTTCTACTCAGAGGGAACTTGGGTACATTCCTTTATAGGAACGGGCATATATTCCCTAGTTTAGAGGGAGAGATAGACACAACATTCTTGTCTTCACTTGGAAAGAAAGAATAGAAGGATTGGGTAATCATCTGGCATCTGATGTTGTTCGAGGATGTGTAGGGCATCCAAGACAAGAGTAGGCAAGAGAACTGTTATTCTTTGAGGGCTGGTGTTACAGGGAAAAGTGTCTATGCAGAACTGCTAATCCCACTAAGGCGGGTAGCTGCCTTAGAAACAAACAAAGTAAAACTACTTTCGTTTTCCTTTATGAAAGATAGATGAGAGAAGAATAAAGGAGACCAACCTCTGTCTTGCGCTTGGTTCCTTGCTCGATTCCTCTCTCTTCTGATAGTCCTTTGCTACTTGCTTTCTTGTATACCCAACTTCATAGAGTACCTGTAGAATCAAAGCAACATAACACTATACGAGAACGTGGATCTATTATCATAAGCAATCTAGGATCAGATGTAAATTGACCATACAAATGCACAAAACATAGATTACACAAAAGTATGGAGGAAAACTTGAATAGCTTTATTGATAATCAAGAAAGAGACAAGAGAGTTACAACCAGTTGTTCTGACCCAGCATCATCCTCTCAGCAAGTAAGCCCTTCTTCACCTCATACAAAGCTTAGATCACCCAACACTATGATGTTGCCTCAAGAAACCAACAACAATTCCTTACAAGATGCAAAATTCCAGCCTCTGGATCTCTGGGATGAGGGATCCATATATAGATGTCTGTAAGGGAGATGAGTCAGCTTGTGATTTGATTAGTGTCTTCCCTCTGATAGTTCTTGCTTCCACTTGGAGATTGATGATCTCTTACTCATCCTTGGTCGAATTCAGAGAGGCAAGTGTCACAGGAGAAGTTTCTGGAAGATTCCATGCTTCTCCACCTCGCGGATTGACACTGCCATTTGTCTCTTCTCGCCCATCACACCCCATAGAAGGGCTTTTTGAAATGCAACGCACCCACTGAGTGTACTTAGGTGAGATGCAACGCACTTTGCCTATGGAGCAGGTGAAATGATCCTGTTTTGACCAGTTTTGAGTAGTTTTTCATGGAGAACTTCTGGGAGAAGCTGTAATCAGTTGACCTTGTTCCTTTAGGGGTTGGAACAACACTTTTAGGGACTTAGGAGCCCTTGGATTATGGACATTTTATGCTTGGGGCTACAGTGCCCAAAAATGACTATAACAGTTTCCCCCTAAAGCATGAGGTCGTTAATCTTTTTTGATGTCGGGTGAAATGCTTTATCATGAGGATCCGAAGTTATTTCAAGCTGGAAGGAGACCTGTAATAAGATACAATACAATACATTATCTTCATAATATTTTTCATGATCTAGCTGAGGCGGGCATTCCCATGCTCAACTTTATAAATTCATTTCATGTACATAGGACAGACAATCGTCTGAGTGTAGACTGATGATTCCGGAGGAACCATCATCCCATAGATTGCATGATTACCTATGCAACAATGATGTACATTTGATGTCTTTATTTTCTTGAATATATATCGCAGCCCGGATGGATGAAACTAGATCCGGGGTCTTCAATCTCGTTCGATCTTCACTCAAAGTACAAGTCGATCCATGTGAGAGATGTTCTGGAGTCGAACATGGAAAGACATCACCTGATTACCAGCCAATGATGTAAGCTGTTAACAGGCGCGAGAGGAATCGCCGATAATGATAATGATCCTCAAGGTACTACAGTACAATTCACGTGGTGTGAATAAGGGACTTGGTGTCGAACACCACGTAAAATCTTTCGGTCGAAGGCCATTGATGTAAACCTGTCGCCGGAAGTGAGAAACTTGCCATTGAGGCATGCAAGTTTCAAAGTACTGAAAGGGGTGTTCCTAGATCGACTTCTTGGATAATGAGCTGATGTCGACAAGAAGCGACCCGTCATAGGAGGGCCTTAATGAATTCCACATCAATGACACAAAACAGAGCAAATGATCTTAATGGAGGTGAAAACGGTCTGGTGATATAAGGTTCAGGGTGGCTGTCATGAAAGAATGGAGCATAAATGTATTGCAGCAGGTGAGACACAGGTGAATTCTCTGAGTGACTTCTCTTGAACATACCGGCGACACTGACATGATGGATTGGTAGCATTAACCCCAAATGTGGATGGTGTGATGTGACCATGGTGATGTGACCGGTGAATGAAATAACCCAACCCGACTTGGATGCGGAGTGAAAGTGTCATGTTCAAGAGCGACTTGCTACCAACAAAGTTTCTTCAAGTTTTCTTCCCAATTTTTCCCCAGTCATTGCTGACCAGTACTTCTTTATTTTTGTCAAGCTTGAGGAGGATAACATATGCTTGTTCTATAATTTGCCCTTCGGGCAAACCCATTGCTATGTTTTAACGAGCCTAGCATAGTGAAACTCGTTCTTGTCTACTATGGACAAGTTTGTCGCTATTAGGTTTTAACGAGTTTAACGACAAAGATAACTCGGTCCTTTTCAATTTTAGAGAGTCTGAAAAGGAGCGTAAAGGAAACTCCAAAAATCCTTTTTCGTCATCTAATCCCTTAAGTCCGAAAAAAGTATAAAACAATACAGAAGGGATGAATTTTCGATACTTTTAACGAGCTGAACAAAACAAGCGCTCGATCTTTGTGTAATAATCCCTCAGGTCCAAAAAAATTAAAATCTAAAGGAGGGATAGCACTTCCGGTCCCTTAAATGAGCTGGAGAGGCCAATGGCTCGGAAATCTTTTCATATTTTACGAGTCAGTTGAAAAGAGCTTAAAGGAGACTCGTCTTTGAGGAACGAGTGATAAATTCGGGTAGCAGTTGATTCCAGGTAAGGTTTGGAATTTCCCAATCATGGCAGTGTTACAAGGATGGCTAACAAGATCACTCTTCACAGCTGTTCCTCAAAAGGGGTAAACAATCAAATGGAGGTGAATGATCGGCCAATATAGAGTGGAGGTGATGATGAGAACACGACCAAGGGTTTAAAGGCTGAAGTACTACATTCACGACGGTTATTTAGGGGAAATTGGTTCATTTTTTATTGAGCTTAAACACTGGGGGAAACATTTGCTCATTGCTTATGTTTATTTTTTAACGAGCATGAAGTTTGCGTTAAAACTGCTTGATGTGACGATCTTTTCTTGACTTTACCATTAATAGCTTTGTTCTTTCAAAGATTGTACTGCATGCTCAATTGCTTCATCAAACTAGTTAGAAATGAACAATATATGTTTGAAAAATGAGTTAGGACACTAATATTTTACTCGAATTACGTAAAAGTAATTTAAAAATGCTTTTACCTCTCATTTTACCATTTCATTTGAACTTTGGCTTGTTGGAGCTTTGGAGGTGTTTTCCCCCTTTGATTTTTCACCAGCTGATTCCGAGAGATTTTATGGACGATTTTCGGCGCCGTCTAGACCAGGTAGGAGCTAAACCTGAGCTCTTTCATTTCATCCTTTCCATTTTGCATTTTGAGCCTAATTTCTGGTTTTTCTGAGCCTCTGGGGTTTGAAAAACTCGCCCTAGCTCCATCGCACCCTTTATGCATCGAAAGGTGCGTTGGATATTGGCCTGTCCACTGGCCAATCGACATGCAACACACCCAGAACACTACTGTGGGTGCGATGAGCGCAAGGAAGGAAATTTATGCACAGTTTTCAATGGAAATTCTTGCTTGTTTCTCACCAAATGAGGATCTAACTCTTCTCTTGTTTGTTTTCAGAGATTTATTGGAGCAAAATGACCATTACATGGCGAGAACATGAGCATGAAGAAGATGACATGCTTTCTTTACATGATCCGGTTACAGTAAATGCATTACGAAACTGTGGCCTGTTGAAGTTTTTCCGAATTTCTAGCATGAGACAACAAATCAACTTGCTGCAGTATTTGCTTGATGCTTGGGACCCTACCAGCTAGATGTTCCAGATTAGGGGCAAATCCATCCCCTTGACTGTAGTGGACATCTATTTTTTGACCGGCTTATCGAGGCGGGGTGCCTCCATCTCTTTATCAGGTTCAACCCGTGGAGGTGAATCTGTGAGAGATTATGTTCGCAGGTATTGCAGAGAGGGATCTCAGCCGAGTAAAGACGGTAAGATCATCATCTGAGATGTCACTGACAGGTCTTTGAGGACCATTTTGTTAATTTTTGGTAGGATGGCTGGTGGTGCGGCTCTTCATGTGGCCAACCGATCTTATATTCAGTACGCCTTAGAATGTCTTGAACCGAAGGTGTTCAACTGGTGTGACGCAGTACTCCTTGTGATGAAAGAACAGTTGACCAAGGTGAAAAGCGGGAGGTTGAAGAAATTTGGATACGGTTCTATTTTGACCGCCTTCGCCTTGGAAAAGATACCATTGATGCAGCTGCAGTATATTGCACTCGGTTTACCTCCACCGACTAAACCACGTATGCAGAGATGGGTTGACCATATGTCTAGACATGTTGGTCAGTCTCAGATTTCCTTTTCTGATACCTTCTTCGGGTGGTTTTATCGTCAGGAGATGGTTTATTCCGAGTATCCATATGCTGGTATGGACTTCTGGGGTGACCCAGATTTGGTACTGCCAGCTGGCGAACAGTGGGGTGCCATTGGTAAATTCTTGACCATATTTCTGTTTATCATTTTTCTTTTATAATGCCCTCGTGTTTTACTCTGTCAAGAATAATCAGAACTCATGTGATCATGCAGATGTTGGTCCCGTTCGGCCAGTAGTACGCTTGAGAGTGCCAGCTGTCGCCCCAACAGGAGAGGCTGTTGGAAGGGCTATCCTTCGCGACCTTGATGTGGCCGAGACTCTTTCAGCATTATAGGATCAGGTCGAGGGCCTCACTCTTGGTATTCCAGATGTGAGGACTGACGAGCTACCTTTGAGGTTGCAGCGACATACTATTGGCGTGCCAAGTCGATGGACTAGGCTTTTACGCATGATTGCACAGGCGGTGACTTGTTATCACCAGCATCATTAGACTAGGGTGCCCCCTAGCGTTTTGAGTTTTGGGTCATTTGACCAATTTTGTCTTGGTTACAGAACATTATGTGTAAACCATAAATAGTTATATATATATTTTTGATTTTCGGAGTTTAATTTTGGTTAAGTTATATGATCCTAATGCAAATATTGATGAGATGCTTCTTTTTATAAATGTTGCAAATGTCTATCTAACACATAATTTGCCATTGAGTCAGTTAATGTGTTTAAGCTTCTGGAAATATGCTGATATTGAATAAAATAAAATTGCCTTTCCAAAATCTTGACCCTTAGGAACATGCGATAGATAGCTGGATTTCGGACGGAGTAGATACCCGTGAGCTGTAGTATGATGAGCTGTGAGTCTAGCCTGACGACCAGTCGGCATATGCCATGTGTGATGGCATCAGAGAGAAGTTCTATCAATGTGCTATATTCAGCGATGTTATTCGTTGATCGACCAATACATACCCCTCTGAAACTTACTAACTCGCCGCTTGGATTGAAAATGGCCCAGGCCGCAGAAGATAGGTTCCGCGAACTACGACTCACTCTGTTATCACAAAATCAGTACTAAGGGCTGCTACCTAGCAAGATCTCATGTAACTATTTCAACCAGGCTTTAGACTAAGGCTTAGCCTCCTTAGTCAGAGAGGGCTCTCTCACAGATTTTTGATAAGACTTAATTACAAAAAACAGATGGCTAACTCTTCACACAGTTCATGAAAATAAAGCTGGTTGGAAAAACAAAACAACACTTCTTCCATTGGGCTCATGGAGTCAAACACTTCTGCAGTAATCTATTAACCACTCAATCATAGAAGCCAAGGCATATAATGTTTAACACTCAAAACATCTCTCAAAAAGAAACACAACTCATAAATATACACAGGAAGTCTGAGCACTAGGTGAATTCAGAGTGATTGCATATTTAGTGAGCTGTAAAATACATAAAGGATAATGACAAAACCACCCATATTCTGAGCATTGAACACATAATGAATCTTGGGAAGAAAAAGTAATTCTTATATTACTGTCAAAAGTCTTCTTACACAAGCTGATAAAAACTCTGTTTTTTCATAAATCTCCAACCCCTCTTACATCAGAGTTTCTCCTATATATAGGAAAACAAAACTAAAACTACTTGAGTCTCCTCCTCCAGCATGAGGGGAGCTCGATGGCCTATCATTAACTAACCCTATCTATTTTTAAACAAACTTATTAAATACATAAAGCATTGTGCTGTAAATACATAGAGTCCTAATTACATTGAAACTTTAACTCCATCTCCTCGTGTGCATGTTGCCTTTCTTGAGCTTTGACACCTGTACACTTTCTGTAGTGGCCGAAATATATTGGAGAGGGATTCACTGAACGAGCTGCCTTGGATTCTAGCTGTGCAGATGACTCATTAGTTGGTGAAGATGTGTGCCCTGTTTTCACGGTCCCTGTCTTCCAACATTCTCCGAAAATGTAGCAGCATGTTCCCAATTCTTTAATAACTCAAAGTATGGAACGCTGCTACCAAACACCATGTCTCCAGATGAGCTGTAGGCTGTATTGATGTACAAGTGTCTCTCTTCTAACATTCCCGGTCAAACTGTTTATTCTGCATTGAAAAACATCACTTACAGCAGTTTCGTAGCGCGCTACGAAACTGCTGTGTGATTTAAAAAAAACACAGTCTTCCTCTAAATTCCTCACAAGATTGAATAGCTGCTATTTGCTAGGCTTCACGGTTCACCATTTGAAGGATACTGCCATCGTAGACAAACCCACTGGTTGCAGCTGTTGCTATTGGTCATTATGGAAAAATTACCCTGTTGGTGGCTTCCTTTAGATTCTTGTCAAAATATGGGTATGGATTTGGATCACAGTATGCTGGAAGCTTTTCAAACTTCAAGAGAAGATGACGGAAACGTGATTCAAACCACCCTCTCCAACTCTGAAAATCATCTTCATCTGAAGCTGTAACATGGATTTGAATGAAAAAATCATAACTAGAGCAGAAAGGAAACCGTTCAAAGAGTACATTCCAGTCACCACTATTTGGCAAGGTGCTCCAATTTAACTTCATTTTCATTATTGCATCCCAGTCACATGAAAATTCTGACTTGAGTCTTTATAGGGTGCTTTTTGTAACATTGTAACTGCAGCAACTAAGAATCATCAGTGCTCTCACTAAAGAGCCTGATACAATCATCGGATGCTCCACTAGCAATAAGACCGCTCCTTGACCAGTGAACTGAGAATATTGTTCGATCATGATATCCAGAAATGGTACAAAGATGTTTCCAGGGCCCACCATTTCCACTTCTCTCCGCTGGGTTTATGCTTGTATCCCAAACCATCAACGTTAAGTCATCGCTGCAGGAGACCATTCTGTCTCCGGAAGAATTAAAAGATACCGCCCACACTGTTGATGTATGGCCACTGACAGAATTTCCCAATGTTTGCATGCATGCCCAGTCATCACCATCTCCATCCTCTGCCCAAACCTTGATAGAATTATCATAACTAGCAGAGACCAAAATGTCACGATTAGGGTGCCACTGGACCATCTTGACATCCTGTGTATGACCTTGCAGTACTGAAACACACTCAAACTCATTCCCTGGTTGAACATCCCAAATCCAGACAGACTTATCACGACCACATGTGGCAAGTAGCATACCAGACGCGCTCCAAGAAACACTTTTGACTTCATTCTCATGGCCCTCTAAGGAGGCAATGCATTCAAATTCACCACCAACATTTTCCAGATTGCAGTAGTTGCATCAAAACTTGCTGGTGCAGTTTTCTGGGCACGGTCCAAACGAATGTGGCCCCTGCCTTGTTTTTTTTTATTTTTGCAATGTATATTGCACATTTCTGCCAATCCCGTTTTCCCCATGCATACTTTCTGTCAACAATATCAATCTCCTCTGATTCTGAAATGAATTTAGCATTTCTCATATTGCCATGCACTGTGTTATGCGAACCAGGGTGATCGATCAGAAGTCGGCAAAATTAGCCACAAGAATGACATCTTGTCTCACAATAATGTACAACAACTTCATTAGTTGTATGAACATGGGGTCCTTCATGGCTCCTCTTGAATGCTGGTACCGGGACACAACAATCCTTTCGTAGACTGTCCTGCTCTGATACATGCTCATACTCGAAAAATCCTCTGCGCCCTTGGAATTTCCTTGTTTGGTGAACTAACTCCGTAAAAATCTCACATATTCCAGGCAACCGGCATTTTTCAGGGTAAACGTGCTCATTCCACCAAGCATCAATTTCGCCCTCTGTCCCCAATATAACAATCATTCAATCATGAAGCCACGCCAACGCCTTAGAGGAACGTGTAGTCAAAATAGTAAATGTAAAGAATATTCCTCCTTCAGAAACTTGCCATGTGTCATAAAGAGCTGCAGGCAGGCAAAGAAAAGCTACGAGGGATGAAACTTCATGAGGCTCAGCAAGACGCTTTAAAGGAGTACGATCAAGTAACACAAACTCTTTGTCTTCCAAGAGCTTCTCCACGAGTGATGTCTTGGTATGCCATGGTGCCACACAGTTAACACGTATGTTGTCACTTGTCCACTCACATGCAAGATTTTTTTGTGAGTTGGCTCATTGCTCCTTTGCTGGCTGCATATATGGTACCAGAGAATAGCTACAACACCAACAACTGATGAAATGAAAACAATGCTTCCCCTTTTTTGATGCTTTTAGTAGAGGATGTGACAGCTGAGATATATGATAAGCTGATTCAAAGTTGGTAGACATAAGAAATGAGAAATCCTCATATTTGTACCGACATTATTAATCAACATATTGAGTTTCCCATTGCAAAACGAAAAACATCTTTCAATCAGCTCCTCTTGTGCTGAACGAGATGATAAAACACAGACTGTACCATCAAACTGCAGCCCAGATTCCTTCCACTGAGTCAAACATTCATTAAAATCCTTCTCTGTACGCGAACATGTCATTAACAGTGGAAATCCTTTGTTCATTTATCTTGAAAATGTATATAGAATGGTTGCTTCTTCGCTCCATCCTTTTTCCACTCGTAAAACCCTTCAACTGACACAAGGCAATGATAACTTGGAATAACAGAAGCCTTCTCATAACCGATTCTGATCGAGCATTGATTTCAAAAAGGACCACGGTTTTGAGACTTGAGTATGAAACAGAGTTTTGATGGACCTTCGTTGGTGATCATGAGAACCTGCCACAACAGCTGTGAGCGCAAAGCAAAATTACCACTGGAATGTTCCCCTTCAATGGAGTACAAGCCCACATATAACAGCTTGACAAACCTCGTTTCCTGCAGTGTTTCCATCAATTCACTTTAAATATCTGTCATTTCCCAATTTCGCAGTGCAGCTAGTGCAAGGTCAGTGTTTTCGCTACGAAATCACTAAAACAGATGGCGCTGCGAAACTGCTAACGGATTTATGCGCTGCGAAAACACCCTGACTTTAAGCTAGGCTAAAATTTTTTTGGCAACAGACTTTTCAGTGATAACACACTCCATCAGCATATCCAACAAATGATTCCAATAGGTTCGACATCTGCAACAAATGTAAAAAGCGGATTTACTTGACCAAAACAAATACTTTAGCGAAAACAAAAATGTAACAAAAGCATATAGGTTACCATACTGAATCATGCATAGTAACGCTTAAGGTACAACCCATTACGAGGTTGTGCCAGTGGAATCTTGTCATAATCCATTAACTTGTAGGCTCCTTTTGCTAACACTCATTTAACAATATAGGGACCCATCCATAAAGACTTGAATTTACCTGCTCCCAATTTATCGGATTCTTGGTCATAAGCAAGACCAAGTCACCTTCTGAGAAGACACGGGGTTTGACATTCTTGTCGAACTTTGCCTTGACTCGTTTCTTATGGGCTTCGTTAGCCAAAGCGGCATCACGAAAGGTTTCATCCAATTGGATTAGTTCCAAGAAACGAGCCTCTTCTTCTGAAGTTCCGGGGAGAGGGTCGATTACGAGTTTGAGGGACGAGATTTCACACTGAACTGGTAAGATCGCTTCTAGGCCACACTAGTTGGAAAGGTGTAAACCTAGTCGCATTCCTTACCGATGTTCGGTATGCCCACAATGTTGAGTACAGGATCAGGTGCCAACTCCTTTTGTGAACTCCAATCATCCTTTGTAGCATGCGCTTCAGGACCTTGTTGATTGCTTCAACTTGTCCGTGGGCTTGCGGGTAATATGGAGTAGAGCTGTCATGCGACAACCCTAATTTGGCAGCTAATTCGACCATCATGTGATTGCGAAAATGTGATCCATGATCTGTGACTATAGCCTGTGGGACGCCGAATCTGGTGACTACGTGATTGAGAAAGAAGAGGGTAGCTGTCTCACCAGTGTTATCTAATGTAGGCATCACCTCGGCCCATTTGGTAAAATAGTCAACTGCGACTATGATATACCCATGCCCCCCGGTCGAGGTGGGGTTACATGTCATGAAATCGATGCCCCATTTAGCGAATGGCCCAACAGCAACTATTGGCTGTAGAGGTGTGGGTGGTCTTTTGGTTTTGCTATCAAAAATTTGATAGGCATGGCAACTTCTGACTGCGGTTATGAAATATTTGAACATTGTTGGCCAGAAGTATCATGCTCGTAAAAAAATTTGCGCCGTAGCATAACCGGATTGATGCCCCCCACACGCGCCTGAATGGAAATCATTTAGGACTTTTTCGGCCTCCTCATGGGTGAGGCACCTCAGAACTGTATCGACACCACGACGGTAAAGTGTATCACCGACGATCATGTAGTCTTTTGATTGGTATCGAATACATTTTTGTTCGGAACGGGAGGTATTAGGCCTAAATTTTTGGGTTTGGAGATAAATGATTATATCTCCATACCATGGATTTCTTACAGATATCATAAACAAAGATTCATCCACGATTGTTTCTTTGGATGTTTCATCATTGGATGATGATGGGAGATCGCATAATAATTCTGCGAAAACCAGGGCTTTCTTTGACTTGGATTTTACAAATTCCAGATCAAACTCTTGTATAATTGCTATCCATTTTGAATATTTTCCCCCCAGCAACTGTCGCGAAAATATATAAGTCACGGGGTTGCAATATGACAGAATGATAGTTTTTCTAAAGAGGACATAGTGTCGAAATCTCTGTATTGCTTGAACAGCTGCGAGCGCTAGCTTTTCAACATAACAATATTTGCTTTCTGTATCATTTAAGTTCTTACTCAAATAATATATAGGATGTTCAATTCCGTTGTCTTCTTAAACTAAAACCATTGCTATGGTTGTATCCGTTGCAGCTAGATACAGGTTAAAGTATTTTTGATAATCGAGAGCGTACATTAATGATGCTTTCATTAGGGATTCTTTTAAAGCATCAAAGGAAGCTTGCGCAACCTGATCCCAGACGAAGGGCACTTCCTTTTTCAATAGACGTGTATAACCTTTAGCCAGTTTGGCGTAATTTGGAATGAACCTCCTTAGAAAGTTTTCTTTCCCTTGGAGTTTCTAAATCTGAAGCAAATTCGAAGGTGGAGGAAAATTTATGATTGCCTGAACCTTACATGGGTCAGACAAATCCCATCTTTTGAGACTACAAAGCCAAGTAAACGACCAGAACTGACACATAACACACATTTGTGTGGATTGAGTCGTATCTTGTAGTGTCGGCAATGTAGAAATATCGCTCTTAAATGCTGCGGATGATTAGTCCGCTTTCGCGAATGAGCTGGAAGGTCGTCGAGATATGGTTGAACGATGTTTTTGATGTCATGGAAGGCATAATTCATTACCCTTTGAAATGTTTCCCCTGCATTCTTTAAACCAAAGGGTAATTTTCGATATGCGAATGTGCCCCACGGACAAATAAATGCAGTCTTTGACTGGTCCTGTGGGCGGATATTTATTTGATTATACCCGGAGAATCCATCCATAAATGAAAATATTTCACATCCAGTGCATTCATCAATTATCTGGTCAATGAAGGGTGTAGGGTAGTTGTCTTTTAGATAAGCTTGATTTACATCCCTATAATCGACGCACACTCTAATCGTTCCTTGTTTTTTCATAACAGGAACAATGTTCGATACCCAATCGGTTAGAGGAACTGGGTAAATGAAACCAGCATGGAGGAGCTTTTCAACCTCCGCCTTGATGGCAACAAATTTCTTGGGGTGCACCTGCCGTAGCCGTTGTCGTACTAGTTTGACATTTGGATACATCTTGATTTCGTGTTCAACGATACTCGAGTCAATGCCTAGCATTTCATTATATGACCAAGCAAAGACATCTTTGAATTCGCGAAAAAGAGAGTTATATATTTCCAGTTTTGAAGGAGAACAACATTTGCCAACATAAATATTCTCTACAACATCTGTTTTGGTCGAGATATTTATGGCGATAGTCTCTTCAATGTTGGACAAGTTTCGCTCAGAATCCACCGTGTTTACAGTATTTGATAGGAAATCAAAAACTGAAGGATGATGAAGGTCATCAGGAGTATCTTCTTCACAATCCGGAAGAAGGGAACGATGGTGGTAATCTTCCCATGGTGCCCCTTCAATTACCATTGATTGAACAATTCCTTCGTCGGTGTAATGCACTTGCGACCAAGGATCTGAAGGGGTGCCATATTCCTTAGACCTATCTATCCAAACGCTTGATGAGCGTTGATTTGGGTTTGCCTCCCATGCTAGGAACATTGATTGCTACAATATTTCCATTGGGCTTGGAGGCAATACCTGCGTATGATCCATGTTTATATCGTTTCCTGAGATCTTTTCAATCGAAGATATCATATTGCAGGTTCCTATCGATGCTACTTTCGCCAGATTTATTGGAGGTGGAAGTGCAAAAGTTCCCATTAATATAGGGTATTTTAGTAGGCCTACTTCAATATTTTGAAGCAAATTGGGGCTTCCATGGATCATTGGAATGCTTCCCGTAACTTGAGAACCATTGGGGAGGAAGGTTTGTTGATCGACGATTGTAATCCCTCCTTGAAAGGGAAATGCAATCTTCCTAAAATAGGTCGACACAATAGCAGCCATAGCATATATCCATGGTCTTCCCAGTAGGATGTTGTAATTGAGGTTTCCGTTGATTACTTCGACATCTATTTCTATTGTTTTCCCTCCTAGTTCAATCTGCAAGTTACTTAGAATACCATATGGGGTATATGTTCGTCCGTCGAATGATTTTAATGTCGTCGAAGATCGCGACAAGGTTAGAGATCCTAAAGTTTTCCAGCAACTCATCGACATAATACATGTAGATGCCCCCTCATCAATAATTGTTCGATGAACAGTTTTGTTGAGGGCTTTCACTTGAACGAGGAAAGCTAGTTGGGCTAGTAACTGAGGATCGTATCCTTTATGATTAAAGGATACGAGATTGGAATCCTTTGGGTCTATCCCACTGATAGCTGATAATAAAGCCTGCTTTTGGGATGGGCAATTTTGCAGTACCTCAAGTGTCAACATAGCGGATGGCGATTGGGCCAGATCTTCCACTATATTATAATTTTGTGCTGCTCTAGCATGAGGATTAAATGTCGACTTGTGTACTACTCCCTTTGGCTGTTTTATTGTCAGTTTAGGAGTGATGGGCGGCGCAACATCTGTCGAAGTTGTTGTCGAACTACTAGGTTGATCTTTATCCTTGTTGTCCGACAGCTGTGGATTCCCATAATCTTTGTTCCTTGTTGATATCAAAGCATCATTTTGTTGTTTGGAAACCGACAACATCAGCACTTGAGACGGGGAAGCATTTCCGCTGTCAACTAGATTTGTTCCTGGATTCAGAAATGGATCAGTTAATACTGCTGAGGTCTTTGTATTCTTGAAGAATCTTTTGAGCTCAGCTTTATACGGACAATCTAATGTCCAATGATCCTCATCACATATAAAGCATGGATGATTTGGTTTCCTATTTCCAAAAGGGTTTGTAGAAGGATTTTCAGGTGATGATTCCTCCTATTTCTTCTTCTTCCCTTTGTTTTTCTTCTTGCCTCATGGTTGCTTGGTTTCTTTGCCTTTATCTGTCGAGATGGAATTTACTTTCGAGGCAAGAAGTTCTTCTTTTGCATTTTGACTGGAAATCTTACGGGCTTTTTTAGATGTAGCCTTTGTCGATTTCGTGTCTGTTGCGCCAATCACGCTATCGCCAGCATGAGAGTCATTGTTTGATTTAGGAGGAGGAGGGACCGAGAATTTTGGTCTGGGAGTGTCAGGTATTTTATCATAGAGCGTGCGAGACTGAGTGTAAATCAAGTCCAAATATTGCGCACGAGCGATAACTTGCTCTTCGGTGATGACTCCCCCTTTTGCCACATATTCCATAATGGAAGGCAATAATTACTTAATAAACCATTCAGCTAAAAGCTGATCAGGAACATACGTTTTTACCATTCTACGACGACGTCGCCACTCATGAATATGATCAAATATGTGAGTGGCCGTTGTTTGTTTGAAATTGGTAAGAAGTTCTGTTCCCGTTTCGTACCTTATCGGTAACTGAAAATGGGTTAAAAAGGTTGTGGCTAGGGTACTGAAGTTGTCAAACGAAGCTCTGGGAAATTCGATATACCATTTGGTTGCTGGACCAGTTAACATCCTCTGAAAAAGGCGAAGCCTAATCGAATCATCGTTTAGGGTGTTTGATGAACACCACAGATGAAAGGTCATCACATGATTTGACGGATCTTCACCCGGATTTCCATTAAATTTAGGAATATCTGACGGAAGTTTATGTGGAATAGCTAGCCACCAAGGAGCGTAAGCGATTGGATTGTTTGTTAACCGATTTAGGTCTGGTAACTCTAAAGTCGCCACGAACGGTAACTGTTGATTCAAGTTAGGCGAAGCATACCCAAGATAAGATGGAATCGCCCGAGCAGTTGGTTTTTTCATACCAGCATAATGCATTTGATGCTGGTAACTTTGGTAAGGTTGGTGGGCATAACCATTATATAATGGTTGATTTTGACCATTTTGAATATACGGTTGCCCACTATTTGCAAAGATTTGTTGCTCAGATCCTTGGTATACTTGTCGGAATTACGGTTGTTGGTATTCCACCAGCCATGGTTGTGAAGCCATGTGCTGTTGCCCGATACTAACTGTTTGACCAAGATGAGGGTTAATTGTACCCATTTCGGCCTATGTCATTCCACCAGTCGGCGATTGTGGTTGAGTCACAGGGTCAAGAGGCTGTTGCATTACACCTGAGAAACCTGAGGTTGGCATACAATAGGCAGCGCTTGTACTTGCGACACTATCACAATAGCTGGCGTAGTTGGTATATTTGACATAGGTAAACATTGTTGCATCGAATATACAACTCTTGGTTGTTGAGGTAGTATCAGTACCCAACCACTAGATGTAATTCCAGCATAACCTGAATTTTATTGTGAACTCCCGTATGACTGTCCTCCCGGAGGAGACAATGAAAGGGTATATTGCCCCCCATACGTCGGTAATCCGGTACTTAAAGGAATGGTTTGCTCTTGAGGACCGGACTGCCCAAATTGACATCCTGAAGGATCAATTTGTTGAGACACAACATAAGAGTTTTCAGATACTATTTCGGATGAATAAACAGGAACGGACCATACTGTCGAAATAGCCCATGAGTGGGCCCCTTCTAGCGATTGAGAGCTAGTTGGGACAGATGGTATACCGGCGAACATTGTTGGAGTGACAACAAGAAGTTCTGCCGTCGCTGTGTCGGATGACAAAGTCCTAGATGTCGACGGTTGTTCAAACATTTCTAGTCTATCCAAAAGATTACCTAGCGATTCTACAGGAGCTTCCGCTGGCGGTAGACTAATTTCTGATGAAGAAGGATACAGAGTGATCCCGACTCCAAATTGCGATGGAGTACTAGATGGAGGATCCTCCACAATCTCTTCTATAGCAATCAGACCAGGTGGAAGAGGTAGATCGTCAGGTCCATAAAATATTTCTAGTGCCGAAGAAGGTATGGAATCTGCAGCGACAGATGTTTGGGGAGAAACACTCTCCGAACCGGTTGTAGATGAAACTAGTTCAGTAACACAAATGTTTACCCTCAGACTAGGATCAGTACTACTGTCCTTCGGTGGCTACTGAACTTCTTCTGTAAAGGCAGGGATACCAGAAATGTTTGGAGTAACCGGAGTCTCTGATGTTGTTGGAACACTTGTTCTAACTTTACCAGGAGATTTGGAACCAGTTAAACGAGTTCGCTTTGTCCGTAATAGTTTCGATTCCGGAGACAAAGACGGTTGACTCGTAAGCCTCTGCGAATGACGAGGTTTCAATTGACTTTCTTCCACGATTGCAGATTACTCGATCAACTAAAAATCAAGGGGAAGTATGTTTCCAATTTAGATGAATTTTAGACGCTTTGACAAAACTTGTTTTTCAATTTTAAAGAGTCGAGAAAAAACAAAAGATGACTCTAGTCGCCTTCGATTTTTAATGAGCCTAAAGTGACAAGTGCTCAGATGGAACTTTCCCATTAAGGAGTCTGAAAAGGAACGAAAGGGACTGCTCTGGAAATCTAGGCAGAGGGATTACCAAACCAATCACAAAACTGCAGAATACTTTTTACGGTACGACAGTCAATCTTCCCGAATGCTGTGTTCAGTGCATTGCGATCGATAGGGCGGCAGACACGACTTCTTATGGATAAAGGATTAAGCCTATTGTGGTCTCCCAAAATATACTCGACGGTACATGGGAGCACAAGTCCGTACTGGCCGGAATACGTCTCTAGCCTAGACTTCTAGATGTTGTGCGTTAGGTTCCAAAGCGTTGTTAGATTCATTAAATTTATTTTATAGTTGATCTTGCTTAAGAAATTTGCCTTTCAGGTTCACCGCGTGATGTAGATGTACAATTACTAAAATGCAATCTAAGATGATAAACAATCTTTTTATCTTCTTTGTGGAATGAAAATCCTAGCTACTAAGGAAAGAGAGACGGAATTTTTTCAACAAAGAGCAAAGAGCACACACTATATGCACTGTCCTAAATCAAACCAATCAAACAGTCTAAATGCAAATGCACATGCATGTATTTGTTTTCAGCCTTCTTAATATGTGAATGATAAAAAGAAAGCTAATGCGCAAATCTGAATTACTTTTCAAAGCGACAATTACTAACAAGTTTCTTTTCAAAATCAAAATGAAGACAATGACGACACTTTGCGATTTGGAAATGAAAACTTGCTTTCGACACTAGAGAAACTACTAATTCAGATCAAATACAACAGTAACAGGGTAATCGACTATCAAGAGCAATCAGACTCTCTTCTATGACTGAAAACGACACTTGCGACACTTTCAAATCAAGAAACGACAGTATAATTACGTTACTTTTTTGCAAAGGAGAACTGAAAATGACACAACAAATACACAAAAACATTTACATTTCTTTGCACAATGGAGGCGGAATAACATCAAGGAAAGGGGTTTCAAACAAAGGTGTACTGACTACAGGCAACAAAACTCTTGAATAGATCTGAAAAGAGTGAACACAGAAACCAAAATTTAGGAACAATGCCTAGTCTGATCAGTGCACCTGTAACACAGTGAATTTGAAATGCAGCGCACCTACTACACTCGGGAAGTGCGCTGAATTTGAGATTCACAGAACAGAGAGTGCACTGAGCCAGGGACGAGACTTTGCTTGGGTTCCGAGTCAGAGTTTGCAGTTCAGTTCAGGGATTTTGTCCAAGCAAGTGGTAATCAGTAAATGAACAACAGGGGTAGATCTAAGGAGGTTACTAGAGCCACCACAAGGGCAATTAGAGAGTTTGTAAATCAGCTGTTTAATTCATAAACAAAACCCGGAGATTGACTGAAGCGGCATTTATCTACTTATGCAAATGCAGTTCGAAAGCTACCTGGCTCAACTTCAGGCTCCATCTGTAAGTTTATAAAGTAAACAAATGTAGATAAACAAACAACCTAGTCGCTCCCCAACGGAGTCACCATTTTGTTACAGGGAAAAGTGTCTATGCAAAACTGCTAATCCCACTAAGGCGGGTAGTTGCCTTAGAAACAAACAAAGTAAAACTACTTTCGTTTTCCTTTATGAAAGATAGATGAGAGAAGAATAAAGGAGACCAACCTCTGTCTTGCGCTTGGTTCCTTGCTCGATTCCTCTCTCTTCTGATAGTCCTTTGCTACTTGCTTTCTTGTATACCCAACTTCACAGAGTACCTATAGAATCAAAGCAGCATAACACTATACGAGAACATGGATCTATTATCATAAACAATCTAGGATCAGATGTAAATTGACCATACAAATGCACAAAACATAGATTACACAAAATTATGGAGGAAAACTTGAATAGCTTTATTGATAATCAAGAAAGAGCCAAGAGAGTTACAACCAGTTGTTCTAACCCATCATCATCCTCTCAGCAAGTAAGCCCTTCTTCACCTCATACAAAGCTTAGATCACCCAACACTATGATGTTGCCTCAAGAAACCAACAACAATTCCTTACAAGATGCAAAATTCCAGCCTCTGGATCTCTGGGATGAGGGATCCATATATAGATGTCTGTAAGGGAGATGAGTCAGCTTGTGATTTGATTAGTGTCTTCCCTTTGATAGTTATTGCTTCCACTTGGAGATTGATGATCTCTTACTCATCCTTGGTCGAATTCATAGAGGCAAGTGTCACAGGAGAAGTTTATGGAAGATTCCATGCTTCTCCACCTCACGGATTGACACTGCCATTTGTCTCTTCTCGCCCATCGCACTCCATAGAAGGGATTTTTGAAATGCAACACACCCACTGAGTGTACTTAGGTGAGATGCAACACACTTTGCCTATGGAGCAGGTGAAATGATCCTGTTTTGACCAGGTTTGAGTAGTTTTTCATGGAGAACTTCTGGGAGAAGCTGTAATCCGTTGACCTTGTTACTTTAGGGGTTGGAACAAAACTTTTAGGGACTTAGGAGCCCTTGGTTTATGGACATTTTATGCTTGGGGTTGCAGTGCCCAAAAATGTCTATAACAGCTGGGAACCCAAGATAAGAATAGTCCTAAAAGGTCATACCCAGTGAACACTCGGGTGGCTATGTACCTTGAGAGAAAATGATGTAGGTGTCTATAATCATTGGTCTCACCAAAATTGTGCTCTAATCTATTGAGAGATAGAGTTGTCAATCAAGGCCTTGTTGTGGAAACAATGTTGGTTACTATGAGGCTATAATAGATGGATTTCCAATCTAATATCTCTTATGTGAATTCTTCAGATTGAAAATAACCAAACACCTTGTAATGATTTGCGAATACCTCCCTAGTTAAGAGGGAGTGTTGAAGCAAGTGTAACTAGGTTCGGTCTTCATAAATGTAATTTTGATCTTTGTACTTGTAAAAGAAAAGAAATATTATTTTTATCATTTATAACAATGAGTTTCTTGCTCATTGAATAGGTCAGGGACATCTTTGAGTGCTTCTAGCAAGTCAAATCAATATATTTGTTGAAGACCCTTGTGGGCTTGTTACACCATGTAAAAATCTATATTAGAGTCAAAAGAAGACCTCCAAGAAAAGTCCCAAGCCTCCTCCATATGTTAGCATCATAAAGGGAAGCAATTCAAATTATAGAGATCAAGTCAACCTCAATTTTGCCTAATAGGAGGGGCATACTCCTATATAAAGGGCCATTCAACCTCTCCAATACCAAGCCATTCATCTCTAAAATCTGCGAAGGAGAAGAAGAGAAAAAGGTACGAAAAGGTCAAGGAAAGGAGCCTCTAGTGCAGTGAAGAAGGAAGGAAGAAATCCAAGTTTTAGAGGGTTGTTTTAGGGCCTATTATAGTCACATGTGAAATGAAGGGAAGCTAATTCTGCTCTCATAACGGTCCTCCTATTGCAGTAATTCAAAGAGAGTTAATTGGGCTAGAAAAGAATGCCTGTTAGGCCTCTTACTCAAGCGAAGAAGGAGACTACTCAAGCAAAGGAAAGAGAAGGAAAGAGAAGGAATCAAGCACCATTTTATTGAAGATATCCCCTCACATGTGCGAATAATTAGGGCCACACTACTTCTACATCAGATCTGAAACTATATCAAAAGGAAGAGCTCGATTGGGTAAATAATAAGGCCCTCTTCCTAAGTGAGGAAGTCTACATATCAAACAGAGGAACAAAGAAAACTATCTCTTCTAGGACAACCATAACTAGGGCTGCTATCAGTTGCCAAAAGAAGAACATAGTGGGAGGACAAAGTGCCAGAAGAAGGAGGACGAAGTGCTGCAAAATAAAAAGGTTTGACTTGTGCTTGGAGGATCTTCTTGTCAAGGGTTTAGGGTTTAGCAATTGTCAATCGAAGCTTTAATAAGAGAAATTTGTAAAAGGGTTTTCCTCTCTAGGAAAGAGAGGTTTTGCCTTGGATGAGAGCCAATATCTTGTGTTCTTGTCTCTTGTGTTTTGGTAACTATTTGATGAAGTAAGAGAACATACAATAATAATAATAATAATAAGAGTGTGTGAATAAGAAAAGTAAAAGTGCTTCACAAATTGTTATCATCGTCAGAAGAATCTCTTTATAATCTAGATTCCCTAGATTCTTCAACACATATGAGGAATAAATACCATCTTGAACCTCATGTACCTGCCAAAGTCCCAGATCCAACCCTATAGTTGCTTTGGATAGTGATTTGCCTCCCTATTTCACTCCCTGGAACATGAGGCTTAGGATGAGACTAGTGGTCCCCATCCACCAACATAGGGTCCAGAGGGGGCACCACTATCATCAACATAAGTTCTTCAAAGCATCTAGGAAGGCCCCCAGAATCCCCATAGGATGAAGGCATTGAGATTGAAATGTTCAAAATCCTCCCAGATAAAATCATCTTCAACCTCCTTTGTCAGCGGTAAGATAGGGAAATTTTTGACCAAGTGGCCATATCAGTGGCATAGACAACATTTTAATGGAACCACCTTGTAATCCAGGTCCTAAATGAAACCCTCCTTGCGACCAAGATCCATGTCCTCTGGAATACCATCCCTCAAATCGACCTTAATTAGGATGTGAGAAATAACCATCTCCCCTGAAGTGAGGTAAGAAGAGTTATGAGCCAAATATGTACCAATGGAATTTACGATATCCTGAAAAATTGTCTACTCAAAAAGCTAATGGAAACACCAGAAGATGATCCATATGGGAACAAAATCAAAATTCTCCCTACCAACATCGAATAAGGGGGTCCAAAACTTGAACAAAACATGAGAGGAATCAATATGCTAGACCTAGTTCATTACACATTTTGTATCTTTTGCATCCTCAAAATTCAGGTGAATCCACCCCTTGGCCAACTTTCCCTGAAAGGGTTACATCCTTTGTAACCCAATCTCTTAGGGTTTGTACCAAAAAACTTCAACCCTGAACATGGCCACTAGAGATCTTCCCATCAAAGTCGAAACCCGGTCACTTTTGATGTCCCCACTTAGAACCAATGAAAGATAAGTCCTTTTTTCTGACACAATGGGTTTTTTTAACAACACCCCCTCTAATATAATTGAAATTCTTACTCAGCTTTACTTTCGTAGATCAGAATGAAAAACCTTGATAGTGGACTGGTTAGACTGGAAGGACTGCATTATGTGCTGAAATCAGAAAACTGTAACCTCACCCATGAAGATTCTGAAAATGGAAAGAGTTTACATCTGGAACTGGAAGAGAGGTCGCAAGTTGATTTTCATCGTCTTGACATAAGCCATTAAGAAACCCCATAGACTCCGTGAATGCAAAGGTATTTATTTTCTCTAGACCAACATACATGGAATTGTTTATCAAAATATTAGAGAGGCATAGGCCGCAAGGGGCCCGAGCCCCATACTGAGCCAATGGACCCAATACTCCAAACCCAATACTTGAACCCTCTGACAATGGTTGTTGTAATCCCCAAAGCTAGAAGGAATCCAACTTAGAGCACCAACATTTTCCCGCCAGATACCGCCGTGACCAGGAGATCTACCATAACCGAACCTTGAAAAAGACCAACACCTGTAGCACTCCACACAATAGCCGCTAGAATAGGATATATTTTGAAGACACCGATGGAGTCCACAAAAATACTTGAATGGGGAGAGGAGGAGGGCTCATAATCCACAATTTGTTAAATTTTATTTTATAAATTAAGATGACTGAAATAGATCATTATCGGGTGAAATTATTTGACGTTATTTTACATTTTACATTTTAAATTTATAATTGTTTTAATTTTAATATTAATTAAAACATATGAAGCCCACATTTTTTTCCTATATATATATATATATATATATATTATTCTCGACATTTAAAAATGTTGACAAACTTTTTACATTACACCTATACATCTCCACTATAATTGGTTGTAGAGCATCTCTTGACACAAAAACGTTTATTTACTTAAAACCATCAAAACCCTATTAAAATGGAACAGGTCGATACTTTTTTCGATGCTTCTTCGATGAAAACTGTTAGCATTGAGCGGTAGATTCTTATGGGATTGTTCTTTGCTCTTTGCATGGTTGTGGATAGTTTTACATTCTGAAAGTGAGTAGATACATAATCATATGGTCACAATTTAACCAATAAAACTCTTAATCCATGTTATGGTGAACACATTGTGAGTGCTAAAAGAATAAAGCACCTTTTTGATCATT
Source organism: Pinus tabuliformis (assembly GCA_031772625.1). Classification (NCBI taxonomy): domain Eukaryota; kingdom Viridiplantae; phylum Streptophyta; class Pinopsida; order Pinales; family Pinaceae; genus Pinus; species Pinus tabuliformis. The sequence continues at coordinate 359,467,155 of CM062815.1, read as the reverse complement.
GCTAAAGTAAGGGATTTTTTTGGCCATTACTACAACAAGGAGGATTTAGTCTAATGGTTTCTAGTTTATAGTTACAAGTTCATTAATTATTAGATCACATGCTTCTTCTTGGCATCTTCTAGTTGAAGGAAACAACCACAAGAGCAAGACAAATACTTGTTAAAAACTTTGAAATTAGTGAAATGAAACCACACTCTCTTCTTGATGACCTAGGTACCTACTCACCTTGATCGACATTGTTTCAACTTTGATTTAAGATCCATTCACCCCTTAACACCCGAATGATCGATTGGAGCATATTACTATCTTTTCAAACTTGAGCTCAAAGATATTTCCTTAATTTCGATTTATATAATCTTTTTCATACATGGTTTATGCATACTACCATGCAATGCATACATACACATCGTCGTAAAAACATGATATAGATATATAGTTTCATTAACCAAGAACCACATGTGTAAATACACGAATTAATTAAAATGAAACATAAAAGTATCAAAAGAAATACTTATCTTTTCAATTGACTATAGAGCTCAAATGTTCCACCCAACCATAAATCACATTACTTGTAATCTTTTAATAGGGGTCGCCTCCAAGCTTGGGCTATGACTCCACCAAGACAAAAGGATTTCTAAAGTCAATAAGGTCCACATATCACTCCAAAAAAATAACAAGCCAAGTTACTAAGCCCCAATATCATTCCAACCTACAATCTCTCGTTCCATATTACCCTGTAAAACCCAAGGTAGTGCAACCCCATTTGTGTCTTTGTAGTCCTTCTGGTTATGCCACTACCCTTTTGGGGCTCTAGCACAAGAAAAGGAGGAATTCTTAGGGCTATGGCTTCAAGAGCTCCAACTACCCTCATGGGTCTCTAGGCACCCTCCATGCCCTTACATTTCTCTTTCAAGGGCTCTAGCCTAATCCAATACAACACAAGGAGAAGTGCACACCCAAATCCATCTAGGATCAACAGGGTAACAATATCATAGAGTCACACCTTTCTCCAGAATGGTAAGAATGATGGAATGAGACCCTAAAATAACAATAAAGCTCCCACTTATGTGCATGTGATTTTTTTGTGGCACTCAAGGAAGTCACTTTAAAGACTCAAGATAAAAGTATGCCATTTTTTGAATTTAGGCTCATTTTAATAATGGCTTAGCCCCTAGGCTTCAGTCTCTCATCACTTAGCTCTTAACCCCCTTTCCCACTTTTGTCTTATCCCCCTGTAATCTCTTGTTTGAATCAATCTACAACAATGATGTGTTTTTATTAATCAACGTGATTACATATTTACATAACTAAGCTAATTGGTATTTTAGCACATAAGCTCACAGGTTTAAAATCACATAGGAACATAGGCCTCAAAAACATTTGTACATAGGTATGTTGACTCGAGCACATACATATGTGGACACGTGAGCCCTAAATATTCCTCATCTCACCAACCTCAACATGATATGTATAATACACACAAAGACATCATCAGTGCGTTACATTCCCTTCCCCTTTATTTATGCATTGTCCTCAATTCATTATATAGATACATATAATCAAAAGTATTCAAATTGATACTCCTCCCTCTTGGCATCTTCATTTTCCCATATAGCATCCTCCGGATCGAAATACATCTATTTCACTTTTACAAGGGTGACGGTTCAATTTCAGAGCACCTTGATCTTCATGTCCAAAATTCTTACTAGCTAAATTTGGAAGTTAGCCTCGAGCTCTACCTGAATCATATTTCAATCAATTACATGATTCAACATCATGAACATACCTTTTAAGGAAATATGAAACACATTATGAATATGCATGGATATTGGAAATGAAAACCTCACTAGAGAAATTTTGAGGTCTAAATGGGCCTCCAAAGGAATATTATAAAATAATAGTGGAAATAATAAAATAAAAATAGATTATATCATCAAATTTTAGAGGGAAAAATGAAAAAAATAAAAATTTTCAACTCGTAATATCAACTTATCTCCCTACAGTTTTACTCAACTTTTGAGCGAGAGCACTCGTTGGATGCATAATTTAATTCCTCATCTAAGGAGTACCCATGTTGCATACTTTTTACGGACCCTGCTACATGAAAAATGAGAAATACAAGAAAAATCACGATTGCAATCACGTTTTTCATGTATTTCTCCTTGGGTACAGCTTGGATGAGAAATTAAATTATGCATCTAACGAGTGTTCCCACTCAAAATTTCAGTAAAACCATAGGGAGATAAGTTGAATAAACGAGTTGAAAAAATAGTTTTTTTTTTTTTTAAGCTTTTTACTTTTTTACTCCAAAAATGGCAAATCATCACCCATGGTTGACATCATCGTCTTCAATCGTATTGGTTTTTATAAAGTTGATTTGATTGTACATTTTTGTTTTGAGGCCCATTTTAGACCTCAAAATTTCTCTAATATATGCAGTTGGGCCAATCCTTTTTAGGATCTCTAATGGCTCACAAAATCTAGCTACCAACTTTGAGCAATCTCGCAATTTAATGATCTCTCTCTAGCTTTCACTTTTAGGAAGACATGATCACCAATTCTAAATTCTCTATTTGTCTTACTCCTATCTGCATATTTTTTATATCTATCTTAGGTGTCCAATCAAGTTCTTCTTGATTTTCACCACTTGTTACATTTGCCTAAGCAAATCTAGCCAACCAATTTCATTGTCCATTGGGTTATCCCAACTCCTAGGTGTGTTTCATTTCATGCCATACAAGGCTTCAAATTGACTCATATTCAAAGATGTGTGATGCCAATTGTTATATTCAAACTCCATTAAATGCAAATATTCTTCCCAATTTGATTTGTCCATTCACATACTTCATGACCATATCTTCAATCACCTAATTGACCCTCTATGAATTCTCGTCTAACTATGGATGGTATATTATACTAAAGTTTGAATTGGTTCCAAATCCCTTGAGCAAACATTTTCAAAAGTTTGATGTGAACTTGGGATCCCTGTTTGAAATAATTTCCTTAGGTACACCATGTAGTATGGCAATCTCCTTCATGTAGTCTAGCAACCTCTTTCATATATACTTCAGCAATTTTTTTTGTTTTCTGCATTGACTTCTGTTGAGGGCCCTGAAATCGGGTCAACAACAAGGGGGATACCCACCCGGTCGGGAACCTGGTTGGCGGCTCCGTGCCTGTTTGGTGTAGCGGGTCCAACTGGGGATAACGGGACCAGCTTCCTGTTCTAAGGGGGTGTGTGTGTGTAGATTTTGGTGATGTGTGTGTGTGTAGAATTTGATAATGAATATATGGAATTATTTCTAAGCTAATCTAGTTCTAAACTCTGAGACTGAATTTTATACTACTTTAATCTATCAAGAACAACACATCTAATCTACGCTAACCCGGGATAGAACTTTTTCCATTATGCGATCTAGAAAGATTTCACACAATAACTGGTAATGAAGATTATTCAGCTATTATGAGAATATAAATCAATTAAGATGAACCATCCTGCATAAGAAGTTAAACAAAACGGTTGTGAACAGCATATCGCATAATCAGTTATTCATGTATTAAGCATAAATCAATGACTCCACCGTACAAAAGTGCCAAATGGTAGTCCACTCATTCATACGTTAACATATAAACAACATCAGCTGTATATTACTCTAAGAATGCAAGCAGAAACTCGTCAAGAGATAAAAGTACCATTTATGACTGACTTTATACTCACAGACCTGAAGCAATAATGATCTATTTCTACTTACTTCTAATGCCTACTAAGAGTACAGAAGTGCAACATCAGTAGCAGGTATTAAAATGCAAACATAAATAAATCTTGATCCGTCCATTCATCAAAAACCCCCTCCGAGGGTGCAAAAGTGCATGTTCTGAGGACAATTTTTTTGACAAATTTCCGGACCCTTCTCCAATGCAACGAGAAGGGTTAAATACTACTAACCGGCTAATTTTAATTACACAAATTTAGGGAACGGCTTCAAATGACCGCCCTTTTACTAAAACAAATTTATTTCTAAAAACTGAATCTAATTTCTAACCATTTCTGTATCTGCTCCTTAGTGTTGTAAGCGATGCGCTGTTCGCCGTGAAAGAGTCGGCTGCTTGTCCTTTCCTTTTGTTCAAGCTTGAAAATTAGAAATAACAAGAGCTGGCACCTCTTTCTGACAAACTAGAAGATATTTTTGAAAGTGCTCTTCTGGAGGAGTGTCTTCACGGCGTGTATACTTAGTACAACTCAGATTTCTTTCAAACTGATTGTGCTGTTGCTATTTCGGTTTCCAAACGTGTGAATGACTCAATGAGCTGGGGATTTTGTTGCCTGAACGATTTTCTCAATTGAAACTTGTTTCCATTCTTTGTTCCAGGCTTTTCTGAGATGTCTTTCCCCTTAAGCGTTTTTCTTTTTGCTTTACCCAATTTGGGACTCAGGATCTTTCATAAACGCTTTGCTTTTGTGCGCCTTTGACTCTGACTCCTAGATAGCCTATTTCCATCAGCATTTATTGAGTGATACTCTGGGATCCGCGGTCCTGTTGTATGCGATATCCATCTGTGAAGTCATCTCCTCTCAGTTCTTCTAGTTCTGGCGCTTTTCCTTAGATGTTTCCTGCATATAGATTTATATCAGTTGCTGACTTATAGTTCACGTAAATGAAAAGAGACAGAAGAAAAGATTGAAATGAAAGCAATTAAGTTCCAATGAATGCATAATCATGTCACCCATTATGACTTGACTCTTCGAAAAATGCAACATAATCATCTTTGGATGCACAGGCGTACAATCATTAATTTCCCGTAAGGTGCGTGCCTAATTTTAGGCTCATAGATCATGCCGAGGAATGCCTGCGACGATGGCTTCTGCAATTTGCATCGCAGCATCGAAGATTACGATGTAAATAAGTGGTATCGCAACAATTGATGGTCTCATTTGTCGCACACCATAGATCGCAGGTCGCAGCTTTTCATGGTCGCAGATCGCATATCGCAAGGTCGCAAGGTTTTTCGCTTTGTCACTTTGTGCTGCTTATGCGACATTGCGACGTGCGACATCGCATATCGGCCGTCGGCGGCTCTTTAGGTTTTCCCCTTTTGAGCGCCTTTAATGCATGCGATGCAATGAGTTCTTGCGTCACTCCTCCTCAATGTGTTTATGCGCTTTGGGAAAGCGCTACTTTTTCCTTTGCGACGCGATATAGCTCTTAGGGAGTTAACACAAAAGATTTTTCAAACAAAAATATTTTTTGGATTTTTTGGTTAAGGGTCCCCCTTTGCTTGATGTTATTACTAATATCAAACAAAGAGGGGGGTTGTTGGTGACCACAACAATGGCGATTCACTGTGAAGAACCAGTTATCTCTGCATTTCTATTGACCGTTCACTTCCGAAACAACAAAAATTCTTATATGTCTAAATTTTGTTATGGACAGATAGAGTAGATTGCCCCTCACCTTGTCGACGATATTTTGTCTCAACCCTTTTTATATCCCAATTTCTTGCTTCCTCAGGTTTTTTCTTGCATTCGCATCAGACATTACTTGGTCTTGATAAAAGATAAAATAAGGTCTTCTCTGCGTACTGGCTTAAAAGTATGCTCATTTGTCGTAGGTAGAGCCTCTGCTGCCCGCAAGCGTCCATAGCCTCGACAGGGTTACCATGTTATCCAGCAATGATCCTTTTTCCTGCTTGAGGTTTCTCGCAACATTCCAGAGAAAAATCCTTTTTTGACACACTTTTCCTTTTTTAATTCTCTAAAGAACAATGTCTTGGTTTGGTGGCCAAATTATGACACAGTCATTCACCTGATTTACACTTTTGCTGAACAAGCCGGCTCGTGATGAGACCTCTTGTCTTTTGATTGCAACAATCTTAAGTCGTTGCCCTGTTTTGATAGACAGTATTGGCAAAGTCAGCAAGTTATAATATCTGTGATCATGATAAGCCGGCTCGTGATGAGACCTCTTATTCTTTGAGATATAGTGTTTTGTTTGGATTGTTTCTCTGAATGTTGTAATTTCCTTTTAGCAGGGAGGAAGTCATTGTTTTTCCTTAAGAAAGCTCTGGACGACAATAATAGAGTTTTTGAAAACAACAATTTTGCAGAGAATGCTTATTTTATTATTGATGATACCTTTCATGGTGCTGATACAAAACAATTCTTTTACCAGAGGTTGCTTTTGTCAAAGTTTTTTAGAGGTCGAAACGAGTATCGTAATCAAAGTGAAGTTAACTCTATTTGTCAATAATAAAATTCAGATTTTCAAAAATTTTGCTATTTGTACAAGCGAAATCAAAATCTGATAGAGAATTGGCGTGCTCTTTCATGAATCCTTTTTAAATGATCATTTACAACGGGTTTTATTAAAAAAAAGAGAAAAACAAAACAAAATAAAAACTAAAAACTAAATCTATCCTACAAAAATTAGAAGATTTCTCTTCTATGGAAAATATAATTTAAGAATCAGTCCATTGACAGGTAAAGAATCTCTCCTTCCTGCCAGATCCTGCAACACGAATGTAGACGGGCCTACGACTTCTACAATCTGAAAAGGGCCAAGCCACAGCTTCTAAAATTTCGTATGTTTGCCCTTTTCTTCATGAGCCTTATCCCATTTCAAAACTAAATCACCCATCTGAAAGTTTTTTCTGGTTATGATGCTTGAGTCAAAAGAAGATTTTATTAGCGCTTGGTGATGAGCATGGGTTTTCCTGGCTTGCTCTCTTTGTTCTTCTAGTTTGATTATTTCCATTTGTCTTAATTGTAAAGAGGAAGTAGATACTTCATCGATATATTGCACTAAAGACAAAGAGGGAATGACTAGGTGAGTCGGAAGAACCACTTCTCTCCCATAAACTAAATTAAAGGGAGAAGTGCCGATTGAAGCTTTCTTTGTGATTCTATCAGCCCATAAAGCATTTACCAGCGCTTTGTGCCAATTCCTTTGGTTTTGGTCGACTGTTCTTTTGATAATTCTGATTAGGTTCTTGTTTGTTGATTCAGCCAATCCATTACCTTGCGGATAGTAGTTGGCAGAATATTTCAGTTTGAACCCTCTTTTAAGCGCAAACTCAGTCATAGTATTTCCAGAAAAATATGAAGCGTTATCAAACATTAATGCTGTTGGCAATCCAAACCTAGTGATGATAAATTGATCTATGAATTCAATAATATTTTCAGAATGAACTGTCTTGAGAGGAACTGCTTCTACCCATTTGGTAAAATAATAAGTTGCCGTAAGGATATACTTATGCTGCTTAGAAGAGTGAGGAACGATCTCACCTATTATGTCCAAGCCCCATTGACTGAATGGTTGGTCGATGATGACTGGTTGTAGCGGCATGGACGGTTTCCTTTGTTTTCCTGCAGCAGTCTGGCAGACTTGGAATTTCCTTACGTGATTGTATGAGTCTTTGAACAGCGTGGGCCAATAATATCCTGCACGCAAGATTTTATGTGCAGTCGCATCTCCGGCATAGTGTCCGCCCGCTGGTCCATCGTGGAGTTCCTGCAAAACCTTTTCGGCTTCAGTTTTCTCAAGACACCTAAGAAGCACAGAATTGTAATTCCTTTTAAACAAGACATCATTTACGAGCTGGTATTGTTTAGCTTTTAATCTCAGAGCTCTTTTCTTGGTATGATCCAGACGTGATGGAGCATACTCGTTCTTAAGAAAATAAATGGTGTCAGCATATGATGATTCTGCATCGTTTAGGCTTACCTCGTATGCTTGTACCTCTTCAGATGAGTTCTCCGGGATTTGCGATGCTCCGGCTAACATCTTGCAGAAGCCTTGACCTCTTACGATGTTTGCTGGTTTGATCTCGAGATCATATTCTTGTAAAGCGGTAATCCAATTAGCTCTCTTTTCGCCCACGTCTTTCTGCACTAAAAGGTTTCTTACCGCCGGAAACGGTACTACGACTTTAGTGTGGGCTTTAAGCAAGAAAGGTCTGAAATATTTGATCGCTTTGAAAACATCGTATGCTTGTTTCTCTACGTTTGAGTAATTAATTTCAGCACCTTGTAAGTTCGAGCTAAAGAATGCGATTGGAGCTTCCGCTTTCTCTTGATTTACTTGGGTCAAAATCGCGGCATAGGAATTCTCTGAGGCAAAAGTGTATAAGGTAAAAGATTCCGAAAAATTTGGGGTGGCCAAAGATGGAGCATTGATGATAGCTTGTTTGATTAAGTTGAACGCTTCGTGCTCATCTAGACCCCATTTGAAATTTGAATTCTTTTTCATCATATTTTGTAAGGGAGAAATAATACGTGAAAAATCCGGGACAAATCTTTTGACAAAATTGATCTGTCCAAGGAAGGATTGCATGGCTTTCTTGTTATGGGGTATGGATATTTCAGAAATTTCCTTGATTCTATCGGGTTCTATATGAATACCAGATTTCGACACTATGAATCCGAGCAATTTCCCTTCGCTTAACGCAAAGAAAGATTTCTTTGGGTTGAGCGAAATCCCATACCTCAAGCATCTTTGAAAAATTTGCTTCAAATCTTTGAGATGGTTGTTTCGTTTTTTGGAGTACACTGTTATATCATCCAGGTAAATCACTACTGATTTATTGACTAACCATTTAAACGCGATGTCCATGGCTCTCTAAAAGGTAGCTCCGGCATTGATCAGACCAAATGGCATCTTCCGATATGCATAAGTGCCCCATTTGGTTCGGAACGTAGTCTTTAACTGATCATCGGGATGCACCAGTACTTGATTGTATCCTGAAAATCCATCCAGGAATGACATTAATTCTGAGCCTGCTACCGCCTGTAATATTTGCTCCATAGGTGGGAGGGGAAACTTACCTTTCTGACAGGCTTTGTTGAGGTTTCGGAAATCGATACAGATTCTAATGTCTCCGTTTTTCTTCCTAACGGGCACCATATTGGATACCCATTTAGAATGCCTTACGGGGAAAATTATTCTGGCTCTCAACAACTTATTAAGCTCATTTTTTATCTGATTTTCTAGGTTAGGGTGTATTTTTCTGAGCTTCTGCTGGACAGGTTTTTCATTGTCAATCATAGGGATAACATGTTGAATGATAGAAGTGTTGTATGTTTTTAGCTCATCGTAATTCCAGGAAAAAACGTTTTTGTATTGTCTCAGAAGACGGATATATGCTGATTTCTCTTCAGGGGCTAGGCCGTGACCTAAGTTAACGTTTTGTGGCTTCTGATCGGTCCCTAGGTTTATTAATTCATAGTTCAGGATAGAACTGCAAAGTTTAGCATTGGCAGACCTTTTAAACCGACTTTTCAAATCATATAAATCTTCTAGCTTGACCACCGATTTCGGTATAGCATTGTCAGAGCCATGTTGTTGTATTTGATGATCATGATGGTCTTCGTCAATTATCTGATTTGAGTAGGATCCTTCAGAAGTAAGGAAATTTACGATGTCAGGATCGTCGTTGAACACTCTCCAATTGGTGATATTGTCAGGGATGGATGGTCTAAAGATTAATTCTATTGAAAACCTATCAGGACTAAAATCTTCAGAAGGGATAAGTCTAGAGGCTACGTTAGCTAACAGGTCTGCGCTCGTGTTTTGAATTCTTGGAATTGACGAGATGTTGAATGCTACGAAATGTGCAGTGAGATCTTGAACTAATGATTGATAATGCTTTAAATGACTTGACAGGCAATGTATGGTGTTACGTACCTGTTTTACAACGATCTCCGAATCTCCAAAGACTTGAAGATACTTAACGTTTAATCCGATTGCTTTGTATAGGTCTTGAACCAAGGCTTCGTACTCTGCTGTGTTGTTCGTGCAATCGAACTCAAGTCTGCATGTGAGCATAATCTTATTCCCATCTGGGTTAATCAGAACGCATCCTGCTCCTGCCCCCTCATTTGATTTAGATCCGTCAAAATATAATTTCCAAAATAAAGATGTATTTACAGAATTATCTAAAAAACTAAAACATTTTGAGTCATCAGTTTGGGAGAAATTTTCAACTTGGGATAAAACTGAATTCTCTAAGTATGGTGAAATATGAGCATTGAAATTACCTAGGAAAGAATCTATTGCGTAATTGCCTACAATGCTGCTATTGTACGTTATGGCCTCATTTTCTCCTTCCAGTTCTGTCACTATGTATTTTTGGTGCAATTCTCGTTCAACCTTTATCTGATTTGGTTTACCATTGTATGGTAACCACATGTGCGACCAATCGGTTGAAAAATATCCGTGGAGTTTTTCTGACCAATCCCTACTAAGAATCAAACCATAGAACTCAGGGATATCAGCTACTAGAATGTCGATAACCTGACACACTTTTGGGTTAGACGACAATCTTATGGTCACCTGATTAAGTTCACTAATCACTTCGACTTGGGATCGATCAAGCTGAACTATACGTACTGCGGATTTTTGAGGTTGCACATTCAATTTGGCACATATTGATCTGGGTAAAATATTCGTTGAAGCACCAGAATCGACCAAGCAATTGTGCACGTTTTTGTTGAAGATTTCATATGTGAGAAGAAAAGGAGGAGTATGAGATCTTGATCTTCCTCCAATCAAGGCGATGTCATTTGGATCAATTTTATTGATCGTGTTGGTTGGAGGCCTTCCCAGATTGTGGGAAGCTACAGCTGTAGGTAAAGATGTAGTAGGCACAACATGTAATTCTTTCATCATTATTTTCTGCTGGTCTTTCAATTTACTCAATTCATACAGAGTGATATTAGCCCTAGTCTTCTTCATGTCATCAATGATGTTATACTCCATTTCATCCGACACTATTAGTGTTCTTTATGGAGGCGTTTGATCAGATTGGACTGGGCTAAACTGGGTCGCTTTAGCAGTTGTCTTTTTTGTTGCGACCTTTTCTTTTAATGCAGGGCTTGCGCCCTTTTGTTTTGGGGTAGTTAGGGGAGGATCAAGTTGATTTTTGCTTCTCGTGCTAACAGGCAATGCTTCTTGATCCTCTTCTTGTGGGAGGATGAAGTCCCACATTCCTTGTAGTTCTACGACCTCTTCCTCGTCGGTCTGCCCTTCAGCGGTATTCTCTTCTTCTTCGTCTTCTTCAGATTCAACGTTTGAGACAACACTAGGTGGTCTTACCTCCATGGGAGGATTTCTTTTAAAAGTCCTAAAGGGCTTTTTCGAAGAAGTCTCCGCTACTTGTTTCTTAATATCAATCATCTCATTTGACATGGCTTTCAACACTTTTTGTAATCCTTCCAAATCGAAAGGATCTTTCGTTTGCTTCTTCTTGGTGTCTTCTTTGAAAGAGATCTTCTTAGATTTGCGTTCTTCTATAGCAGATCTCTTTTCTATGGCTACCACGCGTTTTTCCACTGCTAACGCTTCTGTCAAGTTGTCAACTAAGGTGGTCTTGTTTGCCCTATCTACGAAGATAGCCAAGTTTGGAGGTAAAGCCGTGATGTACCATTCACATCTTACTTCCTCGCTGGGTTGTGAGGCAGCGGGGATTTTGTTGAGGATCTTATTGAACCGTAAGTTAAAATCTTTAATGGGTTCTCTAGCCTCAGCCTTAAGATTAGATAGGTCATTGATCAATGTCTCCGTGGATCTGTCATCACCAAACTTGGTGAGGAACTGACTTTGAAAAATGTCCCAGCTTGTGATGGATCCGGAAGGTAACGAAAAGTACCATGACCCGGCTGTTCCTTGCATTGTATAAGGGAAAAGCCGGACAACAGCGTCTTCGTTAGTGACTCCGTTGAGATTAACAGAAAGCATGAAATTATTGATATGTTCCTCGGCTAGCATGCCTGCTTTCGGGTTGAATTTAGGCAGCCATTTCTCAGGATGGGCCGGTATAGGGCTCAGGGGTGGAGGCATTAAAACCGCCCCAGGATTGTTCCATGGAGACTGGGCCATCGCTGAGCTGCTGATTAATGGAAGTGCAGAAGATGATCCCTGATGCTGAGAAGATGAAGATATTAAGATCTTTGATGTTTGAAGAGGAAGGTTTGTAGAAGATGGGTGAGTGAGTTGGAATGAAAGAGTGGGTGGTTGACTTCGCGGTGAGGGAGTTGATATGGACGAAGTGGATGAAGGAGTCTGACTGTCAGACTCTGGTGGTGTTTTCCTTGCTCTTTTCCTGGTAGGGAGAGGGAGTTCACTTGGTTGTATGCCAAATTTTTCACTCTTTGATCTGGTAAGGGGATGAGCAGGGTTGTACTGCGAAGTCACGCTGCTTTTAGATTTATCAGACTTCTGGTTAAAAATAGAGAATCCCTGGAGTTTACGAATCAAAGTTCGAATTTCAGGGGGATCAATGATAGATTGGTCTGATATATTCGAATATGTAGCAGTGGTAGGTACTCGAGCGACTTCAAATTCCAGGTTTAACCGTGTTGGAGAAGTCGAGGGAGTTGATGAGGGTGTATTACTCTCAGAATGGTATTCAGATATTGCTTTAGGTGCCATTCATAGTTCAGGCCCTCCTTCTAGCGCCAAATATGTTGAGGGCCCTGAAATCGGGTCAACAACAAGGGGGATACCCACCCGGTCAGGAACCTGGTTGGCGGCTCCGTGCCCGTTTGGTGTAGCGGGTCCGACTGGGGATAACGGGACCAGCTTCCCGTTCTAAGGGGGTGTGTGTGTAGAGTTTGGTGATGTGTGTGTGTGTAGAATTTGATAATGAATATATGGAATTATTTCTAAGCTAATCTAGTTCTAAACTCTGATACTGAATTTTATACTACTTTAATCTATCAAGAACAACACATCTAATCTACGCTAACCTGGGATAGAACTTTTTCCATTATGCGATCTAGAAAGATTTCACACAATAACTGGTAATGAAGATTATTCAGCTATTATGAGAATATAAATCAATTAAGATGAACCATCCTGCATAAGAAGTTAAACAAAACGGTTGTGAACAGCATATCGCATAATCAGTTATTCATGTATTAAGCATAAATCAATGACTCCACCGTACAAAAGTGCCAAATGGTAGTCCACTCATTCATACGTTAACATATAAACAACATCAGCTGTATATTACTCTAAGAATGCAAGCAGAAACTCGTCAAGAGATAAAAGTACCATTTATGACTGACTTTATACTCACAGACCTGAAGCAATAATGATCTATTTCTACTTACTTCTAATGCCTACTAAGAGTACAGAAGTGCAACATCAGTAGCAGGTATTAAAATGCAAACATAAATAAATCTTGATCCGTCCATTCATCAAAAACCCCCTCCGAGGGTGCAAAAGTGCATGTTCTGAGGACAAGTTTTTTGACAAATTTCCGGACCCTTCTCCAATGCAACGAGAAGGGTTAAATACTACTAACCGGCTAATTTTAATTACACAAATTTAGGGAACGACTTCAAATGACCGCCCTTTTACTAAAACAAATTTATTTCTAAAAACTGAATCTAATTTCTAACCATTTCTGTATCTGCTCCTTAGTGTTGTAAGCGATGCGCTGTTCGCCGTGAAAGAGTCGGCTGCTTGTCCTTTCCTTTTGTTCAAGCTTGAAAATTAGAAATAACAAGAGCTGGCACCTCTTTCTGACAAACTAGAAGATATTTTTGAAAGTGTTCTTCTGGAGGAGTGTCTTCACGGCGTGTATACTTAGTACAACTCAGATTTCTTTCAAACTGATTGTGTTGTTGCTATTTCGGTTTCCGGCCGTGCGAATGACTCAATGAGCTGGGGATTTTGTTGCCTGAACGATTTTCTCAATTGAAACTTGTTTCCATTCTTTGTTCCAGGCTTTTCTGAGACGTCTTTCCCCTTAAGCGTTTTTCTTTTTGCTTTACCCAATTTGGGACTCAGGATCTTTCATAAACGCTTTGCTTTTGTGCGCCTTTGACTCTGAGTCCTAGATAGCCTATTTCCATCAGCATTTGTTGAGTGATACTCTGGGATCCGCGGTCCTGCTGTATGCGGTATCCATCTGCGAAGTCGTCTCCTCTCAGTTCTTCTAGTTCTGGTGCTTTTCCTTAGATGTTTCCTGCATATAGATTTATATCAGTTGCTGACTTATAGTTCACGTAAATGAAAAGAGACAGAAGAAAAGATTGACATGAAAGCAATTAAGTTCCAATGAATGCATAATCATGTCACCCATTATGACTTGACTCTTCGAAAAGCGCAACATAATCATCTTTGGATACACAGGCGTACAATCATTAATTTCCCGTAAGGTGCGCGCCTAATTTTAGGCTCATAGATCATGCCGAGGAATGCCTGCGACGAATGGCTTCTGCGATTTGCATCGCAGCATCGAAGATTGCGATGTAAATAAGTGGTATCGCAACAATTGATGGTCTCATTTGTCGCACACCATAGATCGCAGGTCGCAGCTTTGCATGGTCGCAGATCGCATATCGCAATATCGCAAGGTTTTTCGCTTTGTCACTTTGTGCTGCTTATGCGACATTGCGACGTGCGACGTCGCATATCGGCCGTCGGCGGCTCTTTAGGTTTTCCCCTTTTGAGCGCCTTTAATGCACGCGATGTGATGAGTTCTCGCGTCGCTCCTCCTCAGTGTGTTTATGCGCTTTGGGAAAGCGCTCCTTTTTCCTTTGCGACGCGATATAGCTCTTAGGGAGTTAACACAAAAGATTTTTCAAACAAAAATATTTTTTGGATTTTTTGGTTAAGGGTCCCCCTTTGCTTGATGTTATTACTAATATCAAACAAAGAGGGGGGTTGTTGGTGACCACAACAACTTCATAGGAATAATATGGGTAGTATTAGCGAGCTTATCCACTACTACCGTGAGTGGAATCATGCTACCTCATAGTCTCGGGCAATCTTGTAATCAAATGAAATGAAACAATTTTTCATTTCCACTCTAAAATGGGTATTAGATGTAGCAATATTGCTAGATTCCTATGCTCAACATTCACCTTTTGACATTCCAAAGGAATAGTTATGTAATCAACCACTTCCCTTTTCATACTTTGCCAAAAATATTGACTTTTTTACAACTGAAATTGTTTTCTCGTACCCAGGGTGTTCAATACAAGGTACCTTGTGCATCTTACTTAGCACTATATTTTTCAATCCTTAAGAAGTTGGCACATAAACTCTACCCTTGTACATAAGGATTCCATCCTCTTTCAACTCATAATTCGTATACTTTGGTTGTAAACTACCTTGTTGTAGCTCTTATTTTATTTAATATATCATTGATTTGAAATTTCAGCCTCTAAATTTATGCTTTTTAAATCATATTTACATACAATTATGGCTGTAGCATGTATTTCATTCATTATTCTATTGAGTGTATCAACTACTTTATTTTCCCTTACCCTTTTTATGCTTTATTTTGAATTCATATTCAACTAGAAATTATAGCCATTTAGTTTGTTTGATATTCAAATTTTGTTGTCCAAACAAATGCTTCAAATTATTGTGGTCTATTCCAATTCAAACATTTTTCCCATGAGGTAATGCTTGCACATTTTTAAGGCATGAAATATAGTTTCCAAATCCAAATTACGAGTTACATAATTCCTCTTATGCTCCTTTAGTTTCCTTTACTCATCACATATTACATGCCTATGTTGCATGATGACTCATTTAAGCCCTTATTTGCATGCATCATTAAACACAATAAAATCTTCATTTGGATCAACTATCTTAGGAATTGGTGCACTGGTTAATAACATTTTCAATTGCTAAAAGGCCTTTTCACATTTGTGGGACCACTTAAATTCCACACCCTTCTTTTGAAAAGAAGTGATTGGGTGTGTTATTCTAGAGAACCCCTTAATAAATCTCTTGTAGTAGTTAGTTATTCCCATAAAGAACCTAACTTATGTTACATTTTTTGGTGCTAACCACGCATTGATTGTTTTTATCTTCTTTGGATCCATTGCCAGACCTTCTTTTGAGATGATATGACTCGAATAATGAATATGCCTTTGGTAAAATGAGAATTTTCTTCAGTTGGAATATAGTTGATGCTCACTCAACACTTGTAACGCCATATTCAAGTGATGCTCATGCTCTTCTTTAGATTTGAGTAAAAAAAGATGTCATCCAAAAATACAATAACGAATTTGTCTAAGTAATTCTAGAAAATGTGATTTATAAACCACATAAAAACACCTAATGCATTGGATAGCCCAAATGGCACCACTATAATCTGATGGTGGCCATATTTGGTTCTGAAAGTTATCTTATTGATGTTCTCCTCCTTCATTCTCACTTGATGATACCCTGACCTGAGGTCAATATTGGAGAACACATTAGCTCCCCTTAATTTATCAAACAAGTCATCTAATCCTTTCTAAAGGATACTTGTTCTTCATTTTCATCTTGTTCAACTTTTTGAAATCTATGCACAACCTCGGCGTACCATCTTCCTTAGCAAAGCACTGGGGCACCACCTCTTCTTCTTCAAAACCTCATCTAATTATAATCGAAATTCCTTAACCTTTGGTGTGCTCATCCTATATGGTGTTTTAGATATTGGACCAACTTCAAGTACCAAATCTATGGAAAAGTGAATATACCTCTTTCGTAGTTAACCTAGGATTTCAACAAACACATCCTTATATTCTCTTAGCACTAAGTGGCCTTGAATTCTTGTTACCTTGTCCTTGGTTGTCTCTTCCATGTGGACTACATAAATTTGGCACCCTTTTCTAAAATTATTCTTCAGCTACATGGCTAATATTTCCTAGATCAAAACAGGCCTTGTAATCCCTTACACTTGTCTTTGTTGCCTTTCTTCATCAAGGCAAGAGAATACCTTGTTATGGCATCATAGGAAAACATGGTGTTTTTCAAACCACTATACCATTATATAGTCATATGAAACCAAAGGTATAATATTTAAATATGTATTTGTACTCAAGCCATTCATGTCAATTTGACATTATTCTACTAATTCATTTATCCTCTTTTTAGCCCATGTAGCTAGCTGAACCAATCAATTATTATCATGTTTGGTTTTCTTCAAAATAATATTTCAACAAGTTTAGGATCAATATAATTATGGCTAGCTCCAAAATCAATTAGAATGGAAATGGGTTAGTTATTTATCTTACATTTAACTTTTGTCATGTAAGCCTAGTGATCAACCTTCCTATTGTCCAACACTGCATGAATTATGGGTATGCTTATGCCCATGTCCTCCACTATATCAACTCCTTGAATATGGTGTATCTTTCTCACTTTGTCTTATCTGTGAGGGAAACATTTGTAAATATGTTCTCCCTCACTATTAGAAATATTGAGAGGAGGCGGGGGAGGGGGGTTGAATCAATATTTCATGCCAAATTAGAACTTTACTTAGATTATGATTTTCTTTTCAATGCATGTGATCCATAATTTTATTACTAGAATTATGTGAAATACATCAGTGATTATTAGTATTAATCATAAAACATGTAAACCATAAAATGAAGGCCACATCAAAATGTCAACATAAGTCACATAAAAACATCGAGATTTTAGGTGGAAACCCAATGTGGGAGAAAACCACCATAGTTTTAATATTTGTCTTCTCTTTTGATATAAAGAAAAATTCTTCATTACCTCATGGTCTTGTACTGACACATACTCTTACCAACACATAGACTCCTACCTGTAGTAGGCTACAACCTCCACTCATTCTCCAGCATCCACTGGAAGGGAGCTACAACCCCCTGATCAATTTATCGGCTCCTACAGGAAGGAAGCTCTGACTCCATCACTAAAGGCTTCAACCCTAAGCATCTCGTGGAACGTGTTTCAAAATTTTCATACTAGATCCACCTTCCTCAAACAATGATGAAAACTTGTAGGCCACCCAATAATAAGCACAATTTGAAAACCAATTTACCAAAATATTGATCAAGTTGAATACCAATACTGAATACCAAAAATTGAATCACTAAACACCAATCAAATTATTTTCCTTGTAAAACTATCAAATACCAAATCCTGTCAAGAAACATGTCAAACCCTAGCTGACCAATTTTGTCAAATGCCAACCCATATCAACCTGTCATAACCAAGCCGACCCAATTTGTCAAATCTTATCCACAAATAGTCAACTACCAAGTCACAACTTGTCAATCCATTTCAAACCAAAGTTTGTCAAGTACCAGATCAAACCTTGTCATCAACGCTCAATAAGACTTGTACCAAGGAAACATGTGATAATCCTGCATTAGATTCTCAAACCCTAGTTCATCATATACCAATCCAAAGTTTAGAATATCAAGCCAATTCTCTTCTCATAAATATTGTCATATACTAAATCAATCATCAAACTTTTGTCTCAAATATTCCTCAAAGAAAACTTTGTCACACGAATCACACTGATGTCACAGGAATACAACTACTATCATAGGAATTACACTGCTCCAACAGGAACCCTATATAATTTTCTCAAACATTAATTAGATCACCAATATCACTGTGAAGTCTTTAATAACAACAATTTCAAGACATCCAAGCCACAACATGTGTTCATCAAACTCCTTTACTAGATCACCAACCTATAGCAATATGGAAAGACCAATAACCATCATATATGAATGATCTCTTGTCAATAAGTCACAATATTCAAGCAATATGCTCTGCATACCATGTCATAAGCACTGATAACAAACCCTAAACACTTTTTCATGTAGTTTTGTTAATATACTTTATTGTGAACACTTAAAATCTTTGCAACAGAATTAAAAATCAAGTAACAAATGCCTCTCCCAATGCACATCAGTTAATAGGTAGCCAAAGGCACTTCTATCAACAAGTCAGGACTGCATGAAGCTCACTGCCATTCTACATATTCTCTGCATACTTATTCAAGGCAATAAAACCTTCAACAATTTGTAAATCATCCAACATATCATCAAAACATTCTTAGCATAAAATAGGTCCTTAAGAGACATGAAGATTTTTAAAAATAAGTTTATGGTCTTTATATAGCCAACAACATCAAAAACATAATGTGTAACTTCACCAAATCAATTGATTGCTACAACAAGGAAAACACAACAAATCATATAATATTGTGTTGATTTTATGCACTATAATGAACCTCCAACATTCACAAGAATTAATTTCAAAATACAAATTAATTATACTCTTTCCAAATCACATACTCAAAAATAGACACACATAGCTGAAACTCTGTCCCAACTCATTCTAGTTAGATCACAAGGTAAAAGATGTGCATAACCCTATGTGTATTTGATCTACATTCTTTTGAGCGGAAAATGCATTTCTTTCTTTCTAAGGTCAACTTTGGATTCCTGCACAAACTGCTTCTCTACAGTGCACTTAAATCTACAAAATTTAAATGGTCTATGTCATCATTATATTGCACTAATCATTTAAATGATTTCTGCAAAAACACACCCTTGTTTCATAGTTGATCTCTGCAAAAATACAACACACTTCCATATCCAACCACTATTAAAAAAATCTTTATTCTAATGAAATATCTTTGTGCACACCATTGATCAGACGAATCAATATCTGATTAAGTTTCTAAACCTTTCAACACAAGGACTAATGTATACAACAACAATGAACCTTCAGGAATTGTGCATATCCTCAACACACCTTTAGAATTAATTTTAACCATTGATTTTCATTATGCATTAAAAAAAACTCACAGAATGATTTGTTAAACAAAAAATTTCCAAATAGATGTTTCAATTCATGGAATGCATTCTTCTCCTTAGAGCACCTAGGGACACAAGACAAGAATAATTCCATTGTAAAAATAGATTAAAGCACACTTACTTCTTCACCAAAACACTTTGTCCAAATTGATTTCACCAATATGCATTGTGCAGATCAAAACACACTCATCAAGAGACCAGATCAATCTCTGATTGCCAAAAGCTCTCATCAATGTGAGAAATTCCCTACAAAAACCACTTTATACTTCTTCTGCATAATATACTGTCATAAACTTCAACAAAAAAATATAACAAGGAAACTTTATACATATAATTCAATGAACCAACAAGATCTATGAGCACAAGGGAGAACAAAAAAAATTGGTCAATCAACAAGCTTAATAAAGAGCCATATCAAAACATAATGTGTCATGCCTACTTTCCTATAATGATCTTCTGCAAAGACATTTTCAGATCGAAAATTTTCTCGTCAATATCACTAAAATATTTAGATCCATTGCTTACTGCTGCAAATCTCCAGTGCTGACCATCCTCATAGAAATGTTGACCAGAAGGGTTCAGACAATCAACATTGATCTCCCAAAATTGCACACAGCATAGCTTGTTTGAATTACAAATTTATAGACTACTACTTGGTCATTACCATGAGTGTAATCCATGGTATTGGTTTGAATGAATCAAATAAACCTAGGGTGCACAAATTTAGTTTACAATAATTAATTATCATGTGTTACTTTTGGTCCAATTTCATTTATCTCCTCCAACCTTCAATTTTATCTCGGTTTCACTTCAACCATTGATAAAGTATAAGAGAAATATGGTCCATTAATTAATAAAATATCTAACCAATGACAAAATTCATGGCTCATGGTCCCAATGTTAATGACCAACCATATTATAAAATAATCTTAGATTACTTTGCCCAAAAATGGCACCCCAAATAAGCCGGTATTGGGCCCCACCTTGAGCCCGCCAGCCAACAATCTTGATCTTGATGGGGCCCCATCACCCCATCACCCCACCTTCCAACCTTCCAACCTTCCAACCTTGTGAGGACTCATTTTTAGCTCCAACTAGCTTCAACTCAACAAAATCATAATCTCCGCCCCTTCAACCAAGCCCTTTGCCCTTCGACCCTTCGACCCTTCAAGCCACCTTCAGTCATTAACCAATTCACAAGGATCACAACATTAATGAAACTAACAACGTGGAGATCAATGCCTATATTGTTCATGTGCAACTTTTGGTGTTCCTATGAAATCAGCTTGGTTTCCATCAAGGACAATATATAACCATAATGCCAACAATCTCCCCCTTTGGACTTGATGGCAACCTCCTATCCATATCTCCCCCTTTGACATCAAGGACAAATGGAAGATCCTAGAAATGCTCCTCTGATATTTAAGATATAATTCACATAACCATATTGATCATGCTCCCCCTAAGCATATACTAGAATTTGAAGTGCATATTTCTCATAAACATTAATCACCCAAAGAAGTAAGTATATGGCATGACCAATGATCCATGCATTCATGATATTACAAGACCATTCTCAATATGCATTTCTTCATCAATATGTGCAACATCCTTCAACAATATCATATGATATCATAGTGAGTACAAGAGTCTCATCAACAACATATGAGAAAGCATATCAACCAATCATCAAACATGATATGCAATGAAAATCCTTGGAAGTAGCCATGAAGTAGTGTATCAACATATCAACCAACAACAATAGACATCAACTCATATATCCCTTTTATCAAAGTGGATGCTAATAACAAATGCAAGGAGACCAATCAACAATAATAGTTCAACATCAACCATGACATAGTGACCTCCAATAGTAAGCAATTAATTGAAGGACCAATGTACTAAGAAGACATATCAAAACATCATGAACTCATCATAATGCAATCAATGAACTACTTGGAAACATAAGTGAAGCTCCCCCTGAACCTGTGGAAATCCTTCATCATAAGTACATCACAAAATATGCATAATTCATCATGCTCAAACATCATATCAACAACCTGTAATAAACCAATGTCAAACCCATAATTCCAACAATGAGATATTATGTCAAATGAGCAACTCCCACTGAACAAGGCATATCTTTTCCTGAAAAAAAAAAACATCATAAACCATCAGTAATCAAAATACATGAAATCCTCATCAATGCAAGGCTCCCTCTGAGATTGTGCACCACAAAACCTGTGGACTTGATTGCTTCATATGTGTTATCACTGGGCTAGAATAGGTTGGGTTGTCTCAACCTCTAACCTAGTGCAACTATTTCAACCTACTTTTGACTAGAAGTTAGCCCTTCCAATCAGAGAGGGCTCTCTCAAAAATAACTTATGATATTAACTGTGTGAGGCTCAAGTTTTTCAGCTGGCTAACTCTAACTTTTCTTGTATTTTATGCAGGTGAAAGGGAGTGAGTATTACAACCATTGGGCATGGAGTCAATTACAAGAAACTCAATTACTTACATAACTATTTTATGAGGAAACTGAGGCATATTTTGGCTTAGAAACGAAGTGAATAAAACCCTTTAACAACAGATAAAACATATGAAGGAAGTTGGAGCAGACCTTAATATTGAATTCCAAGTGATCATAATTCTTTAAAAACTGATATCAATGTAAAAGACAGAACAAGTAAACATATAAACCAAAATCTGTATCTCAGGTAATGAAAACAGAGTATGCCAGTAAATGTATATTAACTGAGAAAATTTACATATGGTAGCTTCTTCACATCCTTGATCAACCCTTCCCAAAGTCAAAAAGCTATCTATTTATAGAGAAAAGATCTCTTTACATCAACCTGCCACCTGGGCCAGATTCGATCCACTATCTAAGAGACTTATTCCTATTTTTCTTCTAATTGACAGAGTCCTCGTAGGGATTTTCTATTTTACATAGTTTGAATTCAACTAGGACTCTACTAGATTTTAAGACTTTAACCACTTTCTGTTGATGAAGATAGCCGAGCCCAATTGTTTGTTGAACTTGTTGGACTATCATTACACCTTCGACATGTTGATGATGATCTGATTTATTTTTGTTGACCGTCCTCTTTGATGACCTAGTTGTTATGCTAATGTGGCCATGTGTTGACTTGGCATTCGGAAAAATAGGAGTTTTGCATGATGAAGTGGAAATTATTAAATAATATATGATGTGTAGTAATCCCTTTATGAAATTGATGTCAAAATCTTAATACCAAAACTGTGAAAACGAAGAGAAAACAAAGTTCTTTCAAATTCGGTAGCAGACTTTTGTAGAAAATTCAAAAACCACCACTATGCTGTCATTTTTATGCCTTTGTTGATTCTGAGGTATTTAGTAATTTTTTTTATTAAACTCATGCTATCAAAACTCTCCCAACTGAAAATTTTGCTAGATTTTCTCTCCATGGAAAGCTACAACAGTTTCGTAGCAAATTTCCTGCTTCATTATGGGGAGTTGCTACGAAATTTCTGAGTTTTCTGTGTATTGACTTTTTCCTGATTTTTATCCTTTCTTATCACCTCTAGAAGTCTACTCCACCATGTATAATGTTGAAAAAGGTTAGTTAAGAGATATAATAGGCAAAA
Organism: Pinus tabuliformis; assembly: GCA_031772625.1. Lineage (NCBI taxonomy): Eukaryota > Viridiplantae > Streptophyta > Pinopsida > Pinales > Pinaceae > Pinus > Pinus tabuliformis. Next base: position 359,443,934 of record CM062815.1, on the reverse strand, counting down.
ATGTGGATTTGATCAGCTTTGACCACTTTCAATGAGTGTCCTCCTCTACAGCTATAATCTTGAGGTTCTTCCTTAAAAGCTCAGCTTTGATCTTCTCAATCAGTTCTTCCAATAATTTGACCCTATTCTGCAACTTTCTCCTATCTTCTTGCAACCAAGTATTCCTCCTATAGGTGTGCTTTAGCATCATGTGCAGAGGTAAAGATCTCTTCACCATTTTCCTAGACTTTTCCGTCACTTCATCATAAAATTCTATTTGTTGTGCCATCTCTTTCTTGAAGTATTCAACTTGTAGTTTGTTCTCAATGAGTTCTTCCCTTGCCTCTCTTAGATATTCTTGTAAGACTTCTTCTTGAATTTTCTTCTGAATGGGATCTTTGCCTTTTCTTTCTTTTGTTGGCTCTATCTCCTCTAGAGGTATTTTTGGTATCTCTGTAGTAGTTTGCATTGATCTAGTGACAGGCTTTCTAGGCTTAAAAATGAAACCTGAATCATCTTGTGAGAAGTTTAATTTTTTAGCCCTTTTGCTCTTCTCAGGAGTCCTTTCTTTGGTTTCCTCTTCAGATGCTATATCCATAGGCATCACTCCTTCAGGTATTGTTTCTTTAGGTAACGTTTCTTCAGGCCTTACTTCTGGACTTTCCTCTATCTCTATGGCCTCTAGGATGTTAGCTAGATTACCCTTTTTCTTGCTCTGGCTCCTAGTCATCCTCCTCTTTGAACTTGTAGAAGCTTTAGTTTTAGGCTCTATCACAGGTGTAGAGGCTTTGGCTTTAGGATCTCTCATAGGTGTAGAGGCTTTGGCTTTAGGATCTCTAGCTTTAGGCTCTAACACAAGTGGTTTGTCTTCTTTAGGAGTTATTGGCTGTGATTTAGGAGTTTTTCTAGAAGGAGTGGAAACATCTAGTTCATAACCACTCAGAAACAAAAATGTGAGCCAATCTCTGTTTAACTTGTTTAACTCTTCAACCACCAGCAATTTGATAAGTCCATGATGAAAAATAGAAGTACTGCTTGTATCTAGTTTAGCTTGAACCTTGTCATCCATTTTCCCTAAACTTCTGAAGAGATAGAAAGGGATATCTAAGGGTTGTTTACCTGTGAAGTGGAGAAGCAACCTGAAGTGGTACTGGTAGACCATATGGAACCTTCCTTCACATGTGAAATATTTTTGAATAACCATCAGCAACTTGGAATAATGCTCCTTAAGGTAGGTTTTGGAGATGCTTGTTGTCATATCAATTCCTCAATGTTCTTCCTTCAAAAATTCATCACAATTTTGTAACTGGAACTTCTAGACTTTAAACCATGTCTCCCCTGACCTTGGGATTTCAGTAGCATGAGAAATGGTGTTAGGAGAGACGACCAAACTCAAGATGCCAACCTTCGTACCAATCCCGGTGAAATTGATGGTGAAGTCTTTAGTAATTTGTGCATGAAAACCCTGCAATTTTTGGAAAAAACATAGACATCCCACATTGGAAAATGATTGTACAAAAGCAAGGTCTTCTTCAAGTAATTTCATGTCCATGGGCTCATAACACACCACAACACCTCCTTTATACTATTTTCTGGATGCCATGCTAGCAACACGTCAGGAGTTGCTTGTGAGTTGCTTCCTCTTCACCTGCAAATCAACTTAAGAACACCTAGACCACACTTAGACCACAACTAGACTCATTTTGACAACGTAAAACCCTATTACAGTGACAACACTTGTGAACTTTGGTAGCAGCAAATGGTATAAAGTGGAAAAAGGAAAGGTAAGAATGAATGGAAAGAAGTGGATGGCACGGGGATAAAGGTGTTTATGACTCAACACAACTCTGACTCACTAACACTTGTTTAAAATAATACCATTACACAACAAAAAAGTTTCATAGCGGGACAAGTTTAAGGATTGACTATTTGCTATGGAACTGTTAGAAACTTTCATAGCAAACCCTCGGTTTGTTGAACTGGAGTTGCTGCGAAAGTTTGTAAAACTGTCAAATGACTCAATTATGAAACGATGACCTCTATACAAATGGAATTATGACCTTTACCCTTTTATGATGACCCTACCAAACACTAAATGTACCATATGACAAATTTTACATGAACCTAAACATAAAAACCCTATCTAAAATGACTAATCAAACTGAAAATTATTTCTAGGGGTTATCATGGATAACAGTATGTATATTTGCAATTAAGTGTAGACCATTATTTTTACTTGAAGTGTAAAGAGAAGGAATCTGACTTTGTTTTTCGAGTTGGCTTTTTCTTCAAAATGTATAATTTGTCAGCTTTTTTGTATCCTTTTTCTATAGTTTTTCTAGTGTCTTCTTCTATGATTTTGCATCTAGTTGATGTAAACATAATTATATTCCCTTTATCATCTATTTTACCTACACTTAGAATGTTCTCCTTTAGCCCATCAACAAGTAATACATCAATTGCTTCTATATTCTTAATATCAAGATCAACATCACTTTCACCTAATACCTTTCTAGATGAACCGTTTCCAAGAATATTCTACCATTCTTGTTTTTCTTAAGATAAATAAGTTTGTTCTTATTTCCATACATGTGATGAGAGCATCTGCTATCTATGTACCGTTGATCTTCTTCTTCGAATGCACATAGAGTAAGGCCACACCTTACTTGTTCCTCTTCCTTTACCTTAGTGATGGTGGATCCATCCTTGTGAGGGTGCTTGTTTAGGAGGGAGTCTGCCTATTGTTTGAATGAATTCATTGTCTTGTTCTTGCATCTTTTTTCTATATGTCCAAACTTGTTACAAGTATAGCACCTTACATGACCAAAGAAGGGAGAAAAAGAATCATAATATTTCTGCTTCATATGTCTTCTATTGCAATTAATAGCTTTGTGACCAAATACATTTCATGTGAAACAATATCCCTGAAATAAACTTGAATACTTAGGAACTGATGGTCTTCCCATGGAGAAACTATTTCCTTGAGATATGAACAATCTTCTTCTACATTTGGATGTAATGTGTCCATATTTATTATAGATAAAACATTCAATATCATTGTTCAATGGTGAGAATTGATTGTTGTTTCTATAATTGGGAGCAAAGATTTCCCTTGAAAGTTCACTTTCCTTGGTCATTGATCAATTTTTTCAGAGTTTGCTTTGTTATCCTTCAAGTTGCTTGCACAAACATGTGAACTATATTTTCCTTTAACGGTTTCATGAAAACCAAGGCATGTTTTGATGAAGGGGGATCTTTTATTGTTAAGAAGATTATCCAATTTCGTGGTGTTATCTTGAAATTTCAAATGGTTCTCTTTTTCAACTAGCTTACGTTTTAGAGTTCTTGCCTCAGCCTCCAATTTTTTACACTGATCTTATTTTTCAATACTCTACTTCCTCATACCTTCTTCAATCTTTATTCCTTCTTCTAGTTGTGTTCTTAATTCGATAATCTCTTCCTTAAACCCATTCTCTAGTTCTTCAAATACTTGGAGTAGCTCTTCATTTCACTTGTTTGACTTTTCAAGACCTGATCTTAGAGTGATGATCTCAGTTTCAAGTCCTTCACAATATCATTTTATTTTGTTAAGTTTCTCCACTACTATTGTATTATTTACTAATTCATCATGATCCCTATTTTTACATTCCCACAACTTATTCTCAATACTATTAATCCTTTTCAAAGTAGAAGTAAGTTTTCTTCTTAGATTTAAGTACTTCTTCTAACTTTTCTTCTTTTGAATCAGTAACTCCATGTTATGTAATAAGGGTTGTTTCATGATCACTCTCATCATCTGACAAACCATACTTTCCTTTAGATTCATTTACCGTGTTAGGAACAGGATTACCTGTCAGTTTACCTAATGAGCAATCTTCCTTTGTTTGTTTTCCTTCTCCTTCATGAATGGCATGCAGATTATCCCATACTTCTTTTGTGGTTTCACAATGCATAAATTTCTCTAGTACCGAATCAAATATGTTACAAAAGGTTGCATTTAATTCATGTCTATTCTTCTAAATATATTTTTCTAATGGAAGGGTTTTTGGGTTTTTGTATAACCATTACAAAGTAAATTTGAAATATCATATCTAAGGAAGATTAATTTCATATTTTCTTTCCATTCCCGATCATTAACATCATTCAGCATGCACATACCTTTATTATCCATTGTTTCTATTTCCCCTTGATCTACTACTAATTTTCCTTGATTTATGAATGCAGATATTACCACGACATTGGATACATCAATGTCACTATGTTCCTGGCTTGGCCTCTTCCTTTGTATTGTCTTATTATTTTGCTTCCTTCTCATTGTCCTTGATCTACTCTCAAGTGGTCAAGTTGTTACTGGAGAAACCTACTCTGATACCAATTGTTAGAAATACTTGGGGGGGTGTAAATAAGTATTTCATGCCCAATTAAAACTTTACTTAGATTATATTTTTCTTTTCAATGCATCTGATCCATAATTTTATTACCAACATTAGGTGAAATTGGGTGAAATATATCAATGATTATGAGTAGTATTAATCATAAAACATGTGAACCATAGAATGCAAGCCACATCAACACATCAACATAAGTCACATAGAAACACCAGGATTTTAGATGGAAACCCAATGTGGGAGAAAACAATTGTTGCTTTTTTCTTTATCTTATTATTTTATTATAAAGAAAAATTCTTCATGACATCGTGGTCTTGTACTAATGTAGACTCTTGCCATCACGTAGGATCCTACCTGTAGGAGGCTACAACCTCCACTCATTCTCCAACGGCCAATGGAAGGGAGCTACAACCCCATGATCAATTTACCAACTCCCACCGAAAAGAAGCTTTGACTACCTCACTGAAGGATTCAACCTTCAGTACCTCGTGGACCACATTTCAAAATTTTCATAATGGATCCACCTACGTCAAACTATTATCAGAACATTTAGGCCACCCAACAATAAGCACAATCTTAATAGAAATTTACCAAAACACAGATCAAGCTGAATACCAATATTGAATACCAAAATATTGAATCACTGAAGACCAATAAAATTATTTTCCCTATCAAACTGTCAAATACCAAATCCTATCAAGAAACATGTTAAACCCTAGCTGACCAATTTTGTCAAATTCCAAGCCATATCAACCTGCCATAACCAAATAGTCCCAATCTATCAAATCTCATCCGCAAATGGTCAATTACCAAGTCACAACCTGTCAAGCCATTCCCAACCAATTGTTGTCAAGTACTAGATCAAACCTTAATTATCATCAATGTTTAATAAGACTTGTACCAAGGAAACATATGATAATCCTACATTATATTGTCAAACCTAGTTCATCAAATTCCAATCCAAACTATAGAATATCAAGCCAATTCTCTTCTCATTAATATTGTCATATACTAGATCAATCATCAAAATTTTGTCTCAAATATTCATCTAAGAAAACTATTGTCATAGGAATCACATTGTTTCCTCAAGAATGCAACTACTGTCATAGGAAGTACATTGATCCAACAGGAACCCTATATACTCTGCCTCAAATATTAATTAGATCACTAATATCACTTTCAAGTCTTTAATAAGAACAAGTTCAAGACATCTAAGCCATAACATGTGCTCATCAAACTTCTCTACTAGATCACAAACCTCTAACAATATGGAAAGAACAATCAACATCATATATGAATGATCTCTTTTCAATAATTCACTTTAGTAAAGAAATATGCGTTGCATACCATATCATAAGCACTAATAACAAACCCTCAACATTGTTTCATGTAGCCACTATTAATATACTTTATTGTGAACACTTTAAATATTGCAACCTAATTAACAATCAAGTAACATAGGCCTCTCCCAATGCGCATCAGTCAATATAAATCTAAAGGCACTTATATCAACAAGTCAACAATGCAAGAAGCTCTCTGTCATTTCACATATTCTTTGCATACTTATTCAAAGTAAATACAATCTTCAACAATTTTTAAATCATCCAACATATCATCAAAACATTCTTAGGATACAACAGGTCCTTAAGATACATGAAGAGTTTTAAATACAGATTGATGGTCTTTGTATAGACAACAACATCAAAAGGAGAATGCATAACTTCACCAAAAAAATTTATCACTACAAAGAAAGCACAACAAAGCATATAATATTGTGTTGATTGTGCGCAATATATTGAACCTCCAACATTCACGAGAATTAATTTCAAGATACAAATTTATTATACTCTTTCCAAATCACAAACTCAATAATAGATGCACATAACTAAAACTATGTCCCAACTCATTTTGGTCAAATCACAAGGTAAAATATTTGCATAAATACTTGTATATTTGATCTGCATTCTTTTGAGAAGACAATGTGTTTCTTTCCTTCCAAGGTCGACTTTGGATTCTTGCACAAACTACTTGTTTGCAGTGCACTTAAATCTACAAAATTTAAATGGTCTTTGTCATCATTATAATGCACTAATAATTTTAACGATTTCTACAAAAACATAGCCTTGTCGCATAGTTGATCTCTACAAAAATACAACATGATTTCTAGATCCAATCACTATTAAAACAATCTTTGTTCTAATGAAATTTGACTACGCACACCATTGATCAGATGAATCAAGCTCTGACTAAGTTGCTAAATATTTTAAAATAGGGCCAAATGTATACAAAAAAAATGAACCTTCAAGAATTGTGCATATCCTCAATGCACCTTTAGAATTAATGTTAACCATTGATTCTCATTATGCACTAAAAACAAAAACTCACAAAACGATTTGTTAAACAACTATTTACAAATAGATGTTTCAATTCATGGAATGTGTTCTTCTCCTTAGAGCACCCAGGGATGTAGGACAAGAATAACACCCTTATTTTCACCAAACCATGATAGCTCAACCAAACCTCTTGGCTTCAAAAATATATTTACTACAATCTTAGAATTAACTACTTTATCCTAAAAAGGATTTCTCACCTACCCATCACATGATGTTATCACAATATCTTGAACCTCCAATGAAAGCTAAATCCTTGTGAATTCGAAGCATAATAGATTTGGATCATAAGCCACCCTCCTAATTCCATCATCCCTCAAGTTAACATTGTAGGCCAAAATCAATGAACACCACATTATTAGATCTTTATGGCATCGCACAAGGTAATCACATCTCCATACAAAACGAAGAAAAGTGAATCACATCTACCAAAGTAACAAAGATATAACTATGAACAAGATATACATCCTAAAATACCAAGCTCATGGTATAGGTAACAACTCACATAATGTGACGAACAATGGATGAACATTATAATGTCTCTCATGCACTTAAAAATCTCGAGCGATTAAAACAACATGAACTAGGTGAACTACCTCTTTTTGAAAAAATCTTGAAGTAAGAGTAACATAACATATAACATTCACATCAATTGAAATCCTAAAATTAATCACCAATTCCATAGTATAACTTGGACCTGTCCCCATGGAATTCTACCATGCATGTTCCACATATGCCTCCCTAAGTCTAGAAGGCTCTTCCAACCTATCACTAGAATGTACAAGTGCTACAAGATAAAAAAGTAAAATGTAAAGGCCACCGTCTTTCACCCCTCTAAAAAAAATCCTTATACTAGCTTAACAACAATCATCAATGGTTCAATGTTGTCTCTTAAATCCAACTCTCCAACGTGCATATATCATATAAGAAAGTAAAAGAATATTAATTTTCAAACTAGGAACCAATAGAACGTCACTCTAACATCACCTAATGGAATCTTGAAGGACATGGAGCTAACTCCTCTCACAAGATTAGCATTGTCACCAAGATCTAATCTCATGGATTCCCTTTGATCTTGAAACCTACTGAATAGTGACATTTGATATGTCCTATGTCTCCACGATCCACATACCATCCAACACTAGGCACAATGTTAGAAGAGAAGCAAGAGAACATAGTGGTAAACATCTTAAAAAATATTAAATAAGAAGAATACAAAACCCTCTCTAGGATTCAAGTGCTTCTCCCAAGTGACATAAGGTTTCACACCCAATAACCTCAATGAGGTAAAAGGCCTCTCCTCTGTATACCATAGCTGAAATACCAACTCCCTATTTCACCCAAAGTGATCTTAGCCACAAACTCTCTAGTACCATGTAGACATTTTTTGAAATAATGGAATTAATACTTCATACATTTCACCTCAGAAAGATATTTTCTAGATCTTAATATTGTTGATTTAAGGTCTTAGGCATATTTTAAATAATAATAAAATAATGACTACAATGAAAAATATAATTCTTAACAATCTCAATCAATAGGTCACTCCAAGAAAAGTATACCAAATGTAGGTTTTAACCTCGTACAGAAATTACCTGCATATGAATTCTAAAACACAGAAAATAAAAAATGGCGAGAGCATAACACATAAAACAAATATACACATAGATTTTCCCCTGGATATCAAAACCGAGACTGCCATATTGATTTTTCATTATGTTCCTTTCAATGTTACAATACATATATATACATGCCGAAGCATCCATAAACCCTAATCCATTAACCCTGGATTAGAAAATAACCGTAGTTCTCTTGACCAGATCTACATAATACCATGGACTGAAAACCAATGCACCCAAAACCATGTGTGAAATCCATGCACAAAACCACAGGTGATATAGGGTCCAAAAATAAAAATAAAAAAAATTCCCAGGCTGCTGCCCCTGGACCTCGTGCAGGGGAGACCCCTGCATACCCCCTAATAGTGGGGATTCCCCCCCCCCCCCCCCTGTGAACCCCCGCTATTCGTGGAAAGAATATAACACAACCCAACAGATTTAAGGCCTTAGGCATATTTAAAAAAATAATAAAATAATGACTACAATGGAAAATATACTTCTTAACAACCTCAACCAATAGGTCACTCCAAGAAAAAGTATACCAAATATGTACCAACAAATCAAAGACATTTCCTAGATCTTAATCTTGTGGATTTAAGGCCTTAGGCATTAAAAATTAATAATAAAATAATGACTACAATGGAAAATATTTCATTTCTTAACAACCTTAATCCTCAGGTCAATCCAAGAGAAAAGATACCAAATATGTACCGACAAGTTTCATCACTTTAGGGGAATCCTATCATGCATAAACTAGATTTGAAAATCACTTCATGATAGTGAGAATTACAATCGTAAACTTGTCCTATCTTCTTCAAAATTAGTGTTAAAATCATTGACAATTTCAACATTAACTTATGTCAAATAAACAATACACTATTATACAAATGCTGGAAGTTACTAAATCATGAAGATAAGATAGTTGAAATCAGACATTAGAGAATTTTTGAGGTAAAAAAATGGGCTTCAAAATAAAAATATGCTATCAACATGTACTTTAAATAATAAGATTCAAAATGATGGTGTCAGTCATAAGGTAAGTAATTTTGGAGGGAAATAAAAAAACTACATTTTTTTTTATCTCATTTTCAACTTATTTACTTGTATGTTTATTAAAAAATGCACTCGTTAGATGTACAATTGAAATTTGCATCCAACATGTAACCACACTACATAGTATTGATAAACCCATGGTGAGAAAAAACTAGAAATACATGGAAAATATTATTTCAATTAACATGTTCTTTTTTCATGTATTTCTAGTTTATCTCATTGTGGTTCTACCAAAAGTATGCATTGTGGGTACTTATTGGATGCAAAATTCAACTCCACATCCAACAAGTTCTTTCAATTGATATTTAAGTAAATCCAAAAGGGTATAAGTTCAAAGTACAACAATAATAAGTAGTTTCTTTATTTTCCTTAAAAAATTCACAACTTTTTATTTTATTATTTTAACTAAGAAACCCTAGCCAATACTAATGAGTTCCATTAAGAAATAATAACACTATCATGTTCTTTTAGGATGTATTCTTTTTTTATCCACTTCAACAAGTACAAACCATGGTTTAACTGCAAAATCTTGTAGCTCCAATGTCTTTAAGGGATGAAACTCTAACCCTAGTATTCAAGCACTACAATACCACATTGATAATTACTCCAAAATAAGATAATGGCCAAGATTTGTGTTGTTTAAGAAGCTAGGTTAGCCTATGTAATAGTCAACATTATCAATCTACCTTTTCTGAATATGATGATGGATGAGGATTGATGTTTTTATGAAACAATGCAAAGTGAATAAATTGGAAAATTGTTTTCCTAGTGATCAAGATGGAAGAGAAAGATGCTCATCTAAATAATCATTCCCTAGCCTTATGAGAATTACACCTTCCATATGTAATGAAATTATATGTTAGGGTCCAACCCTAACACATTTATCTATGTAATAAGCCCAAGGGGCCTAGTCAGAGTCATAGTTAGTTAGAGATTCAATAAAGTCTGTAAGTAGTTATCCGCATTAATAATAATTGTAACTGGTCGACCCACATTATAGAAAAGGGACAAAAATTAGTTATAAACGGGCCATAGTTAGTAAATAAAGCGGTTAACCCATGTTATGCAAGGGGCTACTAGTAGTTAGGGTTTTGGATGTCATTAATCTATAAATAGTCTTAGATAGTAGGTGAAGGATCATCGAATCTTATTGTAATTGAGCTCTACTCTGTTGGCAGTTTCCCCCTCGAAGAGGCAAGTGGACATTATTTTCTTCTTATGAATAATAAAATATCTTTGTAGCTTGTCTCATTTCATGTGATATTTCTGTTTTACGGGATCTATTGTTTCGTACTGTCGGTATTATGGTTTTCTCGCAGACCAAGAGCATAACAAGTGGTATTATAGAACTTTTTAGGGCTAGTTGTACCTCCAATTTTTTCAAAATGTTTTTAGGCTAGAGATGTGTTACGACATCTTTAAACCATGAGATATGTCGTTGAGTGCATAAACATGCATATTTGGGAAGGCATGCACGCAGGAACTACAAGAGGTGGTCACACTTATTGGACTCCCTTGTAACCCATGTGAGTACCCCTTCGAGTAGTAGTGCATTAGAAAGAACCATGCAGGGACTACAATTACACGTACCCTAGGGTATATCGAGAGCCCCATAGGGTAACTTGAAACCTAACCTTATATAATTTGTCAGTCGTCTTGTTGCTACAATACACTGAGAATAACACTTAGGAGATTACTCGCACGTACAATAGGGTAGTTGAGTAGTACGGCTAAGGGTATGGTAAATCCTCCTTAGTTAATGCCCTGAAAGATTGGGCCGAGTATATTGTGATTTATAGCACCTGACACTCCTTTGGGACCATAGTTCCCTTAGCTTTCTAAAGATCACCCCCTAGATTTTCGTCTAGATCAGATCCATTTGTTAGGGTTTCACTATCATTGTTTATATCAGATCTAGCAGTTGGGGTTTTCACAAGTGCATACTAGTCTCTTTGTGCAGTGAGGGTTTTGCTCACCATAGTCCAAATCAGATCGTCACAACACATTCTGCAGTACTAAGACCTTGGGGCTTCTATTACTACAATCCAGGTCCGATTTTCGCAGGATATTGGAAGTATTAAGTTTTTTGGAACTCGACCACTACAGTATTGATCAGCTAGGAGTAAAACTCCTTTCGGATTAAAATAAAATAAAATTTGAGGCCAACCAGGGATGCTTGAAAGAGACATAGTCCATAAGATTCAAGACGATGAGTTGGTCACGGTGTTACCATTCACTTGTAAGCCCCCAATTTTCCGATGGTCCCAATTGTTTCCTAATGCGGCTTCAAGTGACCCACATCACTAGATTCCTGAGCTTGCCCTCTTTCCAAGCATACTACTCTTAAGTAAGCTCAAAAATTTGACAAGGTATTGTGTATGCTCGATACTATATCTCAAGTTATGGATGTGGAAAGGGTAGTTGAGAAGGCTGACAACCTTGAGAAAAGATTCAATGAATTCCAAGACAAAATTACCACCCATCTCTCAAAACTATCAGACACTATAAATACATCTCGTGAACTCATGAGGGAGGAAGGCTAGTGTTAATGCACAATTAAAATGAGAATCCAACCATCACATTCACTTCCATGGAAATCACCACTCTTCGAGCCATCATACACCCAAGCTGGACATTTACAAATTTGATGGCTCTATCCCTACAATATGGGTAGCACAAATGGAACAATATTTCTTCCTTAATGATATTTGTGACGATGGAACTAAACTACATGTGGGAGCCCTTTACTTGGACCAAGAGAGATGGCAGTGGTGGCAGTGGCATCATAAATGTTATCTAGGGAGAGAAACTTGGAATATGTTCTCAAAAGCCATATGTGACTTCTTTGATCGGCAATCTCATTTTTTAGGTCGTCTCACTAAGCATAAGAAAATAGGTATGGTAAAGGACTCCATTATAGTCTTTGAACAATTGGCCATCAGAAATGAAGGTCTAGGAGATGAATTTTACTTGGAATTTTTCATTAGTGGCCTAAAGGAATCCATCCAAGCCCATGTTCGAACGCATCACCCAGCTACTTGGTTGGATGCATGTTGCAAGGCCTTAGATGTGGACTTCACCTTAAATGCCCAGTCCAATCGTCAAAATTTCATCGATAAGTCACATCCCACCCAGGATCTGGGCCCCACCCAAACACTTAAGGCTCAAAATGTGTCGCCAACATAAATTGCTGAAAGAAGGAAACAAGGACTATGCTATTACTGTGATGACAAATACTCCCCAGGACATAAATTCAAGGAACCAAAATTCTTTCAAATTGATGCTATGGATAATAGCTCAACAAATGAAGCTTCATCCTGTAAAGTGCTTGAGGAAGAAACGTGTGAAACCCAAACTGACCCAAACAATGATCTCATAGCTACGCCATATGAACTAGTTATATCGTGACATGCCTTGGCAGTAATTTCTTCTCCCAGACTCTCAAAAAATGAGGTTTTATTAAACATCGGCCAGTAGTGGTATTGATTGATAGTGGAAACACTCATAACTTTGTCCATAAGAGAGTTGTAGAAGTTGTTCATTTCTTTGTACAGACGGTATCTAATTTTCAAGTCCTTGTCGCTAATGGGGGGACCATGAAATGTGAAGGAAGTTTTGAAAATATTAAGCTTCATATGGGACATTACCACCTAAAAACCAACATTTTTACCATTAAAATGGGTGGTTGCGACATTGTCCTTGGTGTTGAATGGATTTTCACACTGGGCCCTATCACAATGGATTTCTAGGAGTTATATATGAGATTTTAGCAGAATGACCACACTCATACATTGAGGGGACTCCAGGTAGGTGCTCCTACTATCATCAGCTCTCATCAAATGGATAAGCTTTTAAAATAGGCCCATCATGGAGCACTCACCCAATTTAATTCCATCCAGGCCATTAAATCCACTACTCCTCATATTCATCTTGAGATGAAACAGGTATTGAATCATCACCAATGGGTCTTTGACAAACCTAAGGAGCTTACACCCTCTAGGGTTGAACATGATCATAGCATCCCTTTGGTCCTAGGTGCCCAACCACCAAATTTCCACCCATATTGATATCCTTTTTCCGAAAAGAATGAAATTGAAAAAATCATCAAGGAACTCCTTTAATTCGATTTTATTCGTCCTAACACTAGCCCTTATTCATCTCCAGTGGTCATGGTTCTAAAGAAAGATGGAGAATGGTGCATGTGTCTTGACTTTTGCGCCCTTAATAAGCTCACTATCAAGCCAAAAATTCCTATTCCAGTTGTTGATGATCTGCTTGATGAACTACATTGTGCTAAATTTTTTACCAAGGTATACCTCCGCTCGAGCTATCATCAAATACACATGAAGGAAGTGGACATCCCCAAGATAGCCTTTTGAATTTATGAAGGTCATTATGAATTCCTTGTCATTCCATTTGGTCTCTGTAATGATCCATCCACTTTTCAAAGCCTCATGAACCACCTTCTAGAACCATATCTCTGAAAATTTGTCTGGATCTTCTTCAATGACATTCTCATCTACAACATAACATGCGACAAACATCTTCAGCATGTTGACCAGATATTGCAATTGCTCCAAGATCACAAATTATTTGTCAAATTATCGAATTTCTCCTTTGGCATGGAAGAAGTAGAGTTATTGGGACACATTGTGGGTCATGACAGAGTGAGGGTTGATCTGAAAAGGATTTAGGCAATGCAATATTGGCCTCACCCAAAAACTTTGAATAATTTGAGGGGATTCTTGAGTCTCACAAGCTATTATTGCAAATTTGTCTGCTATTATTGACTCATTTCTAGACCCCTCATTAATCTTCTCAAGAAAAATTCATTTCTCTGGACTGATGCAGCTTAGCAAGCCTTCTTGGCTCTCAAACAAGCCATGTGCTCCACTCCAGTATTGGCCTTACCAGACTTCACCAAATCTTTTGTGATTGAATGTGATGCTTCAGGTATGGGTATTGGCATCATATTAATGTAGGAAGGTAGACCATTGGATTTCACCAGTCAACAACTCAGGGGAAAACATATGTGTCAATCTACATATGAGAAAGAAATGATGGCCATATTACATGCAATAGACACATGGCGACCATAATTATTGGGCATATGTTTCCAAATCTACATGGACCATCATAGCCTAAAATATTTTCTAGAGAAATGTTTATTGTCGCCACATCAAAATAAATGGCTTGCAAAAATGTTGGGATATGATTATGAGATAATTTACAAGAAGGGGCATGACAATGTTGTTGGAAATAATATTGAGAGGGGGGGTGAATCAATATTATCAGATCAATAATTTAATTTTCAAAAACTTATTTGTATACACTACTTCAGCTCAGTGAAATAGTGTGTATACGCAACTATACTTAATGCAACCAGCGTATATTCAGAGCTCTCTAGATTTACCCAAATTATCATGTATTGAACTTTAATCAGTATATCAGGAATTCATTAGACAGTGTAGTAAAAGCAGAATAAAGCATCACACATAAGTAATACACAAGAACACCAAGATATAAGGTGGAAACCCGATGTGGATAAAAACCACTTGCTGCTGTCATCTCTATCTTAATTAATAATAAGAAAATTATGTTTACAATTTTTGTACTGGTGCAATCTTATACCAATATGTATGCTTCGACCTACAGAAGGTTACAACCTTCTCTCATTCTCTAGCTTCTACTAGAAGGGAGCTACAACCCCCTAGCTCTTGTACTAGCTGATATGTTTACTAGTACGTAGGTTCCGGCCTACAGAAGGATACAACCTTCTATTTTCTACCAGGGACCACATTTCATAAATTTTCAGATTGGATCCATCAACAACATCATTCAATCATCAAATATATCTGCATCGACCAATCTCCTTTTGAACCAACCACAACCGAATTTTAATCAATCACTTTGACAACCCATCAATTTGATTATTCAGAATGTTGTCACCAGAATACAGTAACCAAAATCCAAGCCAAAACCCAAAACACTACAACAGCAAACGAAAGCAACTAAAACATATTTTATAAGGTATACACTACTTCCATGTGTCAAACTTGCGTGCATATACACTTTCCTCAAGGCAAACTAGCGTATAGATCTGCAAATCAAATTTCTGATGTATACACTACTTTGATATGCAGAACCAGCATGTATATGCTCCTTTTCTAAAGTGAACCTGCGTATAGATGTGTAAATGATGATTTAAACATTACAACTATTCCAGACTTCAGTCATACCCAAATCATCATATTTATAGACTACACATTATTCAGATACATGATCGAACCACATAAAGATAATTCACTTCAAGCCTCAAGATCCCGATACATCATTAGATCTTATCCTTCATCAAACACTAAGGTCCATACTTGGTTCAGATCAAGCATAGCACCATAAGCCAATAACTTGCATATTGGATCTCACACTTCATCAGATATTCGATACTTGCACACTTTGGCCTAATGATTTTCTTCTCCTTTTATAGTTTTAGGCCTTTCTCAATACCATGGACCAAAACCACTTAGGACCAATACCTTGGACCAAATACCTAGGGTCACAACCTCGGACCAGATACCTTGGACCAATACCATGGACCAAATACTTCAGACCAAAAATTTAGTTTTCCAAGGTATACGTGCTTTTCCTTCTGTGAAAGTGCGTGTGTACGTATATGCAACTTGTATACAGTGAACCTACATGTATACGCAACTTGGTCAATGGTGAACCTGCGTATACCTCTCTTTCTTCATTTTGTGAAGACTGATCTATCATTCTTTGCTGTTTACCTGTTATACTGTGATCTTTCATCTAAGTGAGTTGCCTTCTGAACTGATTCCTTGAAGCTACCCTGCATTTCATCACATCTATAAACACTAATGTCATGCATTCTGTCACATCTGATATCTCTTCTGTAGATTCATCTAGTTACCATATACAAGAGATTTGTTTTGCCACAAGTGGTTTTCCATCAAGTACAACACATACATCATAATGCCAACAATCTCCTCCTTTGGACTTGATGGCAACAACCACACCAAGTCACTCTCCGCCTTTGACATCAAGGGCAAAGGGTCATGCTCCCTTTGAGTGCATGCTGAATTCTCTGATATGCTGAAGTGTGCTAATTGAGCTCCCATGATCGAGTCCATTCTCGCTATGAGCATAAGCAAAGTCTGCAAAAATATGTTCTAAAAGAATAACATGACTCTGTACATACATCAAAAATGACCTTCCTATCACCAATGACTCATACATACATCCATCTCCCAACCAAGTGGGGATGTATCAATTGTTTATACATGTCAAAAACAAGAAACATTACATCATCCATCCCATGCATAGTGTGGTTACAAATTAGGTCTTTTCATGACCATTACATTAAAAGATATACATGACATATATAGCATAGACCAAATATCTTAAATAAGACCATGATAGTCATCAACAACTATCATATGATTTGCACCATCAGCAGCATCTGTCAACAGCATCCAGACTAGCAACCTATGTATGTCCATCATTAGTTCCCAAAATATCATCAACCATGTTCTCCCCCTAAACCTGTTCCACATGTTCACTGTTAGATCTGATCATTGCATATGTCAGTAAGAGATATCAAAGCATCATCATCAATTAGATATACATCAAGTTATCAACAACTTTATGAGGACCAATATATTTCCACATGTTTTCAGCAAAGTGAGAGCATCATCAAACAGAGCAGATGATTGACAGAACCATAGCAGACCCCTTTTTCCGGAGTCCGGGCCACTGCTTTTCTTTAAACCAACATATACGCGACTGTGTCCATAGAAACCCACGTATGTATGTAACTACGCTTCATGAAACTTGCATATAACCACCTTTCTTTGAAAAAATAGGATTTAACAACAGGATGATGCAACAAATACTCCTAGCTTTTGTTTGAGATATTCAAATGTCTCTCTGGGTAGTGGTTTAGTGAATATAACAACAACATGTTCTTTGGAGGGAACATATTTCAATTTGACCTTTTGTTCAAGCACTTGTTGATGTAGGAAATGATATTTGATGGGTATGTGCTTGGTCTTGGAGTGCATGACTGGATTCTTTGAAATACTGATGGTGCTTGTATTATCACATAGAATGGAGATGGGTGGAGTACATGTGATCTGAATATCTTGCAAGGTTTTCATCATCCAAAGTAGTTGTGTGCAACAAGATGCAACAACCACATATTCTGCTTCAGCTACAAATAATGCAATTGAACTTTGTTTCTTGCTGAACCAAGACACTAACCTGGAACCCATGTAGAATGCACCACCACTAGTGCTTTTTCTGTCATCAACACTTCCTGCCCAATCTGAATCTGTATATGCATGAAGTGTAAGATCTGTATCTCTAGGATACCATAAACCAAAGTTCTATGTTCCTTGAAGATATTTGAAAATCCTTTTGACTCCCTGAAAGTGTGATTTCTTTGGATTTGCTTGGAATCTTCCAACTATTCCCACTGCATGCATGATGTCTGGTCGGGTACCTGTTAGATAAAGCAGATTGCCAATCATGAATCTGTAATTTGGTTGATGTACTGCTACTGATTCATCGTTTAAGCTAAGACTGCATCCTATTACCATTGGGGTACATACTGGTTTAGAATCTTCCATGCCGTACCTTTTTAGGATCTATTTGAGATATTTGGTTTGTGAGAGAAAAGTACCATTTTTATTTTGTTGAACTTGTAGACCAAGAAAATAGGTAAGCTCACCAAGAATGAATCCTTCTAGTTGTTCAATATAGACTTCTTCTTCTAAGTATCCATTAAGAAAGACAAATTTTACATCCATTTGGTATACTTTGAATTTCTGAAAACTAGAAAGAGCAAGAAACATTCTTATGGCTTCAAGTCTAGCAACAGGTGCAAAAGTTTCTTCAAAATCTATACCTTCTTGTTGAGTATATCCTTTGCAAACGAGTCTGGCTTTGTTTATGATAACTTCTCCATTTTCGTTTAGCTTGTTTTTGAATATCCATTTGGTTCCTATGATATTCTTATCATGAGGTCTAGGAACTAATTCCCAAGTATTATTCTTGTCAATTTTCTCAAGTTCTTCATTCATGGCCTTGACCCAACATTCATCTTTGCATGCTTCATTTACATTTTGAGGTTCGGTGGAAGATAGTAATGTTAGATAGCTTGGGGATTCTGTAATAGTTCTTCTTGTCTGCACACTTGCCCCTTTTTCCCATAAAATTTGAGTTTCTGGATGATTTTTCTGAACATACCTCGAAAGAGTCTTTTCTTCTACCATTATCTCTTCTTCTCGTGCTTCATTGGTTTCTTATTCAGAATCAATGTGATTTGATTAGGGAAATTGATCCTTATCTTCTTCATTGTCATAATCTTTGGTTTTTATCTGTTTTGGATTTCTGCATGTTTCATCAACCACAACATCAATACTTTCAATAATTTTCCCAAATCTTTTATTATAACATTTATATCCTTTACTTCGGGAAGAGTAGCCAAGAAGAAAACCTTCATCTGCTCTGGGTTCAAACTTACCAAGTTTTTCATCAGTCCTTTTGATGTAACATTTGCTTCCAAAAACTTTGAAGTATTTTACAGTAGGAGTCTTACCATACCAAAGTTCATGTGGAGTTTATGTGTTGTTTACCCAAACATTTTCTTGGTTGAGAATAGTGATCGCAGCAAATGCAGCTTCACCCTAGAAAGTTGCAGGAGTTACAAATTCATATAGCATAGCATGAGCCATTTGTTGAATAGTTCTGTTCATCCTTTCTACCACTCCATTTTGTTGAGGAGTCCTTGCGGTGGAGAACTGCCTTTTTATTCCATGTTGTTCACAAAAGTCAAAGAATTCATCCAAGGTAAATTCCCCTCCTCGATCAGATCTGAGGCATTTGATTTTGTGATTTGATTCATTTTCAACCAAAGCTTTGAAGGCTTTGAACTTTTCAAATGCTTCATCTTTATGCTTTAGAAGACCTATCCAACACATTCTGGAAAAATCATCAATGAACAATATAAAGTATTCTTCTCCACGAGGTGACTTTTTCCTTGATGGTCCACATAAATTAGTATGAACAATTTCAAGAGGCTTACTAGCTGACCCTTCCTTTTTGATGAAGTGAGATCTGGTTTGCTTACCGAATTGACATGATTTGCATATAGTATTTTCAAGAATGTTGATATCTGGAAGATCACGAACAACCTAGAATCTGCATGCTTTTCTTATTTGAGAAAAGCTTAGATGTCCCAATCTTCTGTGCCATAGCCAGTTTTCATCATTTTTGCTTAGATAGCACTGTTGTTGTCCTCCCTTGAGTATGTATAGGTTGTTTGGAGTTCTTGTACCTTTGATCATGGTTTCTCCTGTATCAAGCTCACGAACAACACATCCATTTGATCGAAACACTACTTCATTTCCTTGATCACACATTTGACTCACACTCAACAGGTTATGTTTTAAGCCATCAACATACATAACATTCCCAGCTTTAACTTTTTCTTTCAAGAAAACAGAGCCTTTACCTTTTATGACAACATGAGTGTCGTTTCCAAATGAGACACTCTTTTCCTTTTCTAAGGCATTATATGAGTGTAGTTTTTCTTTGTCACCTGTCATGTGTTTTGAGCATCCACTATCAATGTACCACTGGTTTTCTTGTCCTTCTGCATACAAGGCTATACCACATCTTTCTGTTTGCGATTCTTTCTTTCTCCATATTTTTGGATTTAATGGAGTTTTCTCCTTTTGAGATATTTGCCGAAATTTACTCCTGCATTCAGATTCTTCATGGCCAAAGTTGTTACAGATTGAGCATTCTATTTCATTTTCAAGCAGAGAAAAGTTATTATAGGAACTTTTCTTGATCCCTGTCACATTCCTTTGATTTCGTGCTTCTCTAGTCATGATGGTTTTGTAAGAAACACATTGAGCAACTTTGTTTCCAAAATTATGACACAAGAAACATTAACCATTAAGGAAGTTCCCGCAATTATTGAATCTACTGACCTGGTGATTGTAGTTTCTATTAATATTCATCTTTGAAGAAAATTGAGTAGGATTTACCTGAGGTTGGTTGTGGATTTTGTTAATCCTTGAAGTAAATTGAGCCTGATTTACCCAGTGATCTGCTTTATGCCTTTGCTGATGATTGTTAAACTGTCCACTGCTCTTTGTTGCATCAAGATAGCTTTTAGTGGAGGTTGACGACTTCTGTGATTGAGATGCTTCTTTAGTATATCCAAGACCTATCTTTATCAGAGGAGAACGCTGCACTTTGATAATTTCATTTAAGGTTTCTGATCCTTTAGCAAATCTAAGATTGAGAGCTTTTGTTTTCTCAAGATCCTTTCTTAGACCCACAATTTCACATTCTAGTTTTTCATTGTGTTTTTCTCTTTCAGCAAGTTCGTATGTCAAGGTATCTATAATCATATTCTTTTCTTCTAAATAGATTTTGAGTTTAGAGATTTATTCATAAAGGCCATCTTCATCTAAATCATCTAAGAAATCATCATCTTCATAAGCCATCAGAAGTCTATAGTCATTACTATTTTCATCTTCATCACTATTTGATAAACCATCGCTATCTTCATGAGTATAGTAGCTCTTTTTACTTACACTTTGTTTTCTATTCCACTTTGCATATTCCTTTCCTTTATAATTTTTATCTTTATGAGGACATTTGGTAGCATAATGACTGACTCTACCATAGGAAAAACATTTGAAAGGTAGTTTACCTTTGAATCTTCCTAAACCCTGTTGAAGCTTCTTAACAAAGTTTACTTCCTCTTCTTCTTCTGAAATATGTCCTGATTCATTGAGTTCTTCTTTTCCTTTTGCTGAAGCTTTAAATGCAGCTTCTCTCATATCTGATGGGCCTCCTTTTCTCATCTCAAAGGAAGTTAAGATTCCATGAAGCTGTGTCATAATAATAGTCTGTAGATCCTACTTTTCTTCTATGGCAGATACTTTTGATTCAAATTTAGCAGATAAGGATCTTAAAACTTTTTCAACTAAGGTAACTTACTTTATCTCTTCACCCAGATTCTTCATGCAATTAACAGCCTCATCTACACGTAAGAAGTAACTAGCTATACTTTCATCATTGTGCATCTTGAGAGTTTCATATTGAATTCTGAGAGTTTGCAGTTCAACATGTTTTACCTGAGAGTCTCCTTTGTAGCTTAGAACAATTTTGTCCCATATTTCTTTGGCTTATTTGAGCTGCATAACTTTGACAAACTCTGATTGTGACAGACTTCCCAATAATGTATTGACAGCCTTGGCATTGGTTTCATATTTCTTTTTACCTGCCGTATCTGTAGGAATTGTTGATGGAAATGTATATCCTCCTTCCACGATTTCCCAGACATCTGTTCCAAGTGATTGAAGATAGGCTGTGGTTCTTACCTTCCAATAAACAAAGTTGCTCCCATCAAAGATTGGCAGTCTGATGGATCCCCCGCTTTCTTGATTACTCATGATGATGGATCTTCCTTCAAGCGATCAAGCTTCTTCTGAAGGACCTACTCTAATACCAATTGTTGGAAATAATACTGAGAGGGGGGGTGAATTAGTATTATCAGATCAATAATTTAATTTTCAAAAACTGATTTGTATACGCTACTTCAGCTCAGTGAACTAGCGTGTATATGCAACTGTACTTAATGCAACCAATGTATATGCAAAGATCTTTAGATTTACCCAAATTATCATGTATTGAACTTTAATCAATATATCAGGAATTCATTAGACAGTGCAGTAAAAGCAGAATAAAGCATCACACATAAGCAACACACAAGAACACCAAGATATAAGGTGGAAACCTAATGTGGGTAAAAACCACCTGCTACTGTCGTCTCTGTCTTCTTTTAATAATAAGAAAATTCTGTTTACAATTTTTGTACTAGTGCAGTCTTATACCAGTACACAGGCTTCTACCTGCAAAAGGCTACAACCTTCTCTCATTCTCTAGCTTCTACTAGAAGGGAGCTACAACCCCCTAGCTCTTGTACTAGCTGATATGTTTACTAGTACGTGGGTGTAGGCCTACAAAAGGCTACAACCTTCTCTTTTCTACCAGGGACCACGTTTCATAAATTTTCAAACTAGATCCATCAACAACATCATTCAATCATCAAATATATCTACATCAACCAATCTCCTTTTGAACCAACCACAACTGAATTAATCAATCACTTTGACAACCCATCAATCTGATTATTCAGAATGTTGTCACCAGAATACAGTAACCAGAACCCAAGCTAGAACCCAGAATGCTGCAACAGCAAAAAGAAGTAACTAAAACATATTTTATAAGGTATACACTACTTCCATGTGTCGAACCTGTGTGCATACACACTTTCCTCAAGGCGAACCAGCGTACAGATCTGCAAATCAAATTTATGATGTATACACTGCTTTGATATGTAGAACCAGCATGTATACGCTCCTTTTCTAAAGTGAACCTGCGTATAGATCTGTAAATGATGATTTAAACATTACAACTATTCTAGACTTCAGTCATACCTAGATCATCATATTTACAAACTACAACATGCGCCAGTTATTCAGATACATGATCAAACCACATAAAGATAATTCACTTCAAGCCTTAAGATCCTGATACATCATTAGATCTTATCCTTCATCAAACGCTAAGGTTCATCCTTGGTTCAGATCAAGCACAACACCATAAGCCAATAACTTGCATATTAGATCTCACACTTCATCAGATATTTGATACTTGCACACTTTGGCCTAATGATCTTCTCCTCCTTTTATAGTTTTAGGCCTTTCTCAATACCATGGACCAAAACCACTTAGGACCAATACCTTGGACCAAATACCTAGGGTCAATACCTCGGACCAGATACCTTGGACCAATACCATGGATCAAAATACCATGGACCAAATACCTAGGGTCAATACCTCGGACCAGATACCTTGGACCAATACCATGGACCAAATACTTCAAGCCAAAAATTTAGTTTTTCAAGGTATACGCGCTTTTCCTTCTATGAAAGTGTGTGTGTACGTATACACGACTTGTATACAGTGAACCTGCGTGTATACGTAGCTTGGTTAATGGTGAACCTGCGTATACCTCTCTTTCTTCATTCTGTGAAGATTGATATGTCATTCTTTGTTGTTTACCTGCTATATTGTGATCTTTCATCTTAGTGAGTTGCCTTCTAAACTGATTCCTTGAAGCTACCCTGCATTTCATCACATCTGATATCTCTTTTGTAGATTCATCTAGTAACCATATACAAGAGAGTTGTTCTGCCACAAGTGGGTTGCCTTCAAGTACAACACATACATCATAATGCCAACAAATATAGTGGTTGATGCCTTATCACGCCAATTTGAGGATGAGGGCATTATTTTATTACTCTCTCTACCCATACCATATTAGATTGAAGAGGTCTGCAATGAATGGTTCTCCCACCCCTCTCTATTCCAACTCATTAATAACTTAATAGAAGATCCTAATTACTCAGAATACTACTCTTGGAAGGATGAGATTATTTGCTACAAGGACCGGGTAGTGATATCCCCGACCTCCACCCTCAAAACCTACATCTTGGATGATTTGTACTCCTCTATGATTGTAGGACATTCAGGATTTCAGAAGACTTATGCACAGGTACATCGTTATTTATTTTGTACTGGCATTAAGAACGCCATTCTTACTTTTATAGCTGAATGTGATGTATGCCAATGCAAAAAAGGAGAAATGGTCAAGCTATCAAGAACCTTACAACCATTGTCACTCCCTGCTTCATGTTTCCATGGATTTCATTGCTAGTCTCCCAAATTCAGGTAACAAATCAGTCATCATGGTGGTTTTTGACATACTTTCCAAATATGATAATTTTTACATTCTACCACACCCATTTACCCCAGCATTGGTGGCTCAAGTTTTCTTGGACCATATTTTCAAACTACATGGCATGTCGACTTCCATTGTGTCTGATCGAGACCCCACTTTGTTACACAATATTTTGTAGGTTTTAACCCCATACATAAATTACCTAAATATGAAATCTAAAACACAGAAAATAAGCAATGCGAGAGAATAACACATAAAACACATATACACAGAGATTTCCCCCTGGATCCCAAAACCGGGACTACCAGCTTGATTTTTCATTATGTTCCTTTCAATGTTACAATACATATTTATACATGTCGAAGCATCCAACACCATGGACCAAAAAACCATTGCATCCAAAACCATGGACTGAAAACCATCGTGTCCAAAACCATGTGCGAAAATCATACACAGATCCATAGGTAGGTCTGCCCAACCTAATATAGGGTCCAAAAAAAAAATTCTGGGGTGCTGCCCCAGACCCCATAGAGTGGCATTACCTGCACCCCTAAAACCCCCTATGACTCCCCCTGCTACGCAATCGACACAATGAAGGGGGGGCTCCGCCCCCCTTCTAACCCCCTAGTTAACTACGTGGGCTAGTCATGGAAAGAATATAACATAACCCAACATATTTTGTCATGCCTCCTGCACTTCCCTATGACATACCCTGAAGTGCCCAAAACATGATAATTATACAATATACTCATCAATGTGTACAAATCAGATCCATTCTTTAACTTTGTCTGGAAAATATTTAGAGCTTTCATTGAATAAATAGCTCATGAAACCCTAAAATGAGAATCATCTCCCTTATGAAGCTCAAAACCGCAATGATGGCCTATTACACTTTGTTAAGCCAACGATGGAATCACTCTGTTCTCTCTCATACTATTAGGCTCTCATACTATTAGGCCCCTATACTACTAGTGTAACCCCTTATTGTTATTAGTACAATCCCCTTATTATATTGTTGTACCCATGTAGTCCCCATATTGGTACTATTGTGCCCCATAGAAGCCCACTATTGTTATTATTGCGCCCTTACATTATTATTGTTATGTCGACTTTGATTATATTATGACTCCTTAGACTCCTATATATATAAAGGAAGTCTTGTCAATTGTATCATCCAAGAATTGTTCATTTGTGTAATGTAAAGGAGGTTGCCCCCTTGAAGAGTCTTATTTCTAAGGCGTTGATCTATATTTTATATCTTTTTGTGAGCTGGTTCCATAACATTTGGTATCAAAGCTTTGGATTCTAAGGTTTCGCTTCTCCGAACAGGCCATCGTGGAATTTGTGCTATAATTTTTTATTTTATTTATTTATTTATTTTTTTACGACGTTTCAGATGCTAATAAAAAAGCCCATTTGGGTTGAAATCGGTCTGAAGCTCGAGTCCAAACTTTAGAGCTTTTGGTGCTATATTTGCAGAGATATGATCTGAGGAAGTTGGCCTTTTTGCAGACTCCTGAATTACATTCCAAACAGGTGACCTGGGGAAAATAGTCATAACTTTTGTTTTGAGAATCAAATTGAAATTTCGTAAGAAGTTACAGAACGAGGACAAACTGTAGTTTCTTGTATACATTTTTCAGATCCAAAGGTCGAAACAGTGACACGTGGCATGCCACATAAGTTTTCTCTACTGAACTAGTCTATAATCAGGTCAACGTGGGAGATTTGGCATAACTCTTCCTTGGAGAATCCAATTTGGATTAGACTGGTGGCATTGGAAAGAGGACACAGAGGGCTACTGCAGGTCACAATTTTAGAACTGAAAGAACCGAAATTATAGAGTTATAGTCGTTTCAAGATCGAGCTCCTAAAATAAAAAAAAGGCAATATGAGGAAGTTTGATGGCAAGGATCCGGTAAATTGGATACTTTAGATGGAGCAATATTTTGATCTACGTGGTGTACCACTGTTACAAAAGGTATGTATTGCATCTTCATATTTAGAACCAGATAAATTTTTATGGTATAAAGGGCTTTGTTCTCGTAAACAACTTGTTACGTGATCAATTTTCACGGACGAAATGATAACACATTATGAGGATACAAAGAGCAACACCTTCTTTAGAGAAAGACCACAACAATTGGAAAGAGTAAAAGAGCTTTGTTACATAGTGGAAAGTAAAATTATGACAACAAGGAAGTCTACCCCTCACAACTATAATAATGGAAGTGTTGTTTCTCCTAGCCTTCCACAACCTACAAGGGTTACACCACAACAATTGGAAGAGAAAAGAGAAAAAGGGTTTTGTTACAATTGTGATAACAAATGCACTAAAGGTCATAAGTGTGTTGAGAGGAAATTATTTTACATATATTATGAAGAGGAGGAAGAAAAGGATCATGAAACATCAAAAGAAGAGTATATACACCAGGAACCAACCCCAGAGAAAGAAGAAATGAATCTGGCCATATCTTGTAAAGCATTAGCAAGAATTACCACCACTCAAACTCTCAATATAGAAGGACATATCAAGAATAAAAAGGTTCAAGAAGTGAAAGATCACATCGAGAAAGAAGAAATGAATCCAACCATATCTTGTAATGCATTGGCGGGAATTACCACTCCTCAAATTATCAAGATAGAAGGACATATCAAGAAGAAAAATGTTCAAGATGTGAAATATCACATCGAGCATCAAGAAATGAATCCAACCATATCTTGTAAAGCATTGGAAGAAATTGCCACTCCTCAAACTCTCAAGATAAAAGGACATATCAAGAAGAAAAAGGTTCGAGCAATGAAAGATCACATCGAGCATCAACAACAAGTCCTCCAACTTTTAAAGGATAACGCCACTATGGTGCAAAATCGAATGAAACAACAGGTAGATCAACATTGTAGTGAAAAATGTTTTGATGTAGGTGATTGGGTATTTTTATTCCTACATCTCAAGCAAGCTATTTATGAGAAGGAAATGTTTTAAATACTACATGCACTTAAGAAATTGCGACCTTACCGAATGGGAAGACACTTCAAGGTAAAACTGGATCATTATAGTCTTAAATACTTTTTAGAACAAATATTATCTATAGAAGAACAAAAAAAATGGGTCAAAAATATATTCGGTTATGAGTTTGACATCATCTATAGAAAAGGGAAGCAAAATTTTGTTGCAGATGCACTCTCAAGAAAGGATGAGGATGTGGAAGCATTGTTTTGTGCTATTTCTATTATCTAACCAGATTGGATAAACGAAGCAAGGGATGAATAGAAGAAAGATGAAGAAGTGTGGCCACTCATTCAAAAGTTGCAGAAGATCCCAATTCAAACAATATTGCCAGAACTTGAATAGGAAGGAAAAATCATATTGGAACCTAAAGCAGTCACAAAAACAAGAACCCGACAGCTACAAAATCGATCAGTTTCAGAGTATCTCATCAAGTGGAAGAACTTACCCGCTAAAGATTCCACATGGGAGGACAAGAATATTCTACAGAAGCATCAAGAACTACTCAAGCGTTTAGGACAACACTTTTTGAAGGAGAGGGGCATGTTAGGCCCCTATACTACCAGTGTGACCCCTTATTGTTATTAGTACAACCCGCTTATTATATTGTTGTACCCATGTAGTCCCCATATTGTTACTATTATGCCCCATAGAAGCCCACTATTGTTATTATTGTGCCCTTACATTATTATTGTTATGTCGGCTCTGATTATATTATGACTCCTTAGACTCCTATATATAGAAAGGAAGCCTTGTCATTTGTATCATCCAAGAATTGTTCATTTGTGTAATGTAAAGGAGGTTGCCCCCTCGAAGAGGCTTATTTCTAAGGCGTTGATCTATCTTTTCTATCTTTTTGTGAGCTGGTTTCATAACACATACTCGTGATGGTCTCAAAAAGGAAGTTTTCCCAAAGAGGATGATAAGATTCGTGATCTAGAAGCTTCAAGAGCGGCGAGATGGAGGTGGTTTCGCATAGATGAGGTTGAATCCTCCTAATTCAACCACTTGGTCTCATCCCTTTGAGCTACCTCCTTAAGATGTGGGCCTAATCTTATATTTGGAGGAGGTCTAGCACCCTCTTCCAGCTTATAAATTTCCCCTCTACCATTCCCAAATGGTTGATCTATGTCCATTTGCACCCTATGCTGAGCTTTTTCTTAGAGGTTTTTCATTAGAATTGGAGAAGGAGTGTTGGAGAGTTTCTTGTCTTGGACTAGGATTGCCACTCAAGGAGAGCCTTTCAACATCAAGGTTATGGTTGTAAGCTTCCCCTTTATTCTTTAAATAATAATACAACTGCTGGTTCATCTTCCCAAAATATATATGTTCATGTATGTATTGGTTAGGCATTCCTTGATCAACTAAATAGATTATTATTATATTTTCTATTAGTTTTGGCATGCTTTGTTGTCTCTTGGTTGTTTGTGCAGGTACATAAGCACTGAAAGAAGCAGGAACAAGACCTTGACACAAGCAGTTCGAGGATATCAACAAAGGAAATCGGATCAACATCAAAGCAAGGTAGGCCTCCTGTCTTATTCTATTTTTCAATCATAATCTAGGAATACGTTTAGTTGATTGTCCCTTCAGTTGCTAGACCCACTCATTAAGCTAGAGGTATCATCTTTGTCTGTAGAGAGGATTAACCTTGTCAACAAAATGGCGACTCCACTGGGGATCCTATGACCCTTTCCTTCCTTTCCTTACCTTGTCTTTTGACGATTTTGGTCAACCATTGATTTTTAGACTTCATTGCTTGTTTGCAGTTAGTGTCATTGCCTGGTAGATGTCTGAAGATTGTTAACTTGAGCTGTTTTTGAAAATTTTAGATTTCTTTGTCCTTTTCCTCAACCATCACAGATATGAGCCTGACGGTCGTGATGAGATCGCAATTTTTTAGTTACAGTAGCGTTGATCACTACTTTACTGCTGACAGGTGCGATGATTGCAAAAAACTTGGAAATTTAGGATTTTCTCTTTGATCTTCAGTTTTAGTTGTCTTCTCCTTGTGATTTACCAGTGTGTTTCTCATTGACTCTCTTAATTTCTGTTTGCAATTTCATTTTGACCTGACTTGAGTGTTCTTGAAGTTTGATTATCCTTTTAGGGTTCTAGGTCTTCTAGGTCAACCTTAGTACACTCGTTGGTCTTTAGATTAGAGATTGATTGCCTACATTAAAAAGTCTTTGTGTGTTCAGACCTGTTTGCAGATTACTTTTGGTTCTTGTGACTTAAGTTGTTTTCATTAGAGGATATAGTGAAAGTTACTTAAGCTTCATTCGATAAGCGATATATTACAAATCTATTGTCTATTTGGAATCAAAAGAAAATGTTTTCTTTGAAGTTTTTATGTTTCGAACTGAAAGTGAGAGTGTTATTATTTCCCTAGTTTTCAGAACATTTTGTGTTGCATTTGAATCATTGATGTGAAATTGATTTTCATACTTCTTGGTTTGCTTGCATTCTCTTTCCCTTTGCACTAGATTACATTAGTTGAACTTTGAAAAAGAGAAAAGTCATCATTACATATTAAGGAAAGTTTGCTTTAAGATTTGTTTTGGTGTTGCATTTGCCTATCATGTGAAAGATTAGATTTCATATTTTACATTTAGCATTTGAAGATGATCATAGATGCATATTCACATTTGGTTTGATGCATGATTTGAGTGACTTTATTCCCTACATAGCTAGCTTTCATCAAATTGAAAGATTTCGTTTCATCATCTAGTTTGCATTTTAGGAAGAAGAAACATTGTTAAGGCCTTGGAATTGAGACATAATTACAAGATCAAATTTAAAATCTATCAATTAACCTAAGGAGAATTTGAAACACTAAAAAACATATCTAGTGGTCTAGGTTAGGGACGTGTTCTGACATCTTTAAAACTTAGCAGTTGTCGTTAGCTTCAGCATTAGACAGAACTAGCAGGGACTTGTGATCCCCATACCATCACGTATATAAAGGTAGACCCCTGTAGGTTGCAATCCTTTATCCATAGGAGGTTGACTCTGCCGCCCTCTAAACATGATACACCGAACACAATATTCGGGAAGATTTCCTACACGTATGTTAAGTCCTTGGAAAATTTATTGGCTGGGGTGTATATTGCAGTTCACAGTTACTTGGTACTCCTTTTACCTAGATTCACCTGAGAAGTCATTTGATCTTTTCTGACTCTTTAAATTTGAAGAGATCATCGAGCAACTTGTCCTTTCATGCTCGCAAAACTATTGAAAGCGACTAGAGTCACCTTTTCTCCCTTTTCTCAATTCTTAAAATATGAAAAGGCAATGTTTTTGTTTCTAAAATATAACTTCCCACAGTAAACATGTCATCCCAAGCAATTTATTCTTAGATCAAATTGAGTAATTCCTTATTAATTTCAATATTGTTAAAGACTTAATCAAATTGTTTCCTTTCCTTTTTTGTTGTAGAGGGGAAGCCATCGTGGTTGAACCATTGAGTCCATATCATAGTTCCCCTTCATTGTCTGATACTGAAGGGTCCTCCCAAGGAGTTCATTCGAAACTTCCTCAGTCACTTGAGGATCAAGGTGTTGAACTTGGAATTGTTTTGAGTATCCAACCTTTGTCTTCTCGCTCGCCTCCATCAAATTCCTATTCACCACAAGAATCTTATCCAGATTCCTCTGATAATCCTATCCAGATACCTGAGAGTCTACAGATTCTAGAAAGTCCTCAAAGACTGGTTGTTTATCCACCAAACCCATTGTTCAATCCTGTTGTGATATCTCCACAGCGTCCGTACAGTCCGTACAATCGGCTTGGTGTTCCTTTGGAGTTATCTCCTCATACATCTCCAATTCCTTGTCGCTAGTTGTTTCCATCTATTGAGTCAAAATGCGAGATCCTAGTCTCCTCTCCAGGTCATTCGGAAGTTTCCGCTGCCCACACTCCTCACGTAGATGATGAGCAGGGATACGAGTTCCCTCTAGAAGGCTTCCCTTTTACAAGAAGAGTCTTGTCTCTCTCTTATCCAGATTTTAGTGAGCCCGTATTTCCACATGGTTATACCTCTCTAGCTCAGTTGGTTTCGGGCACTCCAAGTGCCTTGTCATTGTATCAGAATCCCATCTGGTCTTCTGGCACTATGCCTACGCCAGGTTCGTTCGTTCAAAACACAACCTCTCAACTGATTGTGCAAACTTCAGTCACTTCAGTTCCGGTTCAACCTACCATTCTGTCTCAACCTGTTTCGTCATTTCAATTGACTCTCCTGGTTCAACCAACAGTCTCAGGTCATGTATCGGTATGTTCTTTTATCCCTCGAGCAAGTGGATAGACTGTGCCACCGCCTAGGGGGCAAGATCCGAATATCCCCATTATGTATGGTGAAACCAGTGTGAGTGGATTACAAACTCACATGGTTGGAATAAATCAACCCTTTTACGGCACTATTCATAACCCTGTCAGTCCATCTGGGTCAGGTAACGTGCAATACTAGTAGCCATATATGGCTCAGGTTCCATTCCAACCAGCTTATATCCCATATGGTTCGCAAGATATGGTAAATCTGCCTTACATTCCTCAAGCTAGGCCTTATGTTCAGCCTGGCTAACCCACTGTGCCTGGTGGATATGACCATATCCAATTCGGGAACTATCAATACCCTCAGGGTATCACTCCAAGAACTGTTCAGATACCCTTGCATCAAAAAAGACAACCTTCGTAGCAGCAAGGGAAATCTTTGCAGGAGAAAGGGAAAGTATTGCAGCAACAAGTACAACTGCTTCAACCGCAAGGGCAACCGTCGCAACAACCTTTGCAGCCGCAGACACAGTTTTCTCAGCAGTCTTCCCAACCTTTGTCCTCGTAAGGCTAGCCTTTGCAGCCGCATTGCCAACCTTTACAACAACAAAGCCAACCTTTGCAACAAAAAGGTCAGCCTTGGTAGCAACAAGCCTTATATGCGTATCAGCAAGGTTAGCCTTTACAAGGTCAAGGTCAACCCCTACAACAACAAGCTCAAAATCCTTACGTCGAGGGTCAGCAGGTTCAACAACCTTATAACCCATATGCCACGTACAATTCTCATCAATGGCCTATGGCAGGGTAGTATCAAACCTACCCAGGATCGAATCCTCCTTATGGGCAAGGTAACCCTTAGTGGGGACAAAATCAGATTCCATATGGACAAAATCCTCCACTATGGGGGAAAAATCCTTACCAACAAGGATGGACTCCACAGTTTGGGTCTCCTCAAAGGCCCTATATGCCATTTAACACGCAATTTCCTTTCTTGGCTACGTTGGAGTTGCCTGATGTTTCCAGGCTCATGAATGATCTTATTCTTCATTCACCATACTAGCCTTCAGTTCCATCAAAGATTCCGAGAGATTGCCCCAAATTTGAGGGAAAAGTGAAGGAGGATCCACAAGCCCACGTGATGACATATCACCTCTGGTGTTCCTCCAATTCATACGTCAATGATTCTATCTGTCTTTGACTCTTTCAAATAACACTCACAGGTGTTACTGCCAAGTGGTACATTGATTTGCCTCGAGATACCTATGGTGACTTCATGCCAGTTTTCCATGAAACTGACACCCATTTTCTTACTGTTGACAGGGCGAATTTTCGCTATGCCAATAAGGGGAACTAATCTAATTGCAAACCCCAATTAGATCTACTTTCGTTTGGAATGGCTAGTTCCAACGGGTTTTAAAGGATCCCGTAAACTGTTATATGTGTTAAAAGATCGCTTCTTGGAGGAAGAATTCAATTAAATCAACAAAGAGCAACAGCTAACCTATAAGTATCAAATCCTATCTACACTAATTTTAACTACTTATGCTAATCCTAGCTATTCTAATCTATCCTGCAGGAGCATAACAAAAGAGATTAAACATCATATATAGATTCCAAGTCCAAATGAATCAATTAATGTTTCATAGATGAACAAGGTTGTATTAAATCTTTATTGTGATCTGATACTTATACAAGAATGCACATTCCTTTCCATACAAATAACATTTGAAACTGATGTTTAACAAGGTCTCAAATCAACAATCGCTCATGAATTAACCATGGTAACAAATCATATTTGAATAACCAAGACCAATCACGAACTGTTTGTTAACAATATGCACAAAACAAATCACATTTATATTTATGCCAACAACAACATCCTGATTCTAAACACATGAAAGGAGAGGCAAATGAATCTATAAAAAAAAAATCTCTTTCTCGACCAAACGGTCTTCTTTATTCACAGTAAATCAAAAGCTGTTCTGCCCAAAAAAAAGTCCTGCTCTCATCTCTAGAGGTAATATTTATGCCGAAAGAATTGACCCTCCGTCTTCCCTTAACCTTTCACCTCCCTTCTCTTTTCAATTTACAAATTAGAATATACAATCGTAGAGCAGTGGATGTAACCACTGACATGTAAAGGCCACATTTGTTGGAGCATTTCATTTCCTGGGGAAATGAATAGATGCTGATTGAAAGGAAGAGATATGTGTGTCATTTCTTCATGATAAGGCCTAAGACCACATAACCTTCGGAACACATAGGTAACACATGGAAACATGACCGCCAACACCTAAAGCCAAATCTTTAAATAGAACATATCTGCGTATATAAACTTTTCGGATCCGCTCATGCATCTTTTATTTAGAGCCATACTTGATGCTTATGCATCCATTCTTTGACCCCGCTTGCCTTCTCTCGGTCCTCGCCTGCAGAGATAACCAACATCAGCTATACTTATGAAAATATGATAGAAATGCTTAAAAAACACAGATCTTGCCTTCATTAAACGTTTATAACATCAAAAGGAACAAGTGTGAAAGAATCGGCCCCTGTTTTTTAATTCACGCATTGATTAAGTCCCGCAAGCGTAAACTCGATTTACATTGAAAATCATCGCATAACACAGAACCGGATCCGAAATCTGGACTTGAAATATTATAGACGGGAATCCATACCCTATCGGGTCCGCGAAACACTATCACATCACATCATCGAAACACTATCACATCACATCATTTCAGTGGATTGAAACCGGGCTTATTGAACTGCCAAACTCCTATACTGCGATGGCAGAAGCGGAACCAAAAACATATTATGTTGTGCTTAATAATCTGGGCGGGTACGCCATATCGCATATTGCCTTATGCATA
Organism: Pinus tabuliformis; assembly: GCA_031772625.1. NCBI lineage: Eukaryota > Viridiplantae > Streptophyta > Pinopsida > Pinales > Pinaceae > Pinus > Pinus tabuliformis. The sequence goes on along the minus strand of CM062815.1, from coordinate 359,409,503 downwards.
AGCCCTGAACTCTGCCGATTGCGATTAGCGATACGTCGGACCCGATAAATATATATGTTGTGTTTAATAGTCCCAGCGGGTCCGGTATATCGTAGTGCACTTTATGTATAAGCCCCGGGCTCTGCCGATTGCGACTTGCGATTGGGGGAGCGGACCCGATATATATATGCACTGTGGTTAATAACATCGGTGGGTCTGCCATATCGCATTGTGTTTATGTATAAGCCCATGAACTCTTCCAATTGTGATTTGCGATTGGGGGAAGCAGACCCGATAAAAGTATGTGTTATGTTTAATAATTGCGGCGGGTCCGCCATATCGTGGAACACTTTATGTATGGGCCTTGGGTTCCGCCGATTGCGATTTACGATTGGGGAATGGACCCGACATCATATGTGTTGCTGTTAATTGCATTTGAAGTCTAGAAGGCTCTCGCTTAGCGGATGTGAAAGAGGAAGGCGCAATATAACCGCGAAAATGGAGAAATTGCGATAGCAATAGAGGCATGCATTGAGACATGTATAAAGACTGAAAAAAGCGTGGAAAGGGTAAGTTAAGGATGCTTTGCGAAGCGAAAAGGGTTATAATGGGAATAAAGATGCGATGGAAGGTTTTGAGGGGTAACGAGAGGGGTGATTATATGTGCGGGCATAGGGCACCATGAACATTTATGAGGATTTGAAAGAGTCCTGATGAAGGATATGAATGAAGGGCTAGACTAGGTTGTGGATGAATTATGCAGCAGAGATTTATTAAAGGGGGGTCTTGACCATTAAGAATTGTAGATTTGACTCGGCAAAGAGTTAAAATCCTTGCGATAAAAATAGATCATTCGGAGAAATGAAAGATCAAACTTCTAGGGGACCCATTCAAACTTGCTACCATAGCATGTTTTAATAGGGTTATGGTTGTGGCCACAAAAAATGGCAAACCACTGGGTGAACTAGTTATCTTTGTTTCCAAATAAACCTTGGATCAATAGAACATTAGGGTGTTAAGATAAACTTGAAATGCAAATTGTATAGATGGATAGGCATGGGTTCCACTTCAACATTAATTGCTTCAGGTGGGATAAAGACAAATAGCTGCAACTTACAAATAGGATTTTGACAGGCATTCTCCAATGGTAGTATTATGGGATTTATTGACCTTCCTTTACCTATTTTCTACTTTCAAAAACCCTTTCGGGGCCATCACTGGTCTGTCAATACCTATTTAGGTGTGTACCCCGGCTCTTTATCGCTCGTCAAACTTGATGTAAAAATGTTCATCTGCACTTTATGTTAGAATTTTAGTGCTATATTTTCATATGATTGAATGGGGCACAATCATGGATCATGCCATATTTTTAAACCGCTTAAGCAAGGTTTGGCTTGCTGTGTCAACTAGTACTCTGAGCCCAGCAACAGTCCCTACTCTAACCGGCTTCTCAAACAACCTGTCTTTCTAGATTGGCACAAGGACTAGAGTACAATTGGATTTGCCACAGGGTATATGACAGTGAGCTTAGCCCATGAATGGAGGTTTACTTGTAGATGACAGGTATTGGAAAAATTAGTGTGGTGGATGGGACCAATGGAGAATAACTGCAAACCTTACAGGCAAGTATAGGCTAGGTCTAAGTGGGTTATTTTAAAAATGCAGCATTCCACCATGCCAGTGCTGCTGTGGTTATACATTTTTTCGTTTTATAAAGATGCCCCTACATGCTCCAGGTATCCAGGTTATCAACAGATCTTACCTAGTTCCCAACAGATGCTAATGAGTGGCTTCAATTTGAATTACGCAGTTGATTTCAAGTTCTCATAGGCTCATTGAAAGTTTGTTTGATTTGCAAGGCAACGATGAATTTAGGACTGGCAGACTCATTAGCAAGTTAACGAGGGAGGCCAAAGTTGAAGGTGACGAATGAAGGCAATATGAAGAAAGTTATAGAAGTGAAAATGAAACTAGAGGACCGAAATCTGTTGGCTAAAAAGAATTGAAATTCAAAGGAAAATAAACTTTGCGGAAATAACAAGAACGGAAGGGATGAAAAGATAACTAAGCTAACAGAAAAAATAAAAATGAATCCTAACCTACTTAGGAAGTAACCACCATGTGGTCGTTACTGGAAGTATCTCTTAAGATGTTGGCCATTAACAGGGAGCTTTTCAGTGTCTCCCTGTAAAGTTTTCAATCTGTAAGTCCCCTGACCAATTTTCTCCTCAATTTGGAACGACCCCAGCCATAAGTGTTGGAGTTTCCTGTGTTTACCTTTTGGCTCATTCAATTTGTCCCATTTCAGGACTAGCTCTCCTACTTGGTAATCTTTATCTCTTGCCAGATGGCAATCAAACCATCTCTTCACAATCATTTGGTGATTTCTGAATTTATTTCTGTATTTATCTCTCAATTCCTCCAACCTCACTAGTTGGTTGATCCTTTTTTGAATTAAAGCTAAAGGGGTCCCTCTTGAAGCTTGGGAGAGCTGTAAGGAGGGAAGGGTAACGTTGGGAGGTAGGATGGCTTCCTGTCCATAAACGAGGAAGTATGGAGAGTTTCCTAATGCCACTTTTTGGGTGACTCTATCGGCCCAAAGGGCATTTGTTAGAGTGTTGTGCCAATTCCTTTGGTTGTCGGCGACAAATTTACGAATTATGCGGATGAGGTTTTTATTTGAGGACTCTGCAACTCCATTTCCTTGGGGGTAATAGTTTGATGCATACCATATGTGAATTGATTTATCAATATCTAATTCAGTTAATTTTAGTGATGAAAAGTAAGAAACATTGTCAAATATGAGAGCGTCAGGGTCCAAAACCTGTTGATAATAAATTTCTCAATAAATGATATTACCTCGTCTTCATTTACCTTCTGAAGCGGGATGGCTTTGGTCCATCTAGTGAAGTAGTCGGTCATCGTGAGTATATACTTATGCTGTTGTGAAGATTTTGGAGTGATCTTGCCTATGACATCTAGGCCCCATTGCTGGAACGGGCAATGAATCATAACGGGCCTAAGGGGAATGGCTAGCTTTCTTTCTCATCCTACAACAATTTGACATACCTTGAATTTCTAAGCGTAGGCATGCGAGTCTCTAAATACTTGGGCCAATAATATTCGGCTCTTAATACTTTGCGAGCAGTGGTCTCTCCACCATAGTGACCACCTGCTGGGCCATCGTGCATTTATTTCAAGACATGATCAACATCATCCTTTTCCAAACACCTCGGCTAGATTCCATCGTAATTTTTTTTGTATAATGTGTCATTGGCCAAGTGATACTGATTAGATTTCAATATGAGCACTCTCCTTCATGATGCATCCATGTATTCAGGACATGATCCCTGTGTTAGATAAAAGCGTATGTCATAATACCATGACTCAGGATCCAAAAGGGCTTCTGACGTTTCACGCTCATACATCAACGTCTTATTAATCCATAGGGGCTCCTCCCTGAATTCTACTTGTACATTTTACACACTCTGCGCTTCTGGTTCTTTGGATGCTCCTTCTTTATCCACCAAGGCTTCTGCTAATAGCCTACACAATCCCTACCATCGAACTATCTTCTCCAGCTTAATCTCGAGGTCAAATTCTTGAAGTGCGGTTATCTAATTCCCTCTCTGTTCACCCATTTCTTTTTGCATGAAGAGGGCTCTTACTGCAGGATGGGGAACAATTAATTTACTCATGACCTTTAATAAATAAGGGTAGAAGTGTCTTAGTGCTTGAAAAATTGCAAAGCGTTGTTTCTCCATGTCTGGGTAGTTCAGTTCTGCTCCCTGAAGATTAGAGCTCATATAAGAAATAGGGACTTCGTTGCCATCATCATTTTTTTTAGTAAGGATTGCAGCATATGAAACATCAGAAGCAAACGCGTACAAGAAGAATTCCTTGTCGAAATTGGGACTGACCAACGTAGGAGCTTCTGCGATGGCCTCCTTAATTCGCTGAAACAATTTCTTAGCTTCATCACTCCACTTATACACATCGTTCTTCTTCATCATTAGCTACAGGGAACACACTATTTCTGCGAAACCTGAGACAAATTTCCTAACAAAATTGATCTTCCTGAAGAAAGATTGCATTGCCCTTTTATTTGTAGGGGGTTTTATTCTCATGATGGTCTCTATTGTTTCAAGATCAATAAAAATCCCTTCTTTAGAGAGGAGATGACCTAGTAGTTTCCCTTCTGTAACTGCGAAGATGCTCTTCTTGGGATTCAACGATATTTTGTATCTTCGACATCTTTCGAAAATATATTTCAGGTGATAAATATGATCCCTTTTGTGATATGAATACACAATGATGTCGTGCATGTAAACCACTACTGATCTGTTAATCAAACCTCAGAAAGCTATGTCCATAGCTCTCTGAAATGTGGCGCCTGCATTAATAAGTCCAAAAGGCATTTTACGATATGCGTAAGTGCCCCATTTAGTGTTGAAGGTTGTCTTAAGTTGATCCCCATTAGACACCAACACTTGGTTATATCCTGAAAACCCATCTAATAGGGACAACATTTCAAACCCAGAAACACGTTGAAGAATGTGTTCCATAGAAGGGATAAGATAGTTATCCTTTTGCGATGCTTTGTTCAGGTTTCTGAAATCGATACATAGCCTGATGTCTCCATTTTTCTTTCTTACTGGCACGAGATTGGCTACCCAGCGGGTGTGTCTGACCAGAAAAATGATTTTAGCATCCAACATTTTGTTTAATTCTTTCTTCACCAACAGTTCTAGGCTGGGATGCATCTTGCGAAGCTTTTGTTGGTAGGGCTTACCCTCCTTTTCCAGAGGAATTACATGCTGCATAACGCTGGTATCACAAGTTTTTAAGTCACCATATGTCCATGCAAAGACGTCCTTGTACTCTTTAAACAACTTTACAAATGAAACCTTCTCTTGTGGAGAGCACCCTAAGCCCAAATTGACATTTTGTGGGTCTTCTTTGGTTCCAAGGTTGACCAATTCATACTTCATGCATGAGCTATTCATTTTGCAGTTAGTCGGCTTCTTGAATTTATCATGCAGGTCGTACAAGTGCTCCATCTTGACAACTAACTTGGGAATCATATTGGATTGATCGTTTTCCTCATCTTCCCTCTCATTCATAAGCCTGTCATGCTCCTTTTCGTCAATAACTAAATTCTTGAATGTCTTCTCGCAGTGCAAGAACTCAAGGATTTTCTCGTCATTTTTGAACACCTGCCAATTTGAGATGTTATCAAGCACGAATGGTCTGAAAATCAATTCAACATAACATTTATTCTCCTTCAATCTAAAATTAGGAAAAAGTTTTGTAGCCATACCAACCATTAGATCGGCATCTTGGTTTTTCCCTCAAGGTATGTATGTGATATTAAAAGAATCAAAACTTTCAATTAAGATCCATACCTCATGTTGGTACTTTACCAGGTGTGGAAAATTGCAGTGTATCGTTTTCCTTACCTGGTCCACAATTATCTGTGAGTCACCAAAAACTTTAAGATTTTTTACCTTCATATCAATGGCCTTTTTCAAGCCCTGCAGCAAGCCTTCTTATTCTGTTGTGTTGTTGGTGCATGCGAACTCCAACCAGCTTGCCATCATATGTTGGTTCCCTTGCGGGTCAATGAGAATGCTCACAGCACCTACACCTTCAAGGCAGTTAGAGCCATCAAAATAGAGTGTCTAAAATATAGAATCTAATGTTACATCAAGTGAATTGCTTCCTACAAAATTAGTTCTATCATCTACTATATTACAAGGTGGTTCGTCAGTTGGACTACAGGGGAGAGCTTCCAACTGTGTGCTTATTGCAGTTTCTTGAATTGTTTCTACATGGAATTCTCCAAAACAGGTTTTCGTGGCGCAAACATTGAAACTATAATTCCCAAGGATAGAGTTGGTAAACATTACAGGTTCATTGGGGCCATTTAGTTCCATCACCACATACTTCATGTATCTTTCTCGATCAACCCTCAACATATAAGCTTTTCCCTTTTGAGGCAGCAAGAGATGGGACCAATCAGTTGAGAAATATCCATTCAGTTTTGTTGACTAGTCCCTACTAAGCAACATTCCATAAGCCTCGGGTATGTCGACTACCATTATGTCAATGACTTGTGTGTACTGTGGTTTGGTAGCCATCTAAACCAACATATCTTTCAATTCCCAAATTACTTTCACATTCATTCTATCCAATTGCATAATTCGAGTTCTAGTTTTCTCAGGTATCACGTGAGGTCTTTTAGCAACAACGTAAGGCATAACAGTGTACGAGGCACCGAAATCTACTAAGCAATTATGTACGTTCATGTTGAAGATTTAAAATGTGATAAGGAAAAGTGGAGTCATGGATTTTGATTTCCTTCCTATCATGGCTACACTGACATCTTGGGGCGTTCGATTTATTTTTGACAGAGTGGCTTCCAAGGCTGGTGGCTTTTGGGATGTACTAGAGGTACTAACGGGTTTGGACACCGAATTTCTAGTTTAACTACTTGGATTGTTGGGGGATTTGTGATGAGCCCCAAAAATGGGTAACTTATTGGGCTCATTTTGCCTATTGTTCTTCATCAATCCACCATTTTTCATAGTTTATGCATGTTTTTTGAGTATATTTATGTTAGTTGCATGAATGAGAATAGTCACTTGACCAAGAAGGCTAACATGTGGTTAGTGCAGATTTTTGGACAAATTTTGGACCAAGGCCAAGCATTTATGAGCCAGATGATAGCCAAGCATGAAGGAAAAAGGGTGAGGATTTGTAGGAAGGGTGTCTCCTACACTAAATGGCCCCTTTCTCGAATTCTCCACCCTCAGCTCAGAGTTCAGCAGGCCACCGAAAAGAATTCCCAAGGGCAGCCGAGCAGTTTTGTGTAAAGTGACTGAGCACTGGCAGTTAAAGCAGCCAAGTCCCTCGAGTTAAGGAGGGCTATTGGAGACCCTCGTAGTGCATAAATAGGAAGGATTCCAGCCTTCGTAGGTTACTTTTTGAACAGTTGTATTCTGCACTATAGTGCTGTTAATCTTTCAGCTCATTTTGTAGCTTCTGTTGTACAACTTTCTTTGTGACATGGTTATTTTTTAATAATGGAAAGCAGTTTCATTTAGCATTAGTTCTGAGCTTTTCCTTAGGAGCCTGTAGCTCTTGGGGTTGGGCCCAACCCAAGTGCCATGGCATCCTTCGTGTATTGTTATATGTTTTTAGTGTCTTTGCAAAATAATTTTTGTTAAGTAGATTACAGTCTTGCTTGGTTACCTAGGTCATTGTTGATGATTAAAAGGATTTTCATGTTCAAATTGATTCGATAGGTTAATAACAAAGAAGATCTTTAGAAAAAGGCCAGCAAGCACCCTTGATCTCACCTCTCTCTCTGTGGGACCATGAGCTGAGACCAAGGTGTCCTTGCTACCACCAAAAACACTGTCTTTGCTTCATCATGCAATCGTTAGTGTTAAATTCTCATTTGCAGAAGTTGATACTAGTTGAGGTTACATGTTCAGGTTCATGATTGCTTAGTTTTCATAGCTATTTCACATGATTTCATTGCAATAAACTTCTGTTCATTTTCTTTGCTGATATTCAGGTCAGATTAGGTTAACGTAGCTAGGTCTTTGGTTTTCCGAGTCTTTGTGTGAATAGTTTCGAAAATAAATTGCAGAGCACCTGTGATACATTTTTGCCTACCCCTACTCCATCAATACCGCCTGCTCCATCCTCCAACTTTGATTCTTGCTTCACATTTTCCACGTTCCCTCACTTTGACCTAATTTCTATCTTTTTTGTGCAACATTGCTCTAACCCTCCTTGAACAAATCCAACCATCCTTATCACTCACCCGCTTCGTTTGCAAAGTCCTAGACCTCCTCACACCCTTATCTCACATCCATACCAACTTCTTCACCTTTTTTCACCATCAGCCCTTCAAAACTCCCTTTCGGAACATCCTGTAGAAGCCATAGAACATCCTGTAGAACCCCTGCAGACTTCCTGTAGAAGCTCACGAAAGCGGTTTCTTGAGATCCGAGCACTGTGAAACTCTCTGGAAGGGTTCCAGGGACCCCTTAGGCCATCTTCTAACCTTCCCAACCTCCTGCAAGCGCCTAATCCATTTCCTTTCGCCAATCAACCTTTGCACAGTCAACAACAGTTAAAGCACATGCAAAATAATTTTGACAAATTACTCAAAAATGCAAAATGATGTTTTCTTCATATTTCTCTTCAGAAGTAGCTTAGTCGCATGCATTTTACCTTTTTCGAAGTCAATGGTATCCATTTCTGTAGCTTTCATCCTTTTACTTGCACCAATAGGGTTAGTAGGTACAACTAGGGTTTGCTAGGGTTTGCGTTCCTTTCTAGCTCTCAATTTCTTTCTGCGAGTAGAATAGCCTCTGGTTGAAACAATTTAAACTTTGAAACGGGAACTATAAACTCAAAACAATAACTTTGCCAAAAAAACCCTGAAAAAACATGAAAAATAGTGCTAAAAATGAAAAGGGTGTATACTAGAACGATGATTTTTTTTTAGGGTCAATTTTGAACATGTTTTAAAAATTGCAGTGAAAATGAATTTTTTGTGCAAAAATTGTGCAGAAACCAGCCTGAAAATGAAAAGTGCTAATAATGGAACGATGAATTTTCCTTTTAGGGTTAATTTTCAACATTTTAAAAAAATGCGAGTAAAACCAATTTTTTACGTGCAAAAATGTGCAAAAAACACCCTCAAAACGAAAAGTGTTGATGCTTGAATAACACCTTTTTTTTGTAAGTTTTCAACATTTTGAAATAATAGTGTAGAAGATTTTGTTATGACTCCGAAAAACATTAAAATTTCAAAAAAATAATGAAAACATAAAATTAAAAATAAAAACAAAAATAAAGACAATGAAAAAAACACAAAAAAAAAAGTTTAAAAAAATACCAAAATGTAAATAAAAATATATATATTAAAAAAAAAAAAAAAATCAATCATAAAAATGTAAAAAAAAAAACAAAAAAACGAAATTAAGCTATAAAATATAAGAATTAAAAAAATTTAAAGAAATAAATAATAAGAAAAGCATATTTTCAAAAAGATAACATTTTTTTAATGTGGTAAACCATAAAAGAAATTTGGAGGAAAAAAAAAACTATAAAATTAAGTAAAAATAGGGAATTTTAAAAAAGCATTAAGAAAAACTAACAAAATTAAATTAAATTAAAAACAAGCTAGATTAAAAAAATAGAAAAATAACAAAAAAAAATGATTTTTCTTTTTAAAGACTACAAAATTAAGATTAAAAACATCTTCAAAAAACCCTAAAAACAAAAATATGCTGAAATTCAAAATAAAATAAAAATCCAAAAAACAATTAAAATTAAAAAAATTACATATTTTCAAATTAAACATTTTTTTCAAAAAAAAAATTAAAATTAAAAAAAGCTAAATATATTTTTGATATTTTTTAAAATAACATTTAAAATTTATATTAAAAAAAAACATTTAAAATATGTATATGTATATATATGTATATATATATATATAAAATAAACATATTTAACAAAATTTATTTTTTATTAAAAAAAACCAATTTTATCGGCCACCGCCCCCACGGGCGGCCGGGTGGTGGTTATCTGATTCTCAGAATCAGATAGCCACCATTCGGCCGCCTATGGGGGTGGTCGTGCGGTGGCTATCCGATTCTGAGAATCGGATATCCACCTCAAGGGCGGTCAGGGGGTGTTTATCCGATTCCGAGGATCGAATAGCCACTGTCTCACCGCCGGTGGCGATGATTATCTGATTCTCGGAATCGAATAGCCATCGCTCGACCACCTATGGGGGTGGCTATACGATTCTCGGAATCGAATAACCATCGCCCAGATGCCTGTAGGGGTGGCTATCCAATTCTCGGAATCAAATAGCCATCATCCGGTTGCCCATGGGGGTGGCTATCTGATTCTCAAAATCGGATAGCCACCGCCGAGCCACCCGTGGGGGTGGCCGGGCGATGGCAATCCGATTCTGAGAATAGGATAGCCACCGCTTCCCAGCCACCCCCATGGGTGGCCGGGAAGTGGCTATCTGATTCTGAGAATCAGATAGCCACCGCCCGGCCACCCCCACCCATGGGGGTGGCCGGGAAGTGGCTATCTGATTCTCAGAATCAGATAGCCACCGCCCAGCGACCCCCACCCATGGGGGTGGCCGGGCGGTGGCTATCCGATTCTCGGAATCGGATAGCCACCCCAATGGGCAGTCGGGCAGTGGTTATTCGCTTCTGATTATGGGAACTGATACTGTTATGCGATCAATATTTATAATATGTGATTTTCACATTAATTTTTAAGTTAATCATTATTTTCGACATAGTTACCGGAGAATCCACAGTAAGAATCATTTTCTGCGAACGTTTCAAATCCCAACTGAGATCCATCATCAGGACAACTTGAATTCTTGATAGAAGAAGAGCTTAGTTGATCTCTCAACTAAGCTCTTCTTCTATCAAGCATTCAAGTTGTCCTGATGATGGATCCCAGTTGGGATTTGAAACATTGGCAGAAAATGGTTCTTACAATGGATTCTCTGGTAACTATGTCAAAAGTAATAAACCACAGAGGTCTTAAATCCATTAATCATTATTTTTTGAAAAAAAAAATTATTATTATTATTTTTTTGACATGAAATTCATATAAAAAAAAAAAAAAAAAACTATTATTTAACCATTTTTAGTTGAAATTTTCATATAAAAATTGTGATTTTGACATATCAATTCTAGCAAAAAATGATCAAAATGTGTAGTTTTTTAGTTATATTTATGTTAAAAATGGTTATTTTTATGTCCATTGTTAAAAAATATTGCTTTTTAGAAACAATTATTTCATGTGGATTGAAAAATTAATTAAGGATATATAAATATGTAGAATATCGAAAATTCAAAATATCGATCTTCTAATTTAAAAATGTAAAACAATAAAATATTCACTACAAAAAAATTAAAATTAAAATAAAAACAAGAAAATATGAAGAAAACGACCACTTCAAAAATTATTAAATTTACAAAATAATTATTTACATTTCATACATTAGAAAATTTAAAGTCAAAAAATAGGTCTTTTAAAAAAAGGGTTTGATGCAGAATTACCACTTTTTAAAATCAGCATGAAAATCACTACCATTCTAAAACGCAATGTACATAAAAAAATTAAAGTGCCAAAAACTATGCTCTAAAAAAAACATGTGTGTTCTACATCACCCCTTTTCAAAATCAGGTCACGTTTTTGCTATATCTATGAAACGAGTAACAGTATCAGTTCCCATTTCAAAGTTTACATTATTTTGAGTTAGTTTTCGTTCATCACAATTAAAAGCTTCTTCTAAGAGCTCATAGAAGTTGGCTTAATCTCCTAGCAGACTTGTGCCAGCTGATCAAGTGACAGCGTGCAGCAAGAGCTAGTACTTGTGCATATAGCACCGTCGCTTCCAAGTTTGTTACGAACTATCGAGTTGATAAAAGTAAAGAAGGGAGTCCCAGGAGTTGCAACATTATTGCTACAATACTGGAGCCCACCATCTTTTTGGCATCGTTGCTGGGGAAGCATCAGAGTATTTGTGATTGCTGCTTTTATTCTATTTTCTACTACAACCTTCTGCTAAGTAGTTTATTTCATTTCCATTCTGCAATTTCATTCCTGAAAAAGTAGATTAGACATTTCCTGCTTTCATAGATTAGCATTTCAATTCTGAAAGCGTAGATTAGCATTTCAATTCCGCAATTTCAATTCTGCAAGCGTAGCCTAGCATTTCATTCCTGCAATTTCATTTCAGCAAAATAGATTAGTCCTTTCCTGTTTTCATTTCAATTCCGCATTTTCATTTCAGCAATATAGTTAGTTGCAGTTCAATCTATTTCAGTTTTTGCAGGTACAAGAAAAAGAAAAAAACACAAAAGCAAACAACAATATTCCATTTTCATGCCTCGTAAGAACAGAGACAATACCAGAAAATTCCTACCCAACACCCCCACCACATCACTGAGTCACCCTTCTCTCTTCTTTGGTGGCAGTGATCCAGAAGAACCTATAGGTGAACCTCCTGAGATATACGAAGATCCTATAATAGAAGAAGAGCAAGAAAACATTCCTTTTGAGACCATGGCTGAAAACAGAAATGGTAAAGAAAATGAGGAGAGAATAGAAGGTGCATTTCCCATCCGAGAGACCAATGGGGACATGAAGATGAAAAACATAAGTCCCTCAGCCTTACCTCATTTCCATGGATTGACCACTGAAGACCCTGATACCTTTCTGTTTGAGTTTGTTGTCCTTTGTCGAACTTATGCCTATGCAGAAGATGAGCAAAAGTTGAAACTCTTTCCCTCTACCCTCAAGGATGCAGCACTACGCTGGTTCATGGGGCTACCTGGAAACAGTATCACAACTTGGGCTCAAATGCAGCAAGTCTTTAACAACAAATACCGGAACTACTGTAGGTCAAAGGAAACAAAGGGAGAAATATTTCGGATGACCATGGGAAGTGATGAGTCTTTAGAAGACTAGTTAGGAAAGGTTCCAACTTAGCTATAAACGGGCCAGGTGCACGCTTGACCCTGAATCTCTAAAGTTGATTCTGCTCCAAGGAGTCCCCGAAGACCTTCTAGATACCCTCCATCTGCTAGCTGGAGGAGACATCTACCAACTACCGTATGAGGACATAAAGACTGTGTTTAAAAACCACTCTAGGGCAGCCCGGAAACGAGGTAGGGGGAATTCACTCTCAGCTAATACCACCTTCTCTAAGCATGAGTTTGCTAATCAGATGGAAAACCTCAAAAGTGAGATGAGACAGACCATTGCCATGCAACTAGATAGTTTCCGAATCTAACAAAAGAAAGAGGAAGCTGAGAGGGCTTTGGCTATTTTTTGTCCCAGATGTACAAGGAAGCATCCTAAGAATGAGTGTCCATTGCACTCAGTGGAGGTATGTTTCGTTTGTGAGGAAGACCACCCCACGAACCATTGCCCAACCTTACCTGGACTTAAAGCCATGTACCAAGGGGCTAAAGGGGCCACTTAGCCACTCTACCTCCTTAACCAAAGGAGGCCGCATGGGTCCAGACCTTGCCAGCAGGGGATGCAAGGAACATCGCAAACTTATTACAACCCCAACCAATCCGCTCACATGCCTTCTTAGGGCCCCCCTGCTCATCCTTCTTGGTCCACACCTCCTCCTTGGTCTTATCCATCTCAGTACCATACTCAACCTGTTGCTCATTCATTTCACTCTCATATCCAGCCACAACCTCAGTGGAATGCACCTCAACCGGGGTGGATGCCCCAATACAACTCTCCTCCTGCTATTTTGCCTCCACCTCCTACTCAACCACAACCATTACCTCCTGCTCCTCCAAGACAACCCTAGATGCCTGCTCAACCGAACCCGAACCCCAACAACAGACATGCCTAACAGCTATACACTGGAGAGACAACATGCCCTACCTATGTTGTGGAGATTCAGGAGATCAACCTATGATCTGGAAAGGTCCTTCCAGATCGCCAGCCTCCTCCCCCGGAGGAAGAGGAAGAGAAACAGGCAAGTGAACCCAAAGCCATTCCACCCTTTCCTGAGAGACTAACAGTAGCCACGCAACCAAACCTAGAGGAGACTGAACTTCTGGTAGAACTTAAACAGTTGTGTGTGAAAATCACACTTCTCTAGGCCATAAAAGATGTACCAATCTACAACAAATTGATCAAGGAGAGGTGTTTCAGGCACCCAGGTAGGCGCAAGAGAGATGCCCCGACCATCAATGTAATAGGACAACTGTCCGATCTGATGTTGGGACAAGTAACCTGTCCAAAATATTTGGACCCTGGGAGTCCTGTAGTTGATGTCCACATCAATGGCACTATAATCCCCCACACCTTGATTGATCTAGGGGTTGCCATCAATGTGATGACTAGGGACACTATGCTTAAACTTAACCTTCATAGTTCCTTAAGAAAGACCTCGACAGTACTGCAGTTGGCAGACCGCTCCACCATGACTCCCGAAGGGATTGTGGAGGATGTCCTGGTCTCTGTTGATTCTTAGGAGTACCCTGTGGACTTCTTGGTCCTTCAACCAAAGGCAAAACTCACTGGATACCCCCTCATTTTGGGAAGGCCTTGGTTAGCTACTGCGGATGCTTACATCAGTTGTCGAGCTAGAAGCATGACCATCAAGAATGGGCCTATGTCCAAACAACTAGTCCTATACCCTCCTGCCCAACCTTTGTTATAACATGACTTACCACTCTGGTTGGAGGAGGGAGATGAGGGTGAAGTCTACTCTGCACCATTGTGCACAGTAGAAGCCACCAAGGTAGGTCCTCTGACCGAGGATGACTTGAGTGAGAATTTGATTCAAAATCCACCTCCCAGTGCACTGTCGTTAGAGGAGTTAGTGGAAGGTACCCAAGCCAGCACTTTAGTGGATCTCTGTGTGGCCGATCCGGCCTCACCCAAAATTAAAAATGTGGAATTTTTCCCTGAAAGAACCTTAAAGATCAGCTCATCCCTATCTTCCTCTCAGGAAAAGGAGCTCTGTAGCTTATTGAGCCACCATTTGGATGCTTTTGCTTGGAGCTATAAGGAAATGAAAGGAGTCCATCCTTCGGTCTGTACCTATCACATTTACATTAAAGAGGATTGTAAACCAGTCAGACAGACTCAAAGGAGAATGAATCCAGCCCTTAAAGACATCGTTAAAGAAGAATTGCATAAGTTGTTGGATGCAAGATTCATCTACCCCATCTCGGACAGTGAATGGGTTTCTCCTCTGGTACTTGTACCCAAGAAAAATGGGAAGTGGAGAATCTGTGTAGATTATCGAGAACTTAACAAAGCCACCAAGAAGGACCATTTCCCTTTACCTTTCATAGATCAAGTGCTAGATGAGCTGGCAGGGAAGAAGTTCTTTTCTTTCCTAGATGGGTTCAGCGGGTATAATCAAATCCAAATCAGCCTGGAAGACCAAGATAAGACCACCTTCACTTGTCCTTGGGGAACCTTTGCCTACCGGGTCCTTCTCTTTGGGCTATGCAACGCTCCTGCCACTTTCCATAGAGTAGTATTGAGCATATTTGCTGAGCTGGTTCATGATTCGGTGGAAATCTATATGGATGACTTTACTCCTTATGGGTCTAACTTCCAAGAAGCATTGTCTAACTTGGGAAAAGTTTTAACCAAGTGCATTGAAATGAACCTGTCCCTCCATCCTGAAAAATGTGAATTCCTGATGACTGAAGGGACCGTGTTAGGTCATACCATTTCTCAGCAAGGATTACAGGTGGATCTTAACAAAATTGCCATCATCCAAAAGGCCCAGATCAGATCTTGAGGCGTTGTGTTAGGGAGGAGGAAGTTTTTGACATCCTTCAGACCTGTCATGATGGGCCCTGTGGAGGTCACTTTGCAGCGAAAAGAACTGCCTTCAAAATTCTACAGGCAGGCTACTATTGGCCCACTCTTCATCAAGATGTCAGAAGATACATCAGCCAATGTGACCGATGCCAAAGGATGGGGAAACCAAATCCAAGGGATGAAATGCCCCTCCAACCTCAAGTGACCTTCAAGCCATTTGAGAAGTGGGGCATGGATTTTGTGGGTCCTATCAACCCTCCTTCAAAGCAAAGGTCTTACATCATAGTGTGCACAGACTACCTGACAAATTGGGCAGAAACCAAGGCAATCAAGGAAGAGACAGAAGGAAAAGTGGTTGAGTTCTTAAGGGAAAATATCTTCTACAAATTTTGCTACCCAAGAGAGCTGGTCATCGATCAAGGAAGTCAGTTCACCTCTAACCTAATTGAAGACCTGCTCGCTCATCACAAGATCAAGCACAAAACTTCTACCCCTTATCATCCGCAAGCTAATGGGCAGGTGGAAGTTACTAATAGATCATTGGAAGAGATTTTGACTAAAGTGGTGAGTAGCAGCAGGAAGGATTAGGCAGATCGCTTGGTTGAGGCCATCTGGGCCTACAACACCACTTGGAAAACTACAACAGGTTTCACAACTTATGAGCTGGTCTACGGGAAGAAGGCTCTGCTGTCCATAGAATTCGAGTACAACACATTGAGGATGGCAGCTCAGCTGGACCTAGATCTCAGCCATGCACAATGGAAAAGATTATTGCATCTGAATGGATTAGATGAACAGAGAATGCAAGCCCTCCTCCACTCAGAAGTAGTTCAACTCAAGAGGAAGATATGGCATGACTGGCACCTTAATGAAAAGCAATTCCAGCCAGGAGATTGGGCGCTGTTATATGACTCAAGATACAAAGATTTCAAAGGGAAACTAAGGACAAGGTGGTTAGGACCATATACAGTGGAGAAATGCAACGACAATCGTTCAGTCCTTATCAAGGCCATTGATGAAGAAGCCATCCCCATGCTCGTCAATGGGCATCGATTGAAAATCTACAGGAAACCCCTTTCGAGGCAGGAGTTCGTTGAAACTTTGGACAAATCAGTGCTGGTAGTGGAGCAGGGCCCTGTCTCTACTCCACCCAGACCTTGAGCATCAAAAAAAAAAAAAAAACAGAGAAGTGAAATAAAAAGATCCATGGGTGAAAACTTCTTAGAGGCGCCCGAGGTAGACAGCGAGGGTGAAAACTTCATGGAGGCGCCCCAGTTGTCTCTCTCTCTCAAAAAAAAAAAACAGGCCTAATCTCTGTGGAATAATTGTAGGTTGTAGGGAATATATTGCAGGTTAGGAAGGTCACGCAAAACAAGGACAAGGGTCCACACCAAGCTATAGGACACCCTCACAGACACTACCTCCATGACCACTCACCTCTCCTAGGATTTGATCATATTCGGGGGCATATTTCACCTTCTACAGGAAGTTCTGCCTATTCTACAGGCAGTTTATGTCTTCTACAGGAAACATCCTATAGAACCTTCAGGCAAGCCAAAATCGATCTTGGAGGGGAATCTAAAGGTTGGAATCTGTTTGTTAGGCCTGTAGCCACCCCTGTTTCCACCCATCACCATATGACACCCTGTTCCATATCTTTACACCTCCATCACCCACCTGGTTATGTGTTCCTGCACAGTCATACAAGAAACCCTGTTTTCCTCAGATTTACAGCCAGAATTTTAGTGACAAGTTAAGCAACAAAGTCTCGCTCACCCTACCTGTCCAAACTCCATCTAGACTCTTCATCAACGAATCCCTCATCTGCAATATAGCCCTGCTCGTGTAGCCTGCATCCCAAGAGGAGAAGCAGCTACAGGACATTTTACAGGATTCCTGTAGCAGCTGATCCCTCTGGAAGACATACTCTGGAGGCAGGGACAGCCGAGATCAACAAAGGGAATGTAGAAAAGGCTCTTCTTGGATGTGAAAACATCCTCGACAGCTGAAACCCAACAAAACCTGTGCATGCAGCGTTGATAACCGAAGGATCGGGTTCCAAAACCCGTGCATACAGCATCAACAAATGAAGGAATGGGTTATAACACCAGTGCACGAGGCAGCAACAAGCGAAGCAGTGGTTCCAAGACCCGAAGTCTACATAACGCGTCCATGACCATGCAGGTAAGTGTCTAAACTCATTTGTCAATTGCATAAACTATATTTCAAAAATTGCATGATTGTGAAAATGGTTCAGATTGAATGGGATCGGTGGCCAGTCAACTGGCCTTGACTGGCCACCCTCAGCCAGTTACAAAGCTTCGTGGGATCCGAACAAGCTTAGTTACGTTCAAGTTTGCCACCGAGACGTGCAGCCGACACGTGTGGAGTGTCCAGTCGGGGAAAATCAGCGGGATTGGTAGTGGTGGCGACAGTTAATGGCAGAGGGGAGGTGATGGCGGTCAGAGACACACAGAAAAATGATGGCTGTGATGTTGGATCAATGGTTCGGTCTGGCCACCTCATTCCCTCGCCACAAATTGTGCCGCAATTAAAGATACTCGGCTGAAGACTCTCACCACCCGCTATTCATTTGCACTTGCAACGTCCTCGGCCGAAGTACGCATTCTTTGTGTCCAAAATCTGTTAACCCGTCGTCCTCCACCAAAGTTTTCGGCCTGTTCAAAAAAATCTCCTGCGTACCAAGCTCGTTCAGAGGCGTAGTGACATCCTACGAAAGCCGACAAGAGTTCTACAGGAAGCAGCTCTACAGGAAGTCCGACACAGCGTTCCAGAGTAGAGAATCCTGGACTTTTCTTCGTCGAATTTGGAGTTCCAAGAGAGGTAGGCTCGAAAACACTCTTCCATGCATGGTATGTTTCGGAAAGGTAGTGAATTGAACTATTTCAAATTGGGGAGACCGAGAAAAATCCGCCTGTGAGTTGAAAATAGCAGTTTTCCTGTGTGTTGAACGATATTCCTCAGTTTTTTTGCATCGAAATTCTTCTCCACATTTCCTGTTACTAAAATTCTCTTATAAGGAAGGCATATGCAGCTGTGAGAGCCAGCCTATGGATGAAAATTTTAAAATTTTCATATCTGAATGTGTCCTGAGAAGAAAACTTGGTCTCTGTCCTCTGTCTGTAGAAGCAAAACTCTTCCTTTCATAACCAGATAGCTGAGAGCTGAGTCACAACAGTCTTGAAACCAGGGAATTGTTGCTCATTGATATTAAACAGCCGAGGAATTCTTCCTTGAGTCCAGGGAGAAATCCATAGACAACATTCCCTTTTCTGATCAGAGCATAAAACAGGTCACTCTCACCATGCCAAGAGGGTTTATCAGGAAAGAAACTTCAAATCCGAGCAAGCTACGTGAGCATCCAGAGGTGGTAGACCTCTTCACCCGTGCCAATTAGATGTCCTTTTGTGACAAAATTCAGGGTCATGATGATGAGATAACAGATGAATTATTAATGTCCCTAAAGCCTGAATCAAAGACACAGGCCACAATGAATTTTAGGGGTTTGACCCTCGAAGTTACCCCTGAGCTCATCAGTCGTGTTACTGATCTCCCATTAGGGCTCCCTTGGAGCAAAGAAGAAAGGTCATTGGGCCAGGCAGCCAAGAAAGCATTCTTCCTGCCTGAGGAACATCCTATAGAAGACAAAAACGGGGTCCGGAGAACCAGCTTACCTCCTCTGTGGAGCGAAGTCAGTTTCCAAATCATGAAATACATTACCTGTGAAGGGAGGTTCAGCATTGCCTACAACTATCATTTTAGGTTGCTGAATCAACTAAGACATGGAATGGATTTACCCCCGGAAGAGAAGTTGAGCATTCCCTATTTTCTTCTGTAGTCATTAAGTGAATGTGGCACAAAATTGAAGGAAGGGACATCGGATCAGTTAGCGCATCATGGGCTCATCAAACTTTTAGTAGAAGATGCCCTCCATGCCTACACTGTCCCCCTCTCTTGGGAAATTTTCCAAAACATGACCAAAGATGACTAATTAGAATTCTGGCCGAGGAGCTCACCTCATCCAGTAGTGAAGAAGGGGAACACACTGAAGCAGGAGAGAAAACCAGTGGTAAAGAAACACAGGACAAACAAGCACAAGCAGGACAAAAAGAGAAAGAGGGAAAGGGCCAAATTACTGATCCTAAAACAGAGCAAGGAACAACAGCACCAACACCAAGGGAAAAGAGACTGCAAAGGAGAGCAGAGAAGGTAGAAACATCCCAAGTAAAGGCTGGCATAGCCACAACAATCACACCAAAACAAAAGGCAAAGACAGATCCTGAATTGGTCGTAGTACAGGCAGAAACAGTTGACACAGAGGCTTCTACAGAAAGCATGGAAACAAAACAGCAAAGAGGGAAATCACCAGAAATATTGGCAAGAGAGGCAGCAGCTGTGCTAGCCGCCTTAAAAACACCTCCAAAACAAAAAGGGAAGCGAAAGAGGCAAACAACCATGTAATTTAAAGCAAGAAGGAGAACACGGATCAAAGTAGGCAGACCCCAGCCGCAGTCAAAGGAGCCAATTATCATCGAGGACACAACCCCTAAACCAAAGGAAGAGTCTCCTTCAAAGATTTTTGTCACCTATGAGCGAGGAAGTCCAAAAACTTCCACCTAGAGAGAAAGACTGAAGACAATGGACTCAAAGATAGTTCTACAGGAAGCTGAGAAAGCTCTACAGGAAACTCGGGCTAAGCTAAAATAGACCGAGAAATTGGAGGAAAAGGTGGCCAAACGACCACAGGAAGAAGAAAGGACAGAGGAAATATTGGAACCAAGCCCTTAGCCTAGTTTGGGCTCATACTATAACCTGTTAGAAGCTGGGAAAATAATTCCCCAGAAATTTGCGGTGCCACTATTCTTTGCACTGGAGGAAGAAAGGATTAGGACTCATACTTGGATGAGGATTGCCAAGTCCAAGGGTGTGGAAAACATAGGCCCCCTAGAAGAAAAACTCAAGGAGTCAAGGGGAGAATTGGCCATGGTGAAGCATGTGGAAAGCATTAAGAGGGCCAAACTACAGGAAAAGAACGAACTGTTGAAACAACAGCTACAGCTACAGGGAATCCATAAGGAATACAGGCCCTCCATTCTAGGAGAACAGCAACAACAGGAAAATCCTCCAACAGACAAAGAAACCTTCGATGAACAACAAAGAAAGGATGGGTTGCAGGCTGAGATCGAGGCACTAACAAAATAGCTAAAGGAGAAGGAGTTGCAGGCAGCAGAGGAGATACAGTCTCTAAGGCAATAGGTACATGAGAAGGAAGCCCAACTGGCCTGCATGGCCAGTTGGGCAATAGAGGTTGTAGAGTGTAGGCAGCTTGCCAAGTCATATGTTTTGTACCTCAAAGATCAATGGTTGCAGTTCCAGATTAACACCTTGGCCCAAAGGGTCACCACTCCATTCCAAAACTATCATCAATTCATGGCTTTATGTGACAGAAGCTCATCAGAGGACAAGGCTAAATTATCAGAGTTTTATTTGCACAACTTAGCCCTTCCAAATATGGATTCGTGGGATCCCAACACTATGGTAGGAGATGTGCAACTTATGGCCATGGCCTCTTGGTTGAATCATGAGGAAAAAAGGGCAGCAGAGGTCCGAGACATTATGAACAGGGAACTCAGTGAACCACTAATGATCAAAGCAGAGCCAGAGGATCCCTCAGCATTGATAAACACCCACCAACACTTGGCCAACAACCCTCAGGAAGTACCATATTACATTGAACGACAAGCTCAAGCTATTGCCCACTTTGAGGACATGGAGAGACTGTTGGGGGATAACTGCCTTCATGCTTGCACAAGGAGGTGGAACACACTACTCCAGAGTTTGAAGATAAGAGAATACCAATCTCCAACCAGGATGAGGGAGGCTTTGGCAAGGGTATCCCTCTATAAACAGTCAATGCAAAATCTGCAGGCCAATTGGATCGGCCTAAAGTTTAGTCCTCCCTTGCTTTTGGGACTGCTGGAAGGAGTTAAGGAAGAAGAGGAAAATAGGCAGTGGGAGGAAGTGGAAAGGAAAGCAAGATTTCATGACCAGGAAGAAGACATCACCTCGGAGGGCTGGGACGTGAGAGAGGCAGTCAAAGCTATCAAGGATGATGAGCTAGATTAGTTGCTCAGAGGATGAGCAACCCATTTAGCAAGGGGGTGATGATGAGCCCCAAAAATGGGTAACTTATTAGGCTTATTTTTCCTATTGTTCTTCATCAATCCACCATTTTTCATAGTTTATGCATGTTTTTTAAGTATATTTATGTTAGTTGAATGAATGAGAATAGTCACTTGACCAATAAGGCTAACACGTGGTTATTGCAGATTTTTGGACAGATTTTGGACCAAGGCCAAGCATTTATGAGCCAGATGATAGCCAAGCATGAAGGAACAAGGGTGAGGATTCGTAGGAAGGGTGTCTCCTACACTAAATGGCCCCTTCCTCGAATTCTCCACCCTTAGCTCAGAGTTCAGCAGGCCACCGAAAAGAATTCCCAAGGGCAGCCGAGAAGTTTTGTGTAAAGTGACTAATCACTGGCAGTTAGAGCAGTCGAGTCCCTCGAGTTAAGGAGGACTGTTGGAGACCTTCGTAGTGCATAAATAGGAAGGCTTCTAGCCTTCGTAGGTTACTTTTTGAATAGTTGTATTCTGCACTATAGTGTTGTTAGTATTTCAACTCATTTTGTAGCTTATGTTGTACAACTTTCTTTGTGACATGGTTATTTTTGAATAATGGAAAGCAGTTTCATTTGGCATCAGTTCTGAGCTTTTTCATAGGAGCCTATAGCTCTTTGGGTTGGGCACAACCCAAGTGCCAAGGCCTCCTTCGTGTACTGTTATATGTTTTTAGTGTCTTTGCAAAATAATTTATGTAAAGTAGATTACAGTTTTGCTTGGTTACCTAGGTCATCGTTGATGATTAAAAAGGATTTTCATGTTTAGATTGATTTGATAGGTTAATAACAGAGAATATCTTCAGAAAAAGGCCATCAAGCACCCCTAATCTCACCTCTCCCTCTGTGGGACCATGAGCTGAGACCAAGGTGTCCTTGCTGCCACCAAAAACATTGTCTTTGCTTCATCATGCAATCGTTAGTGTTAAATTCTCATTTGTAGAAGTTGATACCAGTTGTGGTTACATGTTCAGGTTCATGATTTCTTAGTTTGCATAGCTCTTTCACATGATTTCATTGCAATAAACTTCTGTTCATTTTCTTTGCTGATATTTAGGTTAGATTAGGTTAACGTAGCTAGGTCTTTGGTTTTCCGAGTATTTGTGTGAATAGTTTCGAAAATAACTTGCAGAGAACCTGTGATACCTTTTTGCCTACCCCTACTCCATGAATACCGCCTGATCCGTCCTCCAACTCTGATTATTGCCTCACATTTTCCACGTTCCCTCACTTTGACCTAATTTCCATATTTTTGTGCAACATTACTCTAACCCTCCTTGAACAAATCCAACCATCCTTATCACTCACCTGCTTTTCTTGCCAAGTCCTAGACCTCCTCACACCCTTATCTCACCTCCATACCCACTTCTTCACCTTTTTTCACCATCATCCCTTCAAAACTCCCTTTCAGAACATCCTGTGGAAACATCATGTAGAAGCCACAGAACACCCTGTAGAACCCCTGTAGACTTCTTGTAGAAGCTCACGAAAGTGGTTTCTTGAGATCTGAGCACCGTGAAACTCTCTGGAAGGGTTCTAGGGACCCCTTAGGTCCTCTTCTAACCTTCCCAACTTCCTGCAAGCGCCTACTCCATTCCCTTTACATTTGCACAGTCAACAACAGATAAAGCACATGCAAAATAATTCTGACAAATTAC
Source organism: Pinus tabuliformis (assembly GCA_031772625.1). NCBI lineage: Eukaryota > Viridiplantae > Streptophyta > Pinopsida > Pinales > Pinaceae > Pinus > Pinus tabuliformis. The sequence continues at coordinate 359,386,289 of CM062815.1, read as the reverse complement.
TCAAAAATGAAAAAAGATATTTTCTTCATATTTCTCTTCAGAAGTAGCTTAGTCACATGCATTTTACCTTTTTCAAAGTCAATGGCATCCATTTCTGTAGCTTTCATCCTTTTACTTGCACCAGTAGGGTTAGTCGGTACAACTATGGTTTGCTAGGGTTTGCGTTCCTTTCTAGCTCTCAATTTCTTTCTGCGAGTAGAATAGCCTCTGGTTGAGTTAGTTTTCGTCCATCACAATTAAAAGCTTCTTCTAAGAGCTCATAGAAGTTGGCTTAAGCTCCTAGTGGACTTGTGCTAGGTGATCAAGTGACAACCTGCGGCAAGAGATAGTACTTGTGCATACAGCATCGTCGCTTCCAAGTTTGTTACGAACTACTAGGTTGATAAAAGTAAAGAAGGGAGTCCCAGGAGTTGCAGCATTATTGTTGCAATACTGGAGGCCACCAATTTGCAATTCCATTCATTCATAGCTTTCAAGAGTAGATCTCTTTGCTGTGTTAATTTTAGCAAATCGAAGTATGTGATATTAGCTTGGGATTTCTTAAGATCATCCACAATATTGTAATCAATGTTATAAACAGGGTAGGGCAGAGTAAACATACATGTTTTTCCATTCTTAGGTGGGGGTTTACCATTTTGAGTCGCATTCATTGCAGTCGGAGATGTATTATCTTTCTATGGATAGTTCACAACTGGAGTACTCTTGGAATCACCTCTAAGTCTACCCTTCTCAACAGGAACTTTGGGAGCGGATGCCTTCAAAGAGCAAACATCACTATTTGTCTAGTCTACATGCCTCATCACACCCACAAGTGGACCCTTACTTCATGTGTGGATTTCATTAGTGTGGATTTCTGCCATATTATCTCCTTCATCGTCATCGTTCTCATTTGTATAGTAATCCCACAGTACATTGATTTGAGATTCTTCGTCCAAGGGATCTTCTACTTGGTATTCTTCTTGATTTTCTTGTTCTGGCTCTAGCTCCACTATAGGTTCTTCGTTGTTAAGGAGCGATCCGATAAGAGCCAGCCCTTCCATATTTAAATTCCCTTCATTGGGTGGAGCATGCAGTGAAAGTGGACCATGACCACCTTTTGTTTTCTTACGATAGACATGTTTGAAAGGTTTTATGTTGTTATAATCTCCTCCATTCCCTCTTGTACTCTCTCCAGAATTCTTTTTCATATTGATGACTATGTTTGTCAACTTCTTAATGATACGATGCAAACCTTCCACATCTGTGGTATCCTTTTCTTTGATTTCAGCCCCTTTGTTATCACCCCCATTATTCTTCTTGGATGCTTGAGAGACTTTCCTTTCTCCAGTTGTATGATGGCATGCTGTGAGACTGATCATTTTATTCTCGACTTTTACTACTTCATCAATAGCACCCTGTAAGGTTTGTGCGTTACTCCTTTTGACCCACATCACAGTAGGGACATGGAGAGCAGTGATGTAGAATTCCATGAGCAACTCCTTAGTAGGTCTAGCGTTAGCCAGGATTCTGTTGAACAAAGTGTTGAATCAGATGTTAAAATCCTTGAACTTTTCTTTGGTATCCATTTTCAAATGGGATAGTTCTAAAACTAAGGCCGTAGGTGTTTTGTCATTGCCATACTTGTCTAAAAAGGCCTGTTGAAAGGCAGCCCATGAGGTGATCGATCCTATTCTCAAGCTAAACTACCATGTAGAGGCCGCACCAATCAGAGTAAAAGGGAATATGTGACATAATATATCTTCATCAGCTACCCCCAACATGCGCACGGCCAGGAAGAAAGGATGAATATGGTTATCAGCGGTGTCTCCCCGCTCAGGGTTAAGTTTAGGCAATACTCTTTCTGCATTCTTAGATAAGGGATGTTGCTGCCCAGGTACCACTATGGCATCCTAAGCGAGCCAAGGAGGGAGTGCTCCCGAAGGAGGTGGGAGTTGGTTCGCACCCGGTTGAAGCTGATTCCCACCTGGAAGAGGAACATTAGCCATATTATGGATAGGAAGGTTCTGGTCGAAGGTGTCTTTGAGGCATTCTTTATTAGGATTTCCCAAATTGGGCCAGGGATTACCTTTAGAGACTGGATCCTCAGGAATTTCTTCCCAAGGAGTGTCGATACTTTGCAAGGACTCTAGCACAATATCTTCAAGAGACGGGGCTGTAGATGTATCCTAATTTATGGAACAGATCCTTAGCTTTCTTTTAGTTATCGAAGGTAAAGAATGAAAGATGGGGAGCTGAGAGAGGGAACGAGCGTGAGCCCGAGTAAGTACTTTGACTGGTTGTTCCTAAGTGATAGGAACGAGCGTGAGCCCGAGTAAGTACTCTGACTAGTTGTTCCTAAGTGACAGGATACTCCCATAGTGTCTCTTCTTCGAAATGAGGCTTTTCCAAATGGGAGGAAGGATATTTTTGACTTTTACTATCCATGCATTAATCTTTTAAAATCCATGTGTGACATTCATAGATGAAATCATAAAAAGTTGTGGATGGCAGTTCAGGCCCTCCTTCTAGCGCCAATTTGTTGACAGGGTGAATTTTTGCTATGCCAACAAGGGGAACTAACCTGATTGTAGACCCCAATTAGATCTACTTTCGTTTGGAATGGCTAGTTCCGACGGGTTTTAAAGGATCCCGTAAACTATTATATGTGTTGAAAGATTGCTTCTTGGAGGAAGACTTCAATTAAATCAACAAAGAGAAACAACTAACCTATAAGTATCAAATCCTATCTACACTAATTTTAACTACTTATGCTAATCCTAGCTATTCTAATCTATCCTGCAAGAGCATAACAAAAGAGATTAAACATCATATATAGATTCAAATTCCAAATGAATAAATTATTGGTTCATAGATGAACAAGGTTGTATTAAATCTTTATTGTGATCTGATTACTTATACAGGAATACACATTCCTTTCCATACAAATAACACTTGCAACTGATGTTTAACAGGGTCTCGAATCAGTAACCGCTCATGAATTAACCATGGTAACAAATCATATTTGAATAACCAAGACCAGTCACGAACTGTTTGCTAACAACATGCACAAAACAAATCACATTTATATTTATGCTAGCAACAACATCCTGATTCTAAACACATGAAAGGAGAGGCAAATGAATCTAAAAAAAAAAAAATCTCTTTCTCGACCAAACAATCTTCTTTATTCACAATAAATCAAAAGTTGTTCTGCCAAAAAAAAACTCATGCTCTCATCTCTGGAGGTAAATTTATGTCGAAGGAACTGACCCTCCATCTTCTCTTAACCTTTCACCTACCTTCTCTTTTAAATTTACAAATTAGAATATACAATCGTAGAGCAGTCGGTGTAACCGCTGACACATAAAGGCCACATCTGCTGGAGCATTTCATTTCCCGGGGAAATGAATAGATGTCGATTGAAAGGAAGAGGTATGCGTGTAATTTCTTCATGATAAGGCCTAAGACCGCATAACCTTTGGAACACACAGTTAACGCATGGAAACATGACCGCCAACGCCTAATGCCAAATCTTTTAAATAAAACATATCGACGTATATAAACTTCTCGGATCCGCTCATGCATCTTTTATCTGAAGCCATACTTGATGCTTATGCATCCGTTCTTCGACCCCACTTGCCTTCTCTCGGTCCTCGCCTGCAGAGATAACCAACATCAGCTATACTTATTAAAATATAATAGAAATGCTTTATAAACGCAAATATTACCTTCATTAAACATTTATAACATCAAAAGGAACAAGTGCGAAAGAATCGGCCTCTGTTTTTTAATTCACGCATTTATTAAGTCCTGCAAGCATAAACTTGATTTACATTAAAAATCATCGCATAACACAGAACCAAATCCGAAATCTGGACTTGAAATATTATAGATGGGAATCCATACCCTATCAGGTCCACGAAACACTATCGCATCGCATCATTTCAATGGACAGGAATCGGGCTTATTGAACTGTCGAACTCCGATATTGCGATGGCGAAAGTAGACCCGAAATCATATTATGCTACACTTAGTAATCTCGGTGGGTCTGCCATATCACATATCGCCTTATGCAGAAGCCCTAAACTCTGTCGATTGCGATTAGCGATACGCCAGACCTGATAAATATATATGTTGTGTTTAATAGTCCTGGCGGGTCTAGTAAATCGTAGTGCGCTTTATGTATAAGCCCCGGGCTCCACCAATTGTGACTTGTGATTGGGGGAGCGGACCTAATATGTATATGCGCTACGGTTAATAACACCGGCGGGTCTACCATATCACATCGTGTTTATGAATAAGCCCCTGAACTCTTCCGATTGCGATTTAGGATTGGGGGAAGCGAATCCGATAGATGTATGTGTTATGTTTAATAATTGTGGTGAGTCTGTCATATTGCGGAATGCTTTATGTATGGGCCTTGGGTTCCGCCGATTGAAATTTGTGATTGGGGAATGGACCCGACATCATATGTGTTGCTGTTAATTGCATTTGAAGTCCAGAAGACTCTCGCTTAGTGGATGTGAAAGAGGAAGGCGCAGTATAACCGCGGAAATGGAGAAATTGCAATAACAATAGAGGCATGCATTTAGACATGTATAAAGACTGAAAATAGCATGGAAAGGGTAAGTTAAGGATGCTTTGCGAAATGAGAAGGGTTATAATGTGACTGAAGATGTGATGGAAGTTTTTGAGGGGTAACGAGAGGGGTGATTATATGTGCGAGCATAGGGCACCATTAACGTTTATGAGGATTTGAAAGAGTCCCGATGAAGGATATGAATGAAGGGCTAGACTAGGTTGTGGATGAATTATGCAGCAGAGATTTATTGAAGGGGAGTCTTTGACCATTAAGAATTGCATATTTGACTCAGCAAAGAGTTAAAATCCCTGCAATAAAAACAGATCATTTAGAGAAGTGAAAGATCAAACTTCTAGGGGACCCATTCAAACTTGCTACCAGAGCACGTTTTAATAGGGTGGTGGTTGTGGCCACAACACTTATGTCACTAAAGCAAGACACCGGGACCCACATCTCTGATCATATCCAAGAATGGAGACGTCACCGTCGCCTCATCAAGTTTGATATTGTTGATGAGTTGTTGACAGAATGGTGCACAAAATCATTCGTTAGAAAAATTGCTAAGGACATAGCCATGGGTGGATGTGTTACCGAAGAGAAAGCTATCGCTTGTGCTTAGTATTTAGACCTAGTATATTCGAAATCTAGCACATTATATGAGATGTTACCTGATGCTCTGAGACTGTCATCAGATCTGACAGCATCGAAGTCTCCGGATACACCACCTATTAACGGTGTGATTGGTTCTGTGTCTCAGACTCCTGCGAAGGATTCTTCGAAGCAAAAATCAGTCTCGCACACTGGTTCCAATAATCCCTCTAAGAATTCATCCAGTCCTGGTAAAACCTCTGAGGTTCATGCTATCCAGTCTACCACAGTAGATAAATCCTCTAAAGGTAAAAACAAGGGCAAAGGTAAGACCAAAGCCGATACCCCAAACTAGGACCCTCCTAATTCTTCTGCTTGCTGGGTGTGGAGCCTGATTATATTCTTTATTCAGAAGTATTGTCGCATTTGACCCCAATTCGTCGCCATTAGGGGGGCCCAGGGGGGGTGAGATATGATGGTAGAAGTTATGTTTAATTTAGGGTTTCTTGCCTTAGAAGGCAACTGTTGCCATTGAATTTGATACTAATTCTTCTATTCTGGAGAAAGCAGTATTTGCAAAGGAGCAATATATAAAATCATGTAAAACCCGCCGGTGTTATTAACCGAAGAAGAAAAATGGATCGAAGAAGAAGAAGAAGAATATTGCGCCAGAGTTTAATTTTGGCGTCGTTGCCATTGAATTTGATACTAATTCTTCTATTCTGTAGAAAGCAGTATTTGCAAAGGAGCAATATATAAAATCATGTAAAACTCTGTCGACGGTATATAGTTTAATTTCAGGCTATACAGTTTGAAAGACAAACGTAAGGGCTTATACAGCAAATCGACTTCTGGTTGACAATTAAATATCTAAAAATATTATACACGAGGGGAAGAACTGAGCGTTTACGAGGGGAGAAGAGTTTATGTGCAATGAAATCATAATTTGTTTATGTGAAACAAAATCCATTACAGTGATATTCTAACAAAAGGGTTTGTGTGCAAGCCGCTCACTGTGAAATCGTTTTCAGTTGGGCGTAAACAAAAATTTCATTCTCCCAGCGTCTTCCCAACTCTCACACAAGCTGCTTTGCTGATTGTGAAATCGTATTCAGTTGGGCGTAAACAAAAAATTTCATTCTACCAGCGTTTTCCCAACTCTCACACAGCAATTTCAAATATTCCTCTTTCGTTCGCAGAGCTTGAGAACTAGAGTTCCTCCTCACAATGGCGAAGAAGAAAAATGGATCGAAGAAGAAGAAGAAGATTCGAACCCTCGCCCCGGATGGACCCTCAGACCTGGGGATTGATCTGACTCAACTGATTCCGGGATACTCTTGATTTTCTAGATAAAAAGCCAGATTTTCTGGATTTGACTTATTTTGAGTTAGTTTATTTTTAGAAATTTTCTTTATTAGTTTTTAATAGAATTTGTTTTTGTTGATTTCTTAAATAAAATAAAAAAACTAATTCAAAATTACAAAAAAAAAAACATTTTTTTTTAAATACAAAATAAAAATGTGAATTACATTTTATTTGTTTTTTTTTTTATATAAATAAAAAAATATTATAAAAAAAAATTAAAATTAAAATTAAAATAAAATAAAAAAATCCGCAAATTCATGCAGGTTTGAAAATAAATAATGGAACTTTTGGAAGCATAATTTAAAAGAACATTTGGTGGATTTGCTAATTAACTTGCATAGAATTGACAATTTGATATTGTTGTATGCTTTTATAACGTACTAATCCACAGGACACAGCAAATGCCAAACTTTTCGCCATGCACAAAAGTCAGCTGACACAAACAGGGAGTATTACTTTTCATGGTTATTTTAAAAAAAATGGATTGATATTAATATCATGATTAATTCAATTTTAACACTTTGTTTGTCCTTAATTTGTTTTATTTGGTATGAAATTTTTGCATAAGAATCATGAAGAAACTGGCCATTTCTTCTAGAGCACACTTATGTTTTCTTTGTACCAAGTTTTTTTACAGGTTACAAGATAATCAAGTGATCATAAGGAGATTACATTGTGACAACAATTGGTCTTCAAAAGACTAAATTCATGAAAAATTCTACAGACAAATCCAACTCTACAACCACTCCTTTGCAACTCCCATTTTGCAAAAGATTTTCAATTCCACCAATTGTTAAACCATAAAGCATGACCTTTCCATATCCATTTTTCACAGCAAGAGTTCTTATTCATACACCATGCATTTCCTTACATCCATTCCTTACAAGCTTATTGTCATTTTCCATGTCATTACCATTCCCCTTCATTTCCGCAATAAAACCCTGCTTGAGTCAAAGTCCTAGAGTCTAAGCATCATTGAAAAAAAACACCTAGAGGCTTGCATGCCTTAATGGCAAGTACTCTTGCCAATGAACAATGGGAGTACATTAATATCCCTTGTTCGTTGGATCTTGTAGGTGACTTGACCACGACAAATTTATTCGTACCTACAAAGATGTGTTAGGCATCCTGACTCCCATTGGAATCAATGGTGGGAGCTCTTGTGTTGGCTAGGGGCATTCATTAACGACCACTAAGTCAACAACTTCTTGCTATGTTCGACATCGACACATTTAATCACTAGTAAGATTTGTGCCAACGAGCGTTGAAGACTTGAAGACCCATATATTGTAGCAGATGAAGCCAATTTCCATTCATTATTTTTCAGTTTGTCATCACTTGAGGACAAGTCAATAAATACGGCTGGGAGGGAAATGTAACTTATATATTTTGTATACCTTCCAAGCCTTATAGATTTTCAGCCGCATTTAGCAGCAGACTCATCAGATTCATCATCCAGCAGCAGAGGATCTAGCAGCAGATACGACTTTCAGCCATGTTCAACAGACACCTCAGATTCATCATCTAGTAGCAGAGGATCCAGTAGCCGATACGACAATACAGATCCATCTTTCATCCACAACTTGAAGAAGAAGCTTCAGCGCAGAATTGTGGCAGCTGAACATGCATGATTCATCCACCATTTTCCCAACCAAGTAAAGAAGACTACGAACAATAGTTTTTGCAGCCACACGTGCACGACTCTCATCCATTTTTTTTGGAAGGGTAAGTTAAGGTATGATATTTTCTAACTTTTAACCATTAAATTCCTTGAAAAGTTAGAATAATAATTTTTGGAAAAACTTCACTTTCTTTCCTCATTTCACATAACTGCCCAAACCATCTGTTTAAGGGGAAGGATACATTTGCATACATACTTTGTCATATATCATATAACATCCACATTCATATATCACAACCCCACTTAACCCCACATACCTTCAAAATATATTCACTATTACATGAGCATACAAATGGCTTTGTCGAAAGTATTTAAAAGTTAATTGGATGCCAAAACAACCATGGTTGTTACACAAGAACCAACCATGACGCATTCCAACAAAAATACTCTGCCACTATTACATGAGCATACAAATGGCTTTGTCAAAAGTATTTAAAAGTTAATTGGATGCCAACACAATCATGGTTGTTACACAATAACCAACCATGATGCATTCCAACAAAAATACTCTGCAATAAAAATCACATTATCAATATACAAAGATCATACATTGAATGCAACAAACAAAATATGGTTGAAACACAAGAACCAACCAAGTTGTAATTCATCAAAATAACGCTTTGCAAAAGTTAAGTAAATGATATCATGCAGAGTTTAAGCCAAAGCTCAAGTACCAAAAAGTAATGTAATAGATTGCATGAGGACATGCAATACCTTCAATTTGGAGGAGATGTTGGGCCTCAAAATGGTCCCTATTTTCACTCCATTATTCACCAATATCTTCACATTTTACCTTCATGTCACCTCCATTCCACCTCCACATCATTACATTTACCTCATTATGGGGTCATAACTATGCTTTTCCAAAGTTTATTAATTCTTAACATTTTTAAGTGGATTTATGGCTAAACTTTAGAAAATAATATGCTTATACTTATACCTAACAATTAGAATGAGTTTGTTGACATGTGTAGGTACAAAGGAAGCTTCCAGGGCATCTTTATGTGGCCTTGAATGATCAAATTCGAATTTGATAAGATAAGCCTCATGGAAAAGATCATGATCTTATGGAGAAGTTCATGGACCTCATGGAGGAAATCATGGAGGATAGGGTTATGTGTCTAGATGGTTGAGAAATGTATGGAACTAAAGAGAGATTAGTGGATCATCATTATGAGTTTGTTATCTCATCTCATTGTATAAATAGGAGTACCTTCTCCATTCCAAAGGGAGGACTCTTGGAGCATTGTATCCAACTTATGATGGAATAGAATAAAGCTTCATTTTACATATATTTTCATTATGTAGTTTTAGATATAAGTTGTACATATATTTCCATTATGTAGTTTTAGATATAAGTTGTCTTAGTGTAGTAAATGGAATAATTTGTCACTTCGTTCTTAGGAGGATTGAGCTCACTCTAGAAGGAGCAAAGGAACATGTTATTTCATATTAGATCTTATTTCATTTAATTGCTTAGATGTTTGATGTTTGAGGATTTGTTTGTGATTGATGAATGAGTTTTAAATTAGAATCTTATCAGCATATGAGAGGATAACCAAGGGTCTAAGTTAGGCTCTCTCTCTATTTGATTTGCATGATAATTGAAATTCATTCTTTTGCTTTTATGTTTCAAGTTATTTCATTTCTTATGCTTATGAATGAATCTTAGTTTAGTTTGGATTAGTACATGAGAGGACAATCAAGAGACTAAGTTAGTCTTTCTCTCTCTTTGAATCTGAACAACAATTAAAGTTCATTCTCTTGTCTTCATTTCAAGTTTCTAGTTTTATGTAATCAATGATTTCTCTATGATACTGTAGGGAAGGACAACCAGGACCTCCTTAGTTAGGAGCCTCTTCCCTTGCATATTATATTGAATCATAAATCATTTAGTTAGACATAGAGTTAGTTGCCTACTCCTGCATATATTTTGTTGGCATCATCACAAGCTTACGAGTTTCCCTGGTCGATAATTTAATGAAGCAATTTAAGCCCAATAAATTGCCCAACAGCAACCTGTTGCTATATATGAGGGAATTATATTGCGCCTATGTAGATCTGTGTATTCTGAGTGAGCAAGAGAGAGGAGATTGAGAGAGAAGAAGGAATTACAACAAATCTACTGTAGGTTGTATCTCTTCATTTTGTTGGATAATATAAAAGGAAGGATTGGTTGTTTCTCTGTGGACGTAGCCCAAACTGGGTGAACCACGTGTATCTGTGTCTCTCTTGTTTTATGTGTTTTTCTATGTTTATATTTTTGCAATATATTTTATGTGTTCCATTTCTCTATAATATATAATTTTCTAACAACTGGTATCAAAGTCGAAGGTCTATTTGGCTAATAAACTCACAGGAGAGAAGGGTTCCTAGTTCGAGTGGGAGAAATGGCAGAAGATGGTAGGTTTAGGGTCAAAAAATTTAACGACCAAAACTACTAGCTATGGAAGATGCAGATGGAAGATTATATGTATCAGAAAGATCTATACCTACCATTGAGTGGAAATACAATGAAGCCAACAAGTATGACAGACACAGAATGGGGTATTCTCGACAGAAACGAACTTGGAACAATACGGTTATGCCTAGTGGCGTCGATAGACTTTAATATTTCAAAGGAAATTACAATAAAGGGTTTAATGTTGGCATTGGCCAAACTATATGAAAAACCCTCGGCCTCAAATAAGGTATTTCTTACAAAGCATTTATTTAATATGAAGATATCAGAATGTGGATTTGTTGCTGATCATTTAAATGAATTTAATACAGTTACCAGTCAGTTAAGTTTTGTAGGTGTAACTTTTGATGATGAAGTTAGGGCTTTGTTATTTCTATGCTCATTTCTAGAAAGTTGGAATGGTTTAGTTATGGCCATTAGTAACTCTGTCTCTGGATCTAGTACTTTAAAGTTTGATGATGTTGTCGATGCAATCCTTAGTGAGGAAATGCGACGAAAAAGCTCCGATGAGACATCAAGTAATGCTTTGACTGCAGAGACTAGGGGAAGAAAAATGGAAAGAGGAAAGAGCCCAAGCTATTGTACTAAGTCAAGGAAAGGTAGATCCAAGTCTAGATTGGGGATATTGTGTTGTAAATGTGGGAATAAAGGACACGTGAAGAAAGACTGCAAGTCTCGGAAGGTAAAAGAAGAAGACGTGCAATAAGAAAACAATCATAAAGCGAATGTAATAGGTGATGTGTTGCAATATGCTTTGATTCTTTCATTAGAAAATATTATTGATGCGTGGGTGGTAGATTTAGGGGCCTCATTCCATGCCACACCGGATAGGAAACATTTTCATGATTATGTTCAAGGAGATTTTGGACAAGTTCAATTGGGTGATGATAAACCTTATAAAATCATTGGAATGGGTACAATTTTCATAAAACGGCAGAATGGAAATCAATGGATATTGAAGGAGGTAAGGCATGTTCCATATCTGAAGAAAAATATGATTTCAACAGGGAAGTTGGGAGGTGAAGGCTATGTAACTACTTTTACATATAAAACCTGGAAGGTCACCAAAGGAGTCCTGGTAATAGCAAAAGGAGAAAAGGATGGTACATTGTATTTATGCAATGGTATTTCTAATTTAGTTAATGCTTTAACCTCTACAGGAGAAGATATGGCATTGTGGCATCATAGGCTTGGGCACATGAGTTAGAAGGGGATGCAGATTCTTCACTCAAGAAATTTGTTTCCAGGTTTGAAGCAAGTTGATTTAATATTCTGTGAGAATTGTGTTTATGGAAAACTTAAGAGAGTCGGATTCCTCAGAATTGGGAAAGAAAAGAAGAGCGAAAATATAGAGCTTGTGCATACATATGTATGGGGACCTGCTCAGGTATCATCTCTCGGTGGCTCTCATTATTATGTTACTTTTATTGATGATGCAACCAGAAAAACCTAGATTTATTGTATTTGAAATAAATCTGATGTATTTGATACTTTCAAGAAATGGAAAGGTTTGGTTGAAAATGAGACAGGAAAAAGGTTGAAGTGTCCCATATCAGACAATGGAGGTACTGTTCAGAGAATGGAATTCGCAGAGAGAAGACAGTTCCAGGAACACCACAAGAAAATGGTGTGTCAGAAAGTACGAATAAGACAATCATGGAGTGTGCAAAGTGCATGAGATTGCATGCAGGATTGTCTTTACAATTTTGGGTAGATGTTGTAGATACCGTTGTTTATCTATAAATAGAGGGCCTTCGATTTCTTTGGATGGTGGTATTCCAGAGGAGGCATGGACATGTAAAAAGGTAAACTACTCATTTTTAAAGACTTTTGGTTATGAAGCCTTTGTCCACATTAATAAAGAAAATAGAACAAAGCTTGAGGAAAGATCAAAGAAATGTACCTTTATTGGATATGGTGTTAATGATTTTGGTTATTGCTTTTATGATTATGAAAAACACAAAATCATTAGGAGCAGAGATGTCATATTTAATGAAAAGGTTTTGTATAAGGATTAGATGTAGGAAAAGAAATAGGAAAAAGAAAACAAAGAATACATAGTGCTTGATGAGATCACAAAAAAAGTGAAGGTGCCTGAAAATCATAATGATCAATAGCCAAAACAGCAACAGAAACAAGCACCTCAAACACCTGAAAGTGGTGTTAGAAGATCTACCAGGATAAGTATACCCCCTTAACGATACTCTCCTTCATTATATTATGTATTTTTTACTGATTCTGGTGAACCATAATGTTATGAAGAAGCAGTGCAGGTAGAAACCAGGAAGAAGTGGGAGCACACCATGAAAAAAGAGATGGAATCCTTAGCACATAACCCGACTTGGGACTTAGTCAAGTTGCCTGTAGGTAAAACAACATTGCAGAATAAATGGGTTTACAGGTTGAAGGAAGAAGATGGAGGTAGATAAAGGTATAAAGCAGACTTGTGGTGAAGGGGTTTACACAGAAAAAGGGTATAGACTTTAATGAGATATTTTCTCTTGTTGTTAAAATGAATTCAATCATAACTATTTTAAGTCTAGTAGCAGCTGAACATTTTCATCTTGAGAAGTTATATGTAAATACAACCTTTCTCCATGGGGATTTTGAGGAAGAGATATATATGCGGCAGCCACAAGGATATGAGGTAAAAGGGAAGGAGAAAATAGTATGCAGGTTGAAGAAGAGCTTGTGTGGCTTAAAACAGGCTCCAAGGCAGTGGTATCTAAAATTTGACAAGTTTATGTATGAACAATGTTATATTAGATGTCACTCTGATCATTGTGTTTATCTCAAAAGGCAAAATTATCATAGCTATATTATATTGTTATTGTATGTAGATTACATGCTTGTTGCAAGTTCTAACACGCAGGAAATAAATGTGCTCAAAAGAAAATTGGAAAACTCATTTGCAATGAAGGATTTGGGTGCTGCAAAACAAATCCTTGGTATGAGAATAACTAGAGACAGGAAGAATAGAAAATTGACATTGTCTCAAAGTGAGTACATAGAAAAAGTGTTGAAAAGATTTAATATGCAGAATGCAAAACTAGTTAGTATACCTTTGGCTATCAATTTCAAAACAAGTAAGGAGGTGTGTCCCAAGACTCAGGAAGAAATGGCTTATATGCCTAAAGTTCCATATGCATCAGTAGTTGGAAGCTTAATGTATGCAATGGTCAACACAAGGCCTGATATTGCACATGCAAAGGCAGTTGTAAGTAGGTACATGAACAATCCAGGAAAATAAAATTGGATGGCAGTGAAGTGGATTCTCAGGTATTTGAGAGGTACCACAAATCAAGCATTATGCTTTGGTGGTTCAAACATTGCTCTACAGGGATATGTTGATGCAAATATGGCGAGTGATAGAGATATCAGGAGGAGCACAATAGGGTATGTGTTTACTGTAGGTGGAACAACTGTCAGTTGGGTTTCAAAACTGCAAAGTGTTTTTTCACTCTCAACAACGGAAGCAAAGTATGTTGTCGCTACAGAAGCTAGTAAAGAAATGATTTGGTTACAAAGGTTTCTGGATGAATTGGGTAAGAAGCAGGAGTTGGGCAAGTTATACAATGACAGCCAAAGTGCCATACATCTTGCAAAGAACTTTGCATTTCATTCCAAGACTAAACATATACAACTCAAGTACCATTTCATACGGTCAGCGTTGGAAGATGGACAGTTGAATCTGGAAAAGATACACACTAGCCAGAATCCTACTAATATGTTAACAAAAGTTGTAACCAGGGAGAAACTGAGATTCTGCTAAGTTTCAATTGGTCTTCAAGTATGATGAAGAATATGAGAAACAACCAAGTCCAAAGTGGAGTCATTTTCCAGCAAATGAAGTAGTGGTGGAGTTGCTATGATCAACCACCAGGTGGGAGATTGTTGGGTGTGGAGCCTCATTATCTTCATTATTCAGAGGTATCACCGCATTGGACCCCAGTTCGTAATGTGGCGACAACACCTCCAGTAAATGTATGCTGCTAGGGGGGTCCAGGGGGGCCGACGATGATTATTTGGAGCCCCCACCTGGCGGGGGATAAGGGGCAATGCCCCCGAAGCCAAAAAATAGATGTAAAATTGCCTTGTAAAATGTTGTAATTTCGTAGTCAATCTGGGCCGTTCATTAGGCATAGATCTGATGGTAGAAGTTAAGTTTAATTTAGGGTTTCTTACCCTAGAAGGAAACCCCTCGCTATATATGAGGGAAATGTATTGTGTCTATGTAGATCTGTGTATTTTGAGTGAGCAAGAGAGAGGAGATTGAGAGCAAAGAGGGAATTACAGCGGATCTGCTGTAGGTTGTATCTCTTCATTTTGCTGGATAATATAAAAGGAAGGACTGGCTGTTTCTCCATGGACGTAGCCCAAACTGGGTGAATCACGTATATCTGTGTCTCTCTTGTTTTATATTTTTACGATATATTTTATGTGTTCCATTGCTTTATAATATATAATTTTCTAACACTGTTGATGATGCTTCTCATAGAAATCCAAAATATCCTTGCGTCATCTTTGAGGAGGATCATTACACTAAATATTGCCCTAATGATCTGAAGTTAGTCACTTGCTAAAAGGGACTCTGGTTGTCTTAAAAGAACCCTTTTCATCACAACAGACCCAATTGGTACACCATCCTCAATCTTTTGCTTCCTCAGGTTCCCAAGTGTTCATGATGCAAGGTTCGTCACCTATCTCGATCACTACTCGAACCAAGGACTATCAAGCTACATATAAACAGACCATAGAGAAAGAAGCCCATGATGCTCCTTCTACTTCTACTCCATCCTCTTCTGGTCCACTCCATATTGAGCACCCTAACAGTGAGTTTGTCAGCCGACCACCCCCTAAAGGTGTTCTTCGGAAGTCATCTTTCAATTCGAATGCCAGACCTGCGCAACATTACAATATTTTTGAGGATTTAGATTAGGTGCCTTTGCCGATGTCTGCCTTGGAGGTTCTTCAATCCTGTCCAATGTAGAGAAATTCACTACTATCTGCTATAGGTGTTATTGATCCTTCTGATTCGAGTCTAATTACTTTCGACCTAGAGAATCATGTACCTTGTCTTCCTCATCAGATCGCATTTCTGATCCAGGTCCTTATCAAAGGAAAGACGAATCATCGAACAGTTATTGATGAAGGTACCTCGACCTGCATCATGTCAGTTTCGTGTTGGAAAGCCATTGGCTCTCCTCCTCTTAACCAATCTCTGAACACCTTGGAAACCTTTGATGGTAGAGGTTCGCGACCATACAATATTCTCACAAACTTATTGATTACGTTAGAAGGCAAGACTATTGATTTAGAAGTAGAAGTTGTAGATGCCAATCTCAACCACAACCTTCTTCTCGAGCGAAGCTGGACTCATGCCAAATTTTGTGTGGTGTCTTCTTTGTTCCATGTACTTCGTTTTCCTCAAGAAGGAAAATTCGTCATGGTTGATCAACTATATTTCTTTTCTTCTGGATTTTCCAACAGTAATGTTCTTTATGTGGGCAATACTGAGATTCCTTATGAGAGCGTGGGTGCAGGTCTCTTCAAAGACTTTGCTTTAATGGGTACTTTTACTCTCCCACCTCCACATGTTCATTTAGTCAATATGATCTCAGATTCCATGGATCCTTGGATTATCCCTTCCGAAGATCAAATTGACTCATTTGGCGATGCTATGCCTTTAATTCCATTGGAGATAATTATCAGGAAATTGTTTTAGCTTCGATGGCCACTTCAAAAAGTCATACTGTCTTCAGTATGAACTTGGACACTTATGTTCCATCCCCATGGCTTGGTTCTTGGGATTTTATGGATCCCTTGAATGAGACATTCCCCACTGACGAGAGTATCATGGAGGTCATGTCTCTAGAGGAAGTTCCATGGAATGGTCTACATCATCGTTGTTCCTTTCTCCCTCGCCTTGATGAAATGCCTTCCCGTTCTGAAGCGTCTATTTCTCATCCTTTTATGCCTCTGTTTCAAACACCTGTTTGGGTACATGAAATTTTTTCGGAGGGTAATCTGGAAAACATCACTGCTACGATGCCTATTGACATTTCCGTTAAACCGGGAATTGTCTAGAACATCCAAATAGGGGTTTCGTATTCTCCATATGAGATCAAGATCTATACTCAGCTTTTCAAAGAATTCTGAGACGTTTTCACTTGGTCATACGAGGAGATGCATGATATTGATCCATCCATAGTGGTGCATGAGATCTTGACATATCCTAGTGCTAAGCCTATTCGACAACGACTTCACCCTGTGCACCCTCAAAAGGCTACTGCTATCAAATCAAAAGTAGAAAAGCTTTTGAAAGCATGTTTCATTTATCCTATTACATTGACGGATTGGATATCCAATATCGTCCCTGTTGCCACCAGGTGAATATTGGTGGTCACCTGCCTATTCCACTTGGACCCCCACCATTGTTTCTTTCATTTTTTCAGCTTCCTTATTTGTAGCACAATTTACTATTTTTGGCAGTTTTTCAGGTCCTGAACTTCCAAAGCCATTTTGAGGCCCTAAAAGACGTTTTTTGGGAACACATCACTCAAAAGTTGTAGTACTAGGATAGATCTTTCTAACCAGTTATTGTGCGCATCAAACGGAGATCGTATGCCAAAGTTATGACCCTGGGAAGTTGATGTACCAATTTACGAAAACGAGGCCCATAGTTTGGTGCTTCATCTCCTAGGGTTAAGTTTTTGGATGTTTATGGTTTTCCATTGTTTCTCAAAAATAAATAGGCATTCAAACCTCATTGTAACACAATTCAGAGGCATGTAGCTGACACATCTCTTCTCAGAGATAAGCTACCATTGCCCGAGCTAGTCTTATTTCCATTTTGTTTGTACACATGTTTCAATATTTGATATTAATGAAATGAAGTGTTATTTCTACTGCATCTTTGTATTTATGGTTACATCTTTAATTTGTTGCATTCCAATTTAAATCCAGAGCAGTTTTCTCTTTCTCTATTTTTCTTTGCATGTCCCCAACGAGGTCGAGATATAAGGAGTTAGGGCCTTAACTGGTCGAACCTTTGTAAGACCAGCCTCGCAAATCTCGACGGCCTCCCATGGAGGATGAAAAGGAAGATGAGGGGGCAGGAGATCCTATCAAAATCTTGCTCAAAGAATCCCTCGAGTGACAAAGGAATGCGATGATGAAAAAATTTTCCCAGATCCTTCAGCGGCTACCCAAGGGCGACACGTCTACTTCTAGTAGCTACTCTGGAAGCGCCACACCCTTTAAGGTACAAATTAACTTTGAAATTCCCATATTTGAGGGTCAAATAGATGCAGATGTTGTAGATAAATGGTTAAATTTGCTAGAAGGATATTTTTCTATTCATGATTTTCCCAGTTGAGAAAAGATCACTTTGCACTTCTCAATGCATCCCCCCACATCAAGGACTGGTGGGAAACCTACTGTGAGTAGAAGGATGAAAGTATGAACTCATTGTTTTCAGCCGCACCCACTTGGAACTCGTTCTGGGATGCCATCAAGGAGCAGTACTACCCTGTTGGGAGCTATGAGGATAAATACATAAAGTGGACAACACTGTGATAGGGAAGGGACCAAGATGTGTCGGAGTTTACCAATGTTTTTCATACCCTTCGCACGAAGTTGGGTATCAAGGATTCTGAGAAGAATTTGGTTCTCAAGTACCGCGGCTGCCTGCACAGGTACATCTAGGATGAGATGGAATTCCTAGACATCTCCTCGCTCGACACGACATACCGATATGCCATCAAGATCGAGAAAAAGTTTAAACAAAAGAATCGAGACTTTGGATCTGTGAATCTAAAGCAAGGGAAAGGTGCCCCCAAACCATAGGACAAAGGACAAAGCCAAGGCGAGGTGGCCCAGGACAGCCCTTCAAAACTGCAATAGAAGAACATCGCCGCAAAGCCGAAGAAGGACAAGGAAAAGTGGTGTGAGTTCCATAAGAGCTCCACTCAAAACACAAGTGAGTGTTGGGCCATGCAGTCACTGGTGGCCAAGATAAAAGCTTTGGAATTAGATGCATGTTCTGACTCTGAGTCAGAACCCGATAATGGGAATGACAAAGTGAAGCAAATTATCGATGTGGAGCCCAACACCATCGTTTCCACCATGAAGATTCAGAAGGAGGAACCCAGAGATCCAAAGGAGGAGGAGCGCCTCTTCCACTCCTAGATGTGGGTAAAGGGATCCATGCTATAGTTTATTGTCGACAATGGGAGCCAAAAGAACCTCATTTCGGTAGAGGTCGTGAAGTGGCTGGGCTTACCAACCATGACACATCCACAACCGTACACCATCGGATGGCTTCTCTAAGGACGGGATCTTCACGTGAGCCAATAGTGTCGCCTTCCATACAACATCAAGCCCTTCACAGATAGGTATTATGTGACGTTGCTTCCCTTGATGTTTGTGATGTATTATTAGGCCAACCATACTTATGGAAGAGACATGATGTGTATGAGTCAAGGCCTCATGATTTTATTGTTACTTTGGGAAATAATTTGTACAGGATATCAGAGGTAGCACTGCCTACCGCCATCTCTTTGGTTACTACAAAAAAATGCAGTAAACTCATTTCCAAGACTGGGAAATTTGTTTTCCTGATGATACGCCCTCAGAGAAAGAAGAAGACGATGGCCATGACCTCCAGACAGGGCCCCTCCACACAACAACAACATATGGACAAAGTCATGGAGGAGTATGAGGACATCTTCACCTCCCCCGCAGGGGTACCTTTGCACTGTCAGGTCAAGCACTCCATCGATCTGACCCCAGGTGCACCGCTACCCAATGGACCAATCTATTGGTGCTCCGTTATGGAGAACAATGAAATCAAGAGTCGAATTCAGCAGCTTCTGTAGAAAGGTCACATCTGTCCAAGTTCATCACCCTATGGGAGCCTGATCATGTTGGTACAGAAGAAGGATGGGACTTGGAGACTTTGTATTGATTATCGGGTGTTGAACAAGACACTATCCAGAATAGGTACCTGATCCCACAGATTGACAACCTTCTGGACCAACTGAAGGGGGAAAAATAGTTGAGCAAGATTGACTTGAAATCAGGATATCACCAGGTACCAATCAAACCCTCCGATGTGTGGAATACTGCCTTCAAAGCCAAGGAGGGTCTTTTTGAATGGTTGGTTATGCCTTTTGGGTTGACGAATGTTCCTGCAACCTTCATGAGGTTGATGGATGACATATTGCAGCCATTCACCAACTCATTTGTAGTGGTATACTTGGATGACATTCTGATCTTTAGCCGGAGTTGGGAAGAGCACCTCCACCACATCCGACAGGTTCTCCAAACATTGTGGAAACACAAGCTATGTGCCAATTTGGAGAAATGCACTTTTGGCATGACCCAGGTTCAGTATCTGGGATACATTATTGATGAACTGGGGCTGCATGTGGATCCATCCAAGATCCAAGTCATTCAAGATTGGCCAGCTCTAACCACTTTGATAGAGCTTCCCAGCTTTCTGGGTGTGGCCAATTTCTACCGCAGGTTCATGCTGGGATTCTCATGAAAGAAAATTTATTTTGGTCTGAATATCAACAAAAGGCATTCACTGAGTTGAAACATCACCTCTGCTCTGCACCAGTTCTCACATTACCAGACTTGCAACAACCATTTGAGATTGAGACACATGCCTGTCACTATGTTATTGGGGCAGTCCTTACTCAACAGGGGCATCCAGTGGCATATCATAGTGAGACACTTTTAGACACAGTCCGAAAGTATCCCACTTATGAAAAAGAGAGGTATTCCATTGTGCAGGCATGCCGATAATGGAAGCATTACATTTTGTGGAAGGAAACAGTCATCCACATAGACCACCGACCCCTGCAGTTCATACAGACGCAAGGGAAGTTGCAGAATGATCACCATCAAAAGTGGTCCACATACCTGTAACAGTTCCATTTCAATATCAAGTATAAGAAGGGTAGCACCAATAATGTTGCAGACTGCCTCTGCCGACCATCGATCATGGCATTAACCACCGTGCTCAACTCTTGTGGACACAAGACTTCTGATTGGCCACTTCTCTACAAAAGTGACCCAGAATTCAAATACATGTACCAAATTCTCTTGGAGGGTCAGCAACTTCCAGATTTTCACCTCCAAGATGTCGTTCTATGCCACCTGGGACACCTTTGTGTTCCTTCAAGCAAGCGAGCCAAGATGATTTGGGAGCACACTATAGTCGAGCCTCTGGATATTTCAGGGTTGATAAAATAATGGAAATATTGTAGAAGTATTTCTATTGGCCGAATCTTCGACAGGATGTCAAAAAGTACATCAGATCCTACATTGCCTGCATCATTGCCAAACCGACCATAAAGAAGCAAGGCCTTTGTACTCCGCTGCCTACCCCTAGTTGACCTTGGGAATCCATCTCCATGGATTACATGTCGGGCCTTCCTTCTACTAAGCATGGCAACGACTGTGTTTTTGTGGTCGTCGACAGATTCTCGAAGATGGCCATTATGGCAGCCTACAAGAAGAATATCACAGCAGAAGCCACTACTAAAATCTTCTTTGAACGAGTGTGGGTACACTTTGGGATCCCACAGTCTATCATATCATATCGGAATAGCAGGTTCCTTAGTACATTTTGGTCTAGTCTCTAGTCGATGTTGGACACCAAGCTCACTAAGTCCACAACTTTCCATCCCCAAACTGACGGCCAGACAGAGGCCATTAACAAGATGATCATACACATTTTGCGCATGTACAACTCAAAGCATCCATGCATATGCATTATGTCCCATTGATGTGGCCATACCATTTGCAACTACTCAGGTAGATTCGGCTCATGTCCCATCAAAAGCCAATAAGGCAACAACTTCATTGAGCACATCCAACATATCTGCCAGTAGATCCATGACATTCTGGAGAAATCAAATGCCAAGTACAACCAGTGACATGATTGACATCGAGTGCCACACAAGTTTCAGGTGGGTGACAAAGTCTAGTTTCATTTGCATAAGGAACGCCTTACTGGAGCCTATCAGAAACTAAGACCACTCTGATATGGTCCTTACAACATTACCAAGGTTGTGGGAGACAATGAATTTAATCTCAGCATTCCCCCATTCCTTGGCCTGCACCCATTGTTCAATGTGGATCACCTTCGACCATACTTCCAACCATTACTGGACACATCAGACATTGCAAAACAACTCACACCTACAGAGTTAAATCTAGATTGCATGGAGAAAGCCACAACTGATTGGATCATGGACACGCAAATAAAGAACACCCGACATCAAAGGATCCAACTATATCGAGTTGTCAAAGCAGGCCAACTCCTTCACCAGGGCAAGTGGCTCACTAGCGACCAAGTTCAGCAGAAGTTTCCTCATCTTGTGGAGGAACTCAATGCAATGGGGACCATTTCTTCCTAAGGGGGGAGGAATGATCTAGGTGGATATTGGTGGCCACCCACCTATTCCACTAGGACGCCCACCATTTTTTCTTTTGGTTTTTCAATTTCCTTATTTGTAGCACAATTTACTATTTTTGGCAGTTTTTCGGGTCCTGAACTTCCAGAGCCATTTTGAGGCCCTAAATGATGTTTTTTGGGAAAATCGGGAGCAACATGAGTCATACATCAATGTTTCTCAGTATTCCTCAGATAGATCTTTCTAATGAGGTATTGTGCGTGTCAAACGAAGATCATATGCCAAAGTTACAACCCCAAGAAGTTGATGTACCAATTTACCCAAACGGCACCCATAGTTTGGCGCTTCATCTCCTAGGGTTAGGTTTTTGGATGTTTAGGGTTTTCCATTGTTTATCAGCAATAAATAGGCCTTTTAGCCTCATTGTAACCCAGTTCAGAGGCATGTAGCCGCCACATCTCTTTTCAGAGATAAGCTACCATCACCCGAGCTAGTCTTATTTCCATTCTATTTGTAAGCATATTTCAGTGTTTGATATTAATGAAATGAAGTGTTATTTATACTGCATATTTGTATTTATGGTTATATTTGTAATTTTTTGTGCTCTTGTTTAAATTCGGATGAGATGCATGGTATTGACTCAACCACAGTGGTGCATGAGATCCTGACATATCCTGGTGCTAACCCTGTTCGACAACGGCTTCGCCTGTGCACCCACAAAGGCTGTTGCTATCAAAGCAGAAGTAGAAAAGATTTTGAAAGCATGTTTCATTTATCGTATTCCATAGATGGATTGGGTATCCAATATTGTCCCTGTTGCCAAAAAGCAGGGCACGATATGTGTTTGTGTTGATTACTGTGATATTAATCACCTGTGTCCTAAATACAATTATCCTACTCCCTTTATCAATCATATCATCTACGAATGCGTAGTGAGTGAGATTTTTTCTTTCATGGATGGATTTTCTGGCTATAACCAGATTAACATTTCACCCGCCATTCAGCATAAAAAAAACTTTATTTGTCCTTGGGGTACCTTCGCGTACAAAAAGCTTCCTTTCGGTCTGAGGAATGCTAGAGCCACTTTTCAGCGAGAAATGTCTTATGCATTCCATGGCATTCGACATATTGTTCATCCATACCTCGACGACTTGCCTTCTCATTCGGTTAAACATCATGACCATCCAGATCACTTAAGAGTTATCTTTTTACGATGTCGGCATTATAATATCCATCTCAATCCATACAAGTGTGTGTTTTGCATCGATTCCGGCCGGCTCTTCGGTTTGGTCATGTCTCATGAAGGGATCAGGATTGATCCTTTGAAATTTGAGGCCATAGTCAATCTACCCCCTCCTTTATCACTGCTGCAATAGAAGAGCTTGCAAGGAAAAGCTAATTTTCTCCGTCGATTTGTCCCAAATTACGTTGAACTTGCCAAAGTTTATACTCGCTTACTTAAGAAGGGGATCCCTTTTATTTGGGATGAAGTTGCTCAAGAATCCTTCAATGCTTTAAAGAAAGCCCTGATTAGTGCTCCTTTACTCCATCCCTTCGATTACCGCCGCGATTATTTCTTGTATTTGGCTACAACTGATAACGCCATTTCTATGGTGTTAGTTCAGGATGACGATGATGGCAATGAGCACATGGTTTATTATCTAACTTGGAATCTTCTTGATATAGAGTCTCGCTATGCTCATGTCAAGAAGCTTGCTTTGGCAGCAGTTCATGTCGTCCAAAGGTTTCGACACTATATCCTTTTAAGGAAAACCACCGTAATTTTTTATTGCAACCCCATGACATATATACTAACTCGTCAGTTGTTGGGAGGTAAATACTCCAAACGGATCATCATCCTATAAGAGTTTTATTTGGAATTCACTATTTCTAAATCAAAGAAATCGCTCGTCTTTGTTGAGTTAATCTATGATTTTTCATCTGCAAGCACCCCAACCGATTTTACTAAGAGGATACCCGATGAAACATTGTTTCATATCAGGATTCTTAACCCCTGGTATGGAGACATTATTGTTTATATCCAAACCCAGACCTTTTGATCTGAGTTGTCCTGATGGAACCGATGTTAGATCTAGCATCAGTCCCAATCCTATCAGATCCTCAGTGATACTTTGTATCGGGTTGGTGTGGACTCTGAATTTTGCAGATCTCTCACCCTTGAATAAGTTGAGTGGGTATTAAATGATTGCCACTCTGTTTCTTGTGGTGGTCATATGTCTAGATATGCCACTACTAAGAAGATCCTTCACACTGGTTATTTCTGGCCTTTTATCTTCAAAGATTGCATTCTAGCTATCCACAAATGCCATATTTTTAACTGCAAGTAGCGTGCCCTAGCTGTACCCCTACACCCAGTAATTATCGTTGGCCCATTTTCCAAATGGGGCATTAATTTCATGACATGTAACCCTTGCTCGGTCGGGGGGCATTGTTATATCATCGTCATCGTCGACTATTTTATGAAATGGGCTAAGGCAATGCCTACATACGATGTTGACAATATTACTGTCGCACAATTCCTTTTTAACCATGTTATAGCACATTTCAGTGTCCCTCAAGCTATCATGACTGACCATGGATCACATTTTCGTCAGCACATGATGGCCGAGTTAATTGCTTAGCTGGGCCTTCGACATGATAGCTCGACTCCATATTATCCATAGGATAATGGCCAAGTTGAAGCAGTCAATAAGGTTTTGATTACTATACTTCAACGTACCGTTGGGAAGCACAAAAAATATTGGCATTTAATGTTTTTCTCATCTCTTTGGGCTTACTGAACCTTTGCTAAGACAACCATTGGATTCACTCTGTTCCATCTAGTGTACAATTTAGAGGCAACTCTTCCAATCGAATGTGAAATCCCTTCGCTTAAGCTATCTATCGAACTTCTTCTGAATACACCGCCTGAAGAGGAGCGGCTACTATATCTTGAGAGACTCAACAAGACTCATCGCATCACTACGATGGTCATCGAAGCTCAAAAGAAATGAGTCAAAGCTCATTTTGACCAAACCGTTTCTCCTCGCACTTTTGCTGAAGGCGACTTGGTCCTTCTTTATGATCAAGCCAACGATAAGTTGGGGGCAGGAAAGTTTGAACCTATGTGGCATGGGCCCTACATTGTCAAACGTGTCTTACAAAAAGGTGCCTATGAGCTATGTGATTATGAGGGAAATGCATTGTCACAACCTTGTAATGGGTTGTATCTCAAAAAGTATTATGTGTGAAATTCGTATGATAACTTCTGTACATTAGTCAGTTAATTCATTAGTGTGCGTTTTGATTTTTTGGTGTGTTTGTTTTCTTTACAGACATATTTTTTCTGCTTACCCTGTGTTCCACTCAGTTTGCAGATGTCATCAGGTCATTACATTGGTTTTTCTAATGGTGCTTTTTGTAGCACACAGAACCTCTCTTCCGCATCATGGGTACTTTATGACCCTAATGGCAAGATGATTAACTTAAAAGGTATCTGCCTTGGTCGAACAACTAACAATATCGCTGAGTATAGTGCAGTTATTAAACTCTTGTCAGAAGCAATTTCTCTTGGCATTAGGGATTTAGTTGTTAAGTTGGATTCACAGTTTGTTGTGTTACAATTGAATAATCATTATTCAATAAGAAATCCACAAATATTGCGTATGTATCTACATGTTAGATTTATGGAAAGAAATTTTGATTACATTACATATCAACATATTCCATGTAATTTAAATACATTAACTGATGCATTAGCAAATTTTGTTCTTGATAGACATTTGCGTCATTCGTAAAATTGAATCTTGCTATGAACACATAAGTAGAAATCAAACATATATATATACTATATATATATATATATATATATATATATATATATATATATATATATATATATATATATATATATATATATATATATATATATATATATATCGCATCTGCCGAAGTGTTTACATCAAAATGTCAAAAAATAGTGTTCTGAGACACTTGGCTTTCAAAGCCTACAAAATGTGTAAAAGACTAGAAGTACTATCAAATTGTGTGGTGCTCATGGTAGCATGTGACTGCTCTGATCACTCAGCCTAACAGCCGACACAGTCTCGCAGAGAGTCCAACTGTATGTCTCTGCCAACGCAGTGGAACATCGACGATGGTGGAATAATCTGTAACCCCTTGGGTAATTGCCTCTAGATTGCACTCCATCTCGGCTAAGGGGTCAACCCCTTCCTTGTAGTCTGTAGCCACTATAGGATGGGCAACTCATTGTGTTATTGGCAACATGCCTGGTGGTCTCTCTTGTCCCACATCTGCACATTTATCATAAGTTGAGTCTTAGATTACATTCTCATAAAAATCATAAAAACTTGAAAATTTTTAAAAAACAAGTTTTTACCTGCATTAGTCCATTGTTCACCTGGTGGTAGAGGTAGATCTGGATCCCCTCTGAAATCTATGTCAGCATAAGCATAGTCATCCACCATAAGTAATTTACGTTCAAGCCAAGAAAAGAACTATGGTGGGTAGTGCATATGTTGGCCCGTGCCTCCTCGAGGCATGAGCTGGCTCCATCTCACGAGCCTCAGATCTTGAGGGGCAGGATGTGGTACTTTTGCCCACTAATACCAGAAGAGTGGTATTTGCTCCAAGAAGAAGGTCACTATTATGGAACCAAACCTGAACTGCTTCAAGTGTCTGTGCTTACCCTTGGTCAGTTGGCGCTTCATGTTCACCAAAATACCTCCACACCAATTGAAGATGGTGGGGGTCAAACAAGCAATAGCATACTGAAACTGAGACTTGGAAACCTCATGAAGAGCTTGTGTGCTAGATACACATGCCATGGTGAACAATATTGTTCTCAGAACGAGGTTATTGGTGATTGTTGTAATCTTCACCTTACCTCCATTGGTTATCTCAGCTCCAGGATAGTATCTATGGACTAGACTCCTGGTACTCTCACCTCCTTGGCGAGATCCAAAGAGTTGAATGGCTTCTCCTCGATGGGATAATCCCATGATGAAATAGATGTCCATTTCCTCCAGTTCTAGTTCTTGCCCTTTGATGATGAAGATCTCTCGATCTACATCCCAAAGGCTGATCAGATAAGGTAGCAACTCCATCTGTGCCCTCAGACCTATCGTCCGGAAGAATTTCAGTAGGCACAATCCCTCAAAGCATTTATGAATGTCGTATCTTGAGATGCTTTGTGATCCTCGACCTCATGGCCTCTTTCTTTCCACTCTAGGACCATATTTCTCCTGCAAACAACATTTAAACACTTTTTAATGCTTTTTCCATGGATAAAATTCAACATTTTTTTCTTTAAAATGAGTTTTTAATCTCCAAAAATCGCTCTTGACATCATCATGCCTATTTTTCAAAACAATGCGATGGCATCACGTGAGCCTTTGGGCTCGAGCGCGACCATCGTGGGTTCGATGACCATACCCGCGATGGTCGTCAGCGACCTAAATTTTTAAAATCCTCTTTTCTAGCTTAAAATTCACCATTAAAATTGCATAAAAAGGTAATGAAATGCAAGAGCAGGGATGAGGCTCTTACCTATTGTAGACGGATCATGAAATGGTACCCCAGATCTCCCGCAGCAGCCACTGGAAAATCAAGGAAATTAGGGCACAAAAACACTTTTAGAGCTCAGTTTGGTAAAATGTTAAAAATGAAATTACTTTTGCCTATTTAAAATTTTTGAAAGTCATTTTGTCAAATATTTTTGTAATATTTTAATATTTTCTCAATTTCAGTGATGGGTGTGTTTCTTGTGGGATTACAGGTGCCTTCAATGTGAATAGTGATCATTATTGACTGATTCTAGGAGTTTTATTTTATCTCTTTTTCAGACTCCTTAAATAAATGAAAAAGTAACCCCCCCAGAGTCATCTTTCAACTCTTTTCTACTCTCAAAAATTGAAAAGATTGTCAAGTACTTGTCATTTCGATCTTGTTAAAGTAAATGAATCATCGTCACCTCAGTATACGTTTACCCTTTTTCGGGTTTAGACTAACTATTTACGCAAAAGGTACACCTTGATCAACATGGTCAAGAGGTTCTCTCGAATATTGTTTTCTACATTTTCGAGTTCGAGGGACAAATTATGAAAAGGGACATGATGGAGTTTTATTTTTTGTTTCTTTTTCAAACTCTCTAAACATGAAAAAGATATCGAGTTATTCTTACGTCAGGCACATTAAAATTTTGCGATGAAAGGCTCATCACCATGACAGGACTGAGATTCTCCTTCCTAGGGTTCGTAAAAACTTACTAGGATGGATTCATTCGAAGAATGAACTTACATAACAGGCATATGCTATACCCTTCAAGATTGTGATAAAAAATAATTGGGGTACTCGCTAGAAATAGCGGGGGAAAATGAAGATGAGACATCCTTTGTGTAGGCAGCATGTCACTCTTGATCATGACACTCTTCTGCTCTCGTGTCAGGTTTGGGATATCCTAACTTAGTCACTTGTCCTCTCGGGTTTGGGTGATCCATCTTGCCTCTCATTTGACTATTCCACACTGTCATCATGACCTTTATTCCCATGTTGAGTCAGATGCTTCCACACTCTAGAGTCACGTCGCCAATATGTTCAACAGAAGTCCAATCTGAAATTATTTACCTAAACATTGTTTGAGTCATTGCTACATCCATAAATATCATTCCACTTTATTCTTTGTTTTGTGTCAATGATGGGGGATTCATCATTTCCCTCCTTCGGCAGGTCACTTCCTATCAACTTCATCTCACTATCCAGGAAGATGACTTAGGAACTCCATTTCAGTACCTTAGAGTTTGCACGCCTTAATGGTTAGTTCTTTGCATCCGACGACAGGTCTTCATTATAGTTCTTCGATCAGGTGATTCCACGAGTGTTCGACCTCAACTTCATTATCATATTCATGGATTGTAATGTTGTACCTTGAGGATCATTGTCATTATTGGTGGTTTCTCTCATACCTATTAACACTCCACATCATTGGCCGATAATCAGGTGGTTTTCTAGCATGTTTGACTTCAACACGTTTATTCACATGCTAGGATTTGTACATTGATCGAGTTGAGATGGAGCACAAGACCCTGAGTCCTGTCTATTATGGCTTAGGCTGCATGGAGTTTTATGTTATTCATGATTGTACACATGTTTCTACTATACAGATGGTTGTGACCATACCGTGAGACTTAATATTTATATTGATCCTTGTTATCTGGATGGCTGCACCCATACCATGGATATTTTTATATAGTCTTCATCATTTGGATGGTTGTGTCCATGCCGTGGATTCATGTCTTAATCTCAAATATGTATATGTATATGCATCCTTCATTTGCAGGTCTCTTGACAGTGTGTGTCCTCGTCCTTGCCAAAATCTCATAAAGTATTTCATTCATCACTCCTTGTTCTGCCTTCATGCTTTAGGGGGCGTCTGTTACACAATATTTTGTCACGCCTCCTGCACCTCCCTATGAAATACCCTAAAGTGCCCGAAACATGATCATTATACAGTATACTCATCGATGTGTACAGCTCAGATCCCTCCTTTAACTTTTTCTGGAAAATATCTAGAGCTTTCCCTGAAGAAATAGCTCATGAAACCCTAAAATGAGAGTCATCACCCTTATGAAGCTCAAAACCACGATGATCACCTATTGCACCTTGTTAAGCCAGTGATGGCATCACTCTGTTCTCTCTCATACTAGCGATGGTCTCAAAAATAAAGTTTTATGAAAGAGGATGAGAAGCTTCGTGATCTAGAAGCTTCTAGAGTGGCGAGCTGGAGGTGGTTTCGCATAGATGAGATCGAGTCCTCCTAATTTGACCTCTTGGTCTCATCCCTATTAGCTACCTCCTTAAGATGTGGGCCTAATCCTATCTTTTTAGGAGGTTTAACTCCCTCTCCCAGCCTATAAATTTCCCCTCTACCATTCCCAAATGGTTGATCTATGTCCATTTGCACCCCTATGTTGAGCTTGTGCTTAGAGGTTATTCATTAGACTTGGAGGAGTGTTGGAGAGTTTCTTGGCTTTTGACTAGGATTGCCACTCAAGGAGAGCCTTTCAACATCAAGGCTATGGTTGTAAGCTTCCCCTTTATTCTTTAAATAATAATACAACTACTAGTTCATCTTCCCAAAGTATATATGTTCATGTATGTATTGGTTTAGCATTCTTTGATCAACTAAATAGATTATTATTGGATTTGCTATTGGTTTTGGCATGCTTTGTTGTCTCTTGGTTGTTTATGCAGGTACATGAGCGTTGAAAGAAGCAGGAACAAGACCTTGACACAAGCAGTTCGAGGATCTCAACAAAGGAAAGCGGATTAGCATCAGAGCAAGGTAGGCCTCCTCTCTTTTTCTATTTTTCAATCATAATCTAGGAAGATGTCTAGTTGATTGTCCCTTCAGTTTCTAGACCCACTCATTAGGCTAGAGGGATCATATCTATCCGCGGAGAGGATTAACCTTGTCAACACACTTTCACCAGCAAATTTTGGAAAGAATTTTTCAAGCTCCAGGGCACCCAACTCCAACTAAGGACAACTTATCATCCCCAAACAAATGGTCAACAAAAGTAGTCAACAAATGTTTGGAGACCTATCTGAGGTGCTTCACTTTAGACAAGCATCATCAATGGGACCAATGGCTTCCTTTAGTTGAATGGTGGTATAATACTAACTATCATGAAGCCACCAAGATGACGCCATATGAGGCAGTGTATGGCCAACTCCCACCTTCACCAGTTTATTATATCCTTGGATGTTCCAAAGTACAGGCAATTGATCAGCTCCTATAGAACCATGTTTCCATGATCACTCATCTAAAAGATAATCTACATCAAGCTCATAACATAATGAAACAACAGGATGACCAACATCATTCTGAGCACTCATTTCAAGTAGGGTCCTAGGTATTCCTGCGACTCGAACCATATAAGAAAACCTCTCTCAAAGAAAAGGGCTGTAAAAAACTAGCACCAAAATTATATGGGCCTTATCAGATACTTCAGCATATAGGAGAAAACGCTTACAAACTAGCCTTGCTAATTGTTGTAGCATCCATTGTCCATTGTTATTTAAGATTTATTTTCAGTTTTATTACAAAATGGAAGAAAAATAAAAAACAAAATATGAAAGGAATGGTTGATTTTATATTTTCAATGGTTTTGAAAGTGTCAAACCCGCGAGAAGATCTAAGCCGTCCAATCAACATTCCATAGATCCAACGACAATCGCATCATTAACTAGAATGGGTTCATTTCAGATATCGGATGCGACGGTGTATCAAACACAGTTTAAATTTGCTGAAGTCCGAGTTAATCTCAGTCGTCCATTAGAAGAGGCAAGATCCGTCAGATATCGGGTCACAATATCGGGTCAAAAAGTGATCAATTTTCATCTTTTGATTAGACCCGATAAATCATCAAATTCAGTTTTATTTCCTATCGGGTCGGCAAAGTCATCGGGTTCAGTCCTTAATATAGGACCCGATGAATGATTAAATACAATTTATATCCTATCGGGTCTAGAGATCGGGTCGGAAAATTCATCGAGTTTAGTCCTTAATATTGGACCCAATGAATTATTAAATACATTTTTATGTCCTATTAGGTTCGTAAGGGAGTCAAAGGCGTGTTGAAAAGGCGGATGCGATAGGTTTTATGAACCAGTGTTAATTCTTTTTAAGTTTCATGGGTCTATCATCATTTAAATGTCATACAAGTTCGACAAGCGCGATCAAGTGATAGTTTGATAAGTCCTTTAAGGTGCGTTGCGGGGAAGCAATGAGCATGAAGGTTAATCAGAGCTTGACCCCCGCAGTTGACTGTGACGTTAGCACAGTTGACCAAAATGTGCGGCCAAGAATCACTGCGGGGGTTCAACCTCGTTGATGCTCTCACACACTCTTTACCCCCCGCAGTGCTCCTAAAGCTTTTTGCCCTTCATCCACTGCTCCGTTAAGGCTCAAGATACAGTTTCGAATAGAGAACGACCATAATCTTCTAAGTTCCATTATTTCTTGTTATTTTATGTTCTTTGAGGTGTCTTTTACCCTCTGTGTAATATTCTCTAACGTTTTTTACTTTAGACAGTCAGGGAAATAGTTAAGTAGTTTGACAGTTTTGGTGAATACCAATTGTCTCAAAATGTATAAAAAAGGGAAAATTTAGAGAGAAGGGGTTGGAATTTTGGAGAACCTAGATACTAGGATACTAAATTCCTGATACAACTGTTGATTAATTAAAGAGTCACAAGTTTTCCATACATTGTTGGGTATGATTTTGTGACTTCTTTGTTATGTGTCATCTTATGTTTTCTTCCTTTAAGTATGGTAATGAAGCTACAGGTCTTTATTTTCTTATGTAAATGAAGTTAAAATTCCTTAAAAGAGTGCTCCTATACTTGAAGTTCACACCTCTACAATTCTTCTAAGTTACAAGTAGTAGTTTCTGTGTAAGACAACAAATTATTTATAACTTCTCCAGTGTCACAGATAGTAGATCTTATGTAAAACAACATATTTTCTATGACTTATTCAAACTTTCTTCATTCATAATTTATATTCAACAATCAAATGGCATTCTGATATTTTCTTGTCATTTAAGTATTGAGGGTCAAAAACCAAGTCTCCCAGGTCCTTCATTTAAGAACACAATATACAATCAAGTGACAAATAAGTGACAATAACTATAAACATTAATGTCTTAAGCACAATTTCTACACAGCCAGGAAATTGGTTTCTTAAGTTACAGCATTAATTGGTGCCATTGCTGGGGAGAGAAGAAAATAACACTTTTCCCTGGGTTTTCAATAGTTTCGTCTGGTTGTTCAGTAAGGAGGAAATTTTGGTTGTTTTGGATTAAAGCAATAACTCTGGCTCCAAGAAGACCCCATACAAAATCAGACACCTCACAACAGAAGATTCAAGCCCTTTCAAATCCTGAAAGGCTAGTTTCTAAGAAGGTTGGAAGGTCTAAAACCCCAATTCCTACATTTTCTGCATCAGGCAGCAACTCACCCAAACATTCATCTAATCAAGAGTCACCTTTTTCATCATCTTCATTTCAAGAACCTAACTGTCAAGAGCAGTCTTTAGAGTCTGTTACTTTTCCATTATCTACTATAATTTTCAACCTAAACCTATAACTACATTACCACCTCATTCAGGTTCTACATCTGTTGGTAATCAAGGTTCAATAAATTTGGGAGCAAACATGGCAACTCCTGCATTCTTGACAAATAGGTATGTACCTCTTCAACTGCCACAACCATTGAATCAAATGCCACAATAATACCTCAATATTCTTCCTCGTTTTATAGGGGAAGATGAACAAACAACAGAGAATCATGTATCATTATTTTGTAATTTTGTAGAAAACCTAAATGTTAAACAAATTAATTGTTGTGCTAAGACTTTTTATTCAATCCTTGGATGGAGAAGCAAGGAAATGGTTTAAAGGGCTTCCCAATAACTCTATTCCTTCTTGGGAAGAGATGGAATGTCTATTCAACCAGAGATGGGGAGAAAAAAGAGACCATGGGTATTCACTAATAGAGTTTAATGCTATAAAGAAGAAATCTGATGAAACTGTAGTTGAATTTGTCAGAAGATTTAATAAATTGTACAATAGTTTTCCAGTGGAGATTAAGCCCCCTCCTACTAGTGCAAAAATAAATTTTGCAAGGGCATTTGAGTCAAATTTTGGATTCACATTAAGGGAAAGAAGATCCCAACCCTTGATCAGATCCAAACATATGCATCAGAGATAGAAGTAAATCTGGTGGCTGCAGGCAAAGCACCAAAGACACAGCCTATCCAAGACAAGGGAAAGGCAAAGATAGAATCCTCTCAAAGTCAAACATTAGAGGATATGAGTAATGTAATTAAGCTTTGTCAGATAAATTGAATAAGTTAGAGTTGAAAAATAAGAATTCTTAGAGAAAAACACAATATAATAAGAACTTTAATCCCCAATACAGAAGATAGCCTTTGCAAATCTTGCAAAAGGAAAGAAAACATCAAGATCAGATTCAAGCACCATTGTATATAGAGGCAGATCCTGGAGAAGTACTAGAGCACCCTAGGGATCATGAAGATCAAATTTCTATGTTATATTTAGTAGATGAAGATGAACTTGGTATTGAAGGAAAAGAGTATGAATATGCCGAAACAGATTCCATTTATGATGAAAATAAAACTGATGAATATTGGAAGCAATTCAATAATTTTATGCAGGCAGAACTACATAAGAAATATGACTTGAGATCAAGGAAAAGATCAAGAAGTCAAGAAAATGGAAGTGAGCAGCAAGTTCTAACTTCCTCACCAGAGGCGACTCCACAATAATCTCAGCCTGCAAAACAAGTAAATAAAGGAAAGAAACAACATAATCCAAATGGCAAGACACAAATACTTCAAGGTGAGCCTTCTCAAGACCAAAGTGAAAAAATTCCTTTGGAGAAACTTGTTTCAATTCCCCAAGTAATTTCAATCATGAAGAAATGAGAAGATGAAAATGAAAAGAATGCTAAACAAGGTCATTTGTTTAGTCTTACTAAAGAGTTGGAAAAGGTAAGAATTCAAGTTCCCCTTACAGAACTAGCAAAAACACCAGTTTATCAAAGGTAGATTACTGAGTTTATTAATTTAAAAGAGAATGTGAATATAAATGACACTGTAAATCTACAGGAAGATAAACCAGTAGTGGTTTTTGGTCCACATGTAGAGGAAGTAGATCCTTCAACACCTCCTTTTTATGTTTCCTTATTGATCCATGATTTCCTCCTGCATAGTTGTATGTTTTATTCAGTAGCTTCACACAATCTTATGCCATTTTCAATGATAAAGCAACTAAATCTACAAGTTACCAAACCTTATAGAGACCTGTGCTCTTTTGATTCAAACAAAGTCAAGTGTCTAGGGGTCATTAAGGATCTGGTAGTGTCACTAGCCCAAATCCCAGCTATGAGCTTGGTCATGGATGTAGTAGTAGTAGATATCCCTGCTAGATTTGGAATGCTACTATCTAGGTCATGGGGGGATAAATTGGGTGGTGTTCTAAAACTAGATTTTACATATGTTGTCATACCTACTTTTTGTGGGGAAGAGAGGAGATTGTACAGAGAAACTAGATTTGTAAAAACAATTACAAAAAATGGAGCAAGTAATTCACCTGTATATATCCATGAGAAATATGAATTTGCTTGTTTCATGCTGCATGATAATGCAGAGATGGTTGAAGATAATCAGAAGCAGCTTACTTTAGCCAATGTAATTACATAGCTGTAAACTGAAGGAGTGTGGAAATGCTTCTTTGATGAAGCCTATTCCAAGGAAGGAATAGGTGCTAGTTTTCTTCTAATTGCACCTGGAGGTAATATCTTCCCTTCTTCCTTTAAATTGGAGTTCGAAGCAAAAAACAATGTAGCAGAATATGAGTCCTTGGTTATTGCTCTTAAAACAACTAAACATATGGGAATTAAGTCAATTTATGCTTTTGGAGATTCAGAGCTGATTATCAAACAAATAAAAAAGCACTGCCGCACAAAACACCCTAGGCTTAGGGCATACAGAAATGAAGTATGGGATTTGGTTGAGAACTTTTTCAAAGCTTTTAACATTCAATTTATTCCGAGGGATGGGAACAGATTAGCAGATTCATTAGCTGTGGCTGCTATTACTTTCAAGCCTCCTATTAATCCAAGACTAAGATATGAGGTTGAAATGAGGCACAAACCTTCTGCTCTTGATAATGTTAAATATTGGCAAGTTTTTAAAGATGATTAGAAGATTAAATAATTTTTTACTATGGTTGAAGAGTTTCAGGGCACAGAAATTGATCAGGATGAAGATGAAATAGTAGAATTCGCAAAAGTTAGTAGTTTAAAAGACTCAATAGCTAATCAAAAAAAAATTCAATTGAAAGATAATATTCTGCCAAAGGGACTTGTCCCCCTTGAAAGGCTTTTTAGCCCCAATGATGTGGTTGTTGACTCAGGGAAAATTTCATAGGATGAACACATTTAGGATCATAACATTGGAACTCAAGAGGAACCCAGGCTAGTAAAATTATTCAGTGGAGTTTCACCTAATTATCAAGAGAGATATATTAAACTTTTCAAGGACTATGTTGATGTCTTTGCATGGTCCTACGAGGATCTCAAAACATACAATGTAAATATTATTCAGCACAAGATCCCCTTGAAGGAGGGAATTAGACCCTTTAAACATAAGCTTAGACAGATAAATCGTATGCGTCTACCATCAATTGAAAAAGAGGTCAAAAAGTTGCTTGATGCCAAAATAATAGTTCCACTCAGGTACTCCGATTGGGTGGTTAATTTAGTGCCTGTAAGAAAGAAAAATGGAGAGATAAGGTTATGTGTGGACTTCAGAAATCTCAACAAGGCTTCCTTGAAAGATAATTATCCATTGCCTAAAATGGATCATGTGCTGCAAAAGGTAACAAGATCTTTTAGAATGTCAATGCTAAATGGATTCTACGGGTATAACCAGGTGGCTATGGGTAGAGAAGATCAAAAGAAGACAACATTCACAACTCCCTGGGGAACATTTATGTATGCCAAAATGCCTTTTGGATTGATGAACGCAGGTGCTACATTTCAGAGGGCTATGGACATTGCTTTTGTGGGAGATAAGTTTGTAGTAATATATTTGGATGATATCACTATTTTCTCAAAGTCTGATGAAGAACATCTAGACCATCTGAAAAAGACTTTTGAAAAATGTAGAAAATTTGGGCTTTCCTTAAATCCCAAGAAATCCATTTTTGCTCTGGAAGAGGGCAACTGTTGGGGCACATTGTTTCTAGAGATGGAGTGAAGATTGATCCAGCAAGAGTACAAGCTGTGCAAAAAATACCACTGCCTAGGAGTAAAAAGGATATTCAAAAGTTTCTGGAAAAAATAAACTTCTTGAGGAGATTTATGTCCAATTATGCAGAAATTGTAAAAGAAATTACCAATACGCTGAAGAAAGAGAATGAAGTGCATTGGACCAGGGAAGCTAGAGAATCATTTTCCAAGATTAAAGAAGTATTATAGGAAGCTCCAGTCCTAATCAGCCCTTATTATCAAAATCCTTTCCAAGTTTTTTTATTTGCATCACCGAGTTCAATAACTTTTGTCTTGTTGTAGAAGAATGATGAAGAGAGGGAGCAGCCTGTTGCATTCTTTAGCAAGATTCTCAGGGATGCTGAGCTAAAGTATAATATTCTTCAAAAGTAGGGGTATCCTTTGGTAAAATCCCTAAAATCCTTTAGAACTTATGTGTTCAGTCATAGATCATTGCTTATGTGCCAAATGTTGCAGTAAAAGATGTATTAGTACAGGGAGATGTAGAAGGCAAAAGAGG
Organism: Pinus tabuliformis; assembly: GCA_031772625.1. NCBI lineage: Eukaryota > Viridiplantae > Streptophyta > Pinopsida > Pinales > Pinaceae > Pinus > Pinus tabuliformis. The sequence continues at coordinate 359,348,807 of CM062815.1, read as the reverse complement.
AAAATTGATAGCCAAGATCCAAGAGTATGACTTGGACATAAAACCCACAAAGTTGGTGAAAGGGCAAGGATTGGAAAAATTTTTGACAAAGTCGAACTTTCAAGCATTGGGAATTAAGTTGATGACACCTGTGGATGAAGAAACAACTGAAGAAAATGAAGGAAAGCCAGATCTAGGTAGGAAGATCAAGTATAAATTTTTATGTTCGGAATGCTAGAAGCATATAATCCATTATTTGTGTTTTCTCTCTTGTCCCCAATCCTTGGATAGAACAAAGTATAGAGCATTAAAGATCAAAGCACAACCATATGTGATTATGGAAGGCAGATTATACTGGAAGGATCCTGTAGGAATCTTGTTGCCATGTTTAAAATAAGATGAGTTTACAGAGGCAATCAAAGATCATCATGAGGGGTTATATGGAGGACATTAAAGTTGGAAAGTTACTGCACATAAAATCCTTCAGACATGATTTTATTGGCCTACTTTATTTGGTGATACATATAAGTTTGTCAGAAGCTATCAGAAGTGTTAGCTTTTTGCTGAGAAGAAGAGGTTAGCTCCCTTGTCTTTGATCCGAGTCTTCATAGAGGAACCATTCAACCAATGGGGATTTGACATTGTTGGAGAGATTAACCCACCTTCAAGTGGACAGCACAAGTGGGTTCTCACAGCTACTGATTACTTCACCAAGTTGGTAGAAGCTATACCTACTATAAGAGAAAATGATTAGGTGGTGATGACGTTTTTAGAGGAGAATATTTTCAGCATATTTGGATGCCCCATCAAAATCATAACAGACAATGCTCAAGTCTTCAATTCAAGCAATTTTATTGCTTTTTGTCAAAAGTATAATTTTATTTTGTCCCATTCAACAGCTTATCATCCGCAGGGAAATGGATTAGCCGAATCTACTAACAAAACTTTGATGAAGATCCTTAAGAAAACTATTGCAGAGAACCAAAAAGACTGGGATTCTAAGTTAAAGTTTGCTCTATGGGCTGCTAGAGTGACTACAAGAAGGTCTACAGGAAAATCACCTTTTGAATTAGTATATGGAACTCAGGCTCTATTTCCAAGTCAACTTGTGAAGCCTGTGATTGCAATGATTCAGGAGGCGAAAGAAGAACCCAATGCTTTGATAAGAAGAATGAATAAAGTAGTGGAGCTAAGTGAGAACAGGGACAAGGTAAGAGACAACTTGATTATGTATCAATCAAAGATGAAAAGTATTTTTGACAAAAAAGCCAAGGAGATTGACTTTAAAGTTGCAGACCTAGTATTAAGATGGGATACCAGAAGAGAAGATAAGGGTAAGCATGGGAAGTTTGATCCTCTCTGGTATGGCCCTTTTAGAATTGTTGAAGCAAGGTCCAATAACACTTTCCTTCTTGAGAATCTTGATGGTGAAACTCTACAACTGCCTGTCAATGGGCAGTACCTCAAGCATTACTTCAAGTTCTGAAGCATAAGCATCTTATCATTGTAGATACTGGAGTGAAATCAATGTACAAATTCCATAGAATTTAATTTGATTAAGCAATATATGACTCCATTCCTGAGGTGAAGACACTAATCTATGGTTTTTAGTGCTTCTGTGGCAAAAGCATTATCCCCAGGTGGAGCCAGATGTTGTAGCATCCATTGTCCATTGTTTTTTTTTTTGTGTAAATAAGCTTTTGTATTAACAAGTGTAACATATAGTACAAAACTTCTGCCGAAGCAAATTACTGGCTACATAGCAGCCCTTACTCGATAGCAACAGAGTGAAATAGGAAGAGAGAACTATAGTAGACATATAGAACCTAGTGTTGCCGAGGAGTACACCACGCAGGGTGACTTGGGCCAAAAAACTGACTATCACAGAGCTGGAAAAACAGTAACAGAAAAATATAACAGAGTCCAACAAAGGGACATGGAAGACTAATCAGAGTTGTTGGGAGGGGCTGCATGCGCCTCACTGTGCCTGGAAGCCTTAGCCTGGTGAACGCACGACGGACCTCCCTTCTGCGGATCAGCGGGCTTGCTGTCCTGCTCAATAACTTTCCGGAGGAGTTTGATCAGAACAGAGAGCTTTTTGCTAATTGAATCCATCTCCTCATGCAGTGCGCAGAGTTTAAACTCGCTGCTCTCGACCACTGCCCTGTGGTCCTTCGTCATCGTGGCTGCAAACTGCTGGAGCGTGCGAAGCTGGTCCGCCTGTTCCCCCTGAACGTCCATTGCCTTTGCCAAGATGGTCTTCATGCGCCATGATTCTGCCTGAGTACGGACGAATTGGGTTGCTCTAGTGCTAGGCGTTCCAGGGTCATGCAACCAGTCGACTTCTTAGCTGAGTTGATGATCAGAGAGCTTGGCTTCCTCTTCCTGCGCAGAGGCCTCCAAATCTATGATTTTCCGCTTATTCCTCTGAGATGTTCGTCGCTCGAACAAATCTCGGGCCGTCTGCAAATCTCTGTTTGCTGACTGGTTTCGGCTTCTCTCGCCCGCCATGAGAAACCTTTCATGACTGATACTCTCCTGAACACTAATGCAAAGATGGAGTCTCTGCTTCCTAAGCGCATAAAACATGATGCTCCAAGAGAGTGCAGGAGCAATTATATAGAATTGGCGGGGAGGTTTCGGGCAGGGGAGTGGATCGCGGCGTGCTCATTGCCTGTCCGATCACCATAAATGTAGTTGTGCGAAAAATTGGAGGGGCTTTTCATTGATTGGGAATGTTTGCCTTCGCCACCTCCTGCTCGGTCTTGAGCATGCCATGTGTCCCTCCGTCCAGCGCTTCTGCGGCGGCCTATGTCATCCTGGATCATGAACCTGTACAAATCCCTGTAACCTGCTATGCTCATTAATGCCCTCAACCCTCTTGTCCTGCAGTAGTTGTTAGGAGTTGATGGCACCAGTCCTGTCGGCCTATCCATATACTTATGAAAGTTTGTTAATCGGATTGCCGACCTGCCCTTTCCGCAACCGCTAAATCTAATCGAGTGAGTTGAGAGCATCGGTCTTTTAAATGATGATTTTCCACCATCTGCCAACAATTGTCCACCATTCCAGCTGGGTGTTCGATCCCGTGGTTAGCCAAGTGGTCGGCGACCGAGTTTGCCTTTCTCCTTACCGCTTGGAAGATGAGGCCTTTCATTCCTCCAAGCAGTTTCCCGATACTGTCTGTGACCATGGACAGGCGCCAGTGCTTAGTTACTTTGCTTATTGGAGTGCCCCCGTATATTTTCTTTGCCACTGCTATGGCAATCTCAGAGTCTCCCTCAATTACTGCGTTTTCTGTTTGGTTTCTATGGAGGATTTTTAACCCCTTTTCCATTGCTGCGAATTCCATTTCGTTATTGGTGCCCTCACCCAACACTTTGCTGTATATATGGAGAATTTCGCCTGACTTTTTTCGGATGATGCCTCCTATACCAGCTGGGCCCAGGTTTCCTTTCGAGGCCCCGTCGAAATTTAACTTCAGAAAACCTTCAGGGGGCCGAGTCCATCCTTTTAGTGTACTGTTGATGTTCTGTTGTTTGGCCTGGGGGACGAGACTTTGGTCGGTGCAAATGTTGAAGGAATTTAGGATTCTTTGGTCCTCCGGCGAGATTCGGCTGGCTGGGTCGGCTTTACTTTTTACCAGGATTAATTGGCAGATGTTCTGAAATAAGATAATTCTCAAATGTTCAAAATTCCTGTGTTCGCTTTGAAAAATCCTTCTGTTTCTTTCTTTCCACAATGTCCAAGTAATAAAACCTGGTAGAACTTTCCATATATTGTTGATTTGAGGATTTTCTGAATATTTGCTTGGCCAATTGTTAATGGTGTTATGGATGGAGTCCAAGTCTCTGCTGTTTTGCTTCATGATAGCTTCTATCTCTTTCCAAATGTGGTTTGCCCACTCGCAGGTATTGAATAATTGGTTCATGGTTTCTGCGGCTTGGTTGCACATAGGGCAAAAAGAAGGACCTTCAAAGCCCTTTTTCTGCAGGGTTTCCCAAGTGAGGGTCTTTCGCCGCATGAGAAGCCATAGAAAAGTTTGAATTTTTGGCCAAAAGAGGGGATCCCAAACCTTGTTGAACCATGATGCGTCCTCCCCCTGCTCTGAGAATTCCATCTGCCTTCTGGCTTCTTTAAAGTTGCCATTGCCCTTCAACCCCCATCTTAGCTTGTCCTCATCTGTGGTTATTCTGATTTTTCGTTTGTTTAAGATTAGGAGCAGGTTTTGAAGGTTATTATTTTCTTCATTTGGGCTTTCTGCGTCTGGGAGGGACCATTCTCTCCATTCCTGGTCCTGGATATCGAGGTTCCAGTATTGATGAACAGAGTGCTTTCCCCTGTTCTGACAGTTAATTTTGTACGCTTCAAGATCTGGGTTTTCAAGCTTTGGGTGCTGTTGCCAGGAGTCTTCCCAAAAGAGGGCAGATTTCCCATTATGGATCTCCCAAAAACTGTGTTCTTGAATTAGATTTCTGTTCTTTTTTGCCAAATTCCAAATTGGGGAACCTTCTGGCAGTTCCTGAAGTCTTATGAGGTCCTGGTCTCTGCAGTTAGGAGTGTATTTCTCCTTCCAATGTCTGGCCCAGGGGAGGTTGGTCTCCTTCAGCCAGCGCCACCACAGCTTCACTCCACCAGTTTTGTTGCTAATGTCGGGGTCAATTAGGTTTAAACCTCCAGCTAGTTTCGATTTACAGACCTTATCCCAGGCCACGAGAGCCCATTTCCTCTTCTCTGCGCTGCCACTCCATAAAAAGGATCTTTGAATGGATCGGATTTTCTGCAGGATGGCTTTAGGCGCCGGGAGGATAGAAAGCATATACTGAGGGATGGCCTGCAGAATGGCTTTAGTTAAAACTAGGCGTCCCGCAAAATTAAGAGCCCTGTGTGTCCAATGTTTGCATCTTTTTTCCATGTTTGCTATGAGCCTTTCCCAATGAAACTTTTGCCATGGCTTGGTGGTGAGCGGGGCTCCCAGGTACTTCGAGGGTAGAGAACCTTTTCGAAAGCCTAGGATGCTGGTAAGATGGTTCTGAATTGAAACATGAGTATTAAAGAAAAAAATAGTCGATTTGGAGTGGTTTATGTCCATACCTGATGCCATGCTGAATAGAGATAAGATGGATTTGAAAGCCTTGGCATCTTTGACAGTTGGAGAGCCATGCAGCATAGTATCATCGGCAAACTGCTGGTGAGTAGTTGCAGGGGTGGAGGGGAAAGGGCGCAATCCATTAATTTTCCCTTCTGCTTTGGCTCTGTGAATATATCTGCTAAGCCCTTCCATGAGGATCACAAAAAGGAAGGGGGACAGCGGGTCTCCTTGCCTTATGCCGCGGGAAGGAGAGAAGGGGGTCGAGGGGGATCCATTAACCAAAATAGAGAAATTTGTTGACTTGATAAGAGCGAGAATCCATTTGATCCACCGAATGTCGAAACCAAAAGCACTTAAGGTGGCCTCCAGGTAATTCCAATTCACTTTGTCGAAAGCTTTTGAAAGGTCGAGCTGAATCATCATACCAGGGATTTTTCTGGATTGCAAAGTATGTATCATCTCCTGAGCCGAGAGGATGTTGTCCAGAATTTGTCTGCCTTCCACGAAGCCTGATTGCTCCTCCGAGATGATGTCAGGGAGGATTGGTTTAAGTCTGTTAGCGATGACCTTAGAGATGATTTTATAAATCACGTTGCACAGAGCTATGGGGCGAAACTTTTCCGGAGTTCGGGCTTCCTCTTCTTTGGGGATTAGGGCTAGGAAAGTAGAGTTTAGGGCTTTAAGAATTGAGCCAGATCATCTTGAATCTTCAACTACTTCCCAGATCTCTGTTTTGACTGTTTTCCAACAAGCTTTGTAGAAGTTTATAGTAAAACCATCTGGTCCCAGTGCTTTATCATTTGGCATGTCTTTAACAGCCTCCTCCACCTCCTCCATTGAGATCTTTCTTAACAAAGAGGCATTTTGTGCTGGAGTAATGATTTGGGGTATGGTCTGTATTATTTCCTCTCTGGCTTCCGATCGATCTTCTTGAGATTCCTGGGCAATTTGCTTAAAGTGACTAGTAAGCAAAGTTGAGATCTCATTGTGGTTTTGAATAACTTCTCTAGATGCATTGGTAAGCTTAAGGATTTTATTAGTCCCCCTGTAATCCATCGTCGATCTATGGAAGAACTTTGTCTTTTGCTCTCCCTCCTTCAACCATTGGATGCGAGAGTTTTGCTTCCAAAGGATTTCTTCCTATTACTGCCATTTCTGCATTAGGATCTTTTCCTGTTCATTTGAGTCCTCCCTGTTAATCCCCGAAGCCCAGTCTTTATGAATTTGACTTAGTTGGTCTTCTATATTGTGCTTTTCCTGGAAAATATTACCAAACTCGGTTGCATTCCAATCCTTGATTTTGTGTTTGATGTGCTTTAGTTTGGACTGGAGTTTAAACATTTTGGTCCCCCTTATATTACTGGGCTCTTCCCACCATTTTTTCAACAGATCTGGAAAATTTGGGTGAGTTAGCCAGAATTTCTCAAATCTGAAAGGCCTGTTTTTGGGGGTCTCTAGAAAGGCAGCTTCCAGGGCGATGGGCCAGTGGTCTGATCCCCCACTGGGGAGGATATCAGAGTCAACTGTTGTTCCTTCCAGTAAGATGTTTTCTGAGATCAAAAAACGGTCAAGGCGAGAGGCTATCCTATTTTCTCCTCCTCTTCGGTTATTCCAAGTGAAGAGCCCATTTTTTGGGGGGATGTCGACCAGTTGGGTGGATTCCATGAAGTCAATAAAGAGTTCTGAGTCTTTATTCAGTCGCCTAAGGCCTCCTTTTTTTTCCAGGAGGGAGGTAATCATGTTGAAATCCCCTCCCATTATGATCTTTGAATGTTGGTATCTTAGCTTTAACTTCATTAGCGAGTTCAGGAAAGAAATTTTATCTTCTAAACGTTGTGGCCCATAGACATTTATACAGAGGTAGGTTTCAGAATTACCTGTTAATTGAAATTATGTGGCAATGTATGATCTGGTAGCTTCCATAGAGGTGATTTCGATTACTCTGGAGTCCCAGAGGGTTGCAATGCCTCCTTCCCATCCTTGACTGGCTATGTCTATATATTTGATAGTTTTTCCTAGGCTTTTGGTGATGTTCTCCAGCTAATTAGTGGCACACTTTGTTTCCTGAATGAGCATAATGTCTGGCTTTTCCTGTTGTAACTTCCTCCTGAGAAGTCTTTGTTTGACTTGGTTGTTGAGCCCTCTTGTATTCCAGGAGATGATTTTCATTAATAATGATGAGGTTATTGGTAGGACGGGAAGGCGTGTAAAGCCTTCATTTTGCCTGAATTGATCATTAGGATACCCAAATCATGAAGAACCTCTCCATTTGTCCTTCGGCCTCTTCTCTTGTTTTGTTTCCGTCCTAATGAGTGAAGAAAAAGGCTTTTAGATTGGTTACCTATGCCTTTCATGATTCATAATCTTTTCTTTTGCTTATCTAGCTCCACTTGTTGTCTTGCTATGAAGAGGTCGCTGATCTTCTTTATTTCTTCCTCCGGGATATTTTCCAGCCCTTGTGTTCTCCAGTGCTTTTCCATGTCTGGCAGATTTACCCCTTCTTTTTCTAGAACTTCATTGAGTTCTAGATCTTTGCTTCCCCCATCGCTGGTTAGCATGTCTGTGTCTTCATCTCGTTCATCTGCTACTTCATGCGTTTGTACTTCTGTATTTTCAGTGGTTTCCTCTGCATCCGTTGATGTGTGGTCTGTCATATTTTTTTGAGGAGCTTCTGGTAGCTTTGTCTCTTTGTTGTTACCTTCCGAGTCTGCTTCTGAGTCCAGAATGCTGAAGGGGTTGAGGGTTTTGCTGGGATCTGTCACTGCTTTGTTTATTCTTTTCCTGTAGGCCCTTTGTCTTGATTTTGGCTTTTTAAAAACCTCCTGGTTCTTGGCTGGTTGCTTAAGCTTGGCATCTTCCACTGGTTTGTTTAATGGGCATTCCCTGACAAGGTGACCATGTTCATGACATTTCCTACACTGGAAGGGGATCTGTTCATAGTCGATGGATTGAAAGTAATCTTCATCTCTGAACTCTAGCCACAGTCCTTCATGTAAGGCACCTGAGACATCCATTTCGACGCAGATCCTGGCACAGGAAGTGTACTTCCTTTGCATCGTTGCCTCCGAGGCTTTAATGAAGGTGCCAAGTCAGTCTCCTATGCGCTTTAGGGTCGCTAGGCCCCAGTAATCGATAGGTAATGAGAAGAGGCGGATCCACACAGGGACTTGGGTGAAGGTTTCCTTTTCAGGCATGAAGTTCGCCTTCCATGGCCTCATGTAGAGGCCTGCTGATGAAAGGAAGTAAGGCCCTCCATCGAAGACCCTATCTTTGTCTTCTAGGTTAGAAAAGACAACAGTAAAAAAACCTTTAGCTCCAAGATGTAGTTTGACATCACCTTTTGGTCGCCAGTGCTGCTTGATCCATTGACAGAGAGCTCTTTCTGTTGGCCACAGTCCCATAAACTTACATATGATTGCATGCTCCATCATGTGGTCTCTGTAGGCCTGGATGTCTGGATCTGAGAAGACCACACGGAGGGCTTCCTTCTTTTTGGGTTTGCAGACTCCTTGCAGGGTATTTTTGGGGCTGAGGTGGGAAGCTTCCGTTTTATCCTCATTTTCTATAGGGCGTTTTCCCTCCCTATGTTCCTTTTCTTCATCTGACGGAGCGATTATTGGATCTGAACTGTTTTGGCCTGCTTTCAGTTTGTTCCCGTGCTTCTCCTGTCTGTCACTGACTTTTACTGGCATCTCTGATCCGTGATTTGGATCTTTCTGCCCCTGGGTTTCTCTTCCGCTGCTTGTCCCAGAGCTGTCTTTTCGGGCTTCATACCCAGAGATATTGAAACCTTCATGTGCTTTGTGTTTCTGCATGACTATTTCCCTGTAAGTTGGGGTCCCAGTGGACCCCCCGTCTGCCATTTGTCGGGCCAGTACACGGCCTCTGAGAAGAAGATCAACTAATCGGTCTCTGTGCGCTGCCAGAACTGTTGGTGAACCTGTTCAGATCAGTGCTAAACCCTAGGTGCAGGGTTTTCCTCGCGTTAGCTACCTTTCTCTCATTTTCATTTGTCCATTGTTATTTAAGCTTTATTTTCAATTTTATTACAAAATGGAAGAAATATCAAAAACAAAATATGAAAGGAATTGTTGATTGTATATTTTCAATGGTTTTGAAAGTGTCAAACCCACGAGAAGATCTAAGCTGCCCAATCAACAGGCCACAGATCCAATGAAAATCACATCATTAACTAGAATGGGTTCATTTTAGAGATTGGACGCGACGGTGTATCAAACACAATTTAAATTTGCTGAAGTCCGGGCTAATCTCAGCCATCCATCGAAAGAGGCGGGATCTATCAGATATCGAGTCACAATATCGAGTCGGAAAGTGATCAATTTTCATCTTTTGATCGAACCCGATAAATCATCAAATTCAGTTTTATTTCCTATCATGTCCGGAGATCGGGTCGAAAAAGTCATTGGGTTCAGTCCTTAATATCGAACTCAGTGAATTATTAAATACAGTTTATGTCCTATTGGGTCCAGAGGTTGGCTCGAAAAATTCATTGGGTTTAGTCCTTAATATCGTACCTGATGAATTATTAAATACAGTTTTATGTCCTATCAGGTCCGTAAGGGAGTCAAAGGCGCATTGAAAAGGCGGATGCGACAGGTTTTATGAACCAGTGTTAATTCTTTTTAAGTTCTGTGGGCCCATCATCATTTAAGTGTCATACAAGTTCGACAAGCGCGATCAAGCGATAGTTTGATAAGTCCTTTAAGGCACGTTGTGGGGAAGCAATAAGCACAAAGGTTAATAAGAGCTTGACCCCCGTAGTTGACCGTGACATTAGCACAGTTGACCAAAATGTGCAACCAGGAATCACCGCAGGGGTTCAACCTCGTTGATGCTCTCACACACTCTTTACCCCCCGCAGTGCTCCCAAAGCTTTACGCCCTTCATCCACTGGTCTGTTATGGCTCAAGATACAATTTCAAACAGAGAACGGCCATAATATTCTAAGTTTCATTATTTCTTATTATTTTATGTTCTTTGAGGTGTCGTTTACCCTCTGTGTAATATTCTATAATGTTTTTTACTTTAGACAGTTATGGAAATAGTTAAGTAGTTTGACAGTTTTGGTGACTACCAACTGTCTCATAATGTATAAAAAAGGGAAAATTTAGAGAGAAGGGGTTGGAATTTTGGAGAACCTGGACACTAGGATACTGAATTCCTGATACAACTGTTGATTAATTAAAGTTTCAAAAGTTTTCCATACATTGTTGGGTACGCTTTTGTGACTTCTTTGTTATGTGTCATCTTATGTTTTCTTCCTTTAAGTATGGTAATGAAGCTTCGGGTCTTTATTTGCTTATGTAAATGAAGTTAAAATTTCTTAAAAGAGCGCTCCTATACTTGAAGTTCACACCTTTGCAATTCTTCTAAGTTACAGGTAGTAGTTTCTGTGTAAGACAACATATTATCTATAACTTCTCCAAGTGTCACAGATAGTAGATCCTGTGTAAAACAACATATTGTCTATGATCGATTCAATATTTCTTCATTCATCATTTATATTCAACAATCAAATGGTATTCTTATATTTTCTTTTCATTTAAGTATTGAGGGTCAAAAACCAAGTCTCCCAGGTCCTTCATTTAAGAACACAATATACAATCAAGTGACAAATAAGTGACAATAACTATAAACATTAATGTCTTAAGTACAATTTCTACACAACCAAGAAATTGGTTTCTTAAGGTACAACACTAACTACTTCAAAAATCCATGTTGTCTTCCATGTATCGTGCCTCAAGAAAGTGGTGGGGAATAATTGCGGAGTTCAAGAAAGTCTGCCAAAATTGGATGAGGAAGTCTCACTTTTGCTTCGACCAAAACATGTCCTTGATACTCGTGAAAGACATCTTTACAGCCACACGATCAAGGAAGTCCTCATCAAGTGGAAAGACACCTCTCTAGAATATGTGAGATGGTAACCAACCACCATTCTTCAATAGTTTCCGCAGCTTCATCCTTGAGGAAAAGGTTTCTTTTGATGGGGTAGGGCATATTAGGGTCCAACCCTAACCCCTTTATCTATGTAATAAGCCAAAAGGGCCTAGTTAGAGTCATAGTTAGTTAGAGATTCAATAAATCTGGTAAGCAGTTATCTACATTAATAATAATTTTAAGTGGTTGACCTGCATTATATAAAAGATACCACAATTAGTTATAAGTGGACCATAGTTAATAAATAAAGTGGTTAACCTTTGTTATGCAAGGGACCACTAGTAGTTAGGGTTGTGGATGTCATTAGATTATAAATAGTCTTAGATAGTAGGGGAAGGATCATCGAGTCTTATTATAATTGAGCTCTTCTCTATTGGAGGTTTCCCCCTCGAAGAGGCAAGTGAACATTGTATTATTCTTCTGAATAATAAAATATCTTTGTAGCTTGTCTCATTTCATGTGATATTTCTTTGTTTCAGGCTATATTGTCTCGCATTGTTGGTATTCTGGTTTTGTCATAGGTCAAGAGAAAAACATTATACCAATGAAAAAAAATCCAAGAAACACTACCACCTCCAAGAGAAGAGAGAGAAAATACAAAAATGAATATCAGAGAGAGAGAGAGAGAGAGAGAAACTAGTGTGCTCCTATCCTCACATCCCTAACATTAGATAATGATGAATAAAATAATGAAAGGACTATGTTATGAAGCATGTACCTTAAAATTGATAAGAATTCAATGATTATAGTCCAGTTTGAGGGGCAAATGTCCTTTTACAATGAATTCAATACACAAGACAAGTTATGATGATCTTAAGGCTATGTCTCCTTGGTATGTATATAGGAGACAAAGGGTGCACTTATAATGAAAGGGTACAATAAAAGGTTCTAGTGAACCTCCAAATATATAATTAAAAACAAAAAACAAAAAAACAAAAAACAAAACAAAACAAAAAACAAAACAAAACAAAAAAAAACAAAAAAAACCAAACAAAACAAAAAAAAAAAACAAAAAAACAAAAACAAAAACAAAACAAAAAAAACAAAACAAAAAAAAAAAATAATGAATTCCTATTAAGGCCTTAATATAGAGGCCCAAGGGCCTCAATGTAGCCCCCCCTCTTTTTAAAAAGGGTTTTCCCTCGAAGCTTGTAATTGAGAGTGTTTCTACATGAACTACTCATTTTCCATGTAGCTTCTTCTAGAGGAATATTATCTAGGCTCTTGATTATGTATTCCATAATGGTTCTATTATGAAGAGATAGAGAACATTGATCCATAAATGGTTCAAGAATAAATTTCCTTTCTTCGTCTAATTCTAGAAGTTTTATTTGCATTCGCATAGTTTATCCTAAAACCTTTTTTTAGGAAACATACATGAAAAATATTGAATGTGAGAAGAAGACAAATCTAACTCATACGCCACTTTTCAAATCTTGTGAATAATCTTGGAGAGTCCATAAAATTTTGAAGCTAATTTTTTATTCTTCCTTTTCTTCAATGTAGATTGCTTATAAGGTTGTAGTCTTAGAAATATCCAATCACCTCCTCAAATTATCTTTCACTTCAATGTTGGTTTTCTTGTTATTTCATCCTATTTTGCATCATTTGAAAGTTTTCGTTAAGAATTCTCAATGTTTCTTTATTCTTCTCCATATGTGACTCTATTGATTGTACTTTGGACTCATCTTTCAAAAAGTATGAGATACTACAAGCTAGATATCCATGAAGGGCCTCAATTGGGGTCATTTTAGTAGATTTATGATAGGTATTATTATACCATAATTATTCCAAAGGAAGCCATTTCATCCATTGATATTTCTTATCTGAAGAATAACATTATAGATAACCTTCTAAACATTTTTTACTTTTTTTGGATGATATGTTGAACTTGTGGAAAATGTAACTAGTGTCGGTCTTCATAATGTAATTCAAATGTACTATTGAAATAATTGTTATAATCATTTATTACATTCATTATTATTATTTTATTTTCTAGTCAAAGAATGTTCTTCATGCTTCTAGGGCTTATTGATTCAAAATAAAATTTGTCGTGAGTCAAACAAATGTACTTGAGTCAAAGTCCCATTTGGACTATTTGTAAGAAAAAGAAAAATATTTTATTTTGAGTCAAAATGTCACCATAACACCAAGTTCACCCTAGGGGTAGTTATTCGACCTACTAGATGTGTATATATATAGAGAGAAATTTGACCACTTTGGAGGTCATTCATTGATCAGGTGCTCAAGTTTATGCTCAAAAATAAAAGTGTCATAATCTTATCAAACTCAGATTTAGATCTAAGAGCTCATCATTCTGAATCCAACGGTGTGAACGACACTCAAATCTGAGCTCGTATGCAGAAGTTAGAGCAAGTCAAAGTTCAAGTTTGACTTGCCCACATGGCAGGATTGCATGACGTGGCAAGTCCTTCAGCAAATGAGGCAGCACCAAGTGGCAGCCCTCCATTATCCCCCTCATATCACAAATTGCAATTCGCAGGTGGAAAGGCGTTACAAATTGACCCCGACATGTTCAGGGTTGTGATGTGATAAGTCCATCGCAAATCGCAATCACAGATCGGTGAGGGGAGAACAGGTCATAATCGACCCCCGATAGTTACCAAGTTGCAATGCGATAAATCATATATCACAAATCACATGTAGCAGGAAGAACAAGTCAACTTAAGATTGTTGTTGGTTATCTACCAAACTGAAAAAATGTGATAAAGTACCTGGACACGACGTGTTTATAAATTCCGATGAAAACTCTCGTCGAATACGCTGATATTGCAGTCGAAGTGTTCTACCGTTAACAAGACCTTCAACCTATTCAACTTCACCGATTGCGATTTGCGATGCGGCCGACAAGATATAGCCTGCGACACAGAGAAATTCTTGCCTAGTTAGAGGATTTTGGGGATAATTTGAAGAATTATGCTGGTTTTAGAGCATTTTATGGAATGAATAGTTGGAGAACTAGGAGAAGTCATAAATTCTTCAGTTCTTATCCAAATTGGATGCAAAAAGAGGTTAGATAGCCATTTTTGAGCATTCTGAACTCATTGAGAGAGGTTTCAGAGGCTTTTGAGCATTGTAAACACACCTTTGTTGTAATTTTGAGCATAATAGAGAGGCCCAAGAATTGGAAGTTGGACCAAGGAGATGTAGCCCAGGAGGGGTGAACTCCTCATCAAATCTCTATGTTTTGTGTTGTATTTGATGTTCTTTGTTGTTATTTTGTTGTTGTTCAGCATCTGTTTTATGTGAAATTGTTCATAACATTTACATAAGAAACTCTCATGGGAATGAGTTAATTAAGAAAACATGGTGAATCCTTAAGCACATGATAAGAAAATGATAAGCATCTTGGGTTTTATTCTAATTGGGGAATTAACACATAATTAATAATCTTCTCCATTTCAGATCAAGTTGGTATCAGAGCACTGGTTTTTCTTACTAGATTTTCTTGTGCAAAGAAGGAGTATTGTTTGCTAGTTTTATGTCATTCTGACAAGGTTAAAACTCAGAAGAGGAGAAGGGAAGTTGGTTGAAAGCCCTGTAGTTGGATCAAGGTGAAGAAGAGAAAGGTTGCCAAAGTCTTCTACACCAATACATCCTCAAGTTGCAAAAGTTACAGTTAAGACTCTAGAGACCATGTCTCGTGAAGGAGAACCTGTCATGACCGAAGATGAGAAGACTTTCAGAAAGGTTTTCTTCGATATGACAGAGATGGTGAAGGTCCTTTATGAAGAAAGGAATAGCAGGTTTCAAGGAGAAAGTTCCAAACCTCCCAAAGGAGAAGGCTCTTTAGGAGGAGGTAATGGAAAAGGAGGTGATAGGAATGGAGACAAGCCTCCACCCTCTCCACCATCTTTTTCATATTCTACTTCACAAACATCTTCACACTCTTTCACTAATACAACCCTTACTCATACTCATCATCATTCTGCAAAAGGAGTTGGTAAATCACCTTTTCTAAAGCTTGATGTTAAATTCGAGTTTCCTATGTACAATGGAGAAGTTAATGCAGAGAAGATGGATAACTGGAGCCGTCATTTGGAGGTGTATTGTAGAATTCAGAACCTTCAAGAGGATGATATCAAAATTCAGTTGGCTTCATTGAGAATGGAGGGTGTATCACTCATTTGGTGGGAAGAAAGGACTCAAGGTGATATCGAAAAAAATGGTAAGATCTCTATTACTTGGTCTGATTTCATTGCTATTATAAAAAGACAATTCTTCCCTTTATCCCATATGCAAAAAGCTATCATGAATTGGAAAAATTTCAAACAGTTAAAAGGTCAAAATGTGCAGGAGTATACTCAAGAGTTTAGGAGAAGAACTCTTATGCTAGGAGTAGACTTACAGTCACAAGATACTTTGCCGAAATACATAGGAGGTTTGCATAGCTATCTTCGACACACTGTTCTTTTGTTTAATCCCCTGAATCTTGATGAGGTTTGTGTTCAAGCTACACATATAGAAGCAAGAGGGAAAAATGTTCAAGAAGAAGGTAAGAAGAAGCCATTCCAGAGTGGTGAAAAAGGAAATAATTTAAAGGAAAGTAGAATAAAAATGCTTCTATTACGAAAGAAGGGGAGAAATTTGTGTGCAATAATTGTTCCAAAGAGGGCCATGATGAAGCACATTGCTAGAAGCTTCATCCTGAATTACGACCGAATAAATTTAACAACAAAGGGAAATAGAAGACCAACGTTGTTGTACAACAAGACTTGGGTTCGGACTCAGGAGATGAAACAAAAATCATAGCCAAAGTCACCAAGGGAAAGTCATGGAAAAAGAAAGCAAGGAGGTAGTCATGGCAAGCACTAGTGCAGCACATACCTACAATAGCATTTCTGTTAAAATTGGCAACTAAGGCCAAAATCCATGTGGGTCATCTTATTCATGGCAGCTGATATTTTTATTGGATCCCTCTCATCAAGAGGTGTAGGATTGATCTAAAGATCATCCGATTCTGATAAGTATTTATGAAGTTATGAATTTATTTATGTTATGAACAAATTGTTAAGTCGGCCAACAACTTATGTAGGCTCAAGAAGCCCAACAATCATGTCTATTTAACCTCTACGTTTTAGTATAAATAGAAGAGGACTTCAAGTCATTTTGACACACACTTGGATCTCTTCCTCTCTATTTGTCTTTGGGTTTTAGTAGGAGGAGAGATCCTAAGGAAAAGCCGGAAAGTCAGAAAAGCCGGAACTGCCAAAAAAGCTGGAAAAGCCAGAACTGCCAGAAAAGCCGGAAAATCCAGAAAAGCTGGAACTGTCAAAAAAGCCGAAAAAATCGAAACTACAGAAAAAGCTAGAAAAACTGGAACTGCTGGAAAAGCCGGAACTGCCGGAAAAGCCAGAAAAGCTGGAACTACCGAAACTGCTAGAAAAGCTAGAACTACTGGAAAATCCAGAAACGCAAGAAAAGCCGGAAATATCGGAAAAGCTAGAAAATCTAGAAAAGCCAGAAATACCGGAACTGTCGGAACTGCCAGAAAAGCCGGAACTACCAGGAACTGCCGAAACAGCCGGAGCATCTGTCTCCGAAGGAAGGCAGCATGATGTATGAGATCATGGGTAGCATAATAAGCAGCATGATGATATGAGCATGGGCAACATAATGATGAATGAGATCATGAGCATGGGAAGCTTGATGATTAATAAGGCCATGGAAGATGCAGCATGATGAGCAGCATGAAGATGAGAGCAGCTCAGTCATCAAGGTTCAACACATGTGACAATACAGCAAGGTGTCACACGGTAATGTGCAACAAATAGACGAGATGCAGCACTATGATAGGTGAACGAGTCACCTTAGAGAATCAGTTGAAGCAATATGTCTTCAACTGATCTCATGCCGATATCAAAAGTCAAAGTGATTGACTTCTATTGTAAATGTACTATCTCTCTCACTTTCTCTGCTGAACTTTGAAGAACATAAAAGAAGAATTGATCAAGGGTTTCCCCACAATGGGGTTTGTCCCTGGCTAGCGCCACATATTGTGTCCTCTTGTTTTGGCTTGTCTTCTACGATTTATATTTATGTTCTATCTGCAGTTTACTTTATGCTGATGTGATTGCTAATGTGGAAAAGAAATTGAAATAAATTTCTCTAGCATAGAACATAACTAAAATTAACAATTTCAAATGAGGAAATTCGAATTGAGTTGTTCCACATCTGAGTTATTTCCAAACACACAAAAATCAATACGTTGTTTGACAGTGGATCTCAAGTAAATTTAATATTTTCAAATTTGATCAAGAACTTAAATATGGAAATGGTGCCTAATCATAAACCGTATCCGTTGGGATGGATAACCAAGGATGCCAATTTGTAGGTAACACTGAAATGCGTTTTCAGGTTTGCAATCATTGCCAATTTTGTTGATGAAGTCGAATTAGACGTTGTGCCACTAGACATTTCTTGAACTGTGTTGGGAAGCCTGTATTTGCATGAAAGGAAGGTATTTTTCCATCGATTTGAGAACAAGTATCATTTGTTTAAAGACGGAGTGTAGTACATTGTAAGAGCCCATCGCAGAAAGATTAATATGTCTTTGGCAAGCGCAGGGCAAATGAAGTGACTGGTCAATTACAGCAAGAGTCTTGGGCTCCTTATGATCAAGCAGAAGAATGACACGGAGCAGGAATACTTTGTAGGTTTTGATGTAAAGCTGAAAGCTGAACTGGTTGATGTGGTAAATCAATATGGATATATGTTCCAAGAACCAAAAGGATTGCCACCGAAAATGGGAATTCAACATGAAATACAATGACAACAAGACTGTCCACTCCCGAACATTGGTTGTATTGAATGTCAATCCTAGAAAGTTTAGAAATTAAAAAACAAGTCTAGGAATTGTTAGATAAAGGAGTAATTGGTCCCTCTATTTCACCATGTGGTTCACCAATTTTTTTGGTACCCATGAAAGATGGAACCTGGCGCATGTGTGTAGATTATCGAGTTTTGAATAAAATTATCATAAAGAATTGACACCCATTGCCCAAAATAGATGATTTGCTAGATTAGTTGAAGAATGCAAAATATTTCACTAAATTAGACTTGAGAAGTGGATATCATCAAGTTAGAATAGCTAAGGAGGATATTTGGAAGACTACTTTTAAGACCAAACAAGGATTGTTTGAGTTGTTGGTTATGCCTTTCGGTCTTTGCAACACTCCATCTACATTCATGAGAGTTATGAATGATGTTTTAAGATCATTTCTTGATGAGTTTGTAGTTGTCTATTTAGATGATATTTGATATTCAGCAAATCACGAGAAGAGCATGTCAAGCATGTAAGGAAATTGTTGGATGACTTGAGAAAATAAAGGTTATTTATGAAGATGTCTAAATGTGAATTCGGAAAGACTTCCTTAGTGTACTTGGGCCACATAGTTGGAGGAGGTGAGCTGAAGATTGACCTGTCTAAAGTTTTGTTCATTCTGAATTGGCCAATACCCAAATCATTCACAGAAGTAAGGAGTTTTCTGGGAGCATCGTAGTGCTGGAGGAAGTTCATTGCCAATTTCTCTTCCATAGCAACTCAACTACATGCTTTGAGAAATGTGAAGGTTGTCTTCCAGTGGGGAGGAAAACAGAGAAAAGCATTTGATGCTTTTAAAAAAAAGGATCAGTTCAACCCTAGTTTTAGCATTGTCAGACTTGAAACAACCCTTTGAAATACAAATAGATGCAAGTGACTATGCCATGGGTGCAGTTCTTTTACAACATGGTAAGCCCATTTCATTTCATTTTGAATTTTTTAATGGTTTTGTTATTAGTTATCCTACATATGATAAAGAGATTTATGCATTGGTGCAAAGTGTGAAGAAATGGAAGCATTACTTGACGGGAAAAGAAACCATTATTCACATCGATCATCAACCTTTGCAATATCTTCGATCTCAAACAAAATTGCAGCAATCAAGGCACTTTCTTTAGATGGAACTTTTTACATCAATTCCACTTGGTAATTAGGTACAAGAAAGGTATTTATAACAAATTCGTTGATATGCTTTCTAGACAAATTGTTAATGCAGCCATTTTACTCAAGAATCATTATGTTTTGCCTGAAAGTTATGTTGAGCAATATGCACATGATGTTGACTTTAAAGAGGTATATTTAAACTTGAGTCAAGGCCACCAAGTTGAGGAATTAGACTACCATGTTCATGATAATATATTGTATCATTTGGGAAAACTTTGTGTTCCACGGGGAGAGAGAGTAAATGTCACAAGGGAAATACACACTTCTCTTATTGCTAGAAATTTCGGTGTAAGTAAAACAGTGGCAAATCTTCAGAGGTATTTTTATTTCCCTCGTATACTTGAAAGTGTGTCACGTTTTATTAGAGGTTGTTCATTGTGTGTAGTCAGTAAGCCTGGAAATACACACCACTTCTAGTACCTTCACATCCATGGGAGAGTGCTTCTATGGATTTTGTAGAAGGTCTTCCTTTATCACGAAAAGGTCATGATTATTTGTACGTAGTTGTGGATAGGTTCAGAAATATGTGCATATGTACTCCTTGTAAAAAACAAATTACAGTTGAACAAACATCTCAACTTTTCTTTCAAAATGTATCGGTTCATTTTGGATTACCTACTTCTATTGTAAGTGATAGTGATTCCCGATTTGTTTGGAATTTTTGGTCAAGTTTATGGAACTTGATGGACACCAAGTTTAAGAAGAGTACAACCTTCCATCCACAAATAGATGGTCAAACTAAAGTGGTTAGCGGGACAGTTATTCATTTGTTAAGATGATATTGTAGCAAACATCCTAAGTTGTGGGATGAACATTTGCATTATATTCAACATGCTTACAACCGAGCAAAACACTCTTCTACTCTAACTTCGCCTTTTGATGCATGTCTTGGTTATTTGCCTAAGTTTACTTTGGATTTTATCTTTGAGAAAGTTGTAGTTATAGATGGACATAGCGACATAGATAAAGCAAAGAAATTCCTTGAGCAAATTCAGTTCATTCACCAAATAGTTCAAGAACAACTAGAAAAGAGTCAAGGCAAGTATAAGGAAAGGCATGATAAGCATCATGTGGATCATCAGTTTCAAGTAGGTGATGAGGTTTGGCTCTACATTAGCAAGGAAAGGCTTCAAGGTGAAGGTAAAAAGCTTAAACCAATGTGTTATGGTCCATTTAAAATTCTGGAAAAGATTGGTAATAATGCTTTCAAGCTTGATTTGCCTTCATATCTGAAAATTTATTCCGTTGTTAATGTTGAAAATTTGAGATTTTATGAGCGTCCTTTTGTTGAAGATCAAGGAGAAAATTTACAGATTCCATCAATTGAATATTTTTCTATAGAATTTCTTGATGAGATTCAACAAGACACCATACTTGACAGAAGAACAAGGTCATCAAAGAGGGGAAATCTTGATTATCTTCAAGTGGGTCTTAAAGGTACAAATCCATCAAAGGCCAAATGGATTGAAGAGGGGAAGGTGAGGGAACAATACCCTCATCTGTTCAATAATTGAATATAATTTTTTGGGGTCCAAAAGCTTCCAGTGTGGAGGAGTGATCAGGTGCTCAAGTTTATGCTCAAAAATCAAAGTGTCAGAATCTTTTCAAACTTAGCTTTAGAGCTAAGAGCTCGTCATTCTGAATCCAACGATGTGAATGACACTCAAATCCGAGCTTGTATCCAGAAGTTATAGCAAGTCAAAGTTCAAGTTTGAATTTCCCACATGGTAGAATTGAATGATGTGGCAAGTCCTTTAGCGAATGAGGAGGCGCCAAGTGGCAGCCCGCCATTGGCCCCCTTATATCGCAAATCTCAAGTCACAGGTGGAAAGGTGTTACAAATCAACCTCAACAGGTTCAGGGCTATGATGCAATAAGGCCATCGCAAATCACAATCACAGATCGACGAGGGGAGAACAGGTCAGAATCAACCCCTGGCAGTTACCAGAATGTGATGCAACAAATCGCACATTGCATGAAGAACAAGTCTGCTTAATACTGCCACTGGTTCTCCGCCAAACTACAAAATGCAATAAAGTACCCAAACGCGAGGTGTTTATAAATTCCGGTGAAAACTCCCATCAGTTCCGCTGATATCACAATCACAGTGTTCCACCGTGTTAACAAGACCTTCCGCCCATTGAACTTCGTTGATTTCGATTTGCGATACGGTCGACAGGATATAACTCGCTGCATGGAGAAATTATTGCCGAGTTAGCAGATTTTGGGGCTAATTTGTAGAATTATGCCGATTTTAGAGCATTTTGTGGAATGAATAGTGGGAGAACTAGGAGAAGTCATAACTTTTTCAGCTCTTATCCAAATTGGACGCAAAAATATGCTAGATATACATTTTTAGCATTATGAACCCATTGAGAGAGGTTTTAGATGCATTTGAGCATTATAAACACACATTTCTTGTAATTTTGAGCATAACAGAGAGGCCCAAGCATTGGAAGCTGGACCAAGGAGATGTAGCCCAGGATGGGTGAACTCCTCATCAAATATTTGTGTCATGTGTTGTATTTGATGTTCTTTGTTGTTATTTTGCTATTGTTCAACATCTGTTTTATGTGAAATTGTTCATAACATTTACATAAGAAACTCTCATGGGAATCAGTTAATTAAGAAAACATGGTGAATCCTTAAGCACTTGATAAGCAAATGATAAGCATATTGGGTTTTATTCTGATTGGGGAATTAGCACAACATTACTAATCTACTCCATTTCAGATAATTCATTCACTCATTATGTTCATTGATTTATGTGCCAAGAAAAGAAGGAAAACTAACAAAGTCAAAGGAGAAAGAGAATAAAGAGATTTATGCCCTATTTTATTTTAACACATGAGAGTTTTCTAGCTTCGTGGGTATTACAGGCTCGAAATTTCAGGAGCCGTAATTTCAGGGATTAACCAGAATTCAAATATTTGAAATTGAATTTTATTGACTACGAATTGTTAGGGATGGTGTGGAGGAGGGTTGAATTGGGTCTTTATGGAATTATTAGTTTTGGTCTTGGGTCTTAGGTCTTGGATATCTCACTTTGATCTAATTCTATAAGAACATGATTTTCTTGAGTTTCCCCCTTGTGGGGTTTTTCCCTGGCTTGGAGCCTACATCTTTGTGTTCTTTATCTTATGTCATATTAATGTTTTATTTATTTTGGTAATTAATTGATGAATAGAAAATAATAAAATAAATAAAAGCTAACAAGCATTCACAAGTAATTATCAAGTAAGAGAAATCACCCTAATATGCAAGAATTTATATTTATCAACATGGAATCAGAGCTAAGGTTAAAGGAAGGAAGACTGAAGATCACATCTTGTTGGAATTTTTCTTGAAGTCATCACTCCCTTTGAAGAAAATCATTATCATCTGAAGTCTACAACATCCAATCAAAAAAGTCCAAAACTTATTTTGCTATCAGTGTATTAGTCCAACATATATTCTTTGTTTGGAATCCAAGCTCAAGATAAAGGATGACATCTAATTGTATGGAAGACCTAAGCTTGTTGACTAAAGTATTTTTATGTGAGATGTAATTCAAGACCAAGTTCTATAAAATAATATACACACTCACTCAAGTATTAAAAGAAGGCCAAATATTTGAAACAATAGTATTTGAAGTATCCAAAACGACATTCTGATAACCCTAGTCAGAAAATCCAGACCTATGGTAATACTTGTGAATAATTTATGGTGATAATTGTGAGAAACAATTCAAACCTCTATGTCAAAGAAAAATCCAATTATGATATAAAACTACTTCAGAGATCCGAGTTGTCTATAATAAACAAGAGGTATGCATCTAATCAATATGACTGAAGTTGTGGTACGTAGTAAACATAGGTTTGTGTTTAATCTAGTAGGTCGATATTGTGGTAAATAAGAGGTTTTGTAGACCAAATATTAAATAAGTCTAGGTCGAGACCTAGAAAATAAATCTATGTTGTGAGATCAAAAACAAAAATGCCTATCATATTCAAAGACTACGAAAGATCCAAGTCTCATCACTCAAAGGAAGAAGCTCGTTATATATATACCTGACACAATTTTCTATATAACTATGAAGTAGTTAACAATTTGTTGAATATTCATGCACGACAAGAACAATATAAAAATTTCTGAAGTATAGAAACCATTAAAGAAAGATTATTATCACTTCAAAGTTGCAAGCCACAAGAGAAACATTATCTTCAATGATATGAGTTACAAAGAGACAAAATATTGCAATGCGAACTACAAAAACATGCATCCATGATAATCATCTACTATATGAGCCTTCTACATCACTATAATCTATAAAATTCTCTATGGAAACACCTATCTAAGGAAATGTATATGAATATCTGAGGGATAGTATAAAGCCATCACTATATGATCCAATATATCTTTAATGACGCGAATTCCTAAGCTATGTTGGAAGCATTTTTGTGGAATAAAATGAGTTTTTTAAGCCATAATAAATGTCACTTTGAATATCATATAGTAGAAGGGATCCAAACTATAAAATTCATAATATTGAGAAATTATCATAAACATTCATGAGGAAACCATACCATACACAAAAGTGGGATGTTGTAGAGTTTGTCATATCGTTGAACAATATTTTTAGACATGTATATAGATTTGATGCCCATTGTAAACCAAAAATGACCTTGCAGAAGAAAGACCTATGACATTTTTGAATGTCGAAACTGGAAGAACTTTGGCAATTGCATGTAGCATCCATGAAACTTATTTCCTATACATATAGGAAGAATGAATCTCATCATGAAGCAGATCTATCTGATTTTAAAACTTGAGAGACAAAGGACTTGATTTTTATGGTTCGATAGCTAGATTGTTGGGTCCTTCATTTTGGGGAGCTAAAGAACGTAGATGAAAAACTAGATGGCTGATGATATTTTGCATAGATAGTCGTTGGGAAGTTGTAAGGGAGATAGTTAGAAAGAAAGAAGGAACTCACGAAAAACTATCAGTTGCAGAGGAATGGCAGAAGAAAGAAACCACAGTCGAGCAGAGAAGACTAATGATAGTTGAGCGACAAAATAAGTTGAGCGAGGAAGAAGGTGGAGCCTCCAAGAAAGAATTGGCAGTCCAAGAAGGGGCAGAAATATAAGGAAGGGTGTGTGGAAAAGGAACGAGGAGAGAATACGGAAATGTTGTTGCAGAGTTGTTCAAGCCGTACTATATCTATTGATGTGCTTATGTATTGATCTCTTATGATGGCTTTGTAATGTTGATATGAGGATCTCGAGCGAGATGTATTGTTGTATTGTTGCACGAATTAATAGAAAAGGGAGGTTATTGGGATATCTGTGTAGTGCATGAAGGGTTACATGGTTTCTTAAATTTTTTAATATAATCATATATGTGTCGTTTATCTCTTCTGTATGTTCATGATATGTTGTTATTAGATGTCTAATTGATACAGTGTAGGCTCTTTGACCCCTCCTTCCTCTCGTGACTTTTCCTACTAGACTTCCATTCCCCATCTAACTAAGGTCGCAACACGCCTCGGGTGAGACACCTTATCCTCTCTGGGTAAGATGAACATTTCAGCATTGTGTTAGACTATAGTGAAGCTTTGTTGGACCCTGTGCCTGAACCCAGGGTATCAACCCTTAATATTTTTGCACCAACAAATGGTTGCATTGTCGGGACCTGAAATTTCAAAAAGGGGTTTATAATATGGTATCAAGGATCTTTAAGAAGGAGCTACAAGATTGGTGGCATGAACAAGTGGACCAGTTTGTCTCTCAACAAGCTTAACTTTGTCGATGAGGTGCGGGGAAGTTTAAGGAAGAGATCCTATACGCGGAATCGACTAGCGATCAATACGAGATATTCTGGTGCAAGTTCCCATAGGAGCTTTACAACTGGTTGTAGAGATTGCAAGTAAAGGGAAAGAACAGCTGACAAAATTGATCTCACCATGTTTGGACTCAAGGAGATCTTGTCAAGCTACATCAAGTTGACACAGATCTGATGCAAGATATGGATTTTTGGGTGTAGAACATGCTAGAGGGGTACATTATTAAATTTTTAGTGGAGACTCATTAGTATTTTTCTAAAGATGAAGCCATGTTCAAGTTAGGATTGAGAGGAAGAATACTTAAGGAAATTCAATTTTGGGTTAATATTCTAATGGTGGAGGAGAACTTGTTGGTATTCCAAAACCCTAACATGGAAACTTAACCGCCTAGTACTAGGCGAAGGACTTAAAAGGAAGGATGCTACCAAGCGAGGGACTATGAGAATGTCAAAAAAATGGACGCATATGACTTTTGAAAGGCCAGAGATCTAAGGGTGCAAAGGAGAGCGTGGATAGCTAAGAAATAGTGGGAAATGGCTCCACAGGAAATTAATAAGTAGCAGAAGAGTTGACACCAAGCGAGAGCAGTGTTAATAGGTCAAGAAGAGGAAGAAAGTGTGGAAGTTGCTCCAGTGGGAAGAGTAGAGATGACCATAAGGAGTGTGGGTCAGGAAGGTGACAGGGACCCATCCCCAGCAATAGAAATGGAAACTTCGAATGGAATGGGATACATAGGCCCTAAGGAAGGCCTAGATGATGACATTCACTTTTCCATAAGGAGATTATTTGCAGAAAATGATGCATCCAATGAAAGTAATGATTTTCCTCCCCATAGCTTAGGTAGTATCTCCCCCAACCTTCCCCTGGTACTCTATCATAATCCTGATAAAATTTTATCTAAGTTAATCAAAACCATAAGAGTTCATAGTGTCCATGCTACCTACAAAGCTAGTGCTAGTGTGAGTGGAAATAGTAATATTAGTATGAACCTGCAAGGATAATTATACCCTAGGTTGCAGGTATTTATACTCCTCTCACAAGTTTAGTCAAATATGGCAGGATCATTCACCAGATATCCTGAGTTCTTGGGTAAAGGGAATGATAATGTAGAGAAACATTGGTATATGTGTGAAGCCATCTAGAGGTCCCACCAGACACCTGATGATGTAACTTTATTTGAATTCCAAACCACCCTCAAAGAAAGATCATTGAGATGGCTCATAAAGTGGTCAGAAATGTACCAAAATCCAACAATAGATGATGTCAAGCGAGAATTTGTGCAAGACTTTAAGCTTCCTCATGGGTTGTGTAGTGACCAATCCAGGGGTCCAGATTAGACTAAATTTAATGTCAACCAAGGTAGGTAAACTTAGAGGCACGTGTCGACAATCTATAGACCTAAAAGGATCTCATCTACCTAGATAAGTGTCTACTGTGACAGGCTACAACACTCTTTTACAAGAGATTGGAATATGTTTCCTTTCACAATTCAAACACTTATATCACCTAATTTAATCAATTGTTCTAAGAAAACAAAGTGTTACTAGTCTGAGTTTTCAATCCTCTTACAAGGATATCATTCACAAAAACTCTTTCCAGCTAACACACTAAGCATTCATGAAAACCAAAAACTCTTTTAAGCATACTAAGACTCAAATGCATGAAAACAGAGTCCATAGAGATACTTCAAAATTCAATGCTCAATTAAATCTTTTACAAGATCTTGTTCAATAATTTACCAATTGAAGTTTCAAGTTATCACCATGAATCATACAATAACACTTCGCAAGAACTTCTAATCGAATTAATTAATTCACAAGCAAAGAAATGGCATCAAACACTATTCAGATCTGAAGTTTAAATGTTATGAAAATGAAATAAAAGTATACCAGTCCCCACGTAGGGCCCGTCCACGCGTTGATGGTACACTTAGAAAACTTCAGATGTTGAAACCGTTAACACATAAAAAAACACTGGAATGATGAAACATTGCCTATGATTAAAATCTGGAAATCAATTACATGTAAGAACAGAGTTTTGGTAACAATACAATACAATATGATACGCAGTCTTAAGTCTGCTATATGTCTCTTATCACGCAGTCCTATTTGCAATCGAATGTACATACATTATCTGACACGCAGATGTTTTTGCTTTTACAGTCAAAAAGGCAATTTTTTTTTTTTTCTAATCTTAACTGATTTCCAAAACAAAACGAAATCAGTTTAGGTAACTCTGGATTTTTGCTGCTTTTATGACCAAAAAGGCTGGGTTTGACCAGCATTGACCATGTATCTAGGAGCTCCAGATGCGATGTTAAATAGATCTTTCACCATGTATGTACATCTGTGATCACATCCCTATCCTCTGTTTTGGTTTTCCTGCCATGCCAAGTGTCACAACATAAACCAATTATAGGAAGTCATGACATCCCGTAATTTTGTTGAAAATTTCTAATTTTTAACATAAAAATCCACAAATTAAATTTAATGTAAAATAACAATTATAATGCTTAATTGATCAATTTCAATGGACTATGAGGGGTTTATGGGAGAAAATGATAGATGAATGATGGATTTTTAGAAGAAAAGGATGGCAATAAAATAGTACCAACATCTCCCCCAAGCTCAATGATTTAGCATGTCCTCATGCTAATCCTGATGTGCTCCTGATGTGCTCCCTTTATATTCTGTTCCTGCTTGTGCCTCTGCCACTTGTAGCAAGACATCTATACTCCTCTGAACTTGGGCATTCTTCTGAACTTGGAACTCATGTTTCAATTTCTTTTATTTTTCTTTGAGAGCTTTTTTCTGAGTGTACCATTTTGTCGCCCATTTGCACGTTTCAGTTTGATCAATCTTAAGTTCTTTGATTTGCTTCTTCAGTTTCTCATTTTTCTGCTGAATCTTCTTGCTCTGAGCTCTCAACATTTCATTTTCCTTCTTTATGACCTTCTCCAGCATGTTTGCTTCCATCAATTCCTCTTTTAGCTCTTCAATTTGTTTCTCTAACCTTCTCTGTTTCTTATTTGTAGGTACTGTCTCTTTCATTTCTCCCTTGCTACTCTCGATTTCCATTTCTGCTTCTTGTTCTGGCTGTGAATGAGCATTGCTTTCAATGTCCATTGCTGCAATTGCATTTGACTCCGGTTGATCATCTTATGTTTCGTTCTTTTATATTCTCCTTGATCTTCTCATATAAGTAGTGAAGATTTTGTCTTGTTCAATTTTCTTGGCAGTTTCTTTCCTCATCCTTCTTGTTTTTACATCACTGCTGGGTTGAGGAACATTTCTTGACTTACGCTCAGGGATTTCTTCATCAATATCAAGCATAAACTCTGTGCGTTCTTGCTGTTGTTCCTGTTCATCTTCTTTAATTTGATTGGCAATTAAAAATTCTTTCCATGTTTCTCCCCTCCTCTGCAACTCAAATTCAATTAGAATTTTGATCAACCCAAAATGACACAAACTCTTATCTTCATTACCCTTTCGTTTCTGAATGGTCCTCAACATTTTAGTCAAACTCTGTAAGAGGAAGTAGGGAAAACTGATGGTGCATTGACCTTTTAAGTGCAACAGAAGTTTGATGTGATATAGGTATACTATACTATAACGCCCTTCACATGTAACAAATTTTTGAATAATGTATACCTTTTCGTCCCAAGGGTGAATTAGCCAACTTTTGGGAACACCCTTTTTCCAATTGACAAAGGAAACCCTTGACCTAGACATAAACTGAGTCCATGATTTTTCCTTAAATTGTTTGGTTTTGAAATACTTTTCCCCTTCTGGACTGATTCCCAATGTTTGTGCTATGGTATCCTCTGAAATTCTAAAAGAGAAGTTTCCTATTAATGCTTTCTCTCCATTGAATGTGAATGAAAACTGCTTTGTCACTTCTTCATTGTTTCCATTGAATTTCTCTAGAAAGGATAACTAGTGTTTTTCCCTTAAAATCGTGACACAGTCATCATGATATTGTGAACTATCAAATGCTTCAGGCTTTGCTCTATCTGTCAGTTTTTTTTTTAAATCTCTGTTCTAACCCTTTTGTTTATGCTTAAAAATTCAATCAAGGTTTGTTCAGTGTGTTACCTCTTCTCCTGCGTTCCACTTAGCCGACCTGGTAACGCCCTCGATTCTCAGGGTTTCCTTCTTTAATTGCTTGGGCGGCGATAGAAACTTGTGGTAAGCCTGTGCTATTCTCTCCCTTTGTAGCGCCTGTTGTCTTGGCCCTCTTTGAAAACTCAGAGTTTAAAAACTCACATGGTAACGCACTTTTATGAGTTGAGAGTGTTATAAAACGAAACTTAACAGCCAACATTCACCCAATTGCTATAATGATAATGTAGAGTTGAAGGCGCATTCACATCATAAAGACAGAGGAGCGGTATTGATTTGCATAGGTACAATCATGAGAACACCATATACATGTAAAGAGTGTTGTAGTGATGATAAAAGATATATGTTTCATGAGCTGACTTGGGTCAAAAGACTATTTATAACTCCCACATTCAAAATGAACGAAATCATTTAACACTTGTCTTTCCAATGATTTACCGCTTGTCTTTCCAATGCTTTACCACTTGTCTACTACGTGTTGGTACTTGGCCGATTGAAAAATGATGGATCGATGACAAGGTTTGAAGAGTGGTGTAGGAAAAGGTTTGAAAATCGTAGTAGGAATATGGCAATAGGCTAAAGTGTGATGGGAAATGATAGTAGAGTGATAGCAGAGTTGAGTAGTTAGGAATGTTACAAGGGTGATGGGTATAGGAGTTTTTGAAATTGATAACAAGCAATCATAATCATCATTTTTAACACTAAAATAATTCAAGAATTTTAAATGTTAAAAATAAAAATTTCACCAATACATTACACTTGTTGGTTGACAATGGCTGAGTTGGCGTGCACAGGTAGGACTGATCTTCACTGTCCAAATATGACTGGTCTTCACTGGCCAAAACAGGTCCCTTTGAAATGAAATTGAATAAAACAGGTCCCTTTAAAATCTGAAGAACTATGTTTGTGTAGCTTCTTTTATCCTTGTTGTTGATGTAGCCTTGATGATAAGAAACCTTTGAAAACTTTATTGAAGTAGCCTGATGTATCTTGAATGTAGTCTTTAACAGGTCCCTCTGATATTTGTTGAACAAGTCCCTCTAATATTGGTACTGGTAACATAGTCTTCTGAACAGGTCCGACTGCATATTGCTTGAACAGGTCCCTCTAATTAGAACAAAAAACAAAAACAACTCTTTTATTGAAATACTGAAGTACTGAAACAAATTCCTTGAAGATTTACAAATGAGGAGATGAGATAGGGAAAACAAAATGCTGATTCTTCTCCCCCACTAAAGCTTTGACTTGTCCTCAAGCCATTATTGAAGTGATGAACAAAACATTAAACAAGAAGAACAAGGAATTCTTACTGGCCAAATGAATGGTTTTCTAGTAAGAATTCTGGGTTAGAGTGTGCCAGATTCTGGTTTTCACATCTAAACCTATTATTATTATTATTATTATTATTATTATTATTATTATTATTATTTTATTTTTTTTAATGAATTTGAATGAACTAAGGTAGAGATATCACAGCTGAAGGCTGCAATATCTCAACCTCCCTTTGTTGAGATACAGTGTGAATAAAATCCTCCTTGCTGATGGGCTTATGATAGAGTTTCAACCGATGGCCATTGACAAGAAATGTGTTTACTTCTCCATCAATGATAGTAAGCTTGATTGATCCATTTTCATAGACTTGAACTATTTCATATGGGCCCATCCAATGTGTGGTAAATTTGGCTTTATGATCTCTAAATTTAGAGTCAAACAGTAAAGCCCAGTTTCCTTCTTTGAACTGTTTCTTTTTTATGTGTGCATCATGCCACTGCTTCCTTTGTTTCTGCATTAGGATTATTGTCTCCTCTACTTGCTGCCTCATTTCATCTAATTGGTTCAATTGCATAATTCTCTCTTTTTGTGCTTCATTGAGATCAATTCCTAAATCTGCAGCCATTTTATAAGTATGTATTTGAAATTCAATAGGAAGCATTACCTCTTTTCCATACACCAACTGATATGGTGTAAATCCTATAGTATTTTTCCACGTGATTCTGTAAGCCCAGAGTGCATCTTTGAGCTTCTCTTCCCAATTCTTTTTGTTCATTGCTACTGTCTTAGTGATAATTCCTTCCAATGTTTTATTGGTAGATTCCACCTAGCCATTGGCCTGTGGATGGTAAGGAGTACTTTTCCTGTGCTTGATTTTATATTTTTCTGTGATGTCTTTGACTAGCTTTGAGGTAAACTGAGTACCTTGATCCATCACTATCTCCCTTGGTACTCCATACCTTACAAAAATTTCCTCAAAAAGGAAGTTTACCACTGTTTGTTCAGTTGCCCGGACTAGTGCTTTGGCTTCAGCCCATTTTGTCACATAATTAGTACATACTAGGATGTACTTTTTACCTTTTGAAGTTGGATTGATGGGTCCTATAAAATCTAGAGCCCATTTTTCAAATGGTTGTAAATGTACTTGAGGCTAAAGTGGCATTTCATCTATAGTTGTTGGTCTGGCCATTCTTTGACAGCTATCACAACTTTTCACGTACTTCTTGGAATCCTTAAAAATAGATGGCCAATAGTATCGAAGACTGAGAATCTTGAATGCTGTTCTTTTGGCTGCAAAATGCCCACCACACGGTTCATCATGGCAAGATTTTAAAATATCAATTATTTCATCATTTCTTACACATCGTCTAATAATCATATCATAACCGGTATAAAATAGATCTCCATTAATCCATGAGTATCTAGCACTTTGTTTGATTAGCCTCTTCTTTTCCTTTGGAGTAAAATATGGAGGTGTTCTTCCTGTGGATAAATACTTGGCTAAGTCAGCATACGAAGGATTCAATATTGAAATTGAAAATAAATTTTAATCTAGAAAAGAATCTTCAACCAGAACAACCTCACCTGAATTTTGCAGTCTAGAAAGAAAATCTGCCACCTGATTCTCCTTACCTGGTCTATCTAACACTGTAATATTAAATTCCTGTAATAATAACAACCATCTGGTAACTCTGCCATTAGTGATTGGTTTATTCATTAAATACTTAATGGCAGAGTGATCAATATGTACAAAAACATCATAACCAGTGATATAATGTCGGAATTTATTCACATCATGTATGATGGCAAGCATTTATTTTTCAATGACTGTGTAGTTTAATTCTGCAAGTGTTAGATTTTTACTAATGAAATAGATGGCATAATTGAAAGACTCTTCTTTTTGGCCTAATGAGGCACCTACTGCAGTATCAGATGCATCTGTAAAGATGTGAAATGGTAGGGTCCAGTTAGGTCCTTTTAAGACTGGTGTGGTTGATAACTTTTCTTTGAGTGTTTCAAAAGCTTGCTGACAATTCTCATTCCAGTTGAAAGGTGTATCTTTTGCTAGAAGCTTAAATAGAGGTGAAGCTATTTTACTAAAATGTTCAATATACCTTTTGTAATAGCTTGCATACCCAAGGAAACTTCTTACCTCTTTTTGAGTCTTCGGAATTGACAAATTGACAATGATCTGGATTTTTGATGGATCAACTTTAATGCCTTGAGAAGAAATATAGTGTCCTAATACTATCCCTTCATTTAAAATCATAAAACACTTTTGATTGCTCAGGGACAGATTAGCTTCAATACATATCTTCAAAACTTTTTCAAGATTCTCTAATGCATGCTCAAATGAATTACCATACACTGAAAAATCATCCATATAAACTTCAACACAGTCATGAACTAAATCAGCAAAAATAGCTAATACAGCTCTCTGAAATGTAGCTGGAGCATTGCAAAGTGCAAATGGTAAAACATTATAGGCATAAGTGCCCCAGGGACAAGTAAAAGTGGTTTTGTCCTAGTCCTCTAAGGCTATCCTGATCTGATTATAGCCACTGAAACCATCAATAAAAGAGAATGATGATTTCCCAGCTAATGTGCCTAGCACTTGGTCAATAAATGGTAGTGGGAAATAATCTTTGAGGGTTGCTTTGTTCAGTTTTCTGTAATCAACACAAATTCCCCACTTGCCATTTTTCTTGGGCACTACTACCAATGGGGATACCCACTGACTGTCATAGATAGGATAAATAAAATTGAATTTCAATAGTTTTTGTAATTCATCTCTAACAATATCCTGAAGCATAGGATTCATTCTTCTTTGCGGTTGCCTCACTGGTTTGATATTACTATCCGTGTAAATATGGTGAGTGCATGTTTCAGGGTGAATTCCGTGCATATCGGTGTAGTCCCAAGAAAATGCTTTCTGGTATTTTCTCAATAATTAGATCAATTTTTCCTCCTAAGATGACTCTAGGTGAGTGTTAATATTCAAAGTTTTTCTTGGACTAATCTCTATGGTCTTGCTCTGTGTGTTTGTGATAGATTGAATGGGAAAAATGTTCTGAAATGTTGTTTGCAAAGATTGAATGGTGCATGTTTCCTAAAAATTCTGTGCCAAAAGTTCATCTGCAGCATGGTATTGTTCATTTCTTAATTCTTCAGAAATATCAAGTTGAGAAAGGAACAATTCTACCAAATCATCATTATTATGTTCTTGAAAATCATAGATTTGATTGATGCTGAAAACAGATTGAACTTCTTCCTTGTCATTGTATTTATCGTCAAGCCATAAATTGTGTGCTACTACTGGTGATTGTGCTGATGGGTAAAGAGTGAGTTGTTTTCTTTCAGTTCCTCGTGAAATAATCATATTTCCCGATCTAAATCCTATGAATGCATCAGCAGTTGCTAACCATGGTCTACCAAGGATGATGGGGTGTCCTCCTAAATTAGATTTTGGCTGAAGAACTAAAAATTCCACTGGATACTCCCAAGAGTCCAGTGAAACAATTTTGTCCTCTAAAATCCCTTCAGGAATCACTTTAGATCTATCAACTAGTTCTAGAACAATTGTTGTGTGCTGCAAGTTTGTGAGCTGCAATGTCTTCATTGTTTCAAGAGTCATCACATTTATTGCGGCCCCAAGGTCAATTAAGGTGTTTGGAATATGTATGTTGTTAATGATTGTAGTGACTCTGGGAATGCCAGGATCAACATACTTTTCCATTGAAATGGTGTTTTTCATAAGGCCAGCTAAATGTCCAATAACATGAATAGTTTGTGGATCAATTCTTTTCCTAGTAGGTTTCTTGAGGCACAGTTCTTTGATTGCTTTAGTATATATGGGAATGTCTTTTATGGCTTGCAATAGTGGAATTTTTATATATACATTCTTTAGCTCATCTAAAACATCAAACTGTGGTATAGACATGGTAAGTTTTGCTTGAACCAATCGTTCTGGAAAAGGTGGTGGATGCAACAGTTGCATTTGTTTATTGTTGATGTCATCATTTTGTTTCCTTTGAGTTGGAGTTTCATTTTCATTTTCTTCATTTTCTTCTTGTTTTTCAGCTATTGGAGGTTCTTTTTGAAGTACCTTACCAGACCTCAGATTGATATTTTGTAAAGGTAATGTGGGATATGATGGTCCCTCATCTACATTATAGGCTGGTCTCTATGCTCTGTTATTTGGATTTGGTACAGGCTGAGCAGGAATCTGAGTGGGTCTAGGAGGTTGTTGGTTAGATGGGAGTTGTAAGTGAGGTGGAGTTATTGGTGGAGCAGGAAATGCTTTTTGAGTGTTTTGGGGTTGATAAATAACTTGTTGCTGAGGATATTGCTGATATGTTTGAGGATATTGCGAATGTGGCTAATGATACTGTTGATATGGCTGAGAATACTGTTGGTATGGTTGAGGATATGGTTGATATTGTTGAGAGTACTGCTGAAATGGTCTCCATTGTTGTTGTGGGTAATTTTGGTGTTGCCATGGCATGGGCACATTCCAAGAATTTTGAGCATACATCTGATCTTGTGCAGGAAATTGCAAATTTTGGTTTGGAAACATACCTGGAGGTGGAGGTCTAGGTTGCCACGGTCTCTTGGCACCCATGAAATACACATTCTCCATATCTGTATTAGCTGCTTCCACATTACAATTCTGCAAAATCTTGACTTTAGAGCAATGAAATATATCATGATTTTCAGTACAAAAGGCACAAACTTGAATGTTTTCTAATGGGCAGTCTTTCAAGGCATGTTTCTTTCGGCATTTTGGACAAAAGACAGCCATTATTTGATCTTCCTCTTCTTGTCTTTTCTTGGCTTTCAGAGTGTCAATGTGAGTTCCTAAGGTACTTAATAGATCTGTTTTGAATTCTTCTAACAGGTTTCCTATTTCAACCCTTGTGACACTTGCTAAAGCAGATTTTGTGGCTTTAGATGATAGAGCTCTTTTTCCATATCTAGATTTACTCCTTGAATACTTTTCACATAAATCAGCAATTTCTGAACTATAGGAAATCAAGCAGTGGGAAGGAGAGAATTCATGGGAGTTAACGCAGAGATTCAAGGATTCGATTAGTAAGTTGAGCTACTTGATAAACCAAAATCATCAACAAGACTGGTTCATTAAAGCATTATTTCCCCTTACCAGCACACCGCTGACTTAGTAGAAAATTGATACGCTGCAAGACGCTTTGGAGCAAGCGACTCGGATTGAGGCTATGGTAGGATATCCACATGAATATCAGGGGGGGAGCAACGCCTCATGACACGTCCATATTGGGTCTACAACATGAAATTGCGAACCTGACAGAGAATTTGAGGGATCTGCAACCAGCACGATCGGCATGACTGAATGTATGGTGTACTAATTTTCTAGTAGAGGGCCATGTTGCTATAGAGTGCCCAAGGTTTTAGGGACCAAACACTACACCTACACCAATGGGACCATATGGATCTACACCTGCTGCAAGTGTTGTGCAAATAGGAATGCAAGGATTATACATAGGGCACAAACAATTTCATGTGTTTCCAAATCAGTAGAATTTGGCACCAAATGAGTACTGTGACATATGCACAGGACATGGGCATTTCCCCCATCTTTATCCAATTCTACAAAAAAAATCCAATGTTCCAAACAACACATTTTGCGAATTCTATGCTTCACCAACTCACCATACCAATCAGTGTAGAGAACTGGACTCCCTAGCTGATTGGTTGGACCGATTGGCCTACTGAAACAATGAAACTCCTCGAGGACAAGGGGGAGGAGGAACAAGGGGAGATGGGACAAGAGGCAGAGGCTCGGTTCATTTTTATAACTGTGATTAGGAAGGGAACATTACACGATATTTCCCACTACCCAGAAGACCATGGTGCTCTCAGTGTAGGGTTACCATACATGCAACAAAGGATTGTCCAAAGTTGATTGTTAGGTGGGAGGAACGCAACCTTCAAAGGGGGAAAACTTAATAAATGTAGAACCAAGGTTTCCAGAAACCTCTTCCCTCTCAAACATTAACATAATCACTCGTGGAGGAAAAAAGATAAGAGTTAACATAGGAGCCACTGAGAAGCCCAACATTATAAGACCAGCTTCACCAAACTCCTCATATGACCCTAAACAACATAAGCGATACTACAAGGAATCCACAAAAAAAACATTAGGTGGGGGGCCACAAGAAGAGCAGCTAGTATCCCTAAAAGCTACGAGTTCGAACCCACCACAATCTAATGCTCAACGCTTAGAAGAATGGTTCAGACTATTTCTGTAAATTGTGAACGACGATCAAATGCTGGGACAATTTCGTAAAAGTCTGAAATTTTTGTCAAGGACAAGGCAACTGAGGGAGAAATCGTCTCTGCCAATCTACCTAAAAGACACTCTAGGAGGATGCGGAGGAATAAGAAGAGAACGAGAAGGGAGTTTCAAATTAATGCTTATATTGTGGGTTTCCAAATTAAGGATACCATGTTTGACTTAGGATCAGATGTCAACATTTTTCAAAGAAAGACTTGGGAATCCTTGGGAAGGCCTAAGATGACATTTTTGCCAATTTAGTTGCGTATGGAAAATCAATATTGCATCTTCCCGGTCGGACGGCTAGATGGCGTAGAAGCCGACATGGCAGGGGTGAATACCTATGCAGACTTTGAAGTGATAAACATTATGGGGGACAAGGACCCCTACCCGGCACTGCTTGGGATAGACTGGGCATTTCAAAACTACATAATAATTAATTTAAAGAAGGAATTGATGACTTTCAAAGTAGAAGGGGTTAGAGTGATCGAGCCCCTAGACCAATATCAAGGACCAAGGTTCACCAAACCAACAGCTGACAGGGAAGAACAAAAATTGTTGGATCAACTTTATTGACTTACAATAGGAAGAAGGGAGGATTACATCAAACAAACTGCATAAGGGTCTATCAGTTTGCAGAGCATTCAAAGTTAAAAGTTCAGCTTGGAGGCCACTTGGGATGATTGGAAATAGTTTGGATATGAAATCAACACCGAGCATTGCACCACAATTGATCAGATCAATTGGATTGGCACTAAGGTACGAGAATTCCCTATTTTCAATGGTATGGATTCAATCAATACTTTTATCAATAGAGCTAATGCAATTGTTCTTTAAGAACACAAAGTTCCCCTACTAAATGTCTCCTTACAAAAGACACCGACGAGTGGTGGGGAGTTAACTGCAACAATCTCAGGGAATGGGAGAAGATCAAGATAACGATGAAAGTCAAATTTGGACAGTCAGGGGAGTACCCTCAATATTTTGCAAATTACAGGGGTGACTCTGACCCTAAACAAGACTTGCAAGAATGTGAGGCCAGATGGAACAGCGAAGGAGTTTCAAAGGATTTTGGGTGCACGACTGTATACACACCCTGGGAACCTTTCCAAAAGCATGGTATGTAAAGGAATAAACAAGGGGATTGATTGGAGTTTGGGATTGCTTGGCAGATCAATTTGTCAGCATTTTTTCCTTCTCAAATAGCAACGAAAGGCTGACCAAGGCTTTGTAGGTCGTTAAGCAAGTTCTTCTTACAACAGGCCAACTAATCGAAGGATGCATAGATCAGATTAGTCTGCAGCATATATACAAATTCATATATCATGAGGTTGTAGCCTGTAGAAGGGTAGACAAATAATTAGATGAAGATGATCTAGAGGAATTACGACATCTGGCATTCAATGAAACTAAGGGGTAACAATACATCAAGAATGGTCATGCGATTGATAATCTACATCTACTTCCCTCAAATTTATAGAAACAAAACATCGGGACTAATGAGAAGCCGAAGTTATCCTCAATTAGATACTATTGGGATGAGAAGATCAATAGAGATATATGTTATCTCTTAAAAGAATATGAAGACCTTCTCCCCTCATATGTTGGGGAACTAAAGGGGATTAAGGGGGAGTTAGGGGAGATGAATATCATGCTTAAGCTTGTTATGAAACCAGCTCACAAAAATATAGAAAAGATAGATCAACACCTTAGAAATAAGCCTCTTCGAGGGGGCAACCTCCTTTACATTACACAAATGAACAATTCTTGGATGATACAAATGAAAAGACCTCCTTTCTATATATAAGAGTCTAAGGGGTCACCATATAATCAGAGTTGACATAACAATAATAATGTAAGGGAAAAATAATAACAATAATGGGCTTCTATGGGGCACAATAGTAACAATATGGGGACTACATGGGTACAAAAATATAATAAGGGGGTTGTACTAATAACAATAAGGGGTTACACTAGTAGTATAGGGGCCTAACATGCCCCTCTCCTTCAAAAAGTGTTGTCCTCAACGCTTGAGTAGTTCTTGATGCTTATGTATAAAATTCTTGTCCTCCCATGTGGAACCTTCAGTAGGTAAGTTCTTCCACTTAATGAGATAATTTGAAATTTATCGATTCTGTAGCTGTCGAGTTCTTGTTTCTATGACTGCTCCAGGTTCCAATATGATTGTTCCTTCCTCATCAAGTTCTGGCAATATTTTTTGAACTGGGAGCTTGTCGCCTATAACCTTCTTTAAACATGAAACATGGAAAACTGGGTGCACTCGAGAAGCTGCAGGAACCTCCAATTTGTATGCCATAGTACCAATCTTTTGCAACACTTGTACAGACCATAATACTTTGGTGATAATTTATTATCCTTCTTAGCTTGCTTGAGGGACATTTGTTTATATGGTTGTAGCCATAGGAATACCCAATCACCTACATCAAAACTTCTTTCACTGCGATGTTGATTTGCCTGTTGTTTCATTCTATTTTGTGCCAACATGAGGTTATCCTTTAAGAGTTTGAGGACTTGTTGATGCTCGATGTGATGTTCCACTGCTTGAACCTTAGAATTTTCTCTTAAATATGATGTGATGGATGGTGGCTAATATCCATAAAGTACCATAAATGGGGTCATTTTTGTTGCTATATGGAAGGAAGTGTTATACCACCATTCAGCCAGAGGCAACCATTTGACCCATTGTGTCTGTTTATCAGATACAAAGCAATGAATATATCCTTCCAAACATTTGTTTA
Organism: Pinus tabuliformis; assembly: GCA_031772625.1. Lineage (NCBI taxonomy): Eukaryota > Viridiplantae > Streptophyta > Pinopsida > Pinales > Pinaceae > Pinus > Pinus tabuliformis. The sequence goes on along the minus strand of CM062815.1, from coordinate 359,309,481 downwards.
ATATCTCAGTTTGTCCATCAGATTGAGGATGATAAGATGAGCTATGAGCTAACTGAGTACCAACACAAGAAAATAATTCTATCGAGAAATTTCCAGTGAAAATGGGATCTCTGTCACCTACAATAATCTTTGGGTTTCCATGTAGCTTTTGAATTGTTTCCATAAATGCAGGAGAAACTGTATTGGCTTTAAATGGATGTGATAATGCGCAAAAGTGTGCATACTTGGTAAGTCTGTCAACTACCACCATGATGACACTCTTTCCCTCAGACTTGGGTAAACTTGTGATAAAATCCATTAAAACCTCCTCCCAATGTTGGCTTGGAATGGATAAAGGTTGTAACAGACCCGGGGTCTTAATTGTTTCAACTTTATTTTGTTGGCAAACCAAACATTCCGCCACAAACTTTTGAATATCCGATTTAAGGCCATCCCAAAAAAATTCCTTCTTAACCCTATGGTAAGTTTTAAAAATCCTAAGTGCCCTCCTAAGGGAGAAGTGTGAATTCCATAAGAATCTTTTGTTTGAATTGGGAATTCTTACAGAGGTATAAGCGATCTTTGTACCATAACGAATCATTTTGACAGCTAAATATATCAGATGTACTGGAATTTTGTTGTAACTTTCGAATAAGTGCCCACAATTCTTCATCATTCTTCCATTCCTCCCTTGCTTCGTTTATCCAATCTGGTTGGATAATAGAAATGGCGCACAACAATGCTTCCACATCCTCATCCTTTCTTGAGAGTGCATCTGCCACCACATTTTGCTTCCCTTTTTTGTAGATGATTTCAAAGTCATAACCCAACATATTTGTGACCCACTTTTGTTGCTCTTCAGAGGATAATATTTGTTCTAAAAAGCATTTAAGGCTATCATGATCTGTTTTTACCTTGAAGTGTCTTCCCATTAGGTAGGGTCGCCATTTCTTAAGTGCATGTAGTATTGCCAACATTTCCTTCTCATAAATAGTTGTGTAAAAACTTTCCCTTGATTGGACGACTTTCAAAAGCAATGGGTCTTTCATCTTGCATTAAAACAGCACCAATACCATTTCCTGAAGCATCACATTCCACAATAAAGGTTTTTGTGAAGTCCGGTGTAGCTAAGACCGGTGCTTGGCACATTGCCTCTTTAAGATGTTCGAAGGCCTTTGTTGCTTCTGGAGTACATGAAAATGCATCTTTCTTTAATAATGTTTTTAGAGGTGCTGCTATTCTCCCATAATTCTTAACAAACTTGCGATAATACCCTGTCAACCCGAGAAATCCTCGCAGATGCTTTATGGATGTGGGGATTTTCCATTCCTTAATGGCTTTAATTTTGCTAGGGTCTACCTTAACTCCTTCATGAGATACAATATGACATAGATATTCCACCTCTTGTACTCCAAAGAAACATTTGGATCTTTTTGCATATAATTGTTTCTCCTTCAATAGTTGTATCACCCTGTCAACATGTTCAACATGATCCTTCCAAGACTTGCTATAGATTAGTATATCATCAAAAATTACTAACACAAATTTTCTAAGGAACGGTTTGAAAATGGAATTCATCAAACCTTGAAATGTAGAAAGTGCATTGGTAAGGCCAAAAGGCATGACCAAAAATTCATAATGACCCTCATGAGTTCTAAATGTTGTTTTCAGAATGTCTTCAGTCTTCATTCTGATTTGATGATATCTTGAATGAAGATCCAACTTGGTGAAGTAAATTGATCAATGCAATTCATCCAGTAATTCATCAATGACAAGAATGGGGGAACTTATCTTTAATAGTGAGCTCGTTCAGCTCCCTATAATCTGGACACATGGCCCATAATCCATCCTTCTTGTGCACCAATACTACTGAAGCAGAGAAATAACTTTGACTAGGTTGAATTATACCCACCTCTAGCATTTCTGCAACCATACGTTCAATTTCACTCTTTTGGGCATAGGAATATCTGTATGGCCTGATGTTTGGAGGAACACTTCCTGGAATCAGATGAATAGCATGATCATGATCACGAATAGGTGGGAGACCTTTGGGAGTCTCAAATACCTTGGAATGATTGTCCAAGACTTTTTGGAGATCTGGAGAAATAGATGATTTCGATTTGGAAACATCTAGCGAACATAATTGTGCAATTACACCTCTTTGTTCCTTTTTTAGAAGCTTTTTCATACCGTTAGAGCTGATTATCTTTCCTGATTTCCCTGCAATACCCCTTAATTCAACTTCCTTTCCTTCCGCAAAAAATTTCATGAAAAGTTTTTAAAAATTAAAATCTATTGTACCCAAGGATTGTAGCCATTGACTCCTAGTACAACATCAGCACCTCCCATTGGAATGGAAAGCATTGGGTTAGTCAATACATATTCTCCCATGGATAGCTTGATATTATGGAACTTTCCATAGCAATTTATCATTCCTCCATTTCCAACCATCACTTGACACTCTAGTGCTGGATATAGGAAGCAATTCAATTCTTTTGCTATCTTACAATGAATAAAATTGTGGGTACTTCCTGAATCAATCAACACTATTACCTTTTTCTTCTTGATTTGTCCTTCTATCTTGATGGTTTGAGGAGTGGTAATTCTAGCCAATGCATTACAAGATATGTTCGGATTCATTTCTTCTTTATCTAGGCTTTGTTCCTGGAGTATATCCTCTTCTTTTGACCTTTCTTGCTTCTTTTCTTCTTCCTCTTCACAGTCTATGTAGAATAATTTCTTCTCAGCACACTTATGACCTTTAGTGTATTTGCTATCACAACTATAACAAAGCCCTTTTGCTCTTTTTTCTTCCAATTGTTGTGGTGCCAACCTTATAGGTTGTGGAAGGCTAGGGGAAACAACACTTCCATCTTTATAGTTGTGAGTGGTATGCTTCCTAGTTGCCATAATTTTGCTTTCCATTTTTCTTGCTAACCTGAATGCCTTCTCTAATGAATCAGGTTCCCAAAAGAGAACATCATGTTGGATATTATCCTTTAAACTCCCTATGAACACATCAATCCTATGCTCCTGTGGAATATTTTTTACCCTTATGTTCAATTTTTGGAACTCCTCAATGTGCTCCATTATTGAACCCTTTTGTTTGAGACTTATCAATTGACTAAAAAAAGTGTTTCTTTTTGTATACTCATAATGTGCTGTCAATTATTCCGTAAAAATTTCCCAAGTAATAATCTGTTTACGAGAGAAAAGCCATTGATACCATATAAACTAATTTGGTTCCAAATATAAAGTTCCAATACATACCTTTTGTGTGTTTTGCACATTACTGAGATTGAAAAATTTCTCCATCTGTACTATCCATGTTGCGGGATCCTTGCCATCAAAATTCCTCATATCGATTTTTGGAATATGGCAGGTCTTCGATCCAACATTAGAGTCTATGAAATCATGATTAACATTTCTTTTGTTCTCATCATGAGTTTCCTTTACTACCCTTTTACCATTAGTAAGTATTTCTTGTAGAAAATTTGTCAAATATATCTTTAAATCTGGGATGCGTGTCTTCAAATCTATCTTCAAATCATCCATATTAGCTTCCACGTCATTCATCTTAGCTTCTACATCTTTCTTTAAACCATCCATCTTAGGTTCTGTTATTTTTTGTGCGAGTGACATTTGTTGCACTTGGTCTCGTAATTTTGATATATCATGTTGTGTTTCTTCCTCTTCTTCATAAGTCATGCTAGAGCTTTTAGGTTGCTTACTAGGTGTTTGCATTTTCTTTCCTCTGGGCATCAGTTACCGATAATAATGCTCTACTATGCCCTTTGAATTCCTTCAAAATAATTTTTCAAACCAAGCTTAAGCACAAATTTAAAAAAATCTACACACCTTTTTTCACTTTGTAGGAGCTCGATATTGCCTCTAATGTGTCTCTGTAATTTCAAATCATCCAGTTCTGAAATTGCGACTTGCAGTATCCCTCTATGTTCTCTTTCTAATTCCACTAGTCTGATCGAATTTAGATTCTCCAAGGCAGAGTTATGCACAATCTCCTAAGATGACCTGATTATAGACCTTTTCAGAAGAGCGAACTTGTAGGAAGTGCAACATGTCACTGTTTCGACCTTAGGATTTGAAAAATATATACAGGAAACTAAAGTCTGTCCCCTTTCTGTAACTTCTTACGAAATTTCAATCTGATGCTCAAAACAAAAGTTATGAATATTTTCCCCAGGTCACCTATTTGGAATGTAATTCGGGAGTCTGCAAAAATGCCAACTTCCTCAGATCATATCTCCGCAAATATAGCGCAAAAAGCTCTGAATATCAGATCTGTGGTTTAGAACAATTTCGGCCCAAATGGTTTTTTTTTAGTGTCTGAAACATTGCAGAAAAAAAAAGTTATAACGCAAATTCCACGATGACCTGTTTGGAGCAGTGAAACCCTAGAATTCAAAGCTCTAACACCAAATGTTATGAAACCAGCTCACAAAAAGATAGAAAAGATAGATCAATGCCTTAGAAATAAGCCTATTCGAGGGGGAAACCTCCTTTACATTACACAAATGAACAATTCTTGGATAATACAAATGAAAATACCTCCTTTCTAAATATAGGAGTCTAAGGGGTCATCATATAATCAGAGCCGACATAACAATAATAATGTAAGGGCACAATAATAACAATAGTGGGCTTCTATGGGGAAAAATAGTAACAATATGGGGACTACATGGGTACAACAATATAATAAGGCAGTTGTACTAATAACAATAAGGGGTTACACTAGTAGTATAGGGGCCTAACAAAGCTAGATGTAAAACTAGTGAAGCATCGACCATACCAACTAGACCCGAGAGTTAAGGAGAAGGTGAAGAAAGAAATAGATAATATGTTAGAAATAGGGCTTATATTCATGGTTGATGAAGCGGAGTGGGTTAGTCCAATTTATATACAGAATAAGAAGGATGCTACAAAAATATGGGTTTGTGTGGACTACTGCAGTCTGAACAATGCTTGTGTTCACAATCCTTTTCCCACCCCTTTTAGTGATGAAGTTTTAGACAATGTGGCAGGGAATGAAGCTTATTATTTTACAGATGGATTCTCCGGTTATCATCAAGTCAGGATTGCAGAGGAGGATAAGAAGAAAACCACATTTACCACAGAATGGGGGTCTTATGCATACCATGTTATTCCATTTGGACTCAAGAATGCACCAACGGTGTTTTCAAGGATTGTGATTGTTGATTTTAGATATTATATCCATAGGTTCCTAGAGGTCTACATGGATGATTGGACCATTTATAGTTTACTAAAGAAACACTCCAGTTTACTTAGAATCATGTTTGACCGATGTAGACAGTTGCAGATCTCATTAAACTTGAAGAAGTGCATATTTTTTCTCCCCTTTGAAATTTTCTTGGGCCATATAGTGTGCAAGGAAGGAGTGTGTTTAGATCCCTCTAAGGTTGCGACTATCGTGAACATGGATCTACCCACAAGTGTTAAACAACTCAGGTCCACCTTGGGCCACACAGGGTATTACAGGAGGTTCATCCGCAACTATGCCTCGATTACTGCACCAATGGAGAAGTTGTTAAATAAATCTGAACGATTCATGTGGTCAGAATGTGATGTTTCTCTTAATATACTGAAAGATAAATTGGCAAGTGCACCAATCCTAGTTTATCTAGATTGGAACAAACAATTTCATGTTCACATTGACGCCTCAGGTATTGCCTGGGAGTTGTCTTGGCTCAGCCTGGGCAGGGAAACCTCGATCACCCCATTTACTTTACTAGCAAAAATTTATATACGACAGAGAAAAATTATACCACAACTGAGCGTGAGGTGCTTGCAATGGTGTATTCGCTTCAAAAGTTCTGACATTACGTTCTAGGAGGTCCATTTAAGTTTTTCACTAATCATTCTGCTTTGAAGTATTTAGTGAACAAACCCATGCTTGAAGGTAGGATTAGTAGATGCCTTGTGTTATTCCAAGAATTTACTTTTGAAGTAATTATCAAGCCAGGCTGACTGAATGTGGGGCCTAATCACCTCTTGCGGCTAAAGTCATGTGAAAGTGGAGGATCTGTTGACAATCATTTGTAAGACGTCAATCTATTTCGAATTGAAGTTGTACCAAACTACTTGGAGGATATAGCATCCTTTCTAGCTATAGGTAAATTCTCAGAGGAATACATAATGACACAAAAGAGGCATATGGTTGGCTGGGCTACAGATTATCAGTTGATTGCGGGATAACTATACAAATTGGACCTTGATCAAGTGTTGTGTAGATGTGTCCTCAACCACGAGATACATGATGTATTGTGGGAGTGTCATTCAGGGGTTATGGGAGGCCATGTTGGAGGGAATGCCACTGCAAGGAGTGTATTACAGGTAGGGCTCTATTGACCCACAGTTTTTAGGGATGGGAATGAATATGCCAGAACGTGTGACATTTGCCAAAGGGTTGGAAATTCCTTGCACCGAGATGAACTTCCTTTGCAACTGGTACAGGCACTACAGATATTTGAGAAATGGGCAATTTAATTTATGGGACCTATCAATCCATCGGCATGCCACTCCCATGCCATATATATCATCACAGCCACGTAGTACCTTACCAAATAGGCATAGGTCACACCGGTTAAGGATTGTACTGTGGATACCGCCATCAGATTTATTTTTGAACACCATCAACATATTTGGGTGCCCCCAGAACCTCACTAGTGATCAAGGGACTCATTTCATTAATGAAACAATTTCCTCATTACTTCATAACTTCATGATACATCACCATAGGAGCAGCTCGTATCACCCTCAAGTAAATGGTATAGTGGAGGCCTTCAACAAGATCTTATAAATGGGATTGACCAAGATATGCTCGGCCAATAGGGATGATTGGGATGATAGGGTACCAATGACTCAGTGGGCCTATTGTACAACTGTTAAACACTTACACTAGCATATGCCTTTCTAGCTAGTATATGTATGAGAGGTTGTAGTACCCGCCAAGTTCACTATTCCCAATGTTTTCATTGCACAGGCCATTCATATGATGGAGGAAGAGTCAATTATGAAGAGGTTGGAGGAACTTTAGGAACTATATGATGTGAGTTTCATGGCATATTTCCATCAAAAAATTGAAAAGCAGAGGCAGAAGGCATGGCATGACATGCATATTAAGAGGAAATAATTTACAATGGGAGGACATGTTCTACTATATGATAGAAAATTCTTGAAATTTCTTGGGAAGTTGCATATGCATTGGTTGGGACCTTTTATTGTTGCAGAAGTGAAGGAATCATAATATGTTAAGCTTGTGCAAGTGGATGGTGTTTTACTTCTAGGATGGGTGAATGGTGCATGCCTGAAACCCTTCTAGGGATCAAACAATTCCACTCCAAATTGATACATCTCTTGAAGGATACCTTAGGTAATATTAGGTAAATTCAATTAGTTATTTTTCACATATTAGTTGTTTCTATTAAATTGGTTGGTCAATTACTTCAGTTGAAGTTAGTCTAGAATAAATCCCCCATCTGGTCTCTTCCAGTTGCGGAGGTATTTTCACCCCACCGCAGTGGCTTGTGGTTAGAAGGGCACACGTGTTAGGCATCATATTCGTAATAATTAGGTAATAATTTCTAGTTTCAATTCGAATTAGTGTTAAATATTTCCCATAACACCCATCATCAACTCCTAAGCATCTCTCATCGTGACACCATAATTACCCATCAACTCCACCCTTCCTTTTTCATTTTTTCGTCATCCAAGTCAACTCTAGCTCAACTGTTAGCAATGTTATCATGATTGAGATTGCATAGGAAAAGTTGCCATAGTAATTAGTTAAGCATTCTAGTCATAAATGTTGTGTCAATATTTTCTACTTAAATCTGCATGGAAATGATAAGTTTTTTAGAATCCAAAGCAGAGGTGGTAGACTTGCCAAGTTTAGAGTTTATTTCTAATTCCCACTGTGCCAAGAAAAAGTTCACGCCCCTTGTGATTTTCGTATATCAGCGTCATTTTAGCACGATGAAAAAGGTTGTGATCTTTGTACAATAGGTTGAATTCGACAAAATAATCACGAAGCGAGAACTTGTATGCGATAAATATGATAAGGCAATGGTCAGCAACAACAACCTCTTTGACTACTTTCAATTTCCAACACTGAAGCGAGAGGTCTACAACGAACCAGTAATCAACACTAATGGAATTCAATCCATCATGGTTCCAGAGGATTTTAGGGGAGTTCAAAGGTCGACGTTGCTAAACCCTAAGAGTCTCCCTGTCTTTGGGACGAAGGGAGAAACCATGCAGTGTTCTAAGCTTCTTATCAGCCGAATGCATGGAGGATCACTATGGCTTGACGAGTACCAAATACATGTGGTTGACCTTCATAGGCTCACAAGCCTATCTATTGTTGGGGCCATTGTATCTATGAAATTTCAAACAACTTCCAAGCGAGTAAAGAAGACGAGGGATGAGAAATACTACAACAAGTACAATACCCAGAGAGGGGGAAGGGTGCGCTAATAGAACTAATCAATGCACCCAATGTTAAATTCTCTTGTTATATTATTGAAGGGAAACTCATGTGACATTTCTCGTGAAGTGAGTGCACATTAGATACTATTTCATTGGCAGAGAACTATGTATAGGGCACGCAGTTGAACTGGTGCAATTTTCTACTTCACGAGTTGTTTGAGGCTTGCGAGGATGTATACAAGAGAACCACCCACTTCACTTATGGATATATTTTTGTTACACTGGAAATGTGGAAATGGTGCCCACCAAAGGGGAGATAATTGGTTCTAATTTCATAATATTATCCAGTGGCTCTTAGGTATACACCTTAGCGAACCTCAGGGGACCCAAGAAACAAGGAAATTAACGAGGCCTCCTTTATTGGATGGTACCACAAGATGTTAGAAGTCATCAAGGCCATGGAAAGAGTCCCAAAGATGTTACTTGATGATTACTCACTAGAAATATGGTTCAACATCAATCATGGCCATGTTTGGATACAACCAAAATGTGTCCATCCAGACACATTTCAAACAAGGACTCAAAATTTCATATTAACTGAAGAATATTTCCACAAAGAGGTTAATTCCTAGCCATGGATTGTCGAAGAAGTTAGAGAAGGGAAACATATGCATTTTTTTGAAGGGATGGTGCCATAACCACTAATTGGGGAGACATCTGCAGCATCAAGGAATAGGATGGTTGAGGAACAGCTAGAACTAGTCATCAAGAAGCTCAAAATGAAAATTCACTTGATTCAGGAAACCATGGTGAACATTGGAGTCTTGGTAATTTCCTTCCCCACTTTCTCTGAATTCCAAAGTTCAAGGATGTATGAGTTTGTGGCTAGTGCTACCCTCGTAGCTTTGCTCCATGTAGTGGGCCCCCATTCCAAGTTAAAACCGGTGATCCCAAATCCCCAACAATCGAAAGTTGCAAAACCTCCATCCGATTCAAAGAGAAAAAACACAATCACCTCCACCCAAATTGTTGATCTTACATATGAAGAACCCCATTCATATACTACATCACCCATTATCAAATAGCATCCACCTTCCACTTCCATTTTGTCACCCTGATCGCATAACCCATCGCCTCGTACAACATCTGCTTCAGTCACCATCTCAAACACCTTACCCTCTGGAACACTGCTAGGAACATAAACAAAATTGGAGGTAGACTCCATTGTCCAATACATCATGACAATTACTCATGGAGAAGTCACTCTAACATCCATGTTATCTTTACTTCTTGAATCAGGTCCACTCACTGTCACGGGATAGATCATTACCCCTCCCATTTCCACTACAATCCATACAGAATCGTTTCCCTTTCATTTCCCTCCATCAATACCATCTCATTCTACTCCCACCCATATAAATCACCTGACAGTCGAACCCTCACAGCAACCAACCTCACCATAGGAGAACTCTGAAAATTCTATTGCCAATGGACAGTCATTGCAGAGTCAGTTTCCTGAATCATCGACATTGGGCCACAATGATCTCTAGGGTTGTTCCTCAGCCCCATTGTTTAATTTTATTCAACAAGCTGCACGCCGATAAAAAGTGTTGCACATTGTCCTCGCCACCTAACATGCACAACAACAACAACAGGTCCTCACACTCACTGCAGAACATTATCACCTGCTCCAAGAGAAGAAACATCTCCATAATCAGGTTGATAAAATAACTGAAAAGTTCCAGGTCTTGTGGATTTTGGTCTCAGAAGTGGTGGTTAATGCCCCAGAGGGTTTTTCTGCTTGTACCCTCATCAAATGTTGTGATCACATTCAAGAAGCATGTGTTGATCTGATATTGAAAAATCGTGAATCAAGTGAAACCTTGTTGATGCCAAAAGGGCATTACCAGACCCCCAATACCTAATAAGCAGCCAATATCAAGAAAAAACTTGCAAATGTAGAGGAACTCAAAGTTTCATTCATCATGATCACAGAAGAAGCTCACACCCTTCCACAGCAAGTGCACGACTAGTCTAGTTTTCTAGCAAAGAACAATCAGCCTATCTACCCTCTACGCAGTCATTTCAATCAACTACTTAATGAAGCCCAGGGTACCAAGGACAAGAACCAACAAAAGGAGATTTTGGCATAGGTGAATGAGCTCGAGAACTAGATACAGCGAATAGAGGATGAATCTGCAAAGACAAAGAAAATACTCCAGAACCTTTGGCCACCGGCATAGACTCATTTGGAAAAAATACAACATCTCAGCGAAGAAACATATGTGTAGTGGAACTCTTGACTGATGAAATACCCAACCCAACCTATAGTCGACATTGCAAATTAATTCTTGGCCCAGGAAGCTACTCTCACAGGAACATGGAAGGAAGCCCTCAACGAATATACTCAATTAATATAGGCAGCCATTAATTTAGTTCCTGAGTCGAGTCCTTCATTTGAAAGGATAAACCAAGGGAAAGCAACGCCAGAAGCAACACCAGAGGCATCAAAGACATTAGAAGCATCAACAGCACTAGGAGCATCAACAACACCAACAAAAGATTGACTTGGGGACGAGTCAATGAACTATGATTGGGGCTTGTTGGGTCCTTCATTTTGGGGAGCGAAAGAACGTAGATGAAAATCTGGAAGGCTGATGATATTTTGCAGAGATAGTTGTTGGGAATCTATAAGGGATACAGTCAGAAAGAAGGAAGGAACTCGCAGAGAACTATCAGTTGCGAAGGAATGGCAAAAGAAAGCAACCACAACCAAGTGGATAAGAATAATGACAGTCACGTGATAGAAGTAGCCGAGAAAGGAGAAAGGAAAAGCCTCCAAGAAATAATTGGAAGTCCAAGTAGGGGAAAAAAATATAAGGAAGAGTGTGTGGAAAAGGAACGAGGAGACAATACAAAAATGTTGTTGCGGAGATGTTCAAGTCACACTGTATCTATTGATGTGGTTATGTATTGATCTCTTATGATGGCTTTGTAATGTTGATATGAGGCTCTCGAGCTAGATGTAATGTTGTATTGCAACATGAATTAATAGAAAAGGGAGATTGTTGGGATATTTGTGCAGTGCATGAAGGATTACATGGTTTCTTAAAAATTTTAATATGATCATATATGTGTTGTATTTCTCTTCTGTATGTTCATGATCTGTTGCGATTAGATGTCTCATTGATACAATTCTGTCTCTTTGACAAATACCTTCCTCCTGTGACTTTGCCCTGGTACTAGACTTCCACTCCCCATCTAACTAAGGTCGCTACATGCCTCAAGTGAGACAACTTATCCTCTTTGGGTAAGGTGAAAATGTTGGCATTCTGTTAGACTACAACGGAGCTTTGTTGGCCCCTGTGCCCGAACCTGGGATCTCAACCCTCTTAATATTTTTGTGTCAACATGGAGGTATGAGGTATTTTTGTTGAGGGAAAATAATACATGACAATTGAAGAAATGTCAAAACACCGAAAACGTTTAAGGACTCAGAAAGGTCAAAAGAGGTATGCATCATTCCTTTTCATTTCGTAATTGTTTTGCAAACTATTGTGCATATAATGTTAAGTATTCTATGGTTAATGTTCTTATGCTCTTTTAAAAATTAGTGTCAAGACCTATGAACACATATAAGAGTCAGTCAATATAAAATGTGAAGTATTCTCCTACATATAAAGATTAGGTTTTTTATGGTCAAAGAATGAAATGAATAAAAGGCTTGTCAATAGTATCACTAGGGTTTTGCAGCTAACCCATTAGTATGCTTATAGAATTTCATTCTTGAATGACAGGTCTTGATGACTATGGAGAATATAGGGTTTGTAAACCCTATAAAAGGTTTGAATAAGAAAAAACTTAGGAACATGAACCTTAATTAATTATTCCTATTGTAAAAATAAAATCTAGCTCTTGAAATTGACAAGAATGACATCATGATCATGTGAGGACGAGGTTGATAAAAAGATTCAATATTAAGAGGGAGTTGACTCTCCTCAAAAGGAAAAGTATTCTATACCTACTTTCTTTAATTATTACTTATCCTGTCCCCAATTTTTGTGAGTGAAAAATTCTCTAAGGAGTTTTGCCAATTTCAGAGATATTATATAAAAAGGAGAAAAAAATATTTTGTGGGAGAAAAGCGGAAATCATTAATTTAATGGAGAATGGTGAAAAAATATTATTTTATTAGAAGAGGGAGGTAAATTATTATTTTAATGGAGAATGGTAGAAAAGTAATATTTTATTGGAGAATGGAAGAAAACTATTTTTTTATTGTATTTTATTGGAGAATGGAAGAAAACTATTATTTTATTTTTTTTCTCAGTAAAAACTAATTCTATTAAGGGGAAGTATGGTACAATAAGACATTACAGCCAAGAGAAGTAGGAACAAGGGCAACCGAAAAGGATAGTCTATCCACCTCAGCCCCTAGAATAAAAAGAGAAGAGAGGAGTGTTGAGCAAGAAGAAACATGAAGAACAGAGGAGCAAGAGCAGAGCAGAGGATTCTACCCAACATGGGTGGAATCAACTATTCGACATTTTTTCCCTTTCTTTTTACCAACTTTGACCCATTCAGGAGGGCCCTGCTGAGCTGACAAGATTTGCAAACTGAGCTGGGCTGACGGAGAGGTTTCCTTATCTGAATCCGAGGGAGAGGATTCATGATTCCTTTTCTGTGAGATTGGCTGGACAGACGAATCCACAGGCTCAGCTGAGGGCGGATCTTGTGCCAGTTTTGCTTCCATTCCTTCCTCATTCTCCTCCTCTTCATCCGACCTGAAATAAAAGTCATCCATGGGGGGTGGGTCATGAGGCTTCCAGCTTTTGGATTTCTGCTTAGGATTGGCTTTCTTCTTGTTTATAGGCATCGTGGGACAAGAGCTCTGAAGGTGCCCTGTGCGATGGTAGTTTCGACAGCGAAAGGTTGTGTTCTCGTAATCCAGGGCCTAAGTCCAATGGAAGTCTCCAATTTTTAGATTGATCTGGTCAGGGAGACCTTTGCTCATGTCTATTTCTGCACAGATTTTGGCGAAGGGGTATAGGCCCTTTTCCCCTCTAGAGATGTCTGTGTCTAGAAAGCGGCCTAGAGAATTGTCGATCCCTTGGAAGACAACAAAGTGCCATAGATGCGTCGGGAGGTTAGGAAGTCTGACCCAGATGGGGAGCTTGGTGATGATTGTTGTAGTTAGATCGAAATCTGGGAACCAGGGGGTGAGGAATAAACCTGCTGAGCCCCAGAACCATGGGCCTGCAGTTAAAGCTTTTTGGTAGTCCTCATCGAGAGCAAACACTACAATGAAGAAACCTTTTGAGCATAACAGAACCTTGCAATTGTTGGTCCAGTTAGAGTGAATCCATTGGTAGATGTCTGCTGTGCGAGGCCATAGCCCATTGAACCTGCAATAATGGCATGCTCTGCAAACTTTTGGGCTTGCTCATCCAGCATTGGATGCATTATTTCAATGGAGGGGGTTTCCTCCAGTTTGTCCACCAAAAAAGGTTTGGGGGCCTGAACTGGTGGATCTGCCTTCTTAGGCATCTGAGCATGGACTGCATCTTTGTATGAAAACGCCTTAGCTGAGGATGACTGTCCAGCAGCTCCCCCTCTCAAATGAAGGGTAAGAATAATGGAGGCATCTCTCTTAATGCTGTAAAAAGAAAGGGGATAAAGATCCTCGAGTTGTTTACCTTCGTGGAGAAGTCGTTGAGCTGCAGGAAGAAAACTATTATTTTATTGGAATGACAAAAAATTATTATTTTATTCAAACGGTGGCAAAAAGTGGAAAATAGCCATCCCCAATAAAAAAAATAAGGAAATAAGGGAGGATCTAGAAGCTAGAGGGAGGCTCCATGAAGAATTATAAAAGGAGGAGGAATTCAATTGCAAATTATTCTATCTTTTCATTCCTATATAACATATAAACTTGAGTTCCCTTGAGTTGTTCAGCTAAGACAACCAGTGCTGCTTAGCACAAGGGATTTCTAGGCGGAAATTCCACATCTATCTTGGGAGAATTTTGAGTGTCTCCCTAGTGAGGCTTTGGGGGAGTTTATTTCTGGTCTTCCATTTGGAGTTTATGGCAGAAAATTAACACAAAAAATTGTTATTTTTAGGTGCAAAAGACAAACCCCGAAGGTTATTTGGAGTAGCATCATTCTATTATAGGTTCCAGGTATTTGAATGAGATTTTCTACTTGTTAGAGGAGTTTGGCACCATTTTTCAGAGTTGTTCCTGTATCTTTAGGCTGGGCCGAATTTTTTCTTATAGAGCCTGCGAAGAGATTGGAGAATAGAGTTTTTGTTGGTGTTTGGTGTTGGTATTTGCCGAGAGTTTTTAATTGGGAGTGATAGTTATTTTTCGGAGGATATTTGTTCACAATATCTCAGCGATTTGTTGAAGATTTTTTATCATTTTTTAGCAATTCCTCTCTGGTTGGGCACCAAACTATGTAGCTGGAAATTCACTCTATTTTGGGCATTTCAGGTTAGCTAGAATTAAACAAAATGATTTCTGAGTTTTGTTGGTTTGGGTGTGAGGATCCTCTAGCTAATGTTATAGAATTTTTCAGGTAGTATTCGAACTAGAATCTTGCGTTCTTATTGTAGGGCATATTGTTGGTTAGCTGGGCAGTTTGCATCACATTGTGGGTTCAATTTTGGCTTTGAGTTAAGCCAAACCATTTCAGGGTTTTTATGGGTTTTGTGTGAGGAGCTCTAGGATAAATTTTCATGATTTTCTGAGTAGTTTGAGGGGAAAAAAAAAACCAATTATTCTCCAACAACAACGACAACAACAACAATATTTTTTGGGTAATTCGAACTTTTTAGGGATTTAAGGATCATTTGGAATTAGCCCAATATTTTTCTGGGTTTGGTAGATTTGGGTGAGAGAAGCCTCCACTTAATTTTGCAAAAACTTTGGAGCAGATTTGAGGGCATAAATCGCAATTCGCTACCAGCAACAACAGTGGTAGAATTTTTGGGCAGTAACTCACAGGTGCAACTTATTGATTTCTAGTTATATTTTGGAGGCCCAATTTATTATTGCAGCATATCTTTTATGGCCATCATTGCAACTATTTCTATCAATAGCTTTGTATGTAATTTCTCCAGTAAATAAATAAAGCTAGTTAATTCTCCCTTTCTTGTGTTATTTTCAGTTGTGGAATTTATGGGTTTATTTGGAAATGTCATTTTATTTTTTCCAAAATTTCATGGTTCTTGTTATGGAATTGCTTAGAGAATTTTATGTTAGAAATTTTTATGCAATTTCCTAAGAAAATTAGGAAAAAATATAAATTAGTATATTGCAGTGGTATCAGAGCATGATCTTGGCCAGTTGTGGGGAAGCTAGCAAGATCATAGAGGTGTAGGCATGTATGCAGAGTGATTGGTGAAATTTGTGGACATTACAATGGTGCAAAAGGCGAGGACTACACAGGGAATCATGAGGGAGATCCTCAGAAACAATGGGGATATGATAGAGATGTTAGCCTAATTGTGTATCAGTGAGGGAATAAAACCGAGCTATCCTCATCCTTATAACAAAGGCAGTTGAGGTGCGCATGCAACAAGAATGAAGCCAGTTATACCATGTGGGAAACGTTAGCAGAATCAAGGCACCAAAACTACTCAAGAGGAGTGCACAAGATGGGAGGAATTAGATGATGGGACGAAGAGGAGATCTTAATTCATATCGTGGAGCCTAGGACATGGGTAAATTGGTAGTGAGCCTGAGGAGGAGGTTGAGTAGGAGATAGAGGGCACGCATGATTGTGGGGAGCACGTGGATACACCCAGTGTGACATAGGAGCCACCCTTGTTGGATTTTCCTTTGGTATCCTCAGTTGACACATTGGTGGAGACAGTTAAGCATACAACCATTGATAAGGTGCTAAGGGATACAAAGTTACCCACCATTGATGAGGTGTCAAGATACATACCCCCAATTGATGAGGTGTCAGAAGACATGGAGGTACTAAAATTTGTAACCTAGTTTATAGATGTTAGCTACCCACAACAGTTTCATGAGCTCCAGGTTGGCCTTCTAGCATTGAAAAATAAGGCCATGATAGTCCAAGAGACCATTTTTCAATAAAACGAGGAGCTATATGGCATGAGAATGTTTTTTACTAAGACAAAGGCCAAGCTTTCTCTTGTTGGAGAATGGTTGGATTCCCTAATGGAATAATTAGAGGAGAAGACGTTGGAGGAGAATACGTTGGAGCGTCGAAGCAACCCTCTTCAGGCATACATAGGTGGGGTTGATAGCATTGTTAGGTTACCTCTACAAATTGGAGAGAGAGAGGAAGAGTTACCTATAAATATTTCATGTGATGACCAGGATTGTGAGATAACGGACATGAGTTGTGCAGGGCGCAACGTTTGCAGGTGGGAATTCTTCCGTGTATGGGTGTCCATGCATTAGATCCCTCTCTTGGGGTTGGATGGAGAGAGACATTGAGTTGGTATCCGATGGCTTCAGTTAGGTGCCTAGATATATCTATGGCTAGGAGAATAATCTAGAAGGGGCCATGGGTTACTAGAGGATTCTCAGGGCCAGACTGTCGTTGGGATCCAGGTGGGATTCCACGCCACAGCATGGGTTTGGTTAGTGGTGGTATTAGAAGTGCAATGGTTCTGGTGACTGAGCACCCATACATTTTCATATCTCCATCAACACCAGTGACAGGATGGTTTGACAGGGGAGCAAATAGATTTCATGAGTTTTCTCGGCATATTTTTTGTTCATGGGGTCACTGGGTGATTAGCCTACTCTAGTAGGAGTTGGTAGGAGGTGGCATCGGCAGGCCACCAGATAGGGCATTACATGGATACTTTATCTCTTATTAGTATATAGGACATAGGAGCTACTAAGGATAGACACACTTGTTACATGAAATTTTGTCACTGCCCCTATACTCCCCATTCTACGATCCTAGAGCACCTCTACAGTGAACCCTACATGCTTTCCCATCATGAAGAAACTCCCATTATGTCCCTCTTCATGAGAAAAATGATTCCCTTTTGCATCTGTTACACAAAATATTGTCACCATGACTATTTGTAGTCAGTATGGGTCTATCATCATTCATATTGTCCTCCTTAGCAAGTCTTGAACCTCAACTCTTCATGTCAAGCTTTAAAAATAAGAGAAAGACTTTGAAAATCAATAAAGCTATGGTTCTACACTTTCTCTTACTGTTACCTGCGGTCCCACACCCCATGGTCATGTTACCTGCGGACCTAGCCGCTTTGTCTCTAAAGGAGTGGGTGCGGACCCCTGTGAAAGTCTAAAAGGCGCAAGTTTATTCTTAAAAGCTCACTTTGGGTTAATTATGGATGATTCTAGAAGGAATCTTGACGTAGATGGTTCACTCCTAGGTGGTTCATGCATCCCAAAACTAAAGGAGTTAATCCCTTGATGAGAGGAGCTTATCCCTTTGAAGGAGGGCTTTATCCCTTTGAAGGTGGACCTAGTAACTTCCCTTCATTGCACTATAAATTAAGGCATTGGGCTGGTTGCTAGAGAGGTTAGAAGCTAAACATTTTTGAGGGTAAATGCTGTTGGAATTGAGACTTCTTAGTTAAGCTTGAGAGGAGAGATTACATACCTTTTGGCTTCATTGGGAAGAGAGTGAAACTTGTCAAAGTAGAGGAGATTCTTGCTGGACCCTAGGAGGAGCTTGTATAGCATCAAGGCACCAAGGTTGTAAAGTTCTTCTTTGATTAAAGTTAATACAATCAGATTCATTTTTCTCAACAAATTGTCGTAAATAGTTTGTTTCATGAATTCCTTGATCATCATGATAAATATGCTTTATTATATTGGCTTTTCAGGTGCTATTTAATGTGTGTGCTTGTTTGTGTTTGCAGATTCTTTACAAGGGAGCTCATTTGGATCAACAGAGCGTGGCTTCCACAAACTTGCACTGGACCCAAGGTAGGCCTAAAACACTTGTTTGCCTTTATTTATAAATTGCATATTTAGAGAAAGATAGAATTTGTTTGGTTTGCTTGTCGCTAGATATCATTAGATACTAGGGAGGTCAGTCTTGTCCGCAAGAACGACTTATCCAGCCGACAAAATGGCGACTCCGTTGGGGATTTGAATTTTTGATTTTTTCCTTTGCTTTTACTTTGACTTGAGAAACTATGTCTTTGTTTCTGGTTTTTGGCTTGATGTGTGTGGGATTGGGTAGGTTTAGTAGATATTGAATTATTTTTGTTTTTCATACTTTTGGGAGAGGACTGCACCCTCTACTTGTAACACAGTGCGGACATACCTGCACTTTTGCTTTACACACAGAGCGGTACCGCACCTGGGTAAACTGGGGGCCTGCGAACCCTGTCAAAATTTTGAAAAACTTGAAATTTTCTCATTTAGTCAGCTTAGGTTTTGTTTATGTGTTTTTAGCCACTGCCCAGATCTGCACTTGACTTGTCAGGAACTTTTATTAGGTTAATTCCATTGGCATTAGGGTTTTAGGTGAAATTCCTAGAAGTTTTGGTTGCCGAGCTTGATTTTCATTTTGGTCTTGTAGTAACTCAGACCTGAAGCATAGGCGAGCTAAGTCTTCCGCTTTAGCTGAACATGCTGAGAAAACCAATCATCATGTTTGTATTGAGGAGGCCAGTGTTATTGCTAAGGTTTCGCATTTCCATCATCGTAAATTTAGGGAAGCGCTTGAGATTGAAAAAAGGCCAAGCAATCTCAATAGGGAGGATGGCTGGAAAATCAGTAGGTGTTGGGTCCCAACACTCTCTTCCTAGTTGTTTTTCTGCCCTCCTCTTTGGGGTTTTTAGTATATTTTTTATTGTTAGTTTTATTCTATTTATTATTTTAGGTGTTATTATTTTTATTTATTTATTAATAACTAATTTATTTTAGTTGTTTTATATTTATTTATTGTTTTATTTATTTACTTTTTATTTATTTATTTGATATTATATATATATTTTTTTTGTTAATTTTATTCTATTTATTATTTTAAGTGTTATTATTATTTTATTTATTTATTAAAAAATAATTTATTTTAGCCGTTTTATATTTATTTAATATTTATTTATTGATTTATTTATTTACTTTTTATTTATTTATTTGATGTTAATTTTATTTTTTAGTACTTTTGTTCTTTTTTAGCTTAGACTTTTTAACTAATTTTCCAACTAACCTAACATCCTTTTGACATTCTTTATGATTGGGTCTTTTATGTTACTTTCTTTCCTTTTAATTATTAATTATTTTATAAGTTTTAATAATATTATTTTATATATTTCTTAAGCCTTTAATTGTAGATTTTAAGGTTATTTATTTATTTATTTAGTTATTTATTTACTTGGTTAATTTTATTTATTTTATTCATTCATTTAATTCATTTATATTATTAACTAATTTATTTTAACCAATTTATTTAATTTTATTTATTGATTTATTTAATTGTTTATTGACTTTTTATTTATTTATGGGTTTATTATTACTTTTTTATTTATTTTAACTTTGACTTTTTAGCTAATCTTCTATCGAACCTAACCTCTTGATTTTCTTTATTAGGTCTTTTTTGTATCTACCTTTGCTTTTAATTATTAATTAATTTATGATTTTTAATAATATTTTTAAATATGATTATTTTTTTTTTAAACCTTTAAATTATATTTTAAGGTCCCTTATTTAACAAAATTTCCTTCTATATTATGATTAGCTTTTAATTTTTAATAATATTTTTTAACTAAATAACCTTCAAAAAATTGTTTTATACTTTTTGGTCCTAATTCTTTATTATTTAACTAATAAAATAATTTTGACCTCGGTCCTAGAGTCAAACTAGCCGTTGGTCAAGTTAGCTGTTGGGTGCTCTGCTCAAATTATTTAACTTGCTTTGCTGGATCTGTTTCTTCAACTTGTCCTGACGATGAACCACACTAGTTGGTTCGAAACGCATCGACAAATGATATTCCTTGTGATTTTCGCTGAAAAAAATCTCTCTAACCTTTGTTTTTGCTGGCCTTCTTATGAGTCTGACTGTTTGCAAAATCTGCCTTTGTTGAGGAATCCATCTTATTTTTCTCTTTGTGAAACTTCGAAAGGACTTGTGTTGAAAGTTTTGGATTTAATTTTTAGAAAAGAAAACAAAAATTGGTTGTTTTTTGACTGATTTTGTGATTCTGGACAAATTGGTCCTTAGTTTGCTTATAACTGAGTAAAACATCCTTGAAAAGAAATCTTGTAAGATTTTACTTCAAATAGTTTTTTAGAATTTATAGATCTCAAGATTAGATTTTTCCATAGTTTTGAGTGTTTTATAAAAATAATAAAAAAAATCTCTTTTGAAAAAGTGTGTTTTGTAGTATTTGAGTGTTTGAAAGAAAAGGGAAATTTTCGTGAACATAACTAGTTGTCTCGTTTTTTAGTGTATTGGAAAAGACAAAAAGTTCTTCTTTTGATTTGATTGTTAAGGAAAGATTTGTTTTTACAAGCATTTGCATTCTCAACTCTTTCTCTAGCTACGAATTCATTGAAGAAAAAGAATTGTTTTTCATCTTAAGTGCATTTTTTAGTGATTTGGAGTCGAGTCTTCACACCATAAGTTTCATCTCCGCACCTTTTGACTTAAGAAAAAACCAATAAAAAATAATTCTTAAAGTAAAATCTATCTAGTAATCTTTTTATTTCTAGGGCTCTTTATCACCAACATAGCTTAGGCTAGTATCTTGGAGTAGGGAGTAATTAACTCTCCAAGATAGTAAAACAAACAAGTAGTTGTATCTTGCGGTAGGAGATAAATTCCAATTATTACATCTATGCTCTAGGAAAGCTCCTCTTAAAGGAGAAGCATGAGATCATATCTGAACCAGTGTGGGAATCAATCCTTCCTCATTGGGAACGATAGAAGATATTCACGTATTAAAAACAATAAACCTCGGATTGACCATTGTCGAGGAGCCTGGGGTCACTTGTTGGTAAACCTTGGATTATGTCAAGGAGCCTTCAAGGGGATTGAGCTTGTTACTCTGCCCTTGCGTGCATATCGGATCGTAGACTGTTCCCCCAGGTATATTTTTTTTTGTTGGTGACCATAGTGACCATATTCTATAGGATTCTTTCCTAAGGTGACGGTGGAGGGAAGATCCCACTGTACCTGGAGCAGACGTCGGCTAGACTCACTTGGATTTTCTGGGGATTCTCTTCACTCGAGACGGTTTAGTGGAGAAACTTATGCCAGTCTATTCATTAAGTAGGTTGCCGACGTAACTGTTCCAACCGCCATTTCTGTATTGAATTCTAAGACGTTGGATTTCATCACCAGCTAGTGTTTTCGGTACGGAAAGTTACTATTTGTGTGTGGTTTGACCTCCTAGATTCTTTAGGCGTGTGATTCAAAATTGTTTGGTTCTTTAGAGACTTTAGGTGGTTTTCATTGAGATTTTTCTTTGTTTGCGTGTGAAGTAGTTAAAATATTTAATCGTGGCTGAATTACCGAGGAAGTCCCGTAGAATTCGGGGCCAACCTCCTGAGTTTTCACCGAACCAGCTTGAAGGGCTTCAAGCCCTTGTAACTCCTAGTGACAGTAGAGTTGGGTCACCTGAAGAAGGAGAGTCTTCTTTGGTTGTACATCCTAATTACCAAGTTCAAGCACCAAAGTATATTTTAGAACCTGTTTCTTTTTCCGAAGTTACTGGTAGTTTTTCTTCTACTAGTGATTTAGCTGCGGAACCTGAAATATCTAAACCTGAAACTGAACCTGCTACTACTCCAACATCAGGATTTGCCTCTCCAACTTCCAGTGGTCCTGGTTCACCCAGGGTAGAAAGTGTCATTACCCAAAATCTTCCTTCTGGACTTATTGCTATTGAAGAACTTGTTACTCTGGAAGAAGGTATACCTATCCCTAAAAATCAACCAGCTATAGAACTTAGGGAGCATGAATCGATCTTTTACAGTCCACCTAGGAGGGACGCTTGGTATCTTTCATTGACCAATTTTTTGGAAAACCCGGGACTAAGTTTTTCACCACCTCGCATTCCTTTTCACCCAACACCTAGGGGTTATTATCCTCTGTTAAATATGTCAAGGCAGTCGTTTTCTCAATCTCCAGAAACCTTTTTATACGGGGGTCCTTCTATTCCATCTGGGTATCAGTCACTTACTGGTACTTTTTCGGGAGCATCTCCTCAACCTATTGAACAAGGGTTATTAACTGGTAATAACGGAACTAAGTCGTTGAGTGTAGAAGATATTATTATGATGTCAGGTACCATTCCAAATCCGCAACCTCAAGGTGGCCAGTTACCGCCTGGGGGGCAGCCTCAAGGTCCTCAATTATCGCCTGGGTGTTATAGCTCCAAATCTCACTCTTATGGTTTGTGATGCTGTACTCATGGCCTAGGGCAACCCCTCCTTCCAGACCTGGTCCTAAAATTTAAAAAACAGTGTTTTATCCCTTATACGCGACATTGCCCTTAGTTAAATGTGTGTATACGCGGGTATGTGTATAGCCAACCCGCGTGTATGTATTAAAACACTTAAAAAAATATAAAACTCCTCATTTTCGGGCGGAGATCGCGGGTTTTACCTGCTGATCACCTGTTAGTGCCCGTGGCCCAACTGTTCCCAACCAACTCCTAACTAAAAAACTACTTTGGAGATGGTATAAAAAGACCTCAAAGGGAAGGCCTAAGGGAGGAGAGAATAGAGAGAAAGGTTATTATGCTGAGATTTTTCCCTTGACCAGGTCTGAAGTCCCTTGTGCCTTCTGCACTTCCCCCATTTTGTACAGGAAACCTTTGTTTCCTTGTGTGTTGATGTTCATCCACCATTTATGACATCATGGAGAGAGGCATGGAAGGAGTTTTGTTAGAGGCTTGAGGCTGGAACGGATCCGGAAGGAAGCTTTGCTTGGAGCCTACTGAAGGTGTTTCAGGTGAACATATTCCTTTTTATGTACTTTATTTGTCTATAATAAAAGAAACACATGTCTTGGTTCCCGAAATGAATCTTCTTTATGTTAATGATAGTCATGTTTAGAATTCATATGTAAATGGTTGTTTGGATTTCATAACTAACTACCTTTCTTTATAACATGAAGATGGTTTCTTTATAATTTTTGTCCATGTACTGCTGTGTTCTTTGAATTGGTTGTTTTGCAGGACAAAAGAGAAGAAGGGAACTCCAAGAAGGGTTTGGACCCTAAAGGCCTTCTCAAACGTAGGACCAAAGGTACGTACCCTTATCATAGAATTTGCTTACTATAACATAATGGCTGTATGAATGTATGTTTCTTTGAATAGATAACTTTTAGTCTGCTAGGGTTTCAACCCAAAAATCCCTAGGGATTAATTCCCTCTATCAGAATTGGCGACTCCACTGGGGACAACACTCTTTTTGTTCCTAGTTTGGGTATTTTTCAAGCCAATCAGGGCTCAGCTGCCTTGTCTGCTTGCTGTTACTGTCTGGTATGTTCTTGAACTTTAAGCTTTGCCAGTTTCTTGAGTTTGTTTTTTATTTTTCTTGAAGCTTTTCATACACGTTGTTTTTCTTAGATACAGAGGTGTATATACGCTTGTTTCTTTGAGTGAACCCGCGTATACGCAGGTTTCCTCAAACAGAGTCGCGTATACATGCAATCTGTACTTAAGTACAGTCGCGTATATATTGCAATTTTCGAGATTTATAAATCTTTTTAGTCTCTGAAGGCTTGTCTGGTGGTTTGAGTCAGTCTGAAACAGTTATTTTCCAGTATCAGTTATTTGTTTTACAGCGAGCATCTCGTTCTGAATTCTCTCTGATTATAAGGAGTATTGGTCTTGTTTTTGTTGATTGCAAGCGTCATCGTTTTTGGCTAAAGCACACAATATTTCTTGATAGGAATCTTGGTTGCTCTGTTTCATCAGGGTAGGGAGATTGAATTCAATCTTTGTGTTAATCTTGCTTTTGGTGATTTTTTGCTTGTTTGACAAAACCGCTTTTTGTGACCATCCACTTCTTTGTTTCATGAAAGTTGTTGATTGACACTTTCTTGGAATTTGTCTTTTTGATCTTTTGGTTTTTTTTTGCCAAAGCTTTCATTGCTGCTTTTGATTGTTAAGAGCGATTTCAAGCACATTTATTTTTGTTGAATTTTCATCCATTGAGTGTTGTTGATTCGCAAAAGTGTTTAATTGCCTATTCTTGGATCACAAGTTTCAGTGTTGTTGAGACCATTTTTGAAAAGACTTTTTTGTTTGTTGCTTTGAAGAAAATCTTTTGAAAATCCTAGTTTTGCTTTCTTGAACTTGCTTTTCATTTGGTTTCCTTTTAGTAAAGTGAAAGTGCTTTATGTTTGTCTTAGAACTTGTTTTTAGTGTTTAGACGAAATGAATGGTAACATCTCATATTCCATCTAGGCATTGTAAGTGGCAAGATAAAGATTGACAAGCAAGCAACTTTCATTTTTGGTTTTTAGAGTAGTTTTAGATCTTGCATCCACATATAGTTGTTGCATTAGGATAGATTTGCATCCCCTTTTTAGGCATATATAGCTTTGTTAGCTTTTGTGAGTGTGAAGTGTGCATTAACCAAAAGAAAAGGAAAATTTGTTTTATTAGAAGTACCTCTGAACCCTATAGAAATTGCTCTTCATCGAAAAACAAAAAAGTGCATGTGCATATAGTTAAGTTTTTTCTTAATTTCTTTTGCGTCAAAAAACACCACTAGTTTCACTTCCGTTACCTTGTGACTTAAAGAACAGCCTAATAAAATCAAGCGCTAACTAAAATTCACTAGAACTTTTTGTTTTAGTCAGTTACACCAACAAGATTAGGATTTTAGGGCCTTGGATTAGGCAAGTGGAGTGTTAACTCTCCAAGGCCATATAAACGTCAAACATAGGAGTCTGAATAACAAGAGAAAATTCAATAGCGTTAGGAAGACCAGGAAAGCTCCGGATCTGGGAGTTAAGCACGAGGGTCTGTGAAGACAGGGAAGAGAGATACCCCTCTCCTACTTGTCCGAACTTACCTCACGACTGTTCCGCCTGGC
Organism: Pinus tabuliformis; assembly: GCA_031772625.1. Lineage (NCBI taxonomy): Eukaryota > Viridiplantae > Streptophyta > Pinopsida > Pinales > Pinaceae > Pinus > Pinus tabuliformis. The sequence goes on along the minus strand of CM062815.1, from coordinate 359,284,010 downwards.
TTCTGCGACGAGTTGGTATCCATAGTTGCTACTCCTAGGGATCTACACAGGTGGCTACGGAGGGGAATCCCGTGGCACCTGAGGTTGACGTTGCATCACTCTTGACAGTACTATTGGAGGGAACCCTTGCGAAGCTTGGGGGCTTGCACTGACGCAGGCTATTGTTAGGAGGTCAGTGTAACTTCCTCTGTTACCTTCGCTGATAGGACTGGGCCGTCATTATCCCATACTATCTTCGGAAGGCCCCTTACTCCACTTTCTTGTATTTTGGTGTCCGGTCCTCATCACCCAGAGCTTAAATACTTGGAAGTTGTTTGACTGGTTGTTATCTTTAGGGACTTTCTAGTGTGTGCTCTTTGTTCCTTGTATATAGTTGGCTTTAGGTATTTTAGTCTAGTCACGTTTGGACTTTATGTTCTGAGTGACCGGCTTACCACTCTACCGATCTTGAAAGGCTTTTGGTCGTTCTTTCAAAAGTTGTGGAGTTGCCTCCTCAAGGGCAAAGGTTTTGATTGCTTATCCATATTCCTTGAAAAGTTATTTCTATATTCCCATAGAGGAAGGGTCTTTGGAACAGTTAGATATGGCCAATATTCCTGTGGAAACCAACCAAGGTGCCCTCCCAAAAGGGGATCCTTGTGATTTTCCTTTCTTTGGAAACGTTGGTACTCCCTTGATGGCCACTTTGAATATTCCTGGGTTGAATGTTGGACTACTCGTTTGGATGTGGTCCACTCCAAATATTCCAAATGCTCTTGAAGCTTCTCAGTTGAATGCTTTATTTCAAGGGCATCACATGGGTGCTCATTGTTCATCTTCTCTCAAAGAGAAATCTTGGGTTCCTTCTTCTCCTCCTTCTTGTCACAAGAAATCTAAAAAGAGGAGAAAGAGGAAGTCAAAGAAGAAGAATCATTCTATCCTTTCATCTTCAACCTCTGCAAGTCATGTTGGAGATGAGCCTTCAGCCACTGCTAGTCATGCTGGGGGCACAAGTCTAGTCACTGCAAATCACACTAGCACTCCATCATCAACCTCTGCGAGTCATGTTGAAGATGAGTCTTCAGCCACCGCAAGTCATGCTGGGGGCACAAGTCTAGTCACTGCAAATCACACTAGCACTTCATCATCAACCTCTGCAAGTCATGTTGGGGGCACAAGTCTAGTCACTACAAGTCACACTAGCACTTCATCATCAACCTCTGCGAGTCATGTTGAAGATGAGCCTTCAGCCGCCGCAAGTCATGCTGGGGGCACAGGTCTAGTCACTATGAGTCATACTAGCAAAGAGTCACCGACCTCTGCAAGTCATGTTCAAGACTCTTCGCAAACCACTGCTAGTCATGTTGGTAGAATGGAGGTTGATAAGAAACCTGGACGTAGAAGTTTTAAACCTAAGTTCCCTTGTAAGATATGCAAGGGAGACCATCTTACTCATTTATGCCCTGGTATTCCAGAGGTTCAAAAGATATGGTCCGAGTTTGAAAGTACTTCTACTCCTATATTTGATATGGTTTCTCATCAATCCCATCAACAATCGGTTGAAAATGTGGTAGAGCCAGTGCAATCGCTGACCGATTACACTCCTCTTTTGGGGGGTGAAGTGCCTAACAAAAGAGTCTGTTTGATCTCTAGTACAGAGTCTTCTAGTATAGGGGGCATTCCGGTTTCTTCGAATGTTCCCCCTCCAAGTTCTAAGAGTGTTTCCTTTAATTGGGATAGTCTTGTTGAGCCTCATCTTCCTTCTGCTGCACCTTTCCAAATAAAGGTCAGAGTTAATTCCACAAATGTCTATTGATGTATGGTGGATGAAGGATCCTCTACAAGCATTATATCCTCTTTGACTTGGAAAGCTTTGGGTTCCCCAAAGTTGTTGATAGCTTAGAGTCAGTTGTTAGCCTATGATAGAAGACCTGGTGAATCTATGGGTGTTCTTCCTCAATTGCCTATCACTTTAGGTGGGAAGATTGTCTTAATCGATATGATGGTGGTTGATAGCCCTTTAGACTTTAATATGCTATTTGGGCGTGATTATTTCTATGCTATGAATGTTGTGGTGTCTTCACTCTTTCGAGTAATGTGCTTTCCTCATAATGGGAATATTGTCACTGTTGATCAGCTTGCATTTGATAATCACCACCCTAATTCGACTTTACTACAGAATTCCCCTTGGTTTGTTCCAAGTGTTCAAGTAGACTCTACCCCGCCACGGGTCAATTATGTGGCATTGAATCCTCAATGTTCAATCGCTTCTAAGAAGGATCCTTTGACCTATTATTCTCCTTCTTGGGACTTGGTCCCGGCAATTGACCGAGAGATTCTTCCTATAGGGACATGGGACCCTTTAATTCCCTCTTTTAATCCTTGTAGTTCTCATGATTTCTCAGATCTTGCTTTGCCTTCACAAGAGGAACTCTTTGAAGCCATGAGTTATGACTACCAAAGGAGTCCTTGGTCCGATCCCTGCAAAGGGTTTGTCCAGAAGAACTATTATGTGTAAGCCGCAAGGCTGCGTGGTCCCCTGTACCATATTGTACATATGAGGTACGCATTTTCAAGTTTTGTATTCTATAACACAAATATTTTATATGAAGTTTATATGTGGGATGCATTAACTTCTCGTCTAGTGTTCCTATTTATGTTCACAGAACTTGGAAGATTTCTCCTTTGGAAGTTTATGGTTGGTCCGTTCTGACAGGTATTGGTTCTCGAAACTGGCATATAGGTTAGGGACACCATTTTTCCGTTGCATTATGCATACTAGCCTCCATTTGACCGATACATCTGCCATAGGGTCGATCCCATCGTGTTATGGTTCGTCAGCCATCTTCACTCGCTGATTCTTTAAATCATGACACAATGGTAGAGCCATCCTTTACATGGGCATCCTAGTTAGCACCTCACTGACATTTGTTTCCCATGCTGCTCCGTTTTGAGTAGGCTCGGGAGTCCTCTGTAGTCCCGCCATGACTTATGCGTTGAAGACTCATTCCTCTTAGCTTCTCCGCTTTGTTCTGGCCATATACCCTAGAGGCTCCTTTGTGTTGAGTTGTACTACTGCATTGCATGTTGACCACTTGCACCTTTTGGCCTAGAGCCGGCTTCACTTGGACTCGTTTTTAAGCCAACTTTTCACCATGACATCTGCAAAATCAACCTTGCATACCCTTGACTTCTGTAGCTTGACACACCTTGACCCGTGGAAGGAACATACCTTTGAGTGTCACTGACCAGTTTTCACCTCCCTGCATTGAGCATAGGAACGTTCCTTTCCCAGGAACTAGATCATCTGTTTCACCGACACTCGTTCTTTCCACTGTACCATAGCATTCTTTTATTCTTTTTCCGGCTTAACAGAAAAAGACAAAAAAATAAATATTCCAAAAAGAGCGGGAACGGGACATTATTTCCATTTATTGTTGGCAGCTAGAGTCAGTCATGTCGCCCTTGAACAAAGCACTCAAAGCAAAGTCTCCTCCGCATGGGTGGGATTTATTTTGACTTAGGTACGCCATAACCTTGTTGTTGAGTCAGTTCTCCACCGATTGGTTATCTCTTCCAATCATATGGAGGGTTCGTTCGTGCCTCCTGCATGGCGAACTTATACAGAGTCATCATATGCTGCCACATAGTCACATTAAGTTGTGATTTTGTTCAAGGGAAGTTAGCCTGAGTCGGCCTCTCTGCGGTGTCTCTTGACTCATTTTTCAGTCGGCCATCCCTGGTTGTCAGTGTCATGTCTATCATCACAGCAGTTATATTGGTCCTTTACTCGTTCCGGTTTGAGAAGGTCCCCATTGACTTCTTGCTGGCGGGTCTTGTCCTTATCGACGACGACATCTTGCTCTGAGGACAGGCCTAGAGCTGCACCCTGGCCCTATTTTCATTATTGATAGGTTACCTTGTGCTCAGCATCGATTAGTATCATGGGTCTTTGACTGAGTGGTTTCCCTTGTGTTCAACATCAGCATACATTATCACACATTGGGATTCATGCAGTACCTTGGTTTCCATTTGACCCTATTGGTGGATACCTCACCTCTGTGTCAGCTTTCATTATTGGTTGGTTCAGAGGGTTTCTGCCGTGTGCTAGCCACATCTTGTGTACACCAGAAACGTACTTCGGTTGGGTTACTACATCTTTTTTCGTCTGACTCCTTCCACATTATTGGCCTACGGGTTACACTCGCGCTATATTGATGAAGGATGCCTTAACGCCTTCCTTCTAGTGGATCTTTCCCCATCAACTCCGACTCATTGCTCTGGGGCAAAGATCTAGAGTCCATTTGGTAGTACCTTGGGGTTTGCAGTCATTAGTGGCAGATCCTTCGCTATCGATAGTGGGAAACCATCATTGTCTCTTGATCGATAGATTCTTACAGGTGTTCGACTCCAGCTCATCTATTCACACTTGTTAGATTGTACTGGGTACCTTGACGCTCATTATCATTATCGGTGAGTAGTCTCGCGTTTGTTAACGGTATACATTAATGACCGGTAATCAAACGATTTCTCACATGGTCGACTTCAGATCATTTATTCCCATGCTATAGAAATGTACCATGGCGGTCAGTGAAGACCTCAGGTTGTATCAGCATTCATTGGTTCACTTAACAATTGCTCCTGTTGCTGCTAGTTGATACCACTCCACTTTATATGTTGCAGTCAGTCATGGCGACATTCTATATGCTGGCACCTGAGTTTGCAGTGTAGTACCATCCTATTCCATCATGTTCAGTTGGTACCTTTTTGGGATCAGTCTTTGATATCAGTGATCCGTTGCATCTTTCAGCATCATTGACAGTCTTATATGTGATATTCAGACATGTACTTGTTCATTATGATCAGATGATCCATTATGTATCTTTCAGTTATTTATACTTGTATACTTAGTGGATCCGCTTGTATTTGATATGCGGACATGCTTCACTTTTTTCTGAGCATGGGTATGCCCGCCTCAGACAGTGTTTCTTTCTGATCTCCTTTGGTGGCTTGGCAAGCTGAATTCTGGTGAAGTCCTTTTCGATTTTTGACAGACTTCCTTTCCATGTACTCGCGTAATATGTTTCGGCCATCATGTACCCCTTCTGACCTCATATATTAGGGGGCATCTGTTATAGCTCCAAATCTCACTCTTATGGTTTGTGATGTTGTACTCATGGCCTAGGGCAACCCCTCCTTCCAGACCTGGTCCTAAAATTTAAAAAACAGTGTTTTATCCCTTATACGCGACATTTCCCTGAGTTAAACGTGTGTATACGCGGGTATGTGTATAGCCAACCCGCGTGTATGTATTAAAACACTTAAAAAAATATAAAACTCCTCATTTTCGGGTGGAGATCGCGGGTTTTACCTGCTGATCACCTGTTAGTGCCCGTGGCCCAATTGTTCCCAACCAACTCCTAACTAAAAAAATACTTTGGAGATGGTATAAAAAGACCTCAAAGGGAAGGCCTAAAAGAGGAGAGAATAGAGAGAAAGTTTATTATGCTGAGATTTTTCCCTTGACCAGGTCTGAAGTCCCTTGTGCCTTCTGCACTTCCCCCATTTTGTACAGGAAACCTTTGTTTCCTTGTATGTTGATGTTCATCCACCATTTATGACATCATGGAGAGAGGCATGGAAGGAGTTTTGTTAGAGGCTTGAGGTTGGAACGGATCCGAAAGGAAGCTTTGCTTGGAGCCTGCTGAAGGTGTTTCAGGTGAACATATTCCTTTTTTGGTACTTTATTTGTCTATAATAAAAGAAACACATGTCTTGGTTCCCGAAATGAATCTTCTTTATGTTAATGATAGTCATGTTTAGAATTCATATGTAAATGGTTGTTTGGATTTCATAACTAACTACCTTTCTTTATAACATGAAGATGGTTTCTTTATAAGTTTTTTCCATGTACTGCTGTGTTCTTTGAATTGGTTGTTTTGCAGGACAAAAGAGAAGAAGGGAACTCCAAGAAGGGTTTGGACCCTAAAGGCCTTCTCAAACGTAGGACCAAAGGTACGTACCCTTATCATAGAATTTGCTTACTATAACATAATGGCTGTATGAATGTATGTTTCTTTGAATAGATAACTTTCAGTCTGCTAGGGTTTCAACCCAAAAAGCCGTAGGGGATTAATTCCCTCTATCACTGGGGGGTAGCCTCAAGGTACCCAATTACTGCCTGGGGGGCAACCTCAAGGACAGTACATACCTACGGGACAGTACATTCCTCAAGGTCAACCCTAGACTCAGTATGTACCTCAAGGTCAACCCCAGTATCAATATGTACCTCAAGGTCAACCTCAGTATCAGTACGTGCCTCAAGGTTATCAACCTCAAGGTCAGTACCCAACCCAAGGTTTCCAACCACCTTCCGGTCAATCATTTGTCCAAGGAGCTAGAAATGTAGCTTTGAATTATCAACCCTACCCTCAACCCGGTTATGGTCCTCAATATTCTCAACCTGCTATGGGTCCGTACCCCAGAATGAACTTAGTGTGGGATCCATCTCAATCTCAACAGATCTTGCAACCGAATGTGCAGTTGTCATCTCAATCTGGACAACCCTTGGTTTCTGGTTCAACCCAGCAACCTATCCAGTCTACTATTCAAACTTTTGCACCTTCTGTAGTTTCTCAGCCTGGGCTTAGTACGCCTCATACTCCGCCTCAAACGATTGCTGCAACATCTGTTCAATCTACCCCACCTACTTCTGGAGTATCGACAACTCCGATTTCTACTGTTCCTGTATCAACTTCTTAAGCATCTTTACCTCAGTCTGGATCCACAATTCATACCTCAGTTCAAATGCCGGTAGGACAACCTGGTCCAAGTACGGTTGTCACAAGTCAACCTCAATTTACTTATCAACCGTACCAGGGACAATACCAATTCGGTCCTGCTATGCAGCAGCCAGTCTATCAGTATCAACCATACCCTGGATATACATATCAACAACCTCAACAAACCCAGTACGGTCCAGTTAATCCTGGTTCTCCGGGAGGATATAATATCCCAAATGCAATTCCAATTCCTAGTTATCATGTATATCCTCCTCCTGGGGCTGGTCTCATGACCCAGGGTTTCAAGGACCCTAATCATCAGTTACCATTCATTGCAACTTTGGACTTGCCTGACTTGTCGCGCCTTACGAACAATCCAATTAACTATCTTCCGTTTTGGCCGCCAATGCTGAATAAGTTGCCTAGTGATATTCCTAAGTTTGAAGGCAAATCAAGAGAGGACCCGTCGAACCATGTGATGACTTATCACCTCTGGTGTGCGTCTAACTCCATTTCAGATGATTCAATCCGTTTACGGATTTTTCAATGCACTCTAATTAATCTTGCAGCCAAGTGATACATTGAGTTACCGCGAGCCACTTTTTATAACTTTAGTCAGTTAGCTACTTCGTTTTTAACTCATTTTCAGTTGCTAGTCAGATATGAAAATGGCACGGAATTATTAACTTCATTAAAACAGTCAACGTCCACTTACATTTCAGATCGCATTCATGAATGGAGACGTCGACGGTGTTTAGTGAAAGTTTTTATCCTGGATCAAATCTTAGCTGAATGGTTTGTCAAATCTTTATTACAGAAAATCATTGAGGATGTAGCTAAGGCAGGAGTCGTTACTGAAGAGCAAGTAATTGCTCAAGCTCAGTACCTTTTCTTAGTTTACACGCAGTCAAGTACGTTACATGAGAAAATCCCCGACCTTCCTAAACAAAATCAAATAACTGCAGCTCCTTCAGGGTCTCATGCTGTTGATAGTATGATTGGTACGATTAATACCAAAAGTAAGAAGAAATCTTCCAAGAATTCTTCTCCTATCATAACTTTACCAGATTCCCCAACAGGAGATTCTTCCGTGGAAATTTCTGCCGATATTCATGTTGTAGAGTCATCTACGACGAAATCAAAATCCGGTGGTAAAAAGAAAGGGAAGAAGAAAAATAAAAAAGATAAAAATTCGAAAGAGAAACCAGAAAAAACGGAATCTACTGATGAGAAATGCAAACCTCGTTATCCTTGTCTCATTTGTGACGAAGAGAATTTTACAAGAGACTGCCCTCATCGCGTTGAGGTTGCGAAAATTGTCAAAGGTTCCCAAACGCCTGTTGTTTTGAAGGATCTTTTTCCTAGTCAAGACAGTAAGATGATAGGTTCTTCCTCAAATGCCTCAGAAGAACCCATAATGATGATGTCCCATGTTAGGATTGCAACTCGATCGCAAGATTATGGAAGTAAAAGTCCTGTTGGTGGTAAGGAAGCAGAATCTTCTAATTCGAACCCATCAACTTCAACTCCCGGTTCTGATCCACTACAGATCGAGAAACCTAACCCAGACTTAGTAATCAAACCGCCCGCCAAGGGTATACTTCGAAAGTCAGCTTTCAATCCACATGCGAGAGTGGCTCAGAACTATAACATTGTTGAAGATTTGGCTATTTCACCTTCAGTAATGTCAGCTTTGGAAGTGCTGCAATCATGTCCAGCACAGCGTAAATGCTATTGTCGGCTATAGGAACTGTTGACAATCAGGACTCGAACCTTATAATTTTCGATCTAGAAAATAGTACACCTCGCTTACCTCATCAAATGGCTTTCTAGATTCCAGTGTTAGTCAAAACAGACCTTGTTATAGGACTGTGATTGATGAGGGAGCCTCAACATGTATTATGCCGATCTAGTGTTGGAGATCACTTGGTTCTCCTACACTTCATCAATCCCCAATGATTCTAAAGGCCTTTGATGGCCATGGGTTCCATCCTTTTGGAATTCTACAAGATTTACCTATAGGGGTTGAAGGCAAAAATGTTAATCTAGATGTGGAGGTGGTTGATGCCCCTCTAGATTACAACCTTCTCTTGGGTCGTAGTTGGTCTTACGCTATGACAGCTGTTGTTTCATCGGTCTTTCGGCTTATAAAGTTCCCTCATAATGGAAAGATCGTAACTATAGACCAGCTAACTTACTTTTCATCCGACCCAGCCTCTTCTGAAAGTATTCAGCATGTCGGAAAAACAACTATCCCGTATAAGGATGTTGGAGTAGGACTAGTTAAAGATTCTGGTTTACTAGGAACTTTTCCTTTTCCTCCTATCAACGCATCATCTTCTACTGCAACCATTCATATGATTTCATCAGACACTATTGTTTATGATGATCCTTGGATCGTACCTTCCGAATTTGAGATAGATTCATTTGGTGATGTTATGCCTTTGAGTCCATATGAAATTGCGTACCAGGCCGTGCAGTTGTTTTCCAACCCTTCTTCAAACAAAATTGACTTAATGAATGTGGTCCATGAAGAATCACTTTCAACATCAAACTCAGATTCAACAACGTTTTCCGAACTTGTTCACACTGATGAGAAAATTCGTGAAATCCTGTGTGTTGATGATTTACGATGGGAAGATCTTCATCATAGATCTTCGTTTTTATCTAAGATTGATCGCTTTGAAAATGATTTTTCATCTATTTTTACGACTGATTATGTCGAGGAACCTCAGAATCCAATGAAAAATCCTAATTCTGAGTTAAATTTAGGAAATATTTCTCGAACTATTCCTATTGACATTTCGGTTAAGCCTGGAATTGTTGAAAACATTCATATAGGTGCCTCTTGTACGGAAAATGAAATTCAAACATAGAAGGCCCTATTTCAAGAATTTCGCGACGTGTTTGCCTGGCCATATGAGGAAATGCAAGGAATTGACCCAGCAATTGTTGTTCATGAAATCAAAACTTACCTGGATGCTAAACCCGTCCGGCAACGTTTGCGTCTGATCCACCCGCGAAAAGCTGCTGCCATTAAAGCAGAAGTTGAAAAATTACTTAAAGCAGGTTTCATTTATCCAATTCCGTTAACAGATTGGGTATCGAATATTGTTCTCGTTAACAAAAAGCAAGGAACAATAAGAATATGTATCGATTATAGGGATATTAATCGAGCCTGTCCAAAAGACAATTACCCAACTCCCTATATCGATCAAATCATTGATGATTGTGCCGGCAGTGAAATATTCTCCTTCATGGATGGTTTTTGCGGATACAATCAAATAAATATTCTACCTGCTGATCAACCAAAAATGGCTTTCATTTGTCCATGGGGGACATTTGCTTATTGCAAATTACCTTTTGGGCTCAAGAACGTCGGGGCAACTTTTCAAAGATCCATGTCTTACGTGTTTCATGATATCAAGCACATTGTGCAACCCTATCTCGATGATTTACCTACTCATTCATTACATCAAGCTGATCATATCATCCATTTACGAGCAATTTTTATGAGGTGTAGGCATTATTGAATTAGGTTGAATCCACACAAGTGTGTTTTCTGTATAGAAATGGGTCGGTTACTGGGGTTTGTTGTTTCGAAAGCCGACATTCACGTCGATCCCTCGAAGGTTGAAGCTATTGTAAAATTGTCTCCTCCTTCGAGTCTTCGCCAACTCCAAAGTTTGCAAGGGAAAGCAAACTTTTTACGTCGATTCATTCCTAACTACGCCGAGATCACAAAGGGTTTTACCCGGTTGTTGAAACAGAATACTCCATTCTTTTGGGATGAGATAGCTGACAAATCTTTTGATGCACTAAAACACGCGTTGACCCATGCACCATTACTACATCCTCCCAACTACAACCAGGACTACTTCTTATATCTTGCCGCCTCGCATTCCACCATTGGAATGGTGTTAGTTCAGGAAGATGAATTCGGTAGTGAACATGTGATATATTACCTTAGTCGAACTTTAAATCCAACTGAGCTAAAATATTCACATGTGGAGAAATTGGCATTGGCAGCTGTGCAAGCTGTCCAACGTTTTTGTCATTACATTTTACTACGCAAAACTACAGTAATTTCTGATTGCAACCCTATGATCTATATTTTGACCAAACAATTGCTAGGGGGAAAGTACTCCAAATGGATTGTGATCCTGCAGGAGTTTGACTTAGAATTTGAAAAGTCTAAGTCAAAGAAATCCTTAGTTTTTGCGGAATTGATGTGTGACTTCCCGCGTGCTGACACAGAAACTGTGGTGGAGGAGCCCATTGCGGATGAATCCTTGTTTCTAATCAGCACTTTAGATCCATGGTATGGGGATATCATAGTTTATCTCCAAACCCAATCCTTTCGGCCATAAATTTCAAGATCAGAACGTCGAAAAATACGATTCCAGTCCCAACAATTCAAAATTATTCCGACGTTGTTTAACTCATGAGGAAGCTGAAAGGGTTCTAAATGACTATCACTCTGGAGCGTGTGGCGATCATATGTCTGGGTTTTCCACAGCCCAAAAGATATTGCGCATATTTCTGGCCGTCTTTGTTTAAAGATTGTATTAACGCGGTCCGAAAATGCCACAACTACCAAATTTGTGATTGAAAGATGCGCGCTCCACCTGCTCCTCTCCACCCTATAATTTTTTGTCGGTCCTTTTGCAAAATGGGGTATCGATTTTATTACATGTAACCCTCACTCGGTCGGGGGGAATGCGTATATCATCCTTGCAGTAGATTATTTTACCAAGTGGGCCGAGGCAATGCCTACATTTGAGGCAAATGGCAAAACTACTGCGATTTTCATGTTCAATCATATAATTGCTAGGTTTGGTGTTCCACAAGCGATTATCACTGATCATGGGCGTCATTTTCGAAATATTATGATGACTGAACTTACAGAACAACTTGGCTTGCGTCACGATAGTTCAACTCCATATTATCCACAGGCTAATGGTCTGGTTGAAGCCATCAACAAAGTTCTAGTCATCATGATCCGAACGAATCATTGGGATTCATAGGTCGAATTGGCATAACATGTTATTTTCAGCGCTTTGGGCATATCGAACCTCAGTAAAAATGTCAACCGGTTTCACTCCTTTCCAACTAGTTTACGGTTTGGAAGTTGTGTTACCCATTGAATGCGAAATCCTGTCATTGCAAATGGGCATCGAATTACTTCCAACCACTTCCAAAGAGGAAAAATGTTTGTTGTACTTGGCTCAGCTAGATGAGAATCGACGTGATGTTGCATTAGCAATCGAAACTCATGCCAAACATATTAAAGTTCAGTATGATCGAAATGTTACCGCTCGTAATTTTTCGGAAGGAGACCTAGTCTTATTGTACGATCAAGCAAATGATAAATTAGGCACTGAAAAATTTGTACCCATGTGGCATGGCCCTTATGTTGTTAAGCGAAAGCTGGCAAAAGGGGCCTATGAATTGGTAGACTTTGACGGGGTCTCTTTAGGTAAACCCAGAAATGGTCTTTACCTGAAGAGATATTATGCTGAAATCTAGGTGTGGATATTTTTAGTTAGGTTAGTTTTCTTTCTAGCTGGTGTGTTTTAGATTAAAAAGTGTGCTTAGATTAGAGAGTGTTTTTTGTCATTATTCCTGCTTATCTTGATTTTACTCTTGATATTGCAGATGTCGACGTCTCTACAAACATACATTGGTTTTGCTGATGGTGCTTGTCGTAATACACAGAACATTTCTTCCGCAGCTTGGGTTATCTATTCGCCCTTTGATGAGTTGGTATCTATGCATGGGGTAAGCCTCGGTCAGACAACAAACAACATTGCAGAGTATAGTGCAGTAATTGAGTTATTATCTGAATCCATCTCATTTGGGATTCGGAGTTTGATTGTGAGGTTAGATTCTGAACTCGTTGTGTTACAGCTTAATAGAGTATATGCCATTAGAAATCCAGTGTTATTGAGATTATTTTTGAGAGTTCGTCTCTTGGAACGTGAATTTGACTATATTGAATATCAGCATATTCCAAGATATTTAAATACATTAGCAGATGCAATTTCTTCTCGAATGTTAAGTAGACATTTGCAATAATCATACAAGTAAATTTGAAAACATTCCATAATATGTTTTACAAGATAAGCCAGTAATAATGATATAGTATAGCATAGAAGTGTGTCAAATATACATCGTCTTCGATCATAGGTTGAAAAACACCTTATGATCGGCAAAAATGATAGTACAAAAAGCAAAAAATGTCATATGAGTCTACAACAGGCGATCATCCTATCACTGGTGATGATCACGATAAGAAACCACTGTATGGGCCACCCTACAAAGGAACCTCCTGAAAGGTCCTAGGACCCCAATCACATAGCGTTGTAGCCTAAGAGGAATGTCATTTATGTTGGTCTTCGGAATGTCTGTTGTCAAACACTCTAGATGACTCTCCAATTCAGCCAAGGTCTCTATAGATTCGTCCTATGGGGCTGGTGCTGCTACAACTGGTTGTTTCCTCTCATAGGGCCGGAGAGTGGCTGGTCACCGTGGACCTACATCTGCATTTGAAACTTTTACTATCAATTTTGGGAGGAAATAAAAACAAAAAAAAAAAAATTAAATTAGGAAATGTTGAAAATGATTTTACCTAAGTCATCCCATTGCTCTCCTGGTGGAAGAGCCATGTCTGGGTCATCACGATAATCTACCCCAGCATAAGGAAAGTCCTAAATAGCAAAAAATTGGTTCTCCAACCAATGAAAATACTCATGAGTAAATCGAACGACTTCTGTTCCCTCCTCAGGATGACGGGCCATAACTGCAACCCAACGCATCAGTTTGGGCTCTCGGGGAAGTCCAGCTCCAACGGTAAGATGCTATGGGACCAGCATTGGGACCCTCTCTAGACCAAAGCTCACAACTAAAGCACCATATCCAAAGGTCTTCAGTTGTCTGTTCTTTGCTCTAGTCAGTTGGCCTTTCATATTAGCCAACACAGCTTCGCACCAGTTGAATATGGTGCCTCGAAAGCATTCTACTGCCATCCGCATTTGGGATCCAGTCGCTACATGTAGTGCTACGCTTCCGCAGAGCCTGGTAACAGTAAACGCAATCACTTTGAGCTCAGGACGGGATATCGTTTTGATATCAATCCCTTTGTCTATAGTTTGGTCGCTGCAAAACTCTAGCCGGAGGCTATCAACAGACTGGCCACCTAGCCTAGTCCCGAATAGAGTCAAATGTTCACCTCTCTTAGGCAAACCAGTCAGAAAGTAAATGTCTTCCAGCTCCATTTCGAGCTGGTGGCCACCTATAAAGAAGCACTGGTCCTGTATATTCGACCTGTCTACCAGCCACTGCAAAAATTCCACCTGGGCCCTCATGCCAGGTATGGCCCAGAATTTGTATAAACCGCATGCCTTCAATGCATCAATCGAAGGTTGATGATTAATCGCGGTGAGATCCACATCCTCGTGCTCCCATTCCCGCCAATCAAGCATGATGTATACCCTACATTCAATAAAAAGGCGGATTAGAATATCTAAAATCAAAATTTTTGGGTGGAATTTGAAAAATTTAGGTTTAAAAAACTTTGTTGCGGGGACTGCACCCTCTCTGTTAGAGACAGTGCGTGGGTCCACACTTTTCCTTCACGGCAGGTGCGGACCCCTGACCTTTTTCCTTTTACGAAAAAGTCGGGGTCCGCAGGTTTCCTATGCTATGCCTGCAGACCCCCGCGCGCGGGTTTTTAACCTAGAAATTTCCTAAAAAACAAAATAAAGCCCTAAAAACAATTTTCAAATGGATGAAATGAAAGAGTATGATGATGTGGATTACCTGGAAGAGATGGCATTCGATTCCAACGAACGGATTTTCCGCAATCTTCACGGGAAGTTTTTGACCAAAAGCTCTCTTTTCTCACTCTGAAGTCAAACGGTAAAAATGAATTTACAAAAGCCCTTTTTATAAGTTTTTTTGAATAAATGAGTTTTTTATTTGTTTATTTTTCACTTTAAAGAGGTAAATTTTGAAGCATTTTTATCTATTTTAAACAAGTATGAGTAACGTTTGAGTTTTTGTGCAGGATAACAGATTTTTTAGGCAAAATTGGTCATTTTCGACAAAAAACATTAGAGTCACCTTTAAGCTCTTTTCTGACTCCTAAAACATGAAAAGATTGCCGAGTTTTTCTTTTCAAGATCGTTAAAATGGAACTAAAAAGACGGTCCACTTACAGCCCTTTTCTGACCGTAAAAACATGAAAAGATTTCCGGATTTTTGTCGTTTCAAATTCGATATTGGTTATAAAATGACGTGTCATTGATCGCTTTTTTACTTTTTTAGATTAGAGGCACTAATTATGAAAAGTACTCCTTGGTCGTAATGATAAAGCGGTTCTCTCAAGTATTATTTATACTTTTTCGGGCTTGGGAGACACAAATTTTTGAAAAAGGACAACCATGGAGTTTTCTTAAGTTTTTTCAGACTCTCTAAAATTGAAAAACGTCGAGTTTCTCCTATACTGGACTCGTTAAAATTTTACAGTAAAGGACCTGTTCAATTACAAACAAGAACGGACCACTCCTTCTTAGGGTTCGAATTTAAACTAAGTTGGACTCATCCGAAGGATGAGCTTATAATCAAGCAAATGTTATCCTCCTCAAGCTTGTCAAAAAATAAAGAGGTACTTGCCAGAAATGGTGGGGGAAAGAGAGAAAGATGAGCCTGTTTGTCATACTTTGTAACCACTCTTGAACACAACACTTTTTATTCACCTGGGTTGGGAAATCCTTTGCCTAACAGTTGATCAAACCATATTGAAAGTCTTCAGCCGGTTTCTGGGTATTAACTTTGGGTCAATTGTCACCAAACCATTTGCTGTGTCGTTATGTGTTCAAGAGGTCAGTGAAAATAAACCATTCATCTGCAAAATATATGTCATCCATCTTGACTCAGTCCTTGCAACTATATTTCTTCAAACTTGATCTATGATTTCGTGTTGTGGGCTTGCCTACGACGGATCGCTTTCTATCGACTTCAGCTCATTATCTAGAAAGATGATCTAGAAATCATCAGTACCTTGGGATCTGCATGCCTCAATGGCAGGTTTCTCGCCTTCGACGATGGGTTGCATCATTGACCTTCTATCAAAGGATTCCATGGCATGTTCAACATCAACACATCTATTCACATCTCATGGATTGTACTGAGTACTTTGAAAGCCATTGACATTACTGGTGGTTTCTATCACACTTGTTAACAGTTTACATCATTGACTAGTAATCAAGTGGTTTCTACCATGTTCGACCTTGACACATTCATTCACATGGATAGAATCGTACTATTTCGGGAAGTAGAAATTAAGACCTTGGATCTAGTTTCCACTATCTAGGCTGCGAGGAATTTTGTATTCATTATACAGTAGACCATTCATAAGCAGATGGTTGCGTCCATACTGTGTCTACATGTGTCTATACTTGTGATGTATTACAAGATCATTCCTATATCAGAGCAGTAGTTAGTTTTCTAGTCAGTTTTGATCTGAGTATGGGAATGCCTACCTCAGCGATGATATGATCTCATATATATATTTTGTATTGAATGTTTTTACAGGTTCCAACTGGGCTCTCCACAAGATGATCCTCGAAATGATAAATTACTTCACTCTTCTTAGATGATAAATGAAATCCTCATCTACTACAGACTTCGCACTATAGGGGGCAATCTGTTACACAAAATATTGTCACCATGACTATTTGCAGTCAATATGGGTCTATCATCATTCATATTATCCTCCTTAGCAAGTCTCAAACCTCAGCTCCTCATGTCAAGCTTTAAAAATAAGAGAAAGACTTTGAAAATCAATAAAGCTCTGGTTCCGCACTTTCTCTTACTGTTACTTGCGGTCCCGCACCCCATGGTCATGTTACCTGCGGACCTGCCCACTCTGTCTCTAAAGGAGTGGGTGCGAACCCCTGTGAAAGTCAAAAAGGCGCAAGTTTATCCTTAAAAACTCACTTTGGGTTAATTCTGGATGATTCTAGAAGGAATCTTGACGTGGATGGTTCGCTCCTAGGTGGTTCATGCATCCCAAAACTAAAGGAGATAATCCCTTGATGAGAGGAGCTTATCCCTTTGAAGGAGGGCTTTATCCCTTTAAAGGTGGACCTAGTAACTTCCCTCCATTACACTATAAATTAAGGCATTAGACTGGTTGCTAGAGAGGTTAGAAGCTAAACATTTTTAGGGTAAATTCTGTTGGAATTAATACTTCCTAGTTAAGCTTGAGAGGAGAGATTACATACCTTTTGGCTTCATTGGGAAGAGAGTGAAACTTGTCAAAGTAGAGGAGATTCTTGTAGGACCCTGGGAGGAGCTTTTACAGCATCAAGGCACCAAGGTTGTAAAGTTCTTCTTTGATTAAAGTTAATACAATCAGATTCATTTTTCTCAACAAATTGTCTTATATAGTTTGTTTCATGAATTCCTTGATCATCACGATAGATATGCTTTATTATATTGGCTTTTCAAGTGCTATTTAATATGTGTGCTTGTTTGTGTTTGTAGATTCTTTACAAGGGAGATCATTTGGATCAACGGAGCGTGGCTTCCACAAACTTGCACTGGACCCAAGGTAGGCCTAAAACACTTGTTTTCCTTTATTTATAGATTGCATATTTATAAAAGATAGAATTTGTTTGTTTTGCTTGTCGCTAGATATCATTAGATACTAGGGAGGTTGGTCTTGTCCGCAAGAACGACTTATCTGGCCGACAGCATCATTTCCCAAGAATCTTCCTTTTACCCCAGTTTACAAGACTGGCTCCAATGACCCATTTCCTCCTCGCGCCAATTTGCAGATATTAAAACAAGGACTAGCATCGTATGACACTACTAGGCCTTTTCTCAGTCACGTCGATCCTCTTTTGGCAAGTTTTTTAAATATGGAGTCGAAGCTTCCAGGTCTAGAAACTTTGTAATGGAAGTTTGGTAAATGGTTGGGCTAGATGGAGCCGAGGAAGTTAGTTTGGACTCCTTTCCCCTATTAGGATGGAACAAACTCAAGAGATAAGGCCTTCTCCCATGATAAGAGGAACCATCTCCCCTCCATCCAAGCTATATAAACCCCTCCTTTTACAAACTGAACTAGTTTGGAGTTTCAATCCTAGTATTTTTGGAGCTTGAATAATTAGCAAGACATCTATAGCTTGTAGCTCTCTAGTTTATGCTTGAGGGAGAATAGTGTGTTTGGTTTGGTTTGAGACTAAATGGAAGAAGCCTTAGAACTTCCAATGTTGGGGCTATCCATGAGATGCTAGCAGAAGTGTGGGAACCCGAATACGTCGAAGGAGACCAGCAACGTCAAGGCATTGGTTGTAATCTCTTTCTGACCTTATATGAATACAACTATTGATTGATTTCCTACATTAAAGCGTTTTCTTACATTTTATGGCTTAACTTTCCTTGACCTGTTAAGTAGGATGAATGCAATTTGTATGTTATCACGTTTGTTGTTTTTGTTTTTTTTCTTGTTTCAGATATTCGAAGGAAGGAAACGGAAAATAGTTGGAGTAAGGAAGCATGATCATCACCAAGCGGAATAGCCTTCTAAGAGGTAGGACCTCTTATTTTATTCTAGCTTAAGGAAGTTTTCCATAGATTGTTTGTTTGTGGCTAGACCCGCTCTCTCGGGCTAGAGGAATTATTTGTGTCTGCACTGAAAATTTACTTGCACCACAATTTGGCAACCATACTGGGGAGCCAATCCTTCTGTTTGATTGATTGTCATTTTATGGTTTTGTGTGAACTTTTCTAGTATCACCATTTCCCTTTAATTTTCTCTGCTTTTTCAAGTTTACTGCAATGAGTCTGAAATTTACAGTGGAAAGTCTGGTTTTAGCCTTTAAATTTTTCTATTTTTTTCCTTGAATCCTCGATCAACGGATTTATTTTTCTAACAGTCATGCCGATCAGTGCGAGTTTCTCTAAAATAGTCACGTCGGCCCCCTTCTAGTGCTTGTTTTCAGTTAGGCAGTCGCACTGATTCCTATAGGTGAAGATCAGGGTTTCCCCTAAATCTTAACCAGTGTGTCTTTCCCTCTTGTTCTCTACCTCTTAGCTTGTTCTGACTGTGTTCTCCCTCATTGGAAAGCTTCATTGGATTGGTTTATATTCTTGTTTGGTTTGCCTTTTCTTCATTTGGTTTCTTGAGTCCTTGGATGGCTTGTGACCCTAGGGCATCTAGGTCGTCATCCATTCAGCTGTTTGTGTGCTCAGCAAGTCAAGTTGTTAGTTAAGTTGCTCCTTGCATTTCGTCTTTAGTCCTTTTGTCGCTTTGATTTCCATTTAACAAGTTTGAAAAGTCTCGTTTGTTGATTAAGTGTCTCTTTTCGGGCATAGATCACATTTCTCATCTTATTCTTAGTTAAGTCTTTGCATTATTAGTTTGGAAGGAATTCTCTTTTGTTCTTTGCATTTGCTTGAGGTTGATTGTTTTGAAGATTTTTCATTAGAGTGTGAAAGATTCGTTTTATCATTTCATTGAAAAATTCATAATTCTAGTTTGCTGAATCAATATGTTACATTAGCTAGCATTATTGAAGACAAGAGTTGCATCATCATTTGCATTAGAAAATAAATGAATCTCTTTACTATTGAAAGGACTAGTTGAAGTATGTTTGTTAGGGAAGATAGGAATCAGAAAGAGTCTTTCATTATT
This sequence comes from Pinus tabuliformis, assembly GCA_031772625.1. NCBI lineage: Eukaryota > Viridiplantae > Streptophyta > Pinopsida > Pinales > Pinaceae > Pinus > Pinus tabuliformis. The sequence goes on along the minus strand of CM062815.1, from coordinate 359,264,546 downwards.
TTGTTTTCAAAAAGCAAAGTAGTGAAAAGGTCATTTTTCTTTCAATTGCTTGTTTGTTGCATTGATTGTGTTTTCTACTCTCATTAGTGTAAAAAATTCATTGAATTGAAAGGGTCTTGTCATATTTAGATGCATATAGGAGTTTTTTCGAGTCACATCGATAAGGCCTGAAAACCGAGACATAATTTCAAGATAAACTTTAAAATGTATTCAATTAACCTAATGCACATTTGAAACCTAATGATCACATTTAGAAGGTCTAGGCTAGAGACTTGTTTTGGCATCCTTAAACCTAGCAGTTGTCATTCTCTTCAGCACTAGACAGCGCTAGTGCAGACTTATGCTCCCCATACCATCGTGTATATAAATGGAGACCCCACTAGGTTTCAATCCTTTATCCATAGGAATCCAAGTCTTCTGCCTTGTAAACATGATACACTAAACACAACATTCGGTGAGATTTCCTGCCCATACTTCTCAGTTCGCCAAGACGTATTATGCAGTTCACGCTTACCTGGTAATCCTTTTTTCTTAGATTATCATGGGTAGTCATTTTGATCTTTTTGACTCCATAAATATAAAAGATCATCCCAGCGGTTGTCCTTTCAAGCTCGTTTCAAACTAAAAGTGATAGAGTCACCTTTGCTTCTTTCTCGACTCTTAAAACATGAAAAATCACCAATTTGTTTTTACGTCTTAAAAAATTGTTTCCCATGATCATATAACATTCATGTTAGTATTTTTCTAGACCACATCGTGAGTATACCTTTAAATACATTTTAAAATCCTTGGAATCAATCTCTCTCTTCTTGTTAATTGAGACAAAGTCATCGTGGTTGAACCATCAGGTGCGCCTAGTTCCTCTTCCTCTCCTCTGCCTAAAAGATTGTCTGAGGAACCTTTTCCTGAATTGTCGTAGTCACTTGAGGACCAAAGTGTTGAAATTGGAATTGTTCTTAGCATTCAACCTTTGTCATCTTGTCCTCCCCCTCCCTCAGATATTGGGTCACTTTCTGACATTAGCCCGGAATCTCTAAATAATCCTATCTATACTCCTAAGAGTCTATTGACTTCTGAAGGTCAACTAGGACTGGTTTTTTATCCTCTGAATCCTTTCTTCGATCCTGTTGTGATATCACCATAGCGTCCGTATAGTTCGTATAATCAGCTGGGTATTCCTTTAGAATTATCCCCTCGAACATCTTCGTTCATTCGTCGTCATTTGTTTTCACCCATGGAATCAAAAGGCGAAATCCCAGTCCCCTCTCCAGGTCATTCAGAGGTTTCCACTCCACACACTGTCGATGAGTAGGAATATCCTTTCCCTCCTGAAGGTTTCCCTTACATGGGAAGCATTCTGACCAGTGTTCATCCTGAGTTACCACATAATTACGTGACTTTAGCTCAGTTGGTTTCAGGTACGCCTAGTGCCTCATCGCTATATCACAACCCTATCTGGTCATCTGGCGCTATGCCTACCTCAGGTCCATTCATTCAGAACCCGACCTCCCAACTGATGGTTCATTTTGCAATTACTTCAGTTCCATTGCAACCCACCATTCTAAATCCTCTTATTTCATTGGTCCAAGTAACCCGTCTAGTTCAACTAACAGTCTCGAGTTATGTCTCTGTCAGTTCTTTGATTCCTTTACTAAGTGGATAGGTTGTGCCACCGCCTGGGGGCCAAAGTCCAAATGTTTCTATGATGTCTGGCACAACCAATGTGAGTGGCTCACAAAATCACATGGTTGGGATGAACCAACCCTCTTCGAGTGCCATTCTAAACCCTGTTGGTCCTGCTAGATCGAGTAATGTCCAGTACCAACAGCCGAACCCTGTTGGTCCATCTAGGTCAAGTAACGTTTAGTACCATTAGCCCAATGTGGCTTAGGTTTAGTACCAACCTCCTTATGTTCCATATGGTTCACAAGTGATGGTTAATTTTCCTTATGTCCCTTAGCCTGGACCTTATGTTCAGCCTAGTTCGTCCACCGCTTTTGGTAGATATGGCCAGATACAGTTTAGGAACTTTCAAGGTGTCACTCCGGGAACTGTTCAAGTACCCTTGCAGCAGCAAGGGAAACCTTCATCACAACAAGGGTCATCCATGCAGTAGCAAGGGAAGATAATGCAGCAACAAGGACAACTACGACAATCGCAAGGGCAACCCTTGCAACTGTTGCAACAAACTATGCAGCTGCAAATGCAGTATGTTTTTCAATCCTCCCAGCCTATGTCCTCGTAAGGTCAACCTCTACAGCCGCAGGGACAACCTTTACAGCCGCAAGGTCAGCCCTTGTAGCAACAAGGTCAACCCAGGCAGTAGCAACCCTTATACTCATATCAACAGGGTCAACCTTTGCAAGGGTAGGGTCAGGGTCAATTCCTGCAGCAGCAAGCCCAAAATCCTTATGTCTAAGGGCAATAGGTTTAGAATCCTTTTGTCCAAGGGCAGCAGGTCGAAAATCCTTATGTCCAAGGGAAGCAAGTGAAAAATCCTTACGTCTAAGGGCAGCAGGTCCAAAACCCTTTTGTCCACAGGAAATAGGTCCAAAACCCTTATGCTTAGGGTAATCGGGTGCAAAATCCATATGTCCAAGGTCAAGAGGCTCAACATCCTTGTAACCTGTATGTTGCTTATCAGCAGCCCATGGTTGGACAGCTTCAAGGCTTTCAAGATCAAAATCCTCCCTATGGGTAAGGTAACCTATAGTGGGGGAAAAATCAAATGCGATATGGACAAAACCCTCCACTATGGGGAAAGTTTACTTACCAGCAGGGATGGGTTCCACCGGCAGGGCCCACTTATTGACCTCAAATACCTTTCGATACCCAATTGTTGTTTTTGGCTACACTGGAGTTTCCAGATGTGTCTAGGCTCACGAATGACCCGATTCTTCATTCGCCATACTGGCCTCCAGTTCCATACAAGATCCTGAGCGATTATCTGAAGTTTGAAGGAAAAGCAAAAGAGGATCCACAAGCCCATGTGATGACATATCACCTCTGGTGCTCCTGGAATTCCTACATTGATGATTCCATCCGTCTTCGACTTTTCCAATGAACTCTCACAGGTGTTGCAGCCAAGACACTGTGACCCACATCTCCGAGCACATCCATGAATGGAGACGTAGGCATCGCCTAATTAAGTTTGAGATTGCTGATCAGTTGTTGACCGAGTGGTTCACCAAATCATTCGTCAACAAAATTGTTGACGACATTACTATGGGTGAATGTGTCACTAAGGAACAAGAAATCACGCATGCCCAGTATCTAGACCTCGTCTATTCACAATCTGTCATGTTATATGATATTTTACCCAATGCGACCAGACCATCATCTAATCTGGAAACATATAAGTCTCCGGCTACACCTCTTGTTGATGGATTAATTGGTTTAGTGACTCATACCCCCGCAAAATCTTCTTTCAAATAGAAGTCAGTCTCAAACATTGTCTCCAATGATTCCTCTCGCAATTCACCAGGCCTTGGTAAAACCTCAGAGATTCATTTTGTCCAGTATATCGCAGAGGAAAAATCCTCTAAAGGTAAGAAGAAAGGCAAAGGCAAGGGTAAAGTCGATACCCCAAAACAGGGCCCTCATAAGTTGTCTACTAGTGATGCATCCCAACAAAAGCCCAAATATCCATGCCTCATTTGTGACAAGGATCACTATACTAAGGATTGTCCCAGACGATCCGAATTTAGTTGTTTTCTAAAAGGGACCCCAGTTGTCCTAAAAGAGCCCTTTCCATCCTAGCAGATCCAAATGGTAGATCAGCCTCAGTCATCCGCTTACTCATTTTCACAAGTGTTCATGATGAATACACTGATTAACGTGGCTACCAGGTCAAAAGATGATCAAACTCCTACCCCAACAGCAGGGAAAGAGAAAGAAGGTACCCCTTCTTCTTCTGCCCCATCTAGTTCTGGTCCTCTCCATATAGAGTTACCTAATCCCGATTCCTCCATTCGACCACCTTATCAAGGTGTGCTGTGAAATTCCTTGTACAATCCAAACGCTAGAGCCACTCAACATTATAACATTTTTGAATATTTGGCGCGAGTGCCATCAGTTATGTCTTCTCTCGAGGTCCTTCAAAGTTGTCCTTCTCAGTAGAAATAATTATTGTCGTCTATTGGAGGTATTGATCCAACTAACTCTAATCTCATTTGCTAGGATCTCGAAAACCACATTCCGCATTTACCTCATCAGGTTGCCTTTCTCATTCAGGTGATCATAAATGAGAAAAACATTCATAGGACTGTCATCGATGAAGGTGCTTCTACCTGCATCATGTATGTCGCTTGTTGGAAGGCAATTGGTTCTCCTACTCTGAACCAGTCCCCTAACACTTTGGAAGCTTTTGACGGATGCAATTGCAACCAGTCTGTGTCCTTCCTAACCTTGCCATTACTTTGGAGGGTAATATAGTACACGTCGAAGTATAGATCTTTGACGTTAATATTAACTATAATATTCTACTCAGATGGACTTGGACTCATGCCATGCATGTTGTAGCATCCTCCCTTTTCCATGTGATTCATTTTCCTCATCGAGGGAAGATAGTCACAGTCGACCAACTGTCCTTCTTTTCCTCTTCCTCCTCGGATGGAAATGTTCCTTATGTAAAGCACACTGGTGCTCCTTATGAGATTGTGGAGGCAAGGCTATTTAAAGATCTTGCCTTGATGGGTATTTTTCCACTCTCACTTCCACATGTTTCCTCTATAAACATGATCTCGTTCAAGTTTGATCCTTGGATCATTCCCTCACCGAATCTTGTCGATACATGGGGCAAGGTTATGTCACTGAGTCCTGCAAAAATTAATTATGTGGAGATTGTTTCAGCTTCGCCTTTGGTATCCTATGATCATCCTATTTCAAGAACATCTCTCGATGACTATTCTCAATCCCTGTGGCTTGGTTCTTCGAAATCCCTCGATCCCTTAGCTGAGACTTTTCTTTCTGACGAAAGTATCATGGAAGTTATGTCTCTAGAGGAAGTACCTTGGAACAACACTCATCATCGTTCCTCATTCTTACCTGGCCCGGTGGTCATGTCTATGTGTCTTGAGAAGTTATCTTCTCCACTGCCTATTGACATGTCAATTTCCCCTGACATTGTCAAGACCTTTCAACTAGGGGCACCTTTATCTCTTCATAGATTCAGGTTTTTTCTCCCTCCCTAAGATTTTACCAATTGCCCATTATTACAATGGGGTTTTCATCTTATGACTCATAACCCTTCCTCACCCAGGGGGCATGGGGGCACAACCTTATATGAGTTCTACTCTATTATTTGGCCAATTTGATGCTTACTCATCATGTCAATGGTAAAACTCCAATTTTCATCCGTGTTGATTGATTACCCGAGTTTGAGCATGGATTCCCTCAAAAAGTACTATGCCTAGGTCATATTGCATGCCTACTTTTGTACAATAGTGTGTTATTTTTCAAGCACCTTTCCTACTTATTATGTTTTTACCTTCTTTGTAGATGTTTGTGACTCCTCACATCGGTTTCGCTGATGGTGCTTGCCGTAGTACCCAGAATCTATCATCCACGACATGGTCCATTTATGACCCCCCATGGTGAGTTGATTGGTATTCAAGGTATTTGTTTAGGTTGAACAACTAATAACATTGTTGAGTATAGCACAGTTATCGAATTGTTTTCAGAAGCTATTGCTCTTAACATCCAGGAATTGGTTGTCAACCTTGATTCACAACTTGTTATTCTTTAACTCAACGGGCAATATTCCGTCAAAAACCCTCGGATATTGAGAATGTATTTGTGCATTCGTCTATTGGAGGAAATTTTGATTACATTACATATCACCATATTCCTAGGCATATGAATACATTGACAGATGCATTAACTAATTATGTGTTGGATAGACAAATGTGAAACATGTGAAAAACAAAAAAAACATTTATATATGTTGATAATGTTTGTCATACTTCAAAACCCCAAAAAATAATATGTGTGTTCAAGTGCATTTGTGGCTCACAGGCCTCAAAAATGTAAAATGCTAGACCTATGAACTACTCGACATGGTGCTCATGATAGCACGTAACTTCTTGTACTACATGAGTCAATAGTCGGTGGATCCGGTCTGATACCCCCACTGTGTGCCTTTGATACTAGTGTGGGATGTCACCCATCCAGGCATACTCTGGGATACCTCTGGTCAATTCCTCAAGGTTCCACGTGATTTCCTCCTCATTATCGACTCCTTCTTGATAAGGAGCGATATCAAACTTCCGAGCAACGTGCCTGGAAATGGGGGACATCCTGACAAGACGCTCTTCTCCCACATCTGCATTTACAAAATCGAAATGTCATGAATGCATGTATTTCAAAAACAATCAAAAATCAAAAATTAAAATTGCTTGTTTTTACCTCCATCGTCATAATCCTCTCCCTCTGGAAGCGGCATATATGGATCGTCGCGGAAGTCGGTACCGCTATAGGGCCAATCCTCTACTATGATCAGCTATCGACATAGCCACGAAAAGAAGGCGGGCTTGTATGACATATCTTTGCCCCGGTGATTCTAAGCATCAATGCACTCCAACGGACCATCCATGGCTCTCGTGGAAATGGCAGGTCCACCTCAGCAAGCTTGTAGTGAAATAGCGGGATCCGCTCCAAAACGAAGGTCACTAGAATGGAACCATAGCAAAACTTCTTCAGGTTTCCTGCCTTGGCTTTGGATAGCTGGCGCTTCATGTTTACCTTCATGGCTTCCGCCCAATTGAAGATAGTTGGTGAGGTATAGTCTATAGCATACTGAAACTTGGATTTGTTGAACTCATGTTGTGCTTGAGCCCCAGCCACTCTATTTATGGTCAACAGCAGCACTTTTAGCACAAGATCTCGAACAATCATGATCTCTATCTTGCCGCTCTTTGATTTCAATGCTTCGAGGCAGTGTTTTGTGAGCAACATGTTCACACTTTCCCCAATAGGCCTGGACCCATACAGGTTGATTAGATCCCCTCTTCGGGACAGTCTTGTGATGAAATAAATGTCGGAAGTTTCCAACTCCAGTTCTTGGTCCCAGATCATAAAAACTTCTTGATTCACATCTTAAAGACTGATCAAGCACTGCAACAATTCGGGTTGGGCCCGAAGACATGGTGTGAGGAAGAATTTAAGGAGCCCACAGTTCCTTAGGGCATTCAAGCAGTTTGGGTCTGCCATTGCCTGTGAATCAATGTCCTCATGCTCACGTTCCCTCCAATCAACCATTTTTCACTATGTTTTCCCTGTAAAAACCATAAAATCAAGTCAATAATCATCCTTGGCTAAAGAAATTTGGATAAAATCAAAGAAATCCGGGCAAAAAATTGAAGTTTTTGTGTTCACGACACCGGCGTGACCGTTTTTAAAATAGTAGCACCGACGGCGTGATTCACAGAGGTAATAACCCTCGATCGGTGTGATTCTGTGCCTGGAAATCGTGCCGACCGAGGGAGAATGTTTTTTGCTAAATCCTCCTCAAGAAATCCAAAAAACGGTTAAAAACAGGAAAAATAAGCATTAAAATGAAGCTAAAGGTCTTGGCTCTTACCTGCAACTGACGGATCGTCGAATGGCCTCCCAGATCTCCCACAATCTGCTCCTGAAAATCTAGGGCACAAATGGGTGAAAAGTTCTCCACACAAGGTAAAATGGTAAAATGGTAAAAATTATTTACTTTTTCCTCCTTTTATTCATTTTTCATGAAATATTAGGGTTTTAAAAGTATTTTTAACCTATTTTTACCTCAGAAATTGGATAATGTATTTACCTTTTGTGCAACGACAGGTGACAGATTACTGATGATGGTATTGGAGTCACATTTAAGCTCTTTTCTCGACTCGTAAAACTCAAATGAAAAGATCACCAAGTATTTTTCCCTTTTTGACTCATTAAAGAGAATAAAAAAGGGGGGTTTGATTTTAGCTCTTTTCTGACTCTTTAAACACTAAAACATTGCCGAGCTCTTGCCATTTTGAACTCATTAAACGCTAAAACATCATATACCCAATATACGTTTACCCCTTTTTCGGGCTGGGATAAACTATTTACGAAAAAGGTACTCCTTGACTGAAATGGTCAAGCAGTTCTTTCAAGTATCATTTTCTACCTTTTCGGGCTCGAGAGACATAAATGTTTGAAAAGGGACCATGTGGAGTTTTCTTTTCCATGTCTTTTTCAAACTCTTTAAACATGAAAAAGATACCGAGTTACACCTTTGTCAGACTCGTTAAAACATTAAACAACATTGGATTTGTCACCATGACGAACATGAGCTTCTCCTTCCTAGGGCTCATTAAATTTACTAGGTCAGATTCATCTGAAGAATGAACTTACAGTGCAAGCAAATGTTATCCCCTTCAACCTTGCAATTAAAAATAATTGGGGTACCTGCCAAAAATGGTGGCGGGAAATGGGAAATTCTATCAGTTGTGTCGGCAACTCACTCTTGAACATGACACTTTTTGCTTCGTGTCGGTTTGGGATATCCTCACTTCATTACTGACCTTCCTGGGTTGGGCCATTTATTTTTTCCTTCCATTTGATCTCTACCACGTCATCATGACCACCGATCCTATGGATCCAAAAGCTGCCAAACTCCAGAGTCATGTCGCCGATATGTTCAAGAGTTAGTCCTTCTGCAATTACACTTACTCCTGATTCTTTGTATCATCTGAAATCATTGTATCCCTTTGTCTCATGTCGATGATGTGCAATACATCATGGCCCTCCTTCGACACTATCACTTCCTCTCGACTTCAGCTCATTATCCAGGAAGCTGGCCGAGAGACTCCCTTCTAGTACCTTAGAGCTTGCATGCCCTAATGGAAAGTTCTTCGCACTTGACGACAAGTTCACATCATTGGCTTTCGATCGAGTGATTTCATAGGTGTTAGACTTCAGTTCATTTATTCACATTCTGTGGATTTTGCTGCTGGTACCTTGAGATCCATTGTCCTTATTGGTGGTTCCTCTCGCACTTTTTAATAGTCCACATCATTGAACGGTAATCAAGTGACTTTCTAGCATGTTAGACTTGAAAACATTCATTCACATGTTAGGATTTGAACTTTGATCGAGTCGTGTTGGAGCACAAGACCCTGGACTCAGATTACAAAAGTCCAGGTTGCAAGGCGATGTGACATAATCATGTTGATATACATGTCTCTTTCAGATGGATGGTTGCGACCATACCATGAGTTTTCATATGTGATCCTTCTCATTCTTGGATGGTTATGACCATACCATGAGTTGTCATATGTGATCCTTCTCATTCTTGGATGGTTGCGACCATACCTTGGTTTCGATATGATCCTCCTTAATGGATGGTTGTGCCCATGCCTTGGATCCATTTACATGATCATTCTATGGATGGTTGCATCCATACCATGATTCATGTATCATTTGTCAAATTTTTTAGTGATGTATATATATATATTCTTGCTTGCAGTTTTTCCGATGATGGACTCCAGTTCCCCACATTGACTTGTAAATAATTTCACCCCTCACTCTACTTTGACCTTCACGCTTTAGGGGGCATCTGTTACATAGCATTTTGTCACTATCCTTGTACTCCCCGTTCCATGATCCTGGAGAACCTTGTAGTGAACCCTACATGCTTTCCCATCATGAATAAACTCCCATTATGTCCCTCTTCATGAGCAGAATGATTTCCTTTTGCATCATTTCCAAGAATCTTCACTTTACCCCAGTTTACAAGACCAACGCCAATGACCTGTTTCCTCCTCTCGCTAATTTGTAGAGATTAAAACCAAGACTAGTGTCATATGACACTACTGAGCCTTTTCTCAGTTGTGCCAATCCTCTTTTGGAAATTTTTTTAAATATGGATTCAAAGCTTCCAGTCTAGAAGCTTCGTAATGGAAGTCTAGTAAATGGTTGGGCTAGATGGAGCCGAGGAAGTCAGTTTGGACTCCTTTCCCCTATTAGGATGGAACAAACCCAAGAGATAAGGCCTTATTCCATGATAAGAGGAACCATCTCCCCTCCATCCAAGCTATATAAACCCCTCCTTTTACAAGCTAAACTAGTTTGGAGTTTCAATCCTAGTATTTTTAGAGCTCGAATAATCAGAAAGACATCTATATCTTGTAGCTCTCTAGTTTATGCTTGAGGGAGAATAGTGTGTTTGGTTTGGTTTGAGACTAAAGGGAAGAAGACTTAAAACTTCCATTGTTGGGGCTATCCATGAGATGCTAGCAGAAGTGTGGGAACCTGGATACGTCAGAGGAGACTAGCAACGTCAAGGCATTGGTTGTAATATCTTTCTGAACTTATATGAATACAACTATTGATTTATTTCGTACATTAAAGTTTTATCTTACATTTAATGGCTTAATGTTCCTTGACCTGTTAAGTAGGTTGAATGCAATTTGTATGCAATCATGTTTGTTGTTGTTGTTTGTTTGCTTGTTCCAGGTATTCGAAGGAAGGAAATAGAAAATGGCTAGAGTAAGGAAGAAGGGTCATCACCAAGTGGAACATCGTTCTAAGAGGTAGGCCCTCTTATTTGATTCTAGCTTAAGGAATTTTTCCATAGATTGTTTCTTTTTTGCTAGACCCACTCTCTTGAGCTAGAGGAATTTTGTGTCCGCACTAAGAATTTACCTGCACCACAACACTAGTGTCAATTCTGCTAACTTGTGGAGATTTAAACTGCTCAGGTCTATCAAGGCAGATATGGAGATATGGCTTACATCATGGAGGGCTTACTAGTAGTGTGTTGGATGCATTGACACATATGGGATGCATACAATAGTGAGTGTTGGTATCTAGTGTTGCACAGAGTCGTGTCACAGAGTTCATTTCTATGCATAGGAGTGTAAGGGTGTGTATTTATGTATAGCAAAACATGATAATGCAGTGACATGTTGTTGGAGTGTTGTCACTAAAGATATATCCTGATAGGGATGTCAAGCACACCATTGGGTTTGGCACACCCAAATTTGGAGATTGATTTGATCATAGTGCTGACCATGAGCTTCCATTTATCACTCCCTGGCATTACATACTGACACAGGGGACTTGGCTATCATCTCTTGATGCCATCATCATGAGAAATAGGACCTAGGAGGTTCATCTGAGATAGATAGACAGGACATGGTGCATCAAGGGAGAGGCTTTCCAACTATGGCATACGGTCAAGGTATGAGTTGGCAAGTGTGGGCTTAGGGATGGTTTGATCTACTTTAGGGGTGGCATGTGCTCCACCCTAAAGCCCACATTTAGGGAGATGCATGACACCTATTGGGTGAGACTTTTTGAGATGTCTCAGGAACATATACAGCAGTTGGTGGACCCATCTTGCAGGTGGATGTTTAGACTCCATGTAGTTTTGGGCAACACCTACAAGAGGCAGGACGACGAATCTCACAATGTGATATAGCAAATGTAGGGTAGTCTTGCACACACCGAACTAATTTGGGATGTATGGAGTGCATACATTGATTACATGTAGGTACCCAAGATGTGGTACGAGTTGGTGCTAGCAGTTGTTAGGACTGTGCTACAACTGATATGGTTATGGGATCCAAGGATTCAGTTGGGTGATTGGTCACTCTATTTTTTGACGATCAGGACTAGGGCAGAGAGTGACCCAGCTCACTCTTAGTTTGACATATGGGGGAGCATTGAGGCCTTCTTGGCATGGCAAGGCTGATTTTCCTTGTTACTACTCTGAATCGAGATTGGTAATAGATGAGTAGACATTGATATCATGGAGATGTCAAGGAAATATGAGCTTGGCCTTCATAGAATTTTTCCATCAAGTTCTAAGAGAAGAGGAAACATTCTACGTATGATGGGAGGTCTATCATAGTTAGCGTGGTGCAGTGTCAACGTGGTGACACCCTTCTGAGACTAGCATGGGATCTGGGCATCATAATATTTCATGATTCAGCTACCCTCAAGGGATATTTTGTTCCGATAAAGGTAGATCATACAAGTCTTCCATTGGGCTTTTGCAACATCGTCGGGTCAAAAATTCATGTAATAAAAGTTAATAAAGGCAAAATATCACCAAGGTCAAGGGACACTTATTCCAAGCTAAATGTTGGGCAAAATATCCTAGTGGGAATCACTTGTTATGTTTATGGCTAAGGGTAAATTGGAAAAGGCAATGGAAAAGACTTTGAAAAGGCAAAGAGGCATTAATTAGAATTTTATTAATGAAAATAAAGGAAATTATGAGAAAATGGAGGTGAAAGGTCACGGGTTTCATGTGAAGAGAAAATTGAAGGAAAATTTAGGAAAATGAAGAAAATAGAGGCCTCATTAATAAAAAGGCTTCTGAGGATCAATTCACAGCTTTTTTTGGTTAGCCTTTGGTCAGATCAGTTTTAGAGTTAGTCTCCGAGATGAGAAGAAAATCAAGAAGAGAAGGAGATCAAGCAAGCAAGGGAAGGACAAGGAAAGAAAAAGAAGGACAAGGAAAGCAAAGGAAGGACAAGGAAATCAAAGGAAAGAAAGGACAAGGAAAGGAAAGATTGGATCAAGTAGTCTCAACAATAATACTTGTAGGTAATAGATTTCATGTATGGTTTCCTAGATGGTTTTGGAATGCATGGTATATGCATGTGTGTGTTGGGTTTCTTTTTTGTCAGTGGCATGGATTTTTTCGGGGTTTTGACAATGGTTTCAGCCTTGCCTTTCCATTTCCAAATAGCCATGGTGTGATGGGATTATTTCTTGGTTGAGCTATGGATTGCTAGAAGGTTGTGGATCTGGGCGAGGTGGTATCAAGAAAATCCCAAGGGTTGGAGGGTGGAGATGGTTTTCTCTGGGAAGCCCTCAACATGTGGGTCAAGACAAGAAAATTACTCAAGGGATGGTGAAGGAATTTTGAGGCATCCAAGCTCAGTTTAATTTTGTGATCTTGAGACCAGTTTAGGTGAGATCATCATATGGTGAGGGTGGAGGTGATTTAACCTTTGGTTTCCCTTCATTGTTTATGGATGGTTTTATCCCATGAGATCCCACATTCCTGCTTAGAATATGATAAGTGAGTGATTGGCTGGAAGAAATATTTGATTCAACCCAATCTATGGTTGAGTGGTACATGGAAGTCTTTGACTTGGTTGGATTTTGCATATGGTTAATAAGAGCTAAGTTCCTCTTTCTTTTGATGAGTAAATTTACTTGTTATTATGTGGCTTTAATGGTTGTTCTTGTTCAAAAATGTGACTAGGTTCGATCTTCATAAATGTATTTGTCAAAATAATTTTTAGTATTGTTACAATGACTTATTAAAGCAGGGGTTTTGTGCTTAGGTCATCATTTTATTAGTAAAAGTATCCATTGTAGACTCTTAGGATTAATAATGAGTCATTAGAGTCATTGTATATTTTATAAGACCCTTCTTGGGCTTTTGAATGATGTAAAAAAATTTATTTTTTAGTCAAAGATGAATTATGTAACCTCCAAACCAAGTTGGCCTCAAGGAGATCAAATCGGCCTCAACTAGGAAATTTGACCTCACCAAAATCCTATGTATTGGAGCAGATCGAATTCATTTGGACACATTCTCTCTCACAAGTTCGATATCCAAAAAAGAGCGGGGCAAAGTGCGAAGTTGAAGGAATCTAAAAGGAGTGTGAAATTGGTCAAGTAGGAAGGGAAGGACAAAAACAAATTTTTGGGATGTCTCTCTCTCTCATGTGGGCTACTTTAGGATATCAAAGTCTCTTTGCCAAATTCAAAGTTTTTGTTGCTTCTAGTTGTTTCATGTTTCTGCCAAGTCAAATTTTTTGAGGTCGAAGTGTTGTTGCTTATAGGTCGAAGGTTGGATCGAAGAAGGAAAGGCTGACTTGGTGTGGAGAAGGTATGTGTCTAGGTTGAAGAGTCTCAACAAAAACTATTGAAGGAAGATATTTTTGATTGGTTTTTCCCTTAGATAAGGGTTTTTCCCTAGCAGAGTGCCTACATCTTGTGTCTTGTGTTTTTTTTATCTTCATGCACACATAATTTGGTAATTTCTTGATGAAACATAATATAACAAATAAGTAAAATAAGTTAGCATAATTCACAAGTAATTAACAGGAAAGAGAAATATAACCATAATTCTACTAGCATTGATTTCTTAACATGGCATCAGAGCTAAGGTTGAATAAGATTGAAAATCACTTCGTTAGCTTAAAGAAAATGATTACTCCCTCTATGATAAGAATGGGATACAATACTACGGGAATATATATCAAGAAGATTGTCTACTATTTATTCAACAAGGTCAAAAGTAAAAGGTTCTTAGCTGCACATACATGATCACTTAATGATGATAATGCATGGATCAATGATAGTGGAGCATCAAGGCATATGATAGGGGAAAGTAAACAACTTTAAACTCTATCAAAGGAACCATCTTCTCATGCAGTGGAATTGGGAGACAACAAAATCTATGTTGTTAAAGGCATGGGATCAACATCTTTGAAGTTGTAGAATGGAGCAAAACTACATCTCAACAACATACTATATGTTCCAGGTTTGAAAAACAATTTGCTTTCAATTTCTTTCTTAGAAGATAAAGGGGATAGAGTTGATTTTGTTGATGGAAAGGTCTTATTTTGGGAAAAAGATTCAAGTATTGATAAATATAGGGTTATTGGAGTTCGAGAAGGAATCTTGTATAGAGTCATTACACCACCTCCTTAAGCCCTATTTCATATGGAAATTGATGCAGGAGCATGAGGCTTGAAGACAAAAGACTTTGAATTTTATTCCAAAATACAAAAAAAAAATTACAAGCAAAGGAGTGGGATCCTTTAGCTGTCACTTTACAAAGCTTTCTAGATAGGATTAGAGCTAGAATTCAGGGATTTGGATTATCTTGTAATAAATTCAAGTAGTTAGGCTTAGTTGAGATTCTCGAGGAGATTATCATGCAGATTAGATAGGATTAGGCAGTTTCGATCCATTGATTTAGGATCTGGTTGTTGTACGTACAGGTATTTATGTAAGTTTTGAATTACTATAAAGGGATTTGGATGTGGAGGATTAGATTGTAAAAATTCAAAATATCTCTGTGTCTCTGTGTATTCTACGCATGAATGGTTAAATCTCGGAGGTTTGAATTTCCTTTGAAATATCTTTGAGTGTTGTTGATTTCTAGTTTGGCCTCTGTAGAATTAGAGTTTCGTATAATCTTGTGTTATCACGTTTAAATCTTCACTCACTGTGTATTGAAATAACTTAACGTATTTCAAAACCACAGAGTTTAGTTAGCGATATCCTAAATCTGATAGGTGAGGACTAAACTTGGCAGAAGCACTAAAAGCTTAGCGGAACGAGGAAAACCTGATAATTTCGCAAGAAACCCAGGAAAAGACCTGAACCATCCAATCGACAGATCCAATAGATCTAGCAGTCATCACGTGCCAACAAGCGCAGACGTTAAACAAAATAGGAAAGTTGTCTTCGTAAGCGAAAGTTGTTTCTCACACGATCTCAAGGTGGTAAGCTATATTTTGAAAATTCACACGATTCCACTTAGCAGCCAACACATAGCATGGGAAAAATGCTTTTCTCACGTGCTCTCGACTTATTATACATCGGCAAGAATTCCACACGAGATTACTCGTTGACCATTGGATCAAGCAGGATTAATCAATGGTGGAGATCATCCGGCTAGTTTGCAAGTGGGGAAAGTGATAATCCTCAGATTGCGAAAGGAGATCAACGGCGGAGAATTAACATGATAAAGGTTTGTGGAATGACGGATGCAATAAGGGTTTAAAACTGAAGTTTTATTTCTTGTCGGTTCAGTAGAAAGTCCTGAAGGTTTGCCAAATATCGGGTAAATTTAGTAGTTCTATTGTTTTAGTAGAATAACTAAATTTGTAGGTTGATGATTGATACTCCAAAGGAAACCCGAGAATAAGTTCCACCTAAACTTGAAGAAATTGTTTCTAGTTTTGAATGATTATCCCTAACACCTGCAACCACCCCACCAAAAATCAATCCCATTGAGCTATGGCATAGAAGATATGGTCATCTTCACTACAAGGTCACTCCCACTCTTAAACATTTAGTTCATGGTATCTCTGATATCAAATAAGACCACGAAGGAGTTTGCAAGGGATGCTCTTTGGGAAAACATACAAGAAAATCATTTTCAAATAGTGAAAGGAGGTCTAAAGAAATATTAGACCTCATAAATTTTGATGTGTGTGGGCCCATGTTTGGCAAATCACTTGGAGGTCATATTTACTATGTAACATTTATCGATGGTCACTCTAGAAAGACATGGCTCTACCTTCCCAATAAAATGATGAAGTATTTGAGAAATTTAAGGATTTTAGATGTGAATTGGAAACCCTAACCAAAAGAAAATTAAAGACTTTAAGATCCGACAATGGTGGGGAATACACTTCTAAATAATTGATTTCATATTGTAAAGAAGAAGGAATTAAGAGGGTTCTTATTGTCCCCTACTATCCCGAACAAAATGAAGTGGCTGAAAGAAATAATAGGACAATTAAAGGTGTATGAACAATGCTCCTTGATCAAGGCTTACCAAAATTTCTATGGGGAGACGCAGAAATAACAGCCCTATATATTCAAAATAGAAGTCCTCATAGAATTCTTGAAAATATGACACTTGAGGAAGAATTCACAGGGAAGTCGCCAAGTGTGGACCATCTCTAAATCTTTGGGAGTCCTTCCTATATCCAAGTTCCAAAGGAAAAACGAAAGAAGTTATATTCTACAAGCATCAAATGGATCTTTGTTGGCTATAGTCTCTCCTCAAAGGCATATAGAATCTACATCAAGGAAGGGAGACACATTGAAGTAAGAGGAGACCTTATATTTAATGAAAATCAAACCTACAAACTATCCAAGGACATTCCTATTGGTTCTGATGACGAAGATCTACCTATATTTGAAGAAGAATAAGTACAACCCAAACATCCTTCTACAATTCAAAAAGAATAAGAAGGACCAAGTGAATCTATTCAACCTGTGATCATACAGAACACAAGGAGGAGGCTAAATTGGTTAAAAGTTACTCTTGAATATGCTGAAGGACATGGAGCTGTGAAAGGAACCTTTACAGAAAGAAAAAGGCCAAAGAGATATTTTGGATATGTTTCATATATGACAAGATTGATTGAAGTTGAACCATCTACATTTGAATAAGTTTCTCATCAAGAAGTATGGAAGAAAGCTATGCTGGAAGAATATCAATCCATCATGAAGAATGGGGTTTGGGAAATCATTCCTAGACCTAGTGACAAATTAGTTGTCACCTCAAATGGATCTACAAGATCAAACATGTTGCTCATGGAAGTATAGATAAATACAAAACCAGATTTGTTGCAAGGGGTTTCTCTCAAAATGAAGGTATAGATTATGAAGAAACCTTTGCACCCACTGCATTGTATACTACAATTAGATCTTTGTTTCTTAATGGGACCATCGATGAGGAATTATACATTGAGCAACTTGAAGGCTTTGAAGTAAATGGAAAAGATACCCATGTCTGTAAACCCAAGAAGGCCCTATATGGTTTGAAGCAATCTCCTAGGGCATGGTATGTAAGAATGGATGCATACCTTATGTTATCTCAAAATCAGGCCCTAGAAGGCTGCAAACCAGGAAGACTTCAAGTAACTGTTTCAAACCAATCTTTTGACTAAGGTTTAGCCTCCTTAGCCTGAGAGGGCTCTCTCAAAAGGTTATTGATTTTGATTAAAAATTAAGAGGGCTAACTCTTGTGAAATAACAGTGACAAATATGAAGGTTGGAAAAACATTACATAAGTTTCCATTGGGCCTATGGAGTCAATAAAACTTCAGCAAATAATGATACAACCTTTACATAGAAGTCAGGGCATGTGGCATTTAAATGTTCAAAACACAACTCTTATAAAACCACAGTTCATGAATGTGTATAGGAAATCAGAGCAGCATAAGTGAATTCTGAGTGATTACACATTTATGCAACTGTAAAATAGATCAGGGGTAAAGCAAAACCATACATCTTGAACATAGAAACACTTTATGAATCCTGAGAAGAAAAGCAGTTTTATTATATTACTGAACTCTGTCTTTCTACATAAGCCAAAACAGTACTCTGTTTTATAAAATCTCCAACCCTCATTACATCACTGTCTTAGCTATATATAGAATTCTTATTCTACCTAATTCGAGATTCCTCCTCCAGCATGAGGGGAATTCGATAACTGCTTTTGATGACACCTATCTGCTATTCAACTAACTACTAAATACAATAAAGTGCTTAACTGGAGTTTTAAAGAGTTCTAATTTGACTATGACTCTAACTCTATCTTCCATGTATAATAATTCCTCCTCATTCTTTGACACCTGGTCTTCTTTCAGTTTGGCTGAGATGGCTGAGATGGGTAATCAATGCTCCATGTTGACCTTGTAGAAACTTTTTCTACAATTATCTAGCTCTGATACCATGTAGAAAATTTTTTCTACAATTATCTAGCTCTGATACCATGTAGAAATTTTGAATAATTTAACACATATTCAACAGAGATTATCCTGATCATGTACTATTGTGGAATACATACACAATACATAAGCTCCTCTACGTTGATCAAGAATATAGCAGCATCAATAACAATAAAACATCAAGAGCATTCACACATTAACACAGTATGTATCACGGGGAAAGCATCTCGCTAAAAACCCCACACTATCTGTATATTAATGATTGAGTCATGTAACATTACACAGCATAATACTTCTCACAAGTATCTCCACCTCTGTTACACACAATACAGCTCAGATCTGATCTCCAAATCTCTTCCACTGCTTGCCTGCCTCCACTGCTCAATACCTGCTCAAGAACTGATGAGAATTGCTTCCCAAACTCGATTTTCACCTGCAAAATAGTCACTCACTCTTCGTGGACGTGAGCAAAGGCTAAAATGCGGGCCAAATACGTGAGCAAACTCATTGGCATACTCAATCCTTTGATTGTGCAAGATATGGTGCACAACTATAGTCACAACTGATAGCAATCTGATTCTCTACCACCTGTCCCTGTTGAACTGAACATGCACTGACATGCAACTGAGTTAACTGATGTATTCTTTAGTTGTATTATGAGTTAATAATTAGTTTAACAACTCATCATTAGTCTATCTGCAGTTAGACTAACTACAACCAGTTTAACTAAGTTAAACTGAACACAACTCCATCAACTGTACCTCCAGTCCACTAAACTCAACTCACTTGAGTTCTAACTGAAGTCATGCATGCAACAACTCAACTGACTCATAAGAAAAACGAATTTCCTTCTGACAGCTGCATGTGCCACTTCCGTAGCTCAAACTGAAGTGCTCCAAGAGAATAAGATTAAGTTTATAGTCCAAATATTATTGTGAGATAATAATATTTGACTTTTCTATTTTTGACAGCCAGTCTAAAAATAGACTTGATCACTCACACTGTGATCACTCACACTTTCATCAAAAATAGAAGTCCATCTATTTTCCCAACTTGATCAATCATCCATAAACATAGACATGATCCATATGTCTAAAAATAGACATAGTCTAAAAATAGACTTGCGCCAAAAATAGCCTGCGGGCCCACTTAGTGAAGGCGACTCTTTTCACTAAGCTCCATCATCTTGTTGCAATCTCAACACTCCCTCTCGACAAGATATGGATTATCAGCAACCCCTATCCTGCCTCGGTGGTACTCGAATTTGCTCCTGGTGAGAGCCTTCGTCAGAATATCAGCATCCTGATCCTCCGTTGGAATGTACGAAAGTAACATGATCCTCCGCTGCACACAATCTCTGATATGATGGTACCTGATGTCAATATGTTTAGATCTATCATGAAATACAGGATTAGCCGAGAGTTTAATGCAACTCTGGTTATCACAGTAAATCACAGTAGGATCCAAATGAGAACCGAACAAACCAACCAGGATCTTCCTCATCCATATAGCCTCGCATGCAGCCAAACTTGCTGCCATATACTCGGCCTCCGCTGAACTGAGTGCCACAGATCTCTGCTTCCTGCTGTACCAAGAAACTGCTGTCGATCCGATACTGAAGACCCCTCCTGATGTGCTCTTTCTGTCTGTTGGGCTCCCTGCCCAATCTGCATCCGTGAAGCCACATAGCTTCACCTCATCCTCCTGTCTGTACCACAAACCATATCCCGATGTGCCTCTCAAGTAGCGCAATACATGCTTGCCCGCCTTCCAGAAGAGCTTGGTAGGCTTAACCATAGCTTGTGAAAGCTGGTTAACTGCATAGCATATATCAGGTCGTGTATTGACCAAATACATCAGCGACCCCACCAACTGTCGATAAACAGTGGCATCCACTTCTTCTCCCGAAGTGGCATCCTCCTTCCTCCAACCTCCAGGAAGAGGAGTATCAACAGGCTTGCAGCCATGCATGTTGAACTTCTCCAGTATCTCCCGAGCATACTTGCCCTGAGAAACAAACAGTCCACCACTGCGCTGCCATATTTCCAATCCTAGGAAATAGTGAAGGAGGCCCAAATCCTTCATCTCAAACTCTGTAGCAAGATCCTTCTTGCATGACAGTATCAACAGCTCATCACCCGTTAGAATCAAATCATCAACATACAGTACAATGATAAGCAACTTACCCTCCACCACAATCTGGTATAGGTTCGGATCCGCCTCGCTCTTGGAGAATCCAAGTCCTGTGAAATAGCTGTCTATCCGTGTGTACCAAGCACGTGGTGCTTGCTTCAACCCATACAGCGCTCTCTTGAGCCTGCACACATGCGACTCGCTGCTGAAGACTTCAAAGCCTTCGGGTTGCTCAATGTACACCTCCTCCTCAATGACTCCGTTGAGGAACGCAGTCTTCACATCCATCTGATGAATGTGCCATCCCATCTGCGCTGAGAGAGCAAGAATCGTCCGTATGGAAGAATACCTTGCGACAGGTGCAAAGGTCTCCTCATAATCGATCCCCTCAATCTGTGAAAAGCCTCGGGCAACAAATCTTGCCTTGTACTTCTCCACACTCCCGTCAGCTGCCTGCTTAACTTTGTAGATCCATCTCGAACCTACCACTGATTTCCCTTCCGGTCTAGGAACAATCTCCCATGCACTGTTTCTGACAATAGAATCATACTCTTCCACCATGGCGTCTACCCATGCGGGATCCTCCACAGCTTCCTCGAAAGAGGATGGCTCAGTCACAACACACTTGCTCATAAGAGCCATGTATCCAGTGTACCGATCAGGTGACTGTCTCTGCCTGCGTTGGGCTGTAGGTGGTCCTACAACTTTCTCTACATCTTGAGCCAGTCGCTCAGCTTCTGTCAAGCGCTTTCGCCCTCTGATGGTTGGCGCTGCATGAGTGGTCTCTTCCACTCCATGAACCTCGTCCTGTGGCTGATCCACGTCCTGAAGCTCATCCTTAGGAACTAATAGCTCCTCATCTGCATGCAAGTGTAGCTCCCTCTCAAGCGAACACTTCATGGCTTTCTCCTCCTGAAATTTTATATCCCGTCGCACAACAGTTTTACCACTATCTGGCAAATACACACGATAGTTGTGGGGCGTATCAGTGTACCCCACAAATATCCCAACCTCTGCAGTCGGTTCCAACTTCTTTCTGGCATCCTTCGTCACATGCATGTAAACGTTAGCACCAAAAATCCTCAAATGAGAAAGATCAGGCTTCTTACCAGAATAAGCCTCCTCGGGTGTACTCATGCCAAGTATCCTATGAGGACAACGGTTCTGCACATAAACTGTTGTATTGCATGCTTCCGCCCACAAGTGAAGGGGTAGGCCCTGATCATGCAACATTGCCCGTGCAGCACCCACAATCGTTTTGTTCTTCCGCTCAGCTACCCCGTTCTGCTGTGGGTTATGGGGAGCTATGAGCTCTCTACGAATCCCTTCTGCCTTGCAGAAATCCTTGAACTCGTCCGAGATGTATTCACCACCATTATCGCTCCTAAGAGCCTTCACCTTCTTCCCCGACTCCTTCTCGACCAGTGCTTTGAATTCACAGAACTTTGAATATGTCTCGCTCTTCTTCTGCATGAAGAAGATCCAGCACTTACGAGAGAAATCATCAACAAAAATCACATAATACTTGTGTTTTGCTGTCGAAGCAACTGAGAAAGGTCCACACACGTCTGTGTGAATTCTCTCAAGGATCGTCGTGGCGCGACTATCCTTCTCGTGAAAGGTGGCTTTCACAAACTTCCCCAAAGTACACCCCTTGCATTGATCTGACTGCGCAAGTGTGCCTTTAGGAAGCCCTGTAGTGATCTGCTGCAGTATCTTCAAGGCTCCATGGTGAAGGTGACCCAATCTCCTGTGCCACAACTCGCCATCATCCCGGCTCACCAATCCTTCTGCCTTGCCTGCCATTGCTGCGCATCCATCTACATGCAACTGATAAAGGTTCCTCACTCGAACCCCTATCTTCCGGGTCTCACCAGTTGTCTTGCTGCGCAGGAAGGCCTTTCCCTCGCTGAAAACAACATCATACCCCTTGTCTTCTAACATCGCCACTGAGATGAGATTCTTCTTCAATCCTGGAACATGCATGACTTCCTTCAATACAAAGGGTTTACCAGACTCCCTCTCAAAGGAAATGGTACCGATACCGGTCGCACTGTATCTACCATCATCGCCCATCTCGATGTGCACTCCAAGATCTTTGTCCTCCAGATCAGAGAACAAATCTCTATCTCCCGTCATGTGAAAAGACGCACCACTGTCCAGAAACCACACTGATCCCATCACACTTGAAACCAAGCATGCGATCAATGAAAAATCAAGCTCAAACTGAGAAGCTAAAGCCTCTCCCCCTGCAGATCCAGCAGCTTGCTTGTTCTTCTTCTTCTGCGGACAATTTGTGGCATAGTGTCCATGCTGGTGACAGTGAAAACACTTCACCTTGGACATATCCTGCTTCTTGCCTTTCGCACCAGACTGAGAAGCTTTCTTGCTCTTCCCTTTCTTTGCTTTGGCAGCCAAAGCACAATTCTCTTCATCAGCTCCCTTTGACGAAGATCCGTCCCTGGTACTCCGCCTGATCTCCTCCTGCACAAGATCTGACCATAGTCTTTCCCATCCTGGCAACTTCTCCCGACCATTGATAGAGTCCTGATAGGAATGCCAACTCTTCGGAAGACCAAGGAGAGCCAAGCTCACCAAGTCCTCATCATCGACAGTAACCCCCACACTTCCCAGCTCATCTCGACACTGAGTGAACTTCGTGAGATACTTGGGAATACTGTCTCCCTTCTCGCATTTGATGTTTCTGAGTTTATCTTTGAGCGCCAGCTTCCTCTGATCGCTCTTGCTTTGGAATAATTCTGTTAATGATTTCCACATCAAATATGGAGTAGCCTTTCCATGGAGGCTGGACACAATGTGATCCTTCACGCCCTCCAACAGAATTCTTCGACATTTTGCGATCTTCTTTTGCCAAGCATCAGCTTGAGTAGCATCAGTAGGCTTTGGGATATCCGTATCTATGAATTCCTTCAGCCCGTTATCATCCAATACTGCCTCCATCCTGTCCTTCCATGCAATATAGTTTGAGCTGCCCTCAAGAGCATACTCCAATCGCAATCCGTTGAAAGACATTGCTGCGTTGTCACCAAGAAAACACTGCTGCAAATTCGAATTCCACCAGCAACCAACTCAACTGCTTCCGATCAACCCTCGCTTGATATCCTGTAAAAATCTCTTCTACAAATCAAGCTGCTCCGATACCATGTAGAAACTTTTTCTACAATTATCTAGCTCTGATACCATGTAGAAATTTTTTCTACAATTATCTAGCTCTGATACCATGTAGAAATTTTGAATAATTTAACACATATTCAACAGAGATTATCCTGATCATGTACTATTGCGGAATACATACACAATACATAAGCTCCTCTACGTTGATCAAGAATATAGCAGCATCAATAACAATAAAACATCAAGAGCATTCACACATTAACACAGTATGTATCACGGGGAAAGCATCTCGCTAAAAACCCCACACTATCTGTATATTAATGATTGAGTCATGTAACATTACACAGCATAATACTTCTCACAAGTATCTCCACCTCTGTTACACACAATACAGCTCAGATCTGATCTCCAAATCTCTTCCACTGCTTGCCTGCCTCCACTGCTCAATACCTGCTCAAGAACTGATGAGAATTGCTTCCCAAACTCGATTTTCACCTGCAAAATAGTCACTCACTCTTTGTGGACGTGAGAAAAGGCTAAAATGCGGGCCAAATACGTGAGCAAACTCATTGGCATACTCAATCCTTTGATTGTGCAAGATCTGGTGCACAACTATAGTCACAACTGATAGCAATCTGATTCTCTACCACCTGTCCCTGTTGAACTGAACATGCACTGACATGCAACTGAGTTAACTGATGTATTCTTTAGTTGTATTATGAGTTAATAATTAGTTTAACAACTCATCATTAGTCTATCTGCAGTTAGACTAACTACAACCAGTTTAACTAAGTTAAACTGAACACAACTCCATCAACTGTACCTCCAGTCCACTAAACTCAACTCACTTGAGTTCTAACTGAAGTCATGCATGCAACAACTCAACTGACTCATAAGAAAAACGAATTTCCTTCTGACAGCTGCATGTGCCACTTCCGTAGCTCAAACTGAAGTGCTCCAAGAGAATAAGATTAAGTTTATAGTCCAAATATTATTGTGAGATAATAATATTTGACTTTTCTATTTTTGACAGCCAGTCTAAAAATAGACTTGACTTGATCACTCACACTTTCATCAAAAATAGAAGTCCATCTATTTTCCCAACTTGATCAATCATCCATAAACATAGACATGATCCATATGTCTAAAAATAGACATAGTCTAAAAATAGACTTGCGCCAAAAATAGCCTGCGGGCCCACTTAGTGAAGGCGACTCTTTTCACTAAGCTCCATCATCTTGTTGCAATCTCAACAGACCTTGGATGCTGAACCCTTTAACTGCTCCAGTGGTGTTAGGAGATATCCCTTGCTTTTCGGTTCCAGTTTTCCACAACTTGTTCGAATATACAGCAGCATGTCTTCTAGCCCTTTAATATCCCAAAAATATAGAACACTACCATGTTCCTGATGTGTTGGAGGCTTCGTCGATGAACAAGTGTGCAGGCCAAAATTCCTTGTATGCAATTCATTTAATACCCCATGAACGGTGATAAAGTGGCTTTATAACAGAAACTTTAAACTTGAGTTAAAATATTCCACCTTTTTAAAGGCACACCTGTCTTGATCTGAACGGCTTTGATAGCTTCATTTGGTTTCTTACATATCCTTTAGGTGTTTCCTTTTGAAAATTCCCGCCCATATTACCAAACTGTTTGTCTGCGTTAAAACCATCACCTACAGCAGTTTCGTAGCGCGCTACGAAACTGCTGAATTGTTTAAACAGCTTGCCTTTGTCCTGAGATATTTACCGCCCATACATTTGATTGCCAAAACTCCCTTTGACCTTTGATATATATAGCAGGGATCTACATGTCCTCAAAACAATAAAACTAAGCAAAATTTGACAAAATTTGGTACAAACCTTTCTTTGAAAAGAAACTTCATTTAGCAGCTAACTGGTCTAGCTGTGCCTTCAGGTCTTTGATTTTCTTCTTCATAGCTTTATTCTCAACTCTTAGGTGCATATTTATCTTTCTGAAGAATTTGACCTCTTTGATTGCTGGTACTGTCCATGTGTAAACATCAACTACTGAATCCAACTAGTTTTCTAGGGTTTCACTTTCTTTCCATATAGCCTTACGATAATTTGCATACCTGACTGCAGAATCCCTAGTGGCATTCTTCACCTTAGCAATCTCATGTTTAGCTGCTTCTAACTGGTTCCTTATAGCTATAATATTACCTCCTTGAGATATGATGACTGTTCTGCTTGTGTCTTTTTGCTTAATTTTCTCGGCTTCCTCTGTTCTGGGCAATTTCTCAGCCTCCTCTGTTCTGGGCAGAGCTTCCTTTACTTGCTTCCTTGTAATAGGTCTTCTAGGTTTGAAAATGAATTCTTCACCTGGCTCATCGAACTTCAGCCTTTTTGAGGCCTTAGACTTCTTGGTACTTTCTGGTGATGACTGTGTCAAATCAATATGCACTGGTTCAATTTTCTCAAACTCAATGGCTTGTAATAAATCATTCAAGCTTGCCTTGGATGTTGGGCTCTCTTCAACAACTATGGCTTTTCCCTTTTCTTTGTTTATCTGGCTTCTTGTCCTTACTCTTGAAACTGCTTCAGTTCTACTTGTTTCAGGAACAGTCTTCTTATCATGAGTTTTTCCCTTTGTTGATTGCTCAGGTTGTTCTTGAATGATTAGTGGCTTCACTGGTTTCCTTTGCTGTAACTTGATTTGCTTTTTAGCTCTTGCTTCTTTCTGTAGCTCAGCTATTGTGAATTCTTTGACTGGTTGTTCTTTAACTGGTTGTGGAGTAAGACCAGTTTTGCTTTGGAATCCAGCCATGAAAATGAATGAATTCCAGTCTTTGCCTCTCTTCTGGAGGCCATCTAAAACTAACAACTTAATCAAACCATGATGAAATAAGGAGGTTTCACAGTCCTCTTTCCTCAGCTGCACCTTATCACACATTTTACTCAAACTGCGAAATAAGTAAAAAGGAATGTCTATGGAAACTTTCCCAGTGAAATGCAAGAGCAGTTTGAAATGATAAGAATAGACCTTATTGTATCTTCCTTCACAGGTCAAGTATTTTTGAATGCAGGTGAGAAGAAGGGCATAATGCTCCTTGACATAGTTTTTGGGCACTGCTTTTGTTAGGTCTTCATTCACATATGCCTCTTTTAAAAACTCCTTACATGGATTCATATCAAACTTAAAATTCTTAAACCATTCTTGCCGTCCTCTTGGGATCTCTGTTATAGCAGATATTGCTTCTGGAGACACTTGAACTTCCAACATAGCTATTTTTGAATTTAAACCAGTGAAATTTAGCGCAAATTCTTTGGTTACCTGCGCATGTCCTCCTTGCAGCTTTTTACAAAAGTTCCAGCACCCGGCATCTTTGAATGCTTTCTTCACGCCTTCATCCCTCAATGCTATGTCTAGACCTTCAGGTTCAGTCCTCTGGCATTTACCGGATCGGTGTTCTTTTCTCTCCATTTTTCTCTTTGAAATCTTCACACACACAATGACCAACAGCTTCAGTTGAAATGGCGGTTTAGTTCTTTTTTAACTCGGCCTCGCTTGTAATCAGGCTCGCTTGAAAACAGCCTCGCTTGAAAACAGCCTCGCTTGAAATTTCAAATACATCATCAGACAGACTTGACACTCATGCAGCACTTACGATTATCATAAAGGTCCATGCACGGTAAAATCCATTGGGAATGATATTTCTGTGCATTTCAACAGATCTATTGGTGGAGTAGTGATTAATGAGCGCTCAAACATGATACGAGAGGTACACAAACTGACATGAGAGGACACAATTGGTGACTCATCAACGGACTTGACATTTTGGAAAAGATTCGCTGCGAAATGCACGAATCCCCGATTTCGCAGCGCGGTTAGTTTAAAATTCTAATGATGCGCTGCGAAACGGCCTAATCATAACGCGTTGCGAAATTGTTAAACCATAATTGCGCTGCGAAACTGGCCAATAGGATTACGCTGCGAAATCACTAAAAGACTCGGTGACTAGGATAAGACAAGACATGGCTTATAAAAAAATGATGGTGGAGGAGAACCAATAGGATTCGAGTATAGTTTGAATCAAAAACTTTTTAAAACTCCAAATCCTAAGTAAGAAATATAAAACGAAATCAACTTGACACAGACCTTTGTCATTGGACTAAGACAAACATCTATATGCATAGAGTTTTTAGTTCTAAGTGATAACAGTGGCTCCACTTGGGATAGTGTGCTCTTGTAGTACACTAAGAACTCGTAGGTCCAGTGCTTTGTTCAATTTCTGAAAACGTACACAAAGTTGACAAGCATTCCTTTCTAGCTTTGTGGGCCTTCACCTCGGGCTTAAGCTTTCTGTTCAGCTTGTCATTTATTTTCAACAAGAAAGATTCATAAAACGGTTATATACAATGTTTGTGAGACACTTGGCAGAAATTCAATTAATTGTAATGCTTTAGGAACCTGCCATTAACAGGTCCTCCAGCATATGGTGTTCCATCAACCTCCTGCAGAATGTAGGTGTTATTTCCATGGAAAGCAGAAATTTGATATGGCCCTTTCCACAAATTTTCAAATTTACCATGTTTACCTTTCTCTTCAATTATGGCTTCCCATTTCAGGACCTTATCATGAATCTGAAATGTAACCTCTTTGATCTTTTTGTCAAATGCTCTCTTGACCCTGTTCTGGTTTTGTTGATGACTGTCAAACACCTCACTTCTTTTCTCCTGCAAAGCTATTAGCTGATTGATCCTTCGCTGTATAGCATTTGGTTCCTCTTCTAATCCTTGAATCAGCTTCATTACTGGTACCCCGAGAGATGTTGGGAATATAGAATCTGCTCCATACACAAGTTCATATGGTGATGTTCCAATGGACCTCTTTGTGCAAATCCGGTCAGCCCACAAGGCATATTTCAGTTTCAAATGCCAAGCTTTTTTATTTTCTTGCAGTAGCTTCTTTATGATTCTCACAAGACTCTTGTTTGATGACTCAGCTAAACCATTTCCCTGTGGATAATAAGCAGTGGAATGTCCAAGGGAAATGTGATACTGATGACAAAAATTAATCATTCTTTTGGACTTGAAAGCCTGAGCATTATCTGTAATGATCTTGATTGGACAACCAAACCTTGATAATATGTTATTTTCTAAGAAATAAATAATCACATAATCATTTGCTTGCCTTGTGGGTATTGCCTCTATCCATTTTGTAAAGTAATCGGTGGCTGTGAGAATCCAGCGATGTTGTCCTGATGAGGGAGGATGGATTTCCCCTATAAAATCTAATCCCCACTGCTGGAAAGGTGCTTCAACATAAATGGGAACCAAGGGCATTGGCATGAGCTTTCTCTTTCCCTCAAACAGCTGACATTCATGACATGTGGCAATATTTCTATAGATATCTCTAAACATAGTTGGCCAAAAATAGCCAGCTCTCAAGACCTTGTTTGCAGTGGCTTTCCAATAGTGATGCCCTCCACAATCCCCTTTATGAAACTCATCAATTACTTTATCAGCTTCTTCTTCAATGAGACAATTCAATAATATTCCTCCTGCATCCTTCCAAAACAGATTTTGGTCATATACAAAATATCTGAGAGATTTCAACTTGGTGAATCAAGCTTTGGATTTTGAAAGGTTATCAGGAGCTCCATTATGCTGTAAGACAAATGCTACATCCTTATACAATTCTGAGATCAAAAATTTCTCATTGATTTGGACCAACTCTTCTTCATTTTCAGAAATTTCTGAGATTTTTGTGCTTAAATTAATATCAATACAGTCCAGATTTGACTGAGTCAACAATTTGGCTAGGCCTTGACCTTTTACCAACTTGGTGGGTTTGATTTCAATGTCATACTCCAACAGTTTTGCTATCCACTTTCCCCTTTTTCCATCTGGATCAGCTTGTGTAAGGATGTCTTTTATAACAGCGTTTGGCACGTATGCAACAATGTGAGAGTGCAAAACATAAATTCTGAAATCCTTAATTGCTTTCACCAATGCATATGCTTGTTTTTCTAAGATATTATATTTCAATTCATCATTAGCCAATGTCTTGCTAAAGAAAGAAATGGGCTGTTCAGTACCTTGACTTCCTTTTTGCAATAAAACTCCAGCAATTGTGTCTTCAGAAGCAAATGTGAAGATCAGAAACTCCTTGGTAAAATCCGGGCTAATGAGGACTGGGGCTTGAGTGAGTGCTTTCTTGATCTCTTCAAATGATTTCTTTGCTTCAGCTGTCCATTTAAAATCTGCTCCTTTCCTTAACATCTTTGTTATGTTCTTGACCACTTCAGCAAAGTTAGGAATGAATCTTCTAACGAAGTTAACTTTTCCAAGAAAGGATTGAATCTCCTTCTTACTCCTTGGTAAATCTAACTTTTGAATTGCACTAACTCTATTAGGATCAATCCTAATTCCTTCTTCAGAAATAATATGTCCAAGCAGTTTGCCAGAAGTTAAAGCAAAAATACTTTTGGTTGGGTTTAAAGAAATACCAAACCTCCTACACTTCAGTAGGACCCTTTCAAGGTGCTTTAAGTGGTCTTCTTCCTTTTTTGAAAAGACTAAGATATCATCAAGATAAACCACCACTGATTTGTCCTTTTCTTCAGCAAAAGCAATATCCATTGCTCTCTGGAAAGTTGCTCCTGCATTCATGAGGCCAAAGGGCATTTTTGCATACATGAACGTTCCCCATGGTGTAGTGAAAGCTGTCTTCTCCTGATCATCTGGGTGAACAAGAATCTGATTGTACCCTGAGAAGCCATCAAGCATAGACATCCTTTGTGAACCAACAATGTTTTGCAAAATGAAATCCATTTTGGGGAGAGGGTAATTATCTTTCAATGAAGCTTTGTTTAAGTTCCTGAAGTCTATACAAATTCTGATCTCCCCATTCTTTTTCCTAACTGGTACCAAGTTAGCAAGCCAATTTGAGAATCTGATTGGAACAATAATTTTGGCCTCAAAAAGCTTCTTTACTTCTTTTTCAATCAGTGGCATTAGAAGAGGATTAATCCTCCTTAGCTTCTGCTTAAAAGGCTTCTCATTTTGCTTAATTGGGATGGTATGTTGTATGATTGAAGAATCATACTGTTTCAAATCAGCATAGCTCCATGCAAAAACATCAATGAATTTTTTCATCATTTCAATATATTTGGTCTTCATATCTGCTGATAGGAACTTTGAAATCTTGACTATTTTAGGCACAACTGAGTCACCTAAATTACAGTTTTCTACTTCCTCCTCATTAGCTTGCAATCTTGGTGCTTTGAACACATCATTTTGATCAAATAATTTTTCAAGGGGAATGAGGCCTTTAGGATTAAGTTGTTTTGTAGTTGTAAAACTTCAGAACTTCCCCTTGACTCTGTTAACATATTCTGCTGATCTATTTGATTGTGCTCAAACTCTTCTTTTAATTCAATGAAATTCCTTACCTGCTGATCATTCTCAAAGACTTGCCAATTTATGATATTATCTGGTATGACCGGTCTATGGCGAACCTCCACTTCATAGCTTTCAGAAGAATGCTTGGGAATAATAAAGAGACTACCTGAAACAGCAAGAGAATCTGCAATAGAATTTTGATCTCTAGTTTTGATGCTGAAGGAATAGGATTGAAATTTTTCTAACAGTTCCAACACTAAATTTCTGTATGCTCTCATCCTTGCATCCTTTGTTTGATATGTACCTTGTACTTGTTTAATGATCAATTCGGAATCTCCACAAACAGCAATGTTTTTTACTTTCAACTTTATCAAGGCTTCCAAACCTAAAACTAGAGACTCGTACTCAGCCATATTGTTGGTACAATCAAATTTTAATTTATATGAGAGAAACTTACTTTCTTCAGTTGGACTAGTGATCCAAATGCCAGCTCCTGCCCCTTCTTTTCCTGCTGCTCCATCAAAATACAATGACCAGCAGCCCATGATGTCTCTTTCATCTCTTTGCTTTCCTTCTTGACACTGATTTTCTGCATGTTCATCTAGTGATTCTTTTCCAACTGATTCATTGAAAAGGATAGCTGATCCAAGACCAGTATCACATGAATAAATAGGAAAATTCTGAGGCTTGTCTTTGCTGCTTACCATGTAAGCCATCCTTGTTTCACGATACAACCTCCTTTGTTCACCAAACACTGGGATGGTAGCATATGTTAGATCCATTTGCATGGTACCCTTAATTTTTGCTGCCCATGACCTTGAAAGGAGCATCCCAAACTTAGGTGGAATATCTGCAACAACAATGTCCATGACAGTTGTTTTTGCTGGGATTTGTGTGAGTGCCACAACAACATCCTTTATTAAACCAATGCAATGAACTCTATTTGAATCAAAGGAAAATAAGTCCTTGTATGGTCTAGTTACTTCTAACCCCAGTCTTTCCATGATTACCTTAGGCATGAGATTATGTGATGCCCCTGAATCCAACATAGCATTATGTAAAGTCATATCATGAATATTAATGCTTATGTAAAAGGGGGGAAACTCATCATTTTGTTCATCCTCAAGTCTTGGACCTAAACAGATAATCGGATTATCCTCTTGTACATTTAGGATATCAGCCACTCCTGGTGGAGAATTAAGCATTTCAACAATCTTGCTTCTGTATTTGTCTACCTTGAGAATTTCATTGAAAGGAACTGATATTTTAATTTTTGCAATTTCATTCTCAATGTTAAAAACAGAAGTAGACTTTTCAATTTCTTTAGAAGGAGAAGGAGTTTGAATATCCTTTTTATCAAGAGGGAAATCACCTTTACCTTCAACCACCTTTGATTTTTCCTTTTTATCCTCAACCGCCTTTGAGATATTCTTCTTGGGCTGTGCCTTGTTTGCTGTGATAGGAACATCTCTATTCCTAAGATTGTACTGCTTCTGTATCTCAAATATAGCATGCTGATAACCCTTTAAGAAATCTGAAGGCTCTTCTTCTGATTTTATCATGCTAGACTCATCATGTTCCTCCTTAGTTAAGAAAATTCCTGAATCTTCTTCATCAAAGCAATGGATAGATTCCTCAGGGACTTCAGGTTCTTCTTCTTCATCCACCAAGTTTTGTTGGAAAGGAGGTCTCACTGGAGGATCTGCCTGCTGATTTCTGTTGTCTCTTGGCCTTTGTTGATTCTGAGGCCTTCTGAATTGAGGGTTTCTAAATTGAGGTTCTTGCTGTGCTTGGGGAGCAGAAGTATTCCCAAGAGCTAATCGGTCCATCAATTTCTCCATGGTTTTCATCATTGTTTCAAACTTGTCTTCTTAAGCAGAGGTAGAAGGCTTCTCTTCTTCCTTTATCTTTGTCTTTGCCATCTTTGATTTCTTAGCAGCAAGCATATTCACTTCTACCTTAATTGCATCATTTTGCATGTCAGCAAGAGTGGGAGACTCTCTTTCTCTGAGTAAAAGAGAGAAATCTGAGTCAAAGGACTCAGCATATCTCAACTGTGCCAAAGCTCCAGGAGGTTTCAAATGTGCTGGAATAGAATTATATGTTTTATTAAACCTCTTAGAAAAGTTTTGGACAGTTTCATCTGGAGCTCTTCTTAGATTATCGTATTCGGTGAGGGCTTGAACAGGGTTGGTTCTGTTTCCCCATTTCCTCAGAAAGCTATCTTCAAATTCAGCCCAACTACGAATGCTACCAGCTCCAAGGGCTTTAAACCATTTTCTGACTTCCCCAATGAAAGTTTGAGCAAACAGTCTTAATTTTACATCTTCATCATCCACTTCTTCCCTGTCAACAAAATCATTGAACCTATCCACATGTTCCTCTGCTGTAATATCTTCATCTCCCCCCCATGTTGGAATTCTAGCAGCATATTTACTAGGAAGATCATGCAAAATAGCAGGGAGAGCTAGAGGGGCATACCTAGCAGGTATAGCCATAGTGAATGGAGGAGCAGTGATAACAGGTATTGTATGACTAGAACCAGTAGTATGAGAAGTTGTTGAGGACTATTTGGACTAGCAGAGGCAGAAGATAAAGTATGGGTACGAAAAGGGCTATTTGGACTTTGTAAACCACTGACAAAAGAACTCCAATTTGGGAGAGGTAAACCAGTTTTAGATTTGAGCAAAACTTCAAAAGGGTCAAGCTCTTTGAGCTGATTCAAGTCCTCTTCCTCTAATAGCAATTCTGAAGTAACAACCTCCCAAAACTCTTCTTTATCCCTTTGTGACACTAAAGATGAAGTATCAATGCCTCTTTTTTGTAAATCCAAGATGATTCCAATAAGCTCTTCTTCGTTCTCAGACCTCAACAATACCTCATGAATTTTATCATCTACAATCTTATCTTCAGGACTTCTAGAAAATTCAGGGAACAAAGATTTTGATACAGATGAGGTACCTGGTATATCAGAAAATCTTTGCCTGCTCCTTGAGACGATGTTTGGGTTATCCACAGGAGTAGGTGGATCTGGGTCAGGATTACTCCTTGTATATCTTCCTCTTGAAGCCACCTTTTAAACTTTAAGATTGAATGGAGTCACCAAGGTAGAATGCAGCCTCGAAAATCCTCTGAGCTCCTGCTACCTTCAGAAGTTCAGCTTCATAATTTCGGGAATGAGCAATCTTCAGGCTCCCGGCAGACGCACCAAAATGTTATCTCAAAATCAGGCCCTAGAAGGCTGCAAACCAGGAAGACTTCAAGTAACTGTTTCAAACCAATCTTTTGACTAAGGTTTAGCCTCCTTAGCCTGAGAGGGCTCTCTCAAAAGGTTATTGATTTTGATTAAAAATTAAGAGGGCTAACTCTTGTGAAATAACAGTGACAAATATGAAGGTTGGACAAACATTACATAAGTTTCCATTGGGCCTATGGAGTCAATAAAACTTCAGCAAATAATGATACAGCCTTTACATAGAAGTCAGGGCATGTGGCATTTAAATGTTCAAAACACAACTCTTATAAAACCACAGTTCATGAATGTGTACAGGAAATCAGAGCAGCATAAGTGAATTCTGAGTGATTACACATTTATGCAACTGTAAAATAGATCAGGGATAAAGCAAAACCATACATCTTGAACATAGAAACACTTTATGAATCCTGAGAAGAAAAGCAGTTTTATTATATTACTGAACTCTGTCTTTCTACATAAGCCAAAACAGTACTCTGTTTTATAAAATCTCCAACCCTCATTACATCACTGTCTTAGCTATATATAGAATTCTTATTCTACCTAATTCGAGATTCCTCCTCCAGCATGAGGGGAATTCGATAACTGCTTTTGATGACACCTATCTGCTATTCAACTAACTATTAAATACAATAAAGTGCTTAACTGGAGTTTTAAAGAGTTCTAATTTGACTATGACTCTAACTCTATCTTCCATGTATAATAATTCCTCCTCGTTCTTTGACACCTGGTCTTCTTTCAGTTTGGCTGAGATGGCTGAGATGGGTAATCAATGCTCCATGTTGACCTTGGATGCTGACCCCTTTAACTGCTTCAGTGGTGTTAGGAGATATCCCTTGCTTTTCGGTTCCAGTTTTCCACAACTTGTTCGAATATACAGCAGCATGTCTTCTAGCCCTTTAATATCCCAAAAATATAGAACACTACCATGTTCCTGATGTGTTGGAGGCTTCGTCGATGAACAAGTGTGTAGGCCAAAATTCCTTGTATGCAATTCATTTAATACCCCATGAACGGTGATAAAGTGGCTTTATAACAGAAACTTTAAACTTGAGTTAAAATATTCCACCTTTTTAAAGGCACACCTGTCTTGATCTGAACGGCTTTGATAGCTTCATTTGGTTTCTTACATATCCTTTAGGTGTTTCCTTTTGAAAATTCCCGCCCATATTACCAAACTGTTTGTCTGCGTTAAACAGCTTGCCTTTGTCCTGAGATATTTACCGCCCAGACATTTGATTGCCAAAACTCCCTTTGACCTTTGATATATATAGCAGGGATCTACATGTCCTCAAAACAATAAAACTAAGCAAAATTTGACAAAATTTGGAACAAACCTTTCTTTGAAAAGAAACTTCATTTAGCAGCTAACTGGTCTAGCTGTGCCTTCAGGTCTTTGATTTTCTTCTTCATAGCTTTATTCTCAGCTCTTAGGTGCATATTTATCTTTCTGACGAATTTGGCCTCTTTGATTGCTGGTACTGTCCATGTGTAAACATCAACTACTGAATCCAACTGGTTTTCTAGGGTTTCACTTTCTTTCCATACAGCCTTACGATAATTTGCATACCTGACTGCAGAATCCCTAATGGCATTCTTCACCTTAGCAATCTCATGTTTAGCTGCTTCTAACTGGTTCCTTATAGCTATAATATTACCTCCTTGAGATATGATGACTGTTCTGCTTGTGTCTTTTTGCTTAATTTTCTCGGCTTCCTCTGTTCTGGGCAATTTCTCGGCCTCCTCTATTCTGGGCAGAGCTTCCTTTACTTGCTTCCTTGTAATAGGTCTTCTAGGTTTGAAAATGAATTCTTCACCTGGCTCATCGAACTTCAGCCTTTTTGAGGCCTTAGACTTCTTGGTACTTTCTGGTGATGACTGTGTCAAATCAATATGCACTGGTTCAATTTGCTCAAACTCAATGGCCTGTAATAAATCATTCAAGCTTGCCTTGGATGTTGGGCTCTCTTCAACAGCTATGGCTTTGCCCTTTTCTTTGTTTATCTGGCTTCTTGTCCTTACTCTTGAAACTGCTTGAGTTCTACTTGTTTCAGGAACAGTCTTCTTATCATGAGTTTTTCCCTTTGTTGATTGCTCAGGTTGTTCTTGAATGATTAGTGGCTTCACTGGTTTCCTTTGCTGTAACTTGATTTGCTTTTTAGCTCTTGCTTCTTTCTGTAGCTCAGCTATTGTGAATTCTTTGACTGGTTGTTCTTTAACTGGTTGTGGAGTAAGACCAGTTTTGCTTTGGAATCCAGCCATGAAAATGAACGAATTCCAGTCTCTGCCTATCTTCTGGAGGCCATCTAAAACTAGCAACTTAATCAAACCATGATGAAATAAGGAGGTTTCACAGTCCTCTTTCCTCAGCTGCACCTTATCACACATTTTACTCAAACTGCGAAATAAGTAAAAAGGAATGTCTATGGAAACTTTCCCAGTGAAATGCAAGAGCAGTTTGAAATATAAGAATAGACCTTATTGTATCTTCCTTCACAGGTCAAGTATTTTTGAATGCAGGTGAGAAGAAGGGCATAATGCTCCTTGACATAGTTTCTGGGCACTGCTTTTGTTAGGTCTTCATTCACATATGCCTCTTTTAAAAACTTCTTACATGGATTCATATCAAACTTAAAATTCTTAAACCATTCTTGCCGTCCTTTTGGGATCTCTGTTATAGCAGATATTGCTTCTGGAGACACTTGAACTTCCAACATAGCTATTTTTGAATTTAAACCAGTGAAATTTAGCGCAAATTCTTTGGTTACCTGCGCATGTCCTCCTTGCAGCTTTTTACAAAAGTTCCAGCACCCGGCATCTTTGAATGCTTTCTTCACGCCTTCATCCCTCAATGCTATGTCTAGACCTTCAGGTTCAGTCCTCTGGCATTTACCGGATCGGTGTTCTTTTCTCTCCATTTTTCTCTTTGAAATCTTCACACACACAATGACCAACAGCTTCAGTTGAAATGGCGGTTTAGTTCTTTTTTAACTCGGCCTCGCTTGTAATCAGGCTCGCTTGAAAACAGCCTCGCTTGAAAACAGCCTCGCTTGAAATTTCAAATACATCATCAGATAGACTTGACACTCATGCAGCACTTATGATTATCATAAAGGTCCATGCACGGTAAAATCCATTGGGAATGATATTTCTGTGCATTTCAACAGATCTATTGGTGGAGTAGTGATTAATGAGCGCTCAAACATGATACGAGAGGTACACAAACTGACATGAGAGGACACAATTGGTGACTCATCAACAGACTTGACATTTTGGGAAAGATTCGCTGCGAAATGCACGAATCTCCGATTTCGCAGCGCGGTTAGTTTAAAATTATAATGATGCGCTGCAAAACGACCTAATCATAACGCGCTGCGAAATTGTTAAACCATAATTGCGCTGCGAAACTGGCCAATAGGATTACGCTGCGAAATCACTAAAAGACTCGGTGACTAGGATAAGAGAAGACATGGCTTATAAAACAATGATGGTGGAGGAGAACCAATAGGATTCGAGTATAGTTTGAATCAAAAACTTTTTAAAACTCCAAATCCTAAGTAAGAAATATAAAACGAAATCAACTTGACACAGACCTTTGTCATTGGACTAAGACAAACATCTATATGCATAGAGTTTTTAGTTCTAAGTGATAACACCTTCTAAGAATTGGGTTCATGAAGATTTTCATTGATCCAAATATATACATCAAGGTTGTGAATAATGAGTTAGTCATTATTCTATTATATGTGGATGATATTTTCGTTATAGGTGTGCAGAGAAGAATACAATAATGAAAGAAGATGTTGGCAGTTGAATTTGAGATGAAGGATCTAGGATTGATGTACTATTAACTAGGTCTGGAAGTATGGAAAAATCCTGGGGAGATATATTTTGGTCAAGGAAACTATATCATCTATTTGTTGAAAAAATTTGGGATGATGAATTCCAAGCCCATGACTACTCCTATGATCACCAATATCAAGAAGTTGAGAAGATCTAACTCAAGTCTCATGGATCCTACCTCCTATCATCAATTGATGGGTTCTCTAATGTATCTTGTAAATACTAGGATGGATATATGCTTTATTGTGAATATTCTTAGTAAGTTTCAGTTGGAGCCTCATCATGATCACTCAATAGCTTCCAATCATATATTAAGATATCTTCGTGGCATGATACATTACTACCTAAAGTACAATAGAAAGGAAGTCAAGATGATTGGCTTCACAAATTCTGATTGGGGTGGAAGTGAGACGGATTGAAGGAGCACTACTGGTGGATTCTTTAGTTTGGGATCTGCCATGATCTCATCGATGAGTAGAAATAAATATCTCATTACTTTGAGTAGTGTTGAAGTAAAGTATGTGGTTGCATGTGAAGTAGGAAAGGAGGCAGTATGGCTGACGAAGCTTTTGACAGATTTGTTCGAGAAGCCTCTAGATCCTACTGTGATAATCAAAGTTGCATAAAGATGTCTGTAGGTCTCGTGTTTCATGCTAGGATGAAGCATATCAACGATAAGTTCCACTACATTAGGAACTTGGTGCAAGATGGGATCATGAAGCTACAGTATGTACCGACAGATGATCAAGTAGTTGATATGCTAACAAAGTCTCTTCCTAATAAGAAGTTTGAATATCTTAGAATCATGCTTGGTTTATTTGATATTGTTGATCTTGTTGATGATGATAAAATTTTGGAAGAGATTTGTTGAGGCTTTATCTGTGAGATAGATTTCTTGGGAGGAAATTTCGTCGGCACTGTGTTGATGTCTAGTTCCTGAAGTAGGGAGGGTGGCGTTGGTCATGGATCTCTAACTTCAGATACGCACCTAGATCCCTAGGTTGATGGTTAGCAAGTAAGCCTGATGGTACCTAGAGAGGATGAAAGCTTTATTCCATCTTATTCCCACTCAAATAGATTGCCCTGATCAGGAATCTAGTCTGTGGCATTGCGGTACCTAAACTATTGAGTGACCTTGGATAGATTTCCCTGGTCAGGAATATAGTCCATGGCATTGTAGTGCCTAAACTCTTCATATTTCATATAGTTTGAGATCTTCCTTGTACTTTTTTTGAATACCTCCCTAGTTAAGAGGGAGTGTTGAAAAATGAAACTAGGTTCGGTCGTCATAAATGTATTTATGAAAAGAATTTTTGTTATTGTTACAACGACTTATTAAAGAATGGGTTTCATGCTTGGGTAATAATTTTTTTAGTCAAAGTCCCCATTGTGGACTCATAGGATTAATATTGAGTCATTAGAGTCATTGTATATTTTATGAGACCCTTCTTGGGCTTTTGAACGATGTAAAAAGAAATATTTTGTAGTCAAAGATGAATTATGTAACCTCCACACCTAGTCGAACTCAAGGAGATCAATTCGGCCTCAACTAGGAAATTTTACCTCACCAAAAGATTATATATTGGAGTAGATCGAATTCATTTGGACACACTCTCTTTCACAAGTTCGATATCCAAGAAAGAGTTGGGAAAAGTGTGAAGTTGAAGAAGGAGGCTAAAAGGAGTGTGAAATTGGTCAAGAAGGAAGGGAAGGACAAAATAGAATTTTTGGGATGTCTCTCTCTCTCTCTTGTGTAGGCTACTTTAGGAGACCGGAGTCTCTTTTTCAAAGCCAAAGTTGTTGCTTTTGATAGTTGCTTCTTATTTCTTCCAAGTCGAACTTGCTCGGGTCAAATTATTGTTGCTGCTAGGTCGAAGGTTGGATCGAAGAAGGAAAGGTTGGCTTGGTGTGGAGGAGATATGTGTCTAGGTTGAACAGTTTCAGGAAAAACTATTGAAGGAATAGATGTTTTACTGGGTTTTCCCCTAGATAGGGTTTTTTCCCTGGCAGAGTGCCTACATCTTGTGTCTTGTGTTTTTGTGATCTTCATGCACACATAATTTAGTAATTTCTTGTTGAAAGATAATATAACAAATAAGTAAAAGAAGCCAACATAATTCACAAGTAATTATCAAGAAAGAGAAATCTAACCCTAATTCTACTAACATTTATTTCTCAATAGTTCTCTCATTGTTATTTATCTGGTTATATGATGGTTATAAGCATGGTTAATTGACAGATCTAAGTATGGATCTAACAAGTTTATATTAATAAATGTTTGGATAATGAATACAAGACCTAATTGGTGTTATGACATCTATTGTGAGAATGCATTGTTCCTTCTTGTTTATCCTTCGATAGGTTTTCATATCATTATGTCCAAATTTACATTCATGACCTATAGCTTGCATGTTCACCATGTGTTTGATGGAATTTCAGTCCCAGTTGGGAGAGGTCAGGTCAAGTCCTCATTCAATTTTTGGATCATAAGCTTTCTTTATATGACATTTTTCATCTCTGGAATTTTCACTGTGTTCTGGGCAAAGGCCTAAGTCCTGGCCTTTAAAAACTAGCTCAGAATTTGGGGTCACTAGCATAGAACTAACTAGAAAAGTCCACAATCGCATGGAGGCAGGCTTATTTATGTGACTAGAGGGATACAGTCACTTGCATGCCATGGAAAGGGAGTGACTAGGGCTCTAGGTCAGTGAAAAAGAGAGTCATCTCAAGGGTTGAACACCTCGAGGGGTTGGGTTGCTCCTAGAGGTCCTATAGCACATGAGGGAAGTTGGTAAGGTCTTAAGTTGTCGACCACAATTCCTTAAGGTCATTTAGGAGGTTGAGTCTTATCATAGTGGCCCTCATCTCATTTTTACCCTTGGAAAACTGGTGAAAGTGGGTAAATGTGGGAGGTGGCAGGTTACAATGTGTTATCGGAGCGGGTTTCTATTCTCTTTGGGCAATATCTGATACCACAAGGTGGTATTAGAGTAGGTTTCTCACTCTTTGGGTAATATTTGATACCACATGGTGGTATTAGAGCATGTTTTCTCTCTCTTTGGCTAATATCTGATACCACAGGGTGGTATCAGAGCATGTTTTCTCTCTCTTTAGGTAATATATGATACTAAAAGGTGGTATCAAAGCGGTTTTCACTCTCTTTGGGTAAAATTTGGTGTTGGCATGACTATGTTTGTCATACATGGGGTCATGGTGTACATTTGGTATGGTCATGCATGATGTTGTTATATTAATATGATTATGATTATATATGTATCACGCTAATGTGGACTGATCTTGCAGATGAGACAAGCCTCCGATGAACATCAATGAGGTATGGTTTTGATTTTGGTATCTATTTGATTTATCTAACATGGTACACTTGCAAGAAGAAGAGAAAGTAAAGATGACAAGAAAAATGGTAGACTAAAGTTCACGTGACTCTATCTATAGATCATTTGGGCAACAAGGAGGAGAGCATTCTCTTGGTATAGTAGATACATTGAGGAGTTTGAGGGTAGATATTAGAAGTTGCAAAGTGGAAAATGACAGGTTGGTTGAGGCTCAAGAAATACTTTCAAGGGCTCAGAAGAAGCAGGTAGAGGTCATTGCAATGATTCTTTAAATATTTTTAGAGTTGCATAGATATGTACATTTGAGGATCAGTCAAGAGCGAGAAGAGAAAACTAATGGAGCCTATGGTAGCAGGTCTCAATCTAGATACAGGTTGGATAGAAGGGATATAGTTAGAGGTGGCATATCACTAGATACACTTTACAAGAGGACTGGTATGTATGGGCATCATACTAGTTCCTCATCCAAGAGACATCATCACAATCATCACTGTCATCATCCTTATAGGTTGGGTGAGTACTTACCTGAGGAGTTCAAGAAATTCAAACCACCTACATTTGATGGAGAGATGAAGAAGTCAAAAGATGCAGAGGCATGGTTGCTTGGGATGAAAAAATTCTTTAGATTGCACAACTATTTAGAGAATGTGAAATCCAAGATAACCACCTTCAATCTCAAAGGGAAAGCAGATATTTGGTGCGAAGATGTGAAGAATGTCATGGGCATTCACGAACATGAGTTAATTTGGGATGAGTTTGAGAGACTCTTCAAGAAGTACTTGTCAGAGAGGTACTATGATGACAAATATAAGGTGTTTTATGAGTTGTAGATGGTTTCTATTGTAGATGATGAGTACACTAGAAGGTTCCTATAGCTATTGAGGTATGTGACTTATCTAAATTATGAGAAGGATAATATTCAAAGGTTCATCAGTGGGTTTCCAGTAGCATATAGAGACTAGATTGAGTTTGATGAGCCTAGAGAATTGGAGGAAGCCATCAAGAAGCTAAAGCATTATTATGAGCAGTCAAAGCACAAAAATAAGCCTAATCATGACTTGAAAGGAAATGAGAAAATTAAATGGAATTTCCCACCGAAGCGGGAAGACCTCAGGATGCAAGTGAGAAAGAAAATGTTTCTCCTTACAAGAAGTTCAATGCAATTGAGAAGGGACATGGGTTACATCCTGAAGATTAGCAAAATCGAGGTGATGTTAGGGGACCATTACAGTGTTGGATATGTGGCAAAGAAAATTGTAAGAGGGATTTTCCATTATACCAGGGTGGTAAGCCTCAGATCTACAGTGCTTAGGAGGCACCAACAGTTGGGGATGTTGGGAATAGCATTCCTCAGATTTATGCAATAATGGACAACAAGCAGGCAGATCATCAAGCATCCATTATTGAGATCGAAGGTAAGCTATGTGGCCAATTTGTTTCTATTTTGATTGATCCTGGATCTAATTATAGTTATGTTAATCCTAACCTAGTGGATAAGTGTGGCTTGAGAAAAGAAGTGTATGTAGAGTCTTGGTTGGAGCAACTGGCTACAGGTACTAAGAAGAGAATTCATCACTAGGTAAGATCTTTTGCATTTGAGTTGAATTGTATTCCTATTGTAGCACATACGAATGTACTTCCATTAGGATCATATAGTGTGCTTTTGGGTATGGATTGGTTGTACCTTCATAGGACCATAGTAGATTTTTATGGCAAGGCTATTGAGTTCCTGAATGGTAATGGCGAAAAAATAATTCTGCAAGGAAAGAAGAATCCTACATTAGTGAGGATGGTCACCACTATGCAGTCTAAGCACAATTGCAGGAAAGGATTTGTGATGTTTGCAGTCCATATCTCTAGTGACAAGGGTAAGGATGTTGAGGATGCATAAATATTCAAGAGGTACCTTGTATTATAGCAGTTTCAGGATGTGTTTCCAATAGATATTCCAGAGTTACCTCCCCACAGGGAAGTGGAATGTTCTATTGAGTTGGTACCAAAGGAAGCACCAGCATCAAAGGCACCTTACAGGATGAGCACACCAAAGTTAGTAGAGTTGAATTTGTAGCTGAAGGAAATACTTGATAAGGGATACATTAGGCCAGTGTATCTCCCTTGGGTACACCAATATTGTTCATTAAGAAGAAAGATCATACTCTCAAGTTCTGCTTTGATTACAAACAACTGAACAAGATGATGATCAAGAATAGGTACCTATTTCCGAGGATTAATGACTTGTTTGATTAGTTGAAGGGAGTAGCAGTGTTCTCGAAAACTAATCTGAGATCAGGATATCATCAGGTACGCGTCAAGGAAGAGGAAATTTACAAGATTTTTTTCAACACCAGTATGGGCATTATGATTTTGTTGTAGTTCCATTCGGTTTGAATAATGCTCCAGATAATTTTATGTTCTTGTTGAATAACGTGTTGTGTCCTTATCTGGACACGTTTTTTATTGTCTTCATTGATGACATCTTGATATATTCTAAGAATGAGGAAGATCATGTCGAGCATTTAGCAGAAGTATTGAGATTGCTACGAGAGCATCAGTTGTATGCTAAGCTTAGCAAGTGCAGTTTCTTTTAGACATATGTGCATTGCTTGGGACATGTTGTTTCCAAATAAGGCATAGCAGTAGATCCAAAAAGTATAATGGTCATCATGGAGTGGACAGCTCCTAAGAACGTGGATGAAGTAATATCATTCATGGGGTTAGCATGTTACTATAGGAGGTTCATCTAGAACTTCTCATGCATTATATATGCCATTACATCTTTGCAAAAGAAGGAGAAGAAATTTGAATGGAAAAAGGAATGTGCAGCAATTTTTGAGCAATTGAAGCAATTGTTGACAAATGCTTCAGTTCTTAAGATTACAGATCCAGATAAAGAGTTTGTGGTGTCTATAGAT
Source organism: Pinus tabuliformis (assembly GCA_031772625.1). Classification (NCBI taxonomy): domain Eukaryota; kingdom Viridiplantae; phylum Streptophyta; class Pinopsida; order Pinales; family Pinaceae; genus Pinus; species Pinus tabuliformis. The sequence goes on along the minus strand of CM062815.1, from coordinate 359,220,089 downwards.
GCCTGTAAGAGAGGACTTGGTGGATTATTGATGCAGGAGGGACAAATGGTATGCTACGAATCCAGGAAATTGAATGAGCATGAGAAAAACTATCTGACACGTGACCTTGAGTTGGCAGCTATTATCCATGAATTGAATATGTGGAGACATTATCTTCTTGGCAGGAGGTTCGTATTGATAAGTGATCACAGTGGGTTGAGATATATATTTGACCAAATGAATCTGAATGTCAGGCAAGCTAGATGGTTGGACACCTATACATCAAGGTAAGGAAAACAGGGTTGTAGATGTTCCCAGTAGGAGAGTGCAGATGAACCTCGTTGCAGTAGTGAGATCGTATGGGATATATTTACATGATCGGATCTTACAGGAAGGAAAATAGGATGATAGGTACAAGGATATTAGGAATTGGTTATAACAACAGGGTACAGGTGATCAGGATGTGGATTATCATCTCACGACAATTGTCTTGGTGAGATTCAAGGATAGGATCTATGTGTCGGATGACAGTGGACTCAAGAAGCTTATCTTGAGGGAGTTTCATGTCAAGCCATATTCAGGTCACCCAGGATATCAAAAGACATTAACAACAGTGGAGAAGTTCTACTTTTGTTCGAATCTAAAGAAGGAAGTGGCAGAGTTTGTGGCTATATGTTTGGATTTTCAATAGGTGAAAGCGGAGTGTAACTATCCATGTGGATTGCTTCAGCCTATTTTGATTCCAGAATGGAAATGGAATGTCATTTCCATGGACTTCATTACAAATATTCCAAGGACATCGAGGCATCAGGATTCTATCATGGTTATGGTAGAAAGGTTGATTAAGGTAGCTCACTTCATTCCAGTGAAGACTACTTATTCATCTAGTGAGGTGGCATAGGTTTTCATCAGGGAGATCATGAGATTGCATGGTGTTTCGAAGAAGATTGTGTCGGACACACATGCTAAGTTCACTTCCAAGTTTTGGAAGGAGTTGTTTTCCGATTTAGGGACAGATTTGGGCTTCAGTATAGCTTATCATTCGTAGACATAGAGGGTCAACAAGATTTTGGAGGATATGTTGAGGATGTATGTGATGCATCAGCAAAAGAGGTGGGTGGAGTACCTCTCATTAATTGAGTTTGCTTACAACAATGGTTATCATGAGTCACTGAGGATGAGTATGTTTGAGGCACTGTATGGGTGGAGTTGTAATACTCTCATCAGTTGGAGTGATCAAGTTAACAAGGTACTTATTGGACCATACATGTTGGCAGACATGGAACAGGAAATGCAAGTTATAAAGAAGAATCTAAATCCAACGTAAGACATGCAGAAGAGTTATGCAGACCAACATAGGTCAGTTAAGGAGTTTCTGGTTGGGGAGCATGTGTATTTGTGCATCAATCCCAAGAAGAGATCCTTGAGGATTGGATAATGTGCCAAGTTGGTGCCATGGTATTGTGGGCCTTTTGAGATCCTTGATATGATTGGACCAGTGGACTACAAACGTGCACTACCTCCAACAATGAAATTCCATGATGTTTTCCATGTTTCATTGCTTAAAATATATGTAAAGGATGTTGATCATGTTATTGATTGGTCCATATTTCAGGTGGAACTAGAAGGAGAATTCCAGCTGAAACCTCAGTGCATATTGTAGAAGAAACATCTCACGCTCTGGAACAAATCAATCGAGCAAGTTAAAGTGCAGTGCAAGCACTTTGGGCCCAATGAAACTACATGGCAGATGGTTGATGAGATGCAGGATATGTGTCCTTCATTGTTTGTTGGTTGAGGCAAAGAAGTTTTGGTATATGTACATGTTCAAATATGGTTGTACTTATTGTAAATACTGCACTGAGTTGTGTTATAAAGATCCAATAAGCAGTATGGTTTAAATGTTGTCATGTTTTTCATGACGGTTTTTCTTTTGAGCAGGTTGTTCACTTTAAATACTGCAACGAGTTGAGTTATAAAGATCCATGGGAAGTATGTTTTGGATTTCAATAGTGTTGTTGGTTGTAGGTGTCAGACAACACTAAGGACCATGTTCCCCTAAAGTGGAGGGGTCTGTAACAACCCCGGGTCAAAATTTCATTTAATAAAAGTTAATAAAGGCAAAATTAGACCAAGGTCAAGGGACACTTAATCCAAGTTGAATGTTGGGAAAATTTTCCTAGTGGGCATCACTTGTTGCTTTTATGGCTAAGGGGAAATTGGAAAAGGAAATGGCAAAGGCTCTGAAAAGGAAAAAAGGCATTAATTAGCATTTTCTTTATGAAAATAAAGGAAATTAGGAGAAAAGGGACGTGAAAGATCACATGTTGCATGTGAAGAGGAAATTCAAGGAAAATGAAGAAAATAGAGGTCGCGTTAATAAAAAGGCCTATGAGGATCAGTTCACAACTTTTGTTGGTTAGCATTTGGTCATTTTAGTTTTAGAGTTAGTCTCAAAGAGGAGAAGAGCACCAAGAAGAGAAGGAGATCAAGTAAGCAAGGGAAGTACAAGGAAAGAAAAAGAAGGACAAGGGAAGCAAAGAGAGGACAAGGAAATCAAGGACCAAGTAAGGAGAGGTTGGATCAAGTAGCTTCAACAGGAATACTTGCACATAACAGATTGCATGTATGGTTTCCTAGTTGGTTTTTGCATGCATGGTATATGCATGTGTGTATTGGATTTCTTTATTGTCTGTGGCATGGATTTTGTTGGGGTTTCGACAGTGGTTTTAGCCTTGCCTTTACATTTTTGAATAGCCATGGTGTGATGATATTATTTCTCAGTTGAGCTACATATTATCGGAAGGTTTTGGATATGGGTGAGGTGGTCTCAAGAAAATCCTAAGGATTGGGGGTGGAGATGGTTTTCTCCGAGAATCCCTCAACAGGTGGGTGGAGATAGGGAAATTCCACAAGGGATGGTGAAGAAATTCTAAAGCATCCAAGCTTAGTTCGGTTTTCTGATCTCGGGACTGATTTAGGTGAGATCATGGTATGGTGAGGGTGTAGGTGGTTTAACCTCTAGAATCCCTTGGTTGTTTATGGGTGGTTTTATCCCATGAGATTCCACATTCATGCTTGGAATATGGCACGGGGGTGATTAACTGAAATAAATATTTGTTTCAGCCCAATCTATGGTCGGATGGTACATGGAATTCCCTGACTTGGTTTGTTTTTTCATACGGTTAATAAGAGATCAATTCCTCTTGCTTTTGATTAGTAAATGTACTTGTTATTATGTGGATTTAATGGTTGTTGTCTCATTGTTATTTATCTGGTTATATGTTGGTTATAAGCATGGTTAATTGACAGATATGAGTATTGATCTTAACCCATTTCTATTAATGAATGTTTGGATAATGAATGCAATACCTAATTGGTGCTATGACAGCAGTTGTGAGAAGGCATTGTTCCTTCTTGTTTATCCTCAAATAAGTTTTTAGATCATTATGTTCAGAGTTTCATTCATGACCTGTAGGTTGCATGTTCACCATGTGTTTGATGGAATGTCAATCCCTGTTGGGAGAAGTGAGGAAAAGGCATGGTTCAAGTTTTGATTCATAAGCTTTTTTTCTATGTTATTTGTTATCTATGGAAGTTTTACTAAGTTTTGGACAGAGGCCTAAGTCCTAGCCTTGAAAAAGTAGCTCAAAATTTGGGGTTGTTGGCATAGAACTTACTAGAAAAGTACACATTCGCATGGAGGCAGGCTTATTGGTGCAAATGGAGTGCTACAGTCGCTTGCATGCCTTGGAAAGGGAGCGATTGGAGCTCTAGGTTAGTGAAAATGAGATTCATCTCAGGGGTTGGACACCTAGAGGGGTTGGGTTTCTCCTGGAGGTCCTGTAGCACCTGAGGGATGTCAGTAAGGTCTTAAGATGTTGAATCCATTTCCTTAAGTTCATTTAGGAGGTTGATTCTTATCATAGTTACCCTTAGCTCATTTTTACCCCTGGCAAACCGGTGAAAGTGGTTAAATGTGAGAGGTAGCAGGTTACAGTGTTAGTGGTTTGTTGTTTACGTGGGGACTTCACCAACATCATAGGATGATCAGAAGGAGGAGATAAGAGGGAGCTCATCTAGGCGATAATTCAACTCCACAGGGGTTGGATTGTATCTTCAAGAGCCTACTCTTGAAGTACATGAGATTGACTACTCAAAAGGGCAACTTCACGATGAGTTGCTTAAGATTTTATTTTATTGTGATGCTCTACTCATGGGAAATATGTAGATGGTTTATGGGGATTATATATGGTTGGAAAATGGGTGGAGCAAGGAGTGTTTCATGTTGATCATAATGGCTTGGGATCCTGGTATCGAGAGACTCCTTTACAACAAGATAGTGCATGGGACAGGGATGACTCAATGACATATTTGGGACCCTAGTATTGTTTGCAGTGACCATTTGGGTCAACATATAGTGGTGGGAGCTTGCTTAGGAATTTATTGAGGACAATAAATTTTTGGCGGGGAGGAATTTCATGTCCCCATTTTTTGTGAGTGCAAAATTCACTAAGGATTTTTTACAATTTTGAAGATATTAAATAAAAAGGAGAAAATATTATTTTGTTGGAGAAAAGCAAAAATTATTATTTTAATGGAGAATGTTGACAAAATAATATTTTATTAGAAAAGGGAGGTAAATTATTATTTTAATGGAGAATGGTAGAAAAGTAATATTTTATTGGAGAATGGAAGAAAATTATTATTTTATTGGAATGACAGCAAATTATTATTTTATTCAAATGGTGGCAAAAAGTGGAAAATAGCCCCCACCAATAAAATAATAAGGAAAAAGGGAGGATCTAGAAGCTAGAGGGAGGCTCCATGAAGAATTATAAAAGGAGGAACTCAATTGCAAATCATTCTATCTTATCATTTCTATTTGACATATAAACTTGAGTTCTCTTGAGTTGTTTAGCCAAGACAACTAGTGTTGCTTAGTATAAGGGATTTCTTGGTGGCAAATCCACCTATATCTTCAGAGAAATTTGAGTGTCCCCCTAGTGAGGAATTGGGGGGGTCTATTTCAGGACTTCCATTGGAGTTTATTGCCGAAAATTCACACATAAATTTTCTATTTTTGGGCGCATAAAAGAAACCCCAGACGTTATTTGGAGCAACGTCTTTCTACTACATGTTCTAAGTATTTGCAGGAGATTTTCTACCAGTTAGAGGAGTTTGGAACCATTTTTCATAGTTGTTCTGGTATCTTTTGGCTGGGCCAAATTTTCCATTATAGAGCATGCGCAAAGGTTGGAGAATAGAGTGTTTGTTTGTGTTTGGTGTTGGTATTTTCCAGGAGTTTTTAATTGGGAATATTGATAGATATTTGTTGGAGGATATTTGTGCATAATATCTCAGCCATTTGTTGGAGAGTTTTATCATTTCTCTGCAGTTCCTCTTTGGTTGGACAAAAATTTGTGTAGCTAGAAATTCAGTCTATTTTGTGCATTCCAAGGCAGCTAGAATTAACCCAAATGATTTTTGGGTTTTTTTTTTTGGTTTGGGTGTGAGGAGCCTATAGCTAATTTAATAGAATTTTTTGGGTAGTATTTAGGCCAAAATCATGCATTCTTATTGTAGGGCTTATTGATGGTTATATGGGCAATTTGAATCACATTGTGGGTTCGATTTTGGCTTGGAGTTAACCCAAACCATTTACGGGTTTTTATGGATTTAGTGTGAGGAGATCCAGGATAAATTTTCATAATTTTATGAGTAGTTTCAAGGGTAGAAATTCCAATTCTTCTCCAATAGCAACAGCAGCAATAGCAATATTTTCTAGGTAATTCGCACTTTTTGGGGCTTTTAAGGTCAGCTAGAATTAGCCCAAGATTTTTCTGGGTTTGTTAGATTTTGGTGAGAAAATCCTCCAGTTAATTTTGTAAAAATTTTGGAGCATATTTGAGGGCATAAATCACAATTTGCCTCCAACAGCAGCAACGATATAATTTTTGGGCAGTAACTCACATGTGCAACTTATTGATTTCTAGTTTTAATTGGGAGACCTGATATATTATTGTGGCAGATCTTTTGTGGCTATCACTACAGTTATTTCTATCAATAGATTTGTATGTAATTGCTCCAGTAAATAAATAAAGCTGCTCAATTCTCCATTTCTTGTGTTATTTGCAATTGCGGCAATTCTAGGTTTATTTGGAAATGTTATTTTATTTTTGCCACAATTTTATGGTTCTTGTTCTGCAATTGCTTCGAGAATTTTATGATAGAAAATTTTAAGCAATTTCTAGATAAAAATAGAAAAAAAAATATAAACCAGGACATTATATTGTTGTTGCTATTTTTTCTATATATTGTTCCTATTGTTGTTTCATAGTCTTATAAAAAGTGTTGCAGGTCAAGGCAATATTTATCGGAGCTTGACTAAGAAATGGAAGATTTGGAAGAAAGTAGCAAAGCATGTAGACAAGTAGAAAGTAGTTTGAAGTATGCATCAAAAGAAGTCAATTAGATGGCAGCATGAAAACAAGATTTAATAAAGGGGAAGAAGTTTATCTATCCCAATTAGAAAGAGGAAGATATTGAGAAAATACCATACTACTTGAAGTTTGGCAGAAAATCCAAAGAAGTGTATGATCAAAGAGAGAAGATGGCAAATCAATGACAAGACCCTTTGGCAAAAAGTTGAAGAGTTCTTATATTTTTATACCAGCAGCTGATTGTTTCAATCCACGAACACATCGACTGATGGTATTAAAGATGTTAGAAATACTATTGATGATTGGAAGCTGGTATAATTTCTTGGAAAGAGGGAAAGCAAAATTTTCTTACGAAGGAAGAAGATATGAAGGCTCGTGCAATCATTTGTGAAATTTTTTTAGCTCCATAAGGCATTTGATGAATTATTTGATGACATGTTGGACTCGATACGAATATTTCTTGAGAACCAAGGAAATGTAAAGGTGTTTTATAATTCAATATTATGATGCAGATGAGAGCAGAGAATATAAAATAAATCTTAGTGGAAGAACAAGTAATTGTTGCATTGAAGAGTCTTTTTTTTAGACAAGCTTAGGCTTATGGTTGTTCCTCTCCGTTTAAGAGGGATTAAGGATTTCCTCCCTGATTGAGAGGGAGTGATGATGAATATCATATTCTCCATGTTGTTGAAATATCTAACTAGGTTCTTTCTTCATAATGACATATGTAATCATGATTTTATGTATTTTATGTAATGAGAAAAATAAATTTATTATTATTATTCTCGAGGCATGGGTTTCACGCTCAAGGGAAATTTATTTTTAGGTCAAGCACCCATTGAGTGCTTCTAGGGATTTTCATTGAGTCTACAAGTCAAATGATTCATTGTCATGTATGAAATACCCTTTTGGGCATGTTAAATATTGAAAAGAAAAAATTATTTGAGTCAAAATAGAGTCAAAAGACCCTCCAATACCTTGTCATCAAGTCAGCCTACACAAGTGGACAATTCGGCCTAAAGGAAGAAATTTGTACCCCTCAAAATCCTATAAATAAGAAGGAACTTGGCCTCATTATCACACTCACTCAAGCAAGTTAAAACTCCTCAAGAAAGAAGTTGGAAAAGGACCAAAAAGGAGAAGAAAAGAAAGATCAAACTTTTGGGCCTCTCTCTCTCTTGTGTTACAGTTTCTACTATTGTTGGGAAAGTTGAAGTTTTGTTGGGAAAGTTGAAGTGTTTCTGGGGAATTCGAAGTGCTACTGGATAAGTCGAAGTATTATTGGGAAGTCGAAATTTTTTTGGGCAAGTCGAAGTGCTACAAAGAAACTGCTGGTTCAAAATTATAGAAGAATTTGTTGGCCTATTTGTGTTGCCATTGATGTCACCTGTTGAAGTATATACTCATGAGTCCCTATGTTTCATCTTGAGCCTATTGTAAACTTGTTGAGGGCTATTATGCTGATGTAAAATGTTTTCATAAGTGTTAGAAGGTCTATAGAAGAAATTCCACGAGGTAATAAAGCCTCATCCGAAGATGAGCTACACATGTGCTAGAGGTCTAGTTGATGATGTGTGTAGAGTCTTGTTGAGTCATGCAACTGATTTCTTGATGTCAATTTGGGCTTGGAAGGAAGGTTTACAGGTCATATCAACCCCTTGAAGCTCTATTTCAAGTTTGAGTGCAAGAACTCTTATTTTTCCTTATGCTCTACCCCAGTCGCATGCATAAAGGCTTGTAAGAGCAACTAAAACTTCCTAGTCACTGACTGGATGTGTTGTCCAAGCAACCAGTCATATATTCTCAATGTTGTCCGTTCGACCGAAGAAAAACATGAAAAAATCTCTGGATTTCATGCACTTATTTGGAATTAAATTGATTTTGACGAAGTCTAGTGTTGGAATTTTCCAAAAAAAGGTCAAGACAAGTTATGGGGCCTCCAGAAGGTGATAAAACTTGAAATTATCAAAAGGATAGTGGAATGAGTGTCTTTATTTGGTCAAAAAGTCCAACTCAATGAAATTAGAAGCATGTGAATAGGATTTGGGTGAGCTCCATCACTTGAAGAATTAGTTGATCCAATATATTACAAATATGTGGAGAAAGGTTACTCATTTGGTTGGTTCTCTAGTAGTGTAAGTGAGTGGTTGTGCATGAAGTGTAAGTAGACAACTAGTGAGTTTTGCAGTGAGTTCAAAGTTTTCAGAATTACAGTGTGCTTCAAAGATTATTCTCTCATTTGGAGTGTGAAATTTTGACTGCATAAGTGTGCTCATTTATTACTTGTCTTGTTTATGCAACTATATTTTTCAGTTTTGAATCATATTACCTTGTAGCAGAATTTTTTGTACTTGAAGTGAGGGCTTCAAGATAAGTGCATGTTGATTGTCTATTGTAGGAGTGGGTGCTCCAAGTTCGTTGTGGCCAACATTTCTTATTTCAGTCAAGGGGTGGGTGCTCCATTACTAGTGGTGGCTAGCTGATGTAATGTAAATGAGAATATCTTGAAACATTAGTTAATAAGAAGAAGCATAAAACAGTTTGGTGGTTTTTTTCCCTAGACGGGCGTTTTCGACCTAAAATCCAAGTGTTTATATGTGTTGATATCTTGTATTATTCATGTGCTTGATATTGTTATATTTGTTGAACTGAATTATTGAATACATTTTTAATTGCCTAATTTTTTATAATATTTTTGTAATATTGATTCACCCCCCCCCCCCCTCAGTATTACTTTTGTCTAACAATTGGTATCAGAGTCAGCTCCTTTGTTGCAGCTTGACCACTAAAAGGAGAACTTGAGAAAGGGACAATGGTTGGCCATGATGTGAAGGTTCCAATTTTTTATGGTGAGAACTATAATGTATGGAAGATGAGAATGGAAGGGAATCTCATGAGTTTGGGTGTTTATTTTTCTCTATTGTGGTGTCCGGATATGATGTTCCTGACGTTCTTCCATTAGAGACTGATGAAAAGAAGTTTCAAAACAATTTCAAAGCCAGAAATGTTATTGTTGCAGCACTTGGTGAGAATGAGTTGATAAAAGTCATGCATTATAAATCAGCCAAATAAGTTTGGGACAAGCTTGAGAATAGATATGAAGGTGATAAGAAGGTGAAGAAAAAAAAGCTCCAAACCTATAGGATGAGGTTTGAGAGCTTGAAAATGAAGGAATATGAAACTATTGCAGAATATTTCTGAAGAGTTGAAATAGTAACCAATCTGATCAAGAGCATAGATGGAAAACTTGAAGATGAAGTCATTATTTAGAAGATTTTTAGGTCTTTACCAACAAGATTTAACCCCAATGTTTTTTCTATTGAATAAATATCTGATTTGACCACTCTCACTATGGAGAAATTGCTTGGAATTCTTACAACTTATGAGATGTGTATTGTAGAAGAGAAATTTGAGTCTAGTGAAGTTTCATTCAAGGCCTCCAAGAAGGTCAAGGTTGTTACCAAAAAGCTCAAGAAACTTCCAAATAAAATCAAGGAAGAGGAAGAGTATTCTAGTAGTGAATCTGATGAATAATTTTCTCAGTTTTCCAATAAATTAAAGAGAGGTTTTGGAAAGTATAAAGGAAATCTTCCTTTCAAGTGTTTTGAATGTGGAGAAGTTGTACATTTTGCTACAAAAATTCCACACAAAAGAAGTGAAATGGAGGAAAAAGAAGAATGATATGAAGATAAATGATAAAACTCAAAAATTTAAAAGAACTAAATCTCAAAGGAGAAGGAGTTACTACACCAAAGAAGAAAGTGATATTTTAGATGAAAGCAATGAAAAATATTCTTCAGAAGAAGAAGAGAACAATGAATGTGTTCTTATGGATTTTGATTCCAAGGATGAATTAGATCTTGAGGATGGAGAGCTTGATTTTTAAAGGTGATCTCATTACTACACTTGATGAGCTAAGAAAATCTAGAAACAAAAATAAGTTGTTGAAAGAGGAAATATGCAAAATAATTTGCCCGAGTTGGAGAAAGAAAATGAATATTTTAAGCAGAATATTAGAGGAGCTCCTAGATTTGTTTGTTCATTCTCATGCGGAGCAAAAAATGAATAGGTAATTAATTTAACTGTTGCAAGTCAATAACAATAGTTGATTGCAGGAATCATATCACTTAATATTTGGAACTTCAAATTTGTTAATTGTATTATTACAATTTAAGCTAATTACTAGTTGCACAATTGCAAAAGATATGAAAAATGCATAAATGTTGTGTGGAACTTGTAAATTTCTGGAAGTGTCGTCTTTTTTGCATATTCATTTCTTCTTACATACTCAATGATTTGCATATTTTCTCCGCATATTCCCATTTTGCATGACACTTTTTCTATACATTCATGGACTTTTTAAATAAAACCATCAATTTTTGAACCAAATTTTATTTAGGTTAGCAGATAAGAGAGTGAAGCAATTTGCAAATGATTAGTCAAATTGCATCTATGTCTGATATATTTCAAATATATGTAAACTTATTCAAAATTCAAAGATGATAATGACAAAGTAGTGGGCACCGGCCACACAGCCTTGTAGTTTTGTAATAGGCATAACTTGGCACGCTTTTTTCTGAAGCAATAGTTATTATTGAAAGTCTATGAACTAGTTGCCATTATTGTAAAGAATTTATAGTAACACAGAAGTGAGATTTGTAATAAATGGACGAGATAGTTTTGGAGCTTCAAGGTATATTTGCATTGGTTTCCCTAAATGTTAGATTTGGTATCTTTAATTGTCATTTACTGACAAATGTTCTAGGTAACAGATTTCATAGTTGCAATAGTCGGAGCAAAATTTTTGTTTGCAAAAGTAAGGGCTATTTAGTATATACATAATCGAGAAGAGAATGTTCATCTTAATGGTATTGAGAACAGTATTTATTCACCAAGTATTTTTAGCTATGAAACGAACATGGTTAGCAGACAAAGCAGAGAAGCTATTTGCACCGATAACATTATTTACTTGGTGGTGTCGATGAAAACTTCTAGCGTTCGATTGCATGTGAGAATTATGTGAATATACCAATGGAAGATAAGAACAATAATAATATTTGGATTAGTGGATTAGCAAATGTTGCATGTGTGCCAGAAGTTTTTGATTTCAGGGAAATTGTTCATTTTTGCATTAAAAAATTTGATTCAGAAACAAGAACAATTATTCTAATAACAAAGATGATTCCTTTGAATGTGAAGACATATAGATGAATATTCGAGTTACTAGAAGTTAATATTCTCTTGCCATTGTCCAAAGCAAATAGTTTCATGATCTTAGAAGAAGGTGAGGCTAAAGTTTTTGAGGATTTATTTTTTCCAAGTTACCAAGTTCCTTATGATCTTTCTATTCTATAAATATCTTTGTTTAAACAATCATTTAGGTACTTTTGTTGGCTTTGTGCATGTGTCATGGGCCAAGAAACTACAACAAGTGTTCCAAAATGAATTCTCTATATGATTTATCACACATACAAAAAGGATTGTGTATTCGACTGGGATGATATCATTTCTAATGAATTAGCTTTTCAGTTAACCAATTTATCCAAGACCAATAGGTTCTTCATGATGGTGTATCTCATAATAGTTTTGATTTATATCGATGGATTTTTAGGTTTGCCATGTAATCCTAAATTCAATGTGAATCAAGAACTAATGCAATTCTGGTATCCTATACTGTGGAAGCATAATGTTTCTTTAAAATTTTGTCTAATTCAAGATGTTTTTGTAAGGCAAGTCAATTACATGATAATTGGACGAGAGCCTCATCGTATATTTGGACAGACACAAATTTTCCTATGGGTTTGCATGAAGAAAGAGAAATTAATACGCTAATTTGAATGTATGGATTTCAAGGTAAGCCATTTCTATTTATAAAACTTTTTATAGACAGGTATTTTGTTGCTGAAGTCTGTAGGAAATACCTTGACTAGCTAAAGGACAAAACAATTCATTTCTTTGGCATTTACCATTGGAGAAATCACAGTGAAAACTATGGCTCATGTTACAGATCTTGCAGAGACTTTGCATCCTTTTAACTTAAGTGAAATTAAAGCAATTAAAGTCTTTGATGAGGAGGGTCTATTTGGTGCAAACTTGGAAATAATAGGATATAGAAACTTGTTTCGAGAAATTAGAGAGTAGAGTGAAGAATCCCAAAATTCATCAACAAAAAATCAACAAATAATCATAGATGTTGAAGAAATCATCGAAGAATCAAGTATCAATACTTCTAAAGATCAATCTATATGTTGCATAAAAAATACTCATGGAAATCAAGGGCTAATCATAAATGTTAAAGAAATCACCGAAGAATCAGGTATCAATACTTTTGTAGAGCAATATTTATGTTGGATAAATGATATCTATGTGAGTTCGTCATCAAGTGAAAATAGGATAAAAGATACTACACATACGGAACTGATTGACGACAAGCTATCAAGTAGCAGAATTTACAAAGAGCTTGATCGAATTTTTATTTTAGAAGAAGTGGATACTGGTGAATCATTCAATTCCAGAAGTCCTATGAAAATAGGGAGTGTTGAAGAAGGTATAAACTTAGAAGTTGACAGCATTATGCTAGTACAAATTGCCAAGGAATCTATTATTTTTTATGATGATTCTATCGTATTGCAAAACGCAAAATATGACAACAGCAGTAAAAAAAGAAGATTGAGAAGGTAAATCTTAATAGCAATAAGTTTTTAGACCAAACATAAATTCATGTTGATCTGTCAGGAGTTGCAATCACGTCGGTCATGGCGCTACATTAAGTTACCAGTAACGTATTTACAAACTCTCTTAGTCAACAGGAAGTAGAAAAGTTGAGACTAAAAATAAGAATAAAGGACCTAGAAAATTCTCTAAATCCAAGGCCCTTGTTGATGACTTCATTAGCAATAAAAAAAAAGTGTCAGTAGATACTACTCGCAAGACATCAAATAGATTTGTTAAATTTATCAATTTCTTAATATGGTGAAAACATATATTATTAGAAATATATACCAATGATTCCAAATCATTGAACATGCATGGAAAGCAGCTTCCTATCCGGAGAATTTGGCACAAAGAACTAAGTCATTTTTCGAGTGCATTCAATGTGATCTTGAAAGAGACAATTATTTCATGAAGAATGACTTACTTTCTTTCAACTAGTGACTTGATTTAATTTCTAATGAAGAGAAAAAATGCAGGAATTTCTAGATGCTAATTGAATGAAGAAACTCAAGCAGTTACATGGTCTTAGAGAATAAGAGGAATGCAGAACATTATTTCTGGAGATGAAAACATAGAAAATCGGAGTAAATGCTAATGTCAAAATCATACATATTGTGCAGAATCGGAACGATCCACGTATCACATGTGACTTTGGATTAATTTCAAGACAAATGTTAACAATGGAATTAGATAAGTTGGAACAGTGAAAGGCAACAGAATTAGACGATATAACTAATTTTTGTACACATTAAAATAGGGAATGGCTAATTATCTTTGTTAATGTTAATGAACAAAACACTACTTTAGCTGCAGAATTGCAAGGAGAAGCTAGGTAAATTGAGAAGGATATATTCAATCAATGTGTCAAACTTCAAATTATAGCTGCTCCAATGAAAGATTGCATACAGGAAAAGTTAAAGAAGTTGCTTCAAGAAGCCGCAAACTTAAATCTTGGAATATTCGTTTTTCTATTTACTGGTGATAAAATGTTCATATTCTTATATATGTTATTATGAATTGAGTCAATCTCTAGATGTATTTTTTCTCTTTTCATTGCAAATGGTTTTTCATAAAGCGATTCATGGGAGTCCAATTCATTTACTTTTGCAGATAGGTATAAATATTTTGATCAACTCTTTAGAAATCAAGTGCTTCTGTACCCAAAATTTTGCACATAGTTTTTTTTTCCCACATGGCTTTGTTTTAGAGTTGCATTATGATTTATTATATGTATTTAATTTATTGCAGAATCATTTTTGCTATTTTGCCGAAATGCAGGAGCACAAAGTTAAAGAGACAAAAAAAAACCAAAATGGAAATCGTGAATATGCTAGTGAACTGGAATATCAGAAAAAAACCTTACTATGGACAGCATAGCTATTATGAGTATCTATATAGTATTATTGTTACTACAAGTGTATACCTTATTGTTAAAAATTGATTGCCTTGTGCAAATTCTAACACTATTTACCATTTTTGCGAACAATTTGAAGATGATTTCTCTTTTTTTGATCGAAATGAAAATTAATATTCAATAACTTTATTTTTATTTTTTTGAAAAAAAAAATTGTCTTTGATGTTTATTTTAATCATGTCTATGGTAATTACCATTTGAATATGGTCAAAATTCTTGTTACTATAATCGTTTTTGTTATTATTGTTACTCATTCATAGTATGTTTTGCACATTCGTTTTACCACAAAACGCTTATTTGTCACACGAATTGAAAACACAATTTATTTCATGACAAATGCATATAACAAAGTCCAATTGTAGTTTGAATATTTCCATGTAGCTTTGGCCAATCATTGCAAATTGCTTTGTTCTCTTATCTATAGACTATAGAAAATGAGCATTAACAAATTGCTTTCACAGAACGGGAATTATCATCTAATACCTTAAATCATTTTGTGTTCCGCATAATTAAAGTTCTGCTTTCAACCACACCCCACCCCACCCCCCGTTTTGGCAAAGGACCCGCAACCACCTTAATCCTTCTATAATTGGGCAAAGCATATATGAAATGAAATTTAACTACTATTGATTTTAATGGTATAAAATGACATTTAGCTACTGTCGATTTTAATGGTATTCGCTAACCAATTATCATCATCAATTTTTCTAGTATTGATTTGTCTGATCTTTAATCAGAAAATACTAGTGTAAAATCAGTTACTTTAAATCATATATGTTTTACTTAAATTCCAATTCGAAATAGTATAATTGATATGATTATGTTTGATGATATATCCATTTCACACACTTTAAATTGATATCATTTTATTAATATCCTAGATCGCGTTCTATTTTGATTAACTAGAGCTCTCTTGTCAATAAACACAAGTCTTTTTTGTCATTTATTCATTGAACTAACGTGTATTCAGGACATTCACTATGTAAAATCATTTTTCTATTTTCCAATTCTGGATTATATAATTTCACATTCAGTGATTATACTCGTAATATTCAATATTAAACGAAATTAGTTCTTCAGATAAATAATAATAATTTCATTTTGTAAAGGTTATTTTCACAAAGTAGAAAGGAAACTCTGGTTTTGGAATTGCATCTTATCATATTCTCTTATTTGCATATTTTCTTATGTCCTCCAATATAAGTGCAGTGAGAGTAAGAGCTCCAACTACTAGTCCCAACAACTAAAAAAATCATATGTCAATAGCATGTTCATGTTCAAGCTCTGCAGTAAATCATCCAAGCAAAGGGATAGATAATAATAATTTTGTTTTGTAAAGGTTACAATGAGAACTTTGCAGAATGAAGCTCTCGTATCAAAAAGCATGAGTATCAAAATCAAATTGCAAAAGGTTTCTATTCCAAATGGTTTAGACATTAGCAATTCTAAAACTGAACATTGTAGCTATAATTAACATTGTAATTGAGGCATGTTTATCAAAGTTTGCAATTGTGGTGTATGCAAAGCTCTTTATGTTTATGCACATGCATTTGTTCTCCATGCATGCTTCCTTTGAAGAACCAACTCCACATAACTTCCTTCACATAGTTATTTTCGTAATTGCAAAATACATTCATAAATAATAATAATAAAAAAGGATTCAACATAATGCAAATTCATATGTGCAAAATTGTAGAGAAAATCCATAATGCACAAAAACCTCTCGAACTTTCATTGTACTAACCTCCGCGGTTTGCATATTCTATTAATAATAAAATAACCATTGGTCTTGTACACGCACAACCACCTTCGCACAGATTTTTTTAGGAAGCTAACACCAAATAGTACTTCGCAACTGAAAACTCAAAAAAAATTGACCATCCATATCCATATTGCATCCTCATATTAGCACAACATAGATGAAATGAGTCTCAAACTATTTAGTCAAAAAATATTCTGGGAAATAGGCTCAATCTTCAATGCAAGTAATGGAAGCAGGTCCATTCGCATAAGCACCGTTTGGTGTGCAGCCTAATATCTAATTTGTTCATTGTACTTTCACCACATGTCCTTTGTTGGTGACTAACTTATCTCACTAGTCATGTATAGATATAAGCTACTCATTAGTACACCAGCAACACCAACACCAGCTACACCAGCAAGAGGCACACCAGCACCAACACCAGCAAAACTTCTAGATGAAACTCATAGCTTTTTATTAATTCAGGATGACTCAATTGAATGTTAAATACCAATCTTTTAAAAGCAGTATATATACTTTAATTCACCAAATAGATATTGAAAAGAGTATTTTATAATATCAATAGATACGCCCTTATCAATATCTTCGCAACTAGCAGTAAAAGTCGTGATAATGTGATTGTGTGTTGATTTACTGAATGGATATTAATAGTATTGTTCAAATATGTAACTAGGTTCAGTCTTCATAATGACATATATAATCATGATTTTATGTATTTTAATGAAAAGAGAAAAATAAATTTATTATTTTTGTTCTTGAGGCATGGGTTCCATTCTCAAGAAAAAAATAGTTCTAGGTTAAGCACCCTTTGAGTGCTTCTAGGTCAATTGAGTCATTGGCATGTATTGAAGACCCATTTTGGCATGTTACATATTGTATAAATAATTTATTTAATTCAAACTAGAGTCAAATACCCTCCAAGACCTCGTCGTATGTGCAAGCAACAATTTGGCCTTCACAAGAGACAAGTCGGCCTAAGGACAGTGATAAGTCAACCTACAAGATGGGACAAGAAGCCTATATAAAGTACTCGACCTCATTTACAAAGAGGATCATCCAACCAACTCATGGAAGCAAAATAAGAGCGAAGATACTTAGCAAAGAAGAAGAAAAATCCAAGGAAGAGAAAATGAAGTTTTTGGGAAGTATATTAGGGCATCATTCTTAAGCAGCAAGTACCAAATTGTAGTCACTCAAGAGGATCCGAGTTTTGGGTCAAAGGAAGTCTCCCTTGCAATTCGAGTTGATAAAAAGAAGGATTCATCTCAAGCAAAGGAGAAAGAAGGAAAAAATCACTATCATTCTATCACATGTACCACCTATGGTTTCTATAGAATAATATCTTGGGAGGTCAAAGTTGCAGAAAAATCTATTGGGAGGTCGAAGTTGCAAAAGAATCTGCTAGGGGTCAAAATTGCAAAAGGTGTTGAGGTTGAAGTTACTAGAAGGAAAACTCATCAAGGATAAGAGGTTTGACTTGGTCTTGGACGGGTCTTGGTCAAGTGTCATAGGTATTGGAATTCATCAATTGAAGTTCTAAAAGAGGAGAAGAATTCTTGTGGGTTTTCCTCTCAAGAGGAGAGGTTTTGGCTCTGGTTGATTGCCTATATCTTGCGTCATCTTGTCTCATTGTTCTTCATTGTTTTGGTAATTATTTGATTATAATAACACTAAATATAATTAAGTGAAAGAAGAAGCTAATCAAGATAAGTAAAATACATCACAAGAAGTTATCAAAGTAACAAAAATCACTTAAATTTTTGCCCCTAGATTTATCAACATGGTTTCATAGCTAAGGTGACAAGACAAGGAAAGGCATCTTGAAGGAGGACCATCAAAGGGATCAAAGAGGACATCGAACCATCAAGAAAGGATTCACAAGGGTAGAGCACGAGGAAACCATCAAGAGACTAACCCACTCATCATCTTCAAGGAAGAAATATCAAAGAAGACCTCAAACCCTAGGTCATCCAAGGAAAGGTTCCACACATGAAGCATTCTTGGGAAGCTTATAATCGCCATTATAAGGAAAAGAATATTTCAAGGACCTGACATCCACTCAAAGAAATACTACACATTGAAGTATCTTGAAATCTCTAGATCCAAGGGAAGTAGAAAGAAGTGTTTCCATCATCATCAAATACATCAAGGTGATCTCCCTCTCATTGAATAAATGATCACTTTCCAAAACATACTTGAAGGAAGACATCTTCATCAAGAAGACACCTTATATTATCAATATAATCAAGAAAGGCATCAAGTTGAAGATATCACCATGAAAGGAGAATCTTCACTTGACAAGTATTTTTATATTTATGTCTGAATTTATCAAACTGACTTCATTTTTCAAGGAGAGCAACAAATTGGTTGGGTCATCAAACTTCCTTGCATTGAAAAAGAGGACAAATTTGATCCTCATAGAGAATGAAGTTATTGGTAATGTCAATGGTAAGGTCTCCATACCATCACAAGAAGAATATCAAGCACTGACAAAATACATGAAAGGGGAAATAAGGGCTCAAATGATCCTCATATAATCTATCAAGGATCCCATCATACCTTATGTATAAAATTTGGAGACATCAAAATAAATCTACGCGAATTTAAGGGAATTGTTTTCCATAAGCACCATTGGAGAATCCATATATTTGATAACTGAGCTATATAAGATGAAGGTATCAAAGGAAGAAGGAATAGGCTCATATCTTATGAGAGTACCAGAAATAAGCAACCAACTTCAAGAGTTGGGGGAAATAATGTCCGATAAAGAAATGACCATTACCTGATGAATGGGGCAACTTCGTATCAAGCATCTATGGAAAGAAGGAAGCTACCTCATTCAGTGAAATTTTCTCAATATGTAGGATTGAAGTAACCATGTTGAGCGAAAAAAGTGATGTTGGATCAAAAGAACAAGTTCAAGCATTTGTTGCCATGACCAATAGAAAAGGAATGTTTGGGAAGTTTGGTCCTTAGAAAAAGAAGAAGATTGATATGTCAAAAATTAAATCCTATGGTTGTCAGGAGTATGGGTGTTTCAAGAGAGGTTGTCCTAAATTAATGAAGGAAAACAAGAAAAGGAAATAAAGGAATGAATCCCATATCATCGAAGAATTGGAACATGATGAGAAAAAATCCAAAGGGATAGATCTTCACTATTAGGGTTTCTCTGAAGAATAACAAGGAGAAGTAGGAGGTGAAAAGACCTCTACCACGAAAAGATTTTATAAGTTGAAATTGGCTCTGAAACTTGAACGAGTTCTAACATTGGCGACAAGTTCTGCATTAGGGTTCCATGGTGGGATGCGCGGGAGGGAGCGCCACTCCCTCCTACAATCAAGCAGTCATAGAGGGAGGCAAGGAAGAAGGAGGAAAGTATTTCAAAAAACCATTGGAAAAGATTTCAGAAGCAAGAGGCAAGGAAACAGTGGGAAGAAACAAAACCCAGGATCAGGAAGGAAAGCAACAGGAAACAAGTAAAGACAAGGAGAAGGGAGGCAACAGCAGGAAAATGCCTCCCATGAAAACTACGGGAGTCTGCAAACCCAAATCAAGCATCATCCCCCGGGTCATTTTGAGTGATCCGGTGATTCAAGTGCACAGGGACCACATGAAAGAACATGCGATCATTTGCAAGTTCATGGGGTTATGGCCAATAGAGAGGGCATTATACATCTGGATCAGAAGTCATTAGAAGCCAAAGGGAGAAATACATTTACATCTAGGTTCTAAGGGCTTATTCACACTGGTGTTCGTGAGCCTAGAGGACAAAGATAGAGTATTTGAAGGGGTGCCTTACTTCTATGCTGCGGCAAGACTCTACATGGGGCCATGGATGATGAATTTTGTTCCGGAACGTGAAACATTTACATCAGTACCGGTTTGGATCAGAATTTACTCACTACGCCTGGACTACTAGCAACTAGAATCCTTGAAAACCATAGGAAACAAGCTAGGGCATTTTCTAAAGATATCAGAGGCAACTCTAAAAGATAAATATACCTCCTTTGCCCAAATATGTGCGGAAATGGATCTATCTGTAGCTCTTCCAGAAGCAATAATTTTAGAGGTATATGATGAAGAATGGGTGCAAATGGTGGACTATGAGCACATACCATTCAGATGCCGCAAATGTCATGAACACGGCCACCTATTCAGAGACTGCCCAACAAACAATATGGAAGGCAATGGGAAAACCTCTACAGACAGAGATCATGAGGGTTTTACCAAGGTTGGGGGCAAAGGGAAAGGGGGTAAACGATCACACAAGAAGACTAATGAAGACAGACAGACGAAACACAATAGTTTCAAAACCCTAGAGGAAGTGGAGGAGAACGTGGAGACAGTCCAGGACATGGAGAATGCACTTAAGGAGCAAGACATGGAAGCTGAAATGGAGGACATCCCAGCAAATAACCAGCAGACGGAGGAAATGCAAAATGGCATGGAGATCAGCAAGGACCAGGAGATGACTCCAAGTGAGGCAGGAACAGAGGACCAAGAACTACAGGAGATTCTAGACAGGGAAAATCTAGATCTAGAACATTTTTTGGAACAAGGAAAGAATAAAGGAGTGGAATCATTGCCAAAAGAAGACTATGATCGAGTCCAACAACTTTATTTATGGAGGGCACAATCGAAGGGAACTGGTCTCAAAAGAAACCATGAAAGCCAGGAGCAAAGTGGGGTCAGAATGATGGAGAACCCATAGACACAATCTCCAAAGAACCCAGGGAGGAAAAGAGGAAGAAAAAGACAGAATGAACTGCTAAATGAATGTGGGAAACTATTGATTAACTCAGGTAAGATGAAAGATCTCACCAGCTATTCCTTTACCAACCTTTCTTAATGAAGCTCACAACTTGGAATATTAGAGGTTTAGGTAGTAGAAGGAAACAGAGAAATCTAAGTAATAGAATAAAAGAAGAAAAACCAGACATGGTCTTTATTCAGGAAACCAAATGCTCAATGGAAAAAATAAGAGAAATTCACAATAAGTGGTTAATCAAGTATGAGTATTTAGAAGTTAAATCCAATAACTCTGCAGGTGGGATTCTCACGCTGTGGGATCCACAGAAATTTGGAATCCTGGATGCTGAAGCGTCTAGAAACTATCTTTCTTTGGTGTGTAGTCCTTTAGGTGACAAAGAGACTTACATGATAACAAATGTTTATGGACCTCAACAACAAGCAGATAAACTCAAGCTTCTTGCCTCCCTGGAAGGTCTCAGAGCACGACATCCCAATATTCCTTGGATAGTTGCAGGTGATTTCAATATGATAAGATCTCTTTCAGAAAAAAAAAAAAAAAAAGAGGAGGGACCAGACAGCTAGGCAGAGATTCTGAAGCTTTCCAAGATTTCATCATGAACATGGGACTAGCAGATACAGAGACAATAAATGGAACCTTCACTTGGAACAACAGAAGGGGAGGGGCATCCCAAGTGGCGTCAAAACTTGATAGATTCATAGTTTCTGAGGATCTCCTCCTAACAGGACCAGCCATCACAGTGTCCATTCTACCCTTTGGAGGTTCGGATCATTGGCCAGTTCAGCTAGAAGCTAACTTTATGGGCACTCCGAGAAATAGGCCTTTCAGATTTGAAAATGCCTAGCTCTCACACCCCAATTTTACCAGAAATATTGATAAATGGTGGAAGGAAGATTTGAACATTCAGGGTACTAAGATGTACATGCTTCAGCAGAAACTGAAACACATTAAATTAAAACTCAAGAATTGGAACAAATAAGAATTTGGAGATATCATCCAGGCCAGAATTGAAACTGAGAAAAAACTCCAGGAAGTCAATCAAATCAATATCTCAGAGGGCTTCAATGAGGAAAGGCAAAAACTAACTAGCACTTTGCAGGGAGAATGGGAGGATTATTGCCTACAAGAGGAAACTTTCTAGAGATAGAAATCCAGGATTCAATGGATTCAATGGATTAAAGAGGGAGAAAGAAATACCAAGTTCTTCCACAAATCCACTATGGCCCACAGGGCATAATAGAATCACAAAAATTAAGGATTCTCAAGGTATTGAACTGGTCTCTCACAAGGATATGGAATCGAACCTAGTTCAACACTTTTCTAACATTGCAAAGGAGCCTATGGAGGATAGATATAGGTACATTGCTTAGTTCACACAGTACATTCCCAAGTTGGTCACCAGAGAGGACAACCATAATCTCAACCGGCCGGTCTCGGAAGAGGAGGTCAGTGAGGTGATCAAGGAAATGCAAAGTGGAAAAGCACCAGGACCGGATGGTTTCAATGTTGATTTCTTCAAAGCCTACTAGAATACAGTCAAACAGGATATCCTTGAGGTTGTGGAAGACTCAAGAAGAAATAAAAAGGTTCTGAAAGCACTTAATGCTTCCTTCATAGCTTTAATCCCCAAAAAGGAAAATGCTATGACTCTGGATGGATTCAGGCCCATAGCCTTATGTAATGTGGTGTATAAAATCATCTCCAAAGTGATAGCCAATAGACTCAAGCCCCTGCTACCTACCCTCATCTCAGAAGAGCAAACAGGCTATGTGGAGGGCAGACAAATTCTCAACAACATCATCCAAGCATATGAGGTGGTACACTCACTCAAAAGCAACAAGCAAGCAAGGATGATAATTCAGTTGGACCTTGTGAAAGCCTATGATAAACTCAGCTGGTCTTATATAAGAGCTATTCTTAAAGCCTATGGATTTGACCAAAACTGGATAAGATGGGTTATGGCACTTGTCACCATGACCGTCTTTTTCATTCTTCTCAATGGGGCTCTTTCAAAAACTTTCACACCTTCTAGAGGGCTCAGGCAGGGAGATCTGTTATCACCTTTCCTCTTTGTCCTCATGATGGAAGGGCTAGGTAGGGCAATCAAGATGGCAAATGCTAAAGGTCGAATTCAGGGGATCAGGCTCACCCTGGATGGAGAGGTTAACACTCATCAAAAATTTGTGGATGATACTATGTTGCAAGGCATACCCACAGTTAGAGAGGCAAGGGCAATCAAAGAAATCTTGGATGACTTTGCTATGGCCGCAGGTACAGAGGTAAGCCAAAACAAGTCCAAAGTTTTTTTCTTTAACACTAATATTGCTATACAGAGAAACATTACCAGGATTCTTGGTTTTCAAAGGGAACAGCTGCCTTCCAAATATCTTGGCATTCCTATTACTGATAACCCTCTAAGCAAGAAAACATGGGAACCTATTTTGAACAAACTTCAAGACAAAATCAGTAAATGGACATACAAAGCTCTAAACTTAGCAGGGCGACTGGTGCTCACTCAGACAGTATTGCAGGCCATTCCCATCTTCATGTTTGCAGCCATCCATACTCCTCAAGGTATCAAGCAGCAGATAAGGAACATTCAAAGGGACTTTTTGTGGGGCAGAGGGGAAGAAAATAAAAAATGGCCTTTAGTTGCCTGGGACAAGCTCTGCAAGCCCAAAAGCCATGGTGGCTTGGGGCTGCATGATCCGGAGACTCTAAGCAAAGCTTCGGGAGCTAAACTGTGGTGGCGATGGATTAAGGAGCCAAATGCCCCATGGGCCAAGATTTGGAAACAAAAGTATGCTAAATACTGGCAGGAAAAGGATCACATCAGAATGTCAGGACAAATTAGGGGGTCACATAGTTGGAACCTTGCTTGGGAGAACAAAAGCATTGTTCAACAACACTGCTTCTGGGAAATCCGAGCAGGGGACCGGGCTCGTTTCTGGGAGGATAGTTGGCAACAGGAACCCATCTTAAATAGGAATGAATGGGCAACTCTCAAGAGAGACACAGACAGCAAAGATCTCTTCTTGGTACAAGATTTCTGGGACCAGGGAAGTAATAATGGAAAATGGAGGAAATGGAAGGATCTATATTACAGTAATGAAAGTCCTTTGAAGGATATGGCAGATGCTCTCACCATGGACTTAGAGCAGAGACGGATTCTGGTCTCATCCTCACCTGACCAATTAAGATGGGGGAAGAATAATGAAGGAAACTTTAATCTCAAAGAGGCAAAAAAGGCAATAACAGGTTTTAACTTTGTCAATACTGACATAGTCTGGAAGAAGCTTTGGAAAACCTCTCACTGGATGAAAATAAAGCTATTTATCTGGTTAGTGCACCAAAGAAAGATACTAACTTGGGAAAACCTCCTTAAGAAAGGCTTCATAGGACCTTCCAAATGTCACCTCTGTGGCTCACATGAGGAAACGATTGAGCACCTGCTCAACCTCTACCCTTTTTCTGCCAGGGTATGGAACTGGGTGGCCTCAAGCTTCCGAAAAACTGACAGGGACAATCTCAGTATCTCCAACACTTTGAAAAACTAGAGGAATAACTTCTCAGAGAATGAAATCATCAACAAAGCCTGGATGCTAGTTCCAGGCTTTGTCATTTGGAATGTTTGGAAAGAACGCAACAGGAGAATCTTCAGAAACAAAGCCAGTGAGCCACAGCACATAATCACTTAGATCATGAACCAGCTCAAAGAAACGGTCAAAATCCTTGTAAGGTCAACTCCCACTAACCCTCCTCTGCCTCACGAGGAGATCATTCTTCTCAATTTGGGTCTGAAATCCATAATTCCTCAAGGAACTCGTAAGGAAGTAAGAACAATAAGCTCAGGGGCTAGCAGGTGGCAGCCCCCTCCACAGGGCTTCCTGAAAGTAAACATTGATGGAGCTTCTAAGGGTAATCTAGGGGAAGAGGGCTTTGGGGGTGCTATGCAAGATCAACAGGGGCATATAAAATTTATCTTCCATGGCCACTTGGAAAAGGGCACCAATAACATGGTTAAACTCCTAGCCTTGGAACAATGCTTGGAGATCATGGTGGAAGCTAATTTACAAAATGTTATAATTGAAGCAGATTCAGAACTGACCATCAGAGCAGCCAAGAGGATTCACAATGGAACTTCACCGGATAAAGTGTCGAAGCACTAGAAGCTTATGCATATTTTTCATCACATACACTCTCATCTGCAAACTCTTAAAATGATAAGATTTGTTCATGTCAGACGGAAGGCAAACATGCTTGCGGATCAGTTGGCTAATGAAGGGGTGGTCAATAAGAACATGGATTCTCGACATGCTTTGGAATATGTACCTGTAGGTAAACTGAGAGAAGAGTGTCTATGCCTGGCAACCAATGATTGGGATCTATGGTTGAACAGAACTGACCAGAGGGAGTTAGGAGACAGGGATGAGAATGGTATAACATAATTCGTCTATGTCTATGGCAGCTTTCCACAATTATGTTTCCTTTCGGATGAATGACGATGGTCACGAGATGGACACAGACACAGATTGGGTTGTCTGTGTGTTTTTGGCTCAGCGGTTTTCTGTTGGTGACTATAGATGGAAGGCTCAGAAAGACTGGTGGAATGGGCTGGAGGCTCCGTGTTTGGCCAATGAGCGGGTTGTTTTCTATGTGAAACCATTGACTCAAAACCATAAATGGTTTATTGCATGGGACTCAGATGGTATTTGATATTTTGGAAAATGTGTGCGATTCCACTCAGAGGACACCACGTGGCAACGCGTAGCAAGGGAAACTGCTCTCATCGCGTGATTAACACCCGAGCTTCTAGGCAGTGCGATATCCGCGCTGGTCGTTGGATTGGGACAGTGGTTTCGACAGCTAGGATTGGTCGGGCTGTTTGTCTCAGGGTCACGGACCTGAGTTGGCCTTGTGGACCCATTCTAGAGTTGATTTCAGGTCCGGGTGCTGGGGATAATGGGCTCCACTATGGGTCCCACTGTGGGCCCCTAACTTACCACGATACCGCGAACACAACACCCAAAAACCACAAGTGGTATATCGCGCAGGGCATGGGTGGTATCAAGTTTTGGGGCAGATGCATGCGATTCCATTCAAGGTGTAACATGTGGCAAGGAGAGGTGAGAGAAAACCACTCTCGTCGTGTAGTTAACCTCCATGCTTCTTGTCTATGCGATATCCATGTTGGCCGTTGGATTGGGACTCTGTTTTTGACAGCTCAGATGGATCAGGGCTTGCTGCTTATTGGCTGATGGGTTGAGGCTTTTTTACTCATAAGCATGGTTTGGTTCTTGCCGGTTGCCTGAGGGTTTCGAACCCGTTTTGTTTAGTGACCTCCTGTAATGTTGCAGGCGGGTCAGTTTGTGGATTGCAGTAAGCTCCCTGTCTTGACCAATAAGGTTGATGTTTACTTCAGTTCATGGTCCTGTCACCCCAGCTGTCTGGGGCTCTTTGTAAATTATGTAATTTGTCCATATTAATAGAAGGTTCATCTCTTACTTATCAAAAAATAAAATACCTCTACCACGGAAGTCAAATATGAGAATCATTATTTATGACGAGATCCATCTTAGTATAATATGGCATCATATTAGAAGTATATGATGGAAACAAGAGCTCATGACATATTTAGAGAAGCTTGAAAGAATAGTTGAACTAGAAGTCTACATGGATATAGCTCTTGATAACTACATTGAAAGCATAAGTAAAAGCATAAGTAGTACATATGGTTAAAATAAAATTCATATAGCATGATATATGATAAAATAAATTTCATCATACATCATCACCACTAGAAAGGAGCATTTGCTGGATGAGGATAATCAAGATCCTCCATTTGAATATTCATTAGAAGGTTCACTTCTACTTGGAAGAAGTAAGTGTCTCGTTGATATTTCCACCTTGTGTGGGATCCTTTGTTTAAAAGGATGATGGTATGATGACAAAGGAGTGTAGAATGGTTGAAGTACTTTCAAATGAAGCTGCCAAAGGAAGTCTAGATGATCAAAAAAAATAAAAGAGGTATGTATGCATATATTTGATAGATTAAGTCATGCAATCATATAGTTGCAGACATCATGTGTAAATGATCTACCTCATTGGCATGATCAAAGAAATGGAATCTCTTCCTTTGGAAAGATGCATGAAGGCATGGTTCACATATTGACAAGATGAAATCAACATAATATGTCCTCATATGAAATATGAGGTAGTTGACAAAGATGAAGGGACCATGGATAAAAGTTCATGGGGAGTAATATTTGAACAAAGAAGAGATCCTGAAAGATGCAACTATAATCACGTAAGGAAAAAGAAATCAACATCGGATGACTAGAAAAAATCATTATGACATCCCCATAGAGAAAGTATGAAGACCTTGATAAGGTTAGTAAAGAAAGGAGACCCTTGACATATAAATTCTTGGAGATGTGTTTATGAATGTGTAGGATATTGATGTTGCAAGCAAGCAGATGTCTTGATGAAAGGCCATCACAAAAGGAAATTTTGATTTGATGTTCATTTTTTTTATTTTTGGACAACATCTGGATGGGTTGATACAAGGCTACCAAAAGAGAGTTGTAGATGTAACCTGCAACTATCACTCATGTGGTTGGATGGAACATCCTAAAGGAAAAATGACTTGGAAAAGGTAATGGTATGAAGAAAATCCATATGTTGATTAGAAGATAACTTTCCAATGAAGGGAAGGATGACATGATTGATATGGTTCGTAAAGGAAAGTGATGGGTGGTCGATGCCCTAAAAAATATGAAGGATCCATAACAAAGAGGATGTAATTCATGACATCAAAAGGATGATCCCTACAAGTAGTTCATAGTACTATGATCTCCACCATAGAGTAGAAATCTAATGGAAACAAGTCCTTGATTAAAAGGAATCTTGGACAAGTCCTTGTATAAGAGGGAACTAGGGTACATTCCTTTTATAGGAATGGGTGTGTCTTCCCTAGTTAAGAGGGAGACATAGACATATCATTCTTGTCTTAATATTGTGAAGAGAGAATGGAGGATTGGATAAGAATTTGAGTCTGATTCTGATGCTCTTTCAGGATGTGGTAATTCATCCAAGATAAGAGTAGTCAAATATGGAATTCCTTGAGTATGTGTTATTCGAAGATAGGATTTCTCCTAAAAGCACATACCCTATGAACACTCGATTGGGGTATGTGCCTTGAGAAACAATGATGACGTGTATGTCAGTCATTGGTCTCGCCGGCAGTGTGCTCTAATCTTGTGGAGAGATAGAGTTTTTAGTCAAGGTCTTGCTATTTGACAATGTTGGTTGGTATGATGAGATGCTTTGACTTACCAATCTAACTCTTCTTATAAGAATTCTTCAAATTGAGAATGTCCAAGTACCTTGTATGGATTATGAATACCTTTGTAGTTAAGAGTGAGTGTTCAAATATGTAACTAGGTTCAGTCTTCATATTGACATATGTAATCATGATTTTATGTGTTTTAATGAAAAGGGAAAATAAATTTATTATTTTTGTTCTTGAGGCATGGGTTTCATGCTCAAGGAAAATTTATTTATAGGTAAAGCACCCTTTAAGTGCTTCTAGGTCAATTGAGTCATTGTCATGTATTGAAGACCCATTTGGGCATGTTACATATTGTAAAAACAATTTATTTAAGTCAAAACTAGACTCAAAGACCCTCCAAGACCTCATCATATGTGTAAGAAACAAGTTCGCCTTCACAAGAGACAAGTCAGCCTACAAGATGGGACAAGAAGCCTATATAAAGGACTCGACCTAATTTACAAAGAGGATCATCCAAGCGACTTGGGGAAGAAAAATAAGAGCAAAGATACTTACTAAAGAAGTAGAAGAATCCAAGGAAGAGAAAGTGAATATTTTGGAACTATTTTTTAGTCATCTCTCTCTCATGTGTGAAGTATATAAGGGCATCATTCTACAACAGCAAGTATCGAATTGCAGTCACTCAAGAGGAGCTGATTTTTGGGTCAAAGAAAGTCTCCCTTGCAAGCTGAGTTGATAAAGAGAAGGATTTTTCTCATGCAAAGGATAAAGAAGGATAAAATCATTATCATTCTCTCACACATGCCACCTACGGCTTTTGCGGAAGAATCTGTTGGGAGGTCGAAGTTACAAAACAATATGTTGTGGGTCGAAATTGCAGAAGGTGTTGAGGTCAAGGTTGTTGGAAGGAAAACTCATCAAAAAGGAAAGGTTTGACTTGGTCTTGGAAGGGTCTTGGTCAAGTTTCGTAGGTCTTGGAATTCATTAATTGAAGTTATATAAGAAGAGAATAATTCTTGTGGGTTTTCCTCTCAAGAGGAGAGTTTTTGGCCCTACCTGATCACCTATATATTGTGTCCTCTTGTCTCATTGTTCTTCATTGTTTTGGTAATTGTTTGATGATAAGAACACTAAATATAATTAACTGAAAGAATAAGCTAATCAAGATAATTAAAATACATCACAAGCAGTTATCAAAGTAAGAGAAATCACTTAACTTGATGCCCCTAGATTTCTCAACAAGTAGTACTTATCATTGATTAATTCTTTCCTGCTAAGTGGGAATACCAAGTTTCTGCATCGAGAATGCGTAGAATTCTTTCAACAGTTTGTACGTTGTCTTCTATCGTTATAATTCTTATGAGATATAATATGCTATAGACACGAATATTAGTTTTGTGAAAAACCACAACAATACACAACACTAAAATTGATAAATGATATTTGATATTGTATATGGCTTTGATCTTTCTGCACTTTTTCTTTGCATCCAAAAAAAGCTATGCACTTTCGTACATGTTCGAATAAAAATGCAAAGTACAAAGTACTTGGTGCAGAAGAAGATGATTTTGTGAGAATGCAGAGAAATGCACAATATATTATGCATTTCCATAAATTCAGACATTTCCAATTATAACATTAAACCATATTTCAATGATTCAATAAACCAAAAAATTTATTCAACAATAGTCAAATTCTTCAACCAAATAATAAAGGGTAATGTTAAGTTTGCTTCTCTTGATTTTCTTTGTGCCTACTTGCGTGCTCTTGCATACCCATCTTTCCAATTTTAACATTAAAATCATATTGGGCTAACAGATTTAGTTAACCAAAATACAATGAGTTTTAGGATATCAATACAATACTATGTTGATGTCAATTTCTAAAAGAGTATTAAACCAAGCAATCATATCTAGTATTCATGTTTTAAACATTTTGAAATTTGTTCTTTATTTAATAGAAATCATTGCATCAAGTAAATACCCGTCCTCTCAATGTTTAATTCACCGACTACGCACGTCTGTGACGGAGATCAAAAATACAGAGATGACTTTATTCAGCAGAGATAGAATTAATTTTAGACATATGCAGGAGACGAGATATGTGCAGGAGAACATGAGCACACAGATGAGTTTATTCATCATAGATAAAGTTAATTTTAGACTATTTCCATTTATAGATGTAGCTATGCGAAAGTGTAAAAGGATATGGTTGTGAATTTCTATGAAATGAGGATTTTACATAAGGATATTTTAATAGTAATGCATTTTAAGGACTACAAAAATGAATTTATTGCACAGAAATAGAATTAATTTTAAATTGCTTTCTACATAATAAATAAATAAATAAAAATTACAAAAGATTTCATTGTTATACTCGAATTTCTAATTCTTGAAACTTTATAGCAAGTGATATCATGATTTTGAATGTCCATTTTCAATTAATAATTTGATATATTGGAATAGAATTGATTTATGAAATGACGAATGTGCACGTGAACAATTAACGAGAGAAACAATGAGGTTTTTGGATTATTGGCTTTTAGCTATGAATTTATGCAGAATGAAGCATGTGCGGAAAGATGTTTTAATTGTAATGTGTTTTCTAGTGGTTACTCTATTATTAATAGATTGTGTACAGTGCGGGCATTCACACAATGAAAACTTGTGACCTTCTTTCGCGTGACGTATTTCCTCTGCAGTCCCCCACATATGCATTTGTGTTATTTGTTTTAAATTTTATGTTAAATTAATATTTTAATACTTTGAAAATCATGGTCATTATTAATATATTGTGCGAATTGCGGAGGTTCAAATAATGGAAGCTTCAGAACTTCCGCACAATGGATTTTTCTCTACAATTCTGCACATTTGCATTTATGTTATTTGGAAAGTATATGTTACTATCAGCTATGAAAAAAATCAATTGTATAGGATTGCGCGAAGTGCAAAGATTCACACAATGAAAGCTTTAGAGTTTCTTCAACTAGTTGAGTGGAATAAGTTGTGCATAGGTGGTCATCCATGTATGAAGATCGTTGTGCAAAGGGAGTTGACTAGAAGTTGTTGTGCATATATGAAAGAAGTTGTGTGAACATGGTTGTGTGTGTGCAGAGGGGGCTGGTGGGACTAATATTCGACTGGGCTGGTCTTATTTCAAATTAATTGTATTTTCAATTAGTTTACTTTTACAGATTTAGCGTTGATGTGCGTAAGTGTGGAGCTTTGTTTGGGTGCAAAGAGTGAGTGCGGAAAATTTCAATGTTGACATACAATTCTACGCATTCAACTTCTATAAACTATTTATTATTAAAATATTGTCAATAATACAACCTTGCACATATGCTTAATTCTTTAATCAATTAATTGCTAAAGTATTGAGCACAAAAGAACTTGATTCTTCTACACTATGAGAAGTGTTCGTTGACAAATGTGCTTATGGAGAGAGTTTTGTACACATATCGAAATAATAGTATTATGTTTCCAATGATTGTTACCTACAATATCATAGACATAGCAATATGCCACATTGAATTGCAAACATATGTGCGTGCGGAGGTTTATGTTACTTGTTCCACACAGCATCCTTCCACACATATTTGAAACCGTTATGTTGTCATTTTGAAAAAAAGGGAACCAACTTCTGACCCAATTGAAATAAAAATTATCTAATAATATTGAATCTAATGACTATCGTGTGCGAACGAAGTTGTGCGATGGTGTCTATTTCCCCGAGATTACTAGATGACTTAGGTTAAATGCACGTGCACATTTCTTTGATTGTGTCCATCGAAGGACATTATTGAATATGGAAGTAGTTCTCTGGAGATGGTTATGTGTATCTGAAAACAAATGCATGTGTGGCAGAGTTTTGATTTTGCTCAAATATTTGTCTAGTATTTATCAAAATAATAAATATACAAATCTCTTTTAATTATTATTTAGTAACATATTTTGCAAACATTCTTTCCTCCTCACAACATTTGGGATCCACATCAATTAATAACGGCTTCAAATGTCAATGACTGATGGTTGTATGGGTAAAGTTGTATGTCAATGTTTAGAGATATGCTTTAGTGTCAATAAAACAGTTAATTAAGGGATTCCATTACAAGATTAAATGTAAATTGTTTTGACATTTGTTCAGCTGATCGATCTTACATTTTTCGTGCATTTTCTTTTGAGCTAGTGTGGTATCATTCATTGTTATTTATATTATTATTAGTTAGAGATAACTAATGCTACATATAGAACATTACCAGATCCATGGAATCATTTTGTGTTATTGTTAAGTGATCATGTTTATACACAATATTTATGTACCATTGTAGTGAATACCTATACAATAATGGACATGATCATAATGAACTTGTATTTATTTTATTTCGTACATCCCTACTATTTAGTACACAAATATCGACAACATTAAATAAATAATAATAGTTGAATGCCATCGGCCAACAGTTATGCATATGCCATAGGCATCTACTATATGTAATTTTTCAAAATTAATGAAAAGTTATGATTTTTCCTTGGGAGAAAAAAAATTAAAATAAAAATAAATCGTTAGCAAAGTAAAGAAAGGAAATTTTTTTGACTTCCAGGGCTTATTTTACCACCTACCGCTAATGTTCGCTTTGGTATTTTCATTTGTTATTTATTGAAAGTGTTAACATGTCGATAAATCTATCAATCAGATCTGAATTTGATAATAGAAAAGAAAACATGGTGGTAAGAACTATTGGCATTGGACTATTAAGTTATGATTAATAGCTTTAGTAAGCAAAGAAATTTTTTAGAAAACATGAGAAAATGTGTTGGTAGCCAGCTAGAACGCATTATGGAAATTATCTTTGTACTGTGATCTTGAAAATCGTGTATCAAAGTGTTCGTAATCAAGTTTCCTTCGGCGTTTTTAATACTCAGGTATCAAAATAAAACAAATCATCGATGATTTAATGGTGGGGGACAGCTCAGTAACTAAAAAAAATTATGATATTTTTGTAGAATTTGGCTGCGCGCACTCTCTTGGCTCTGCAACATGTGAGATCCGTAACCCATGGACTTTGAAGACTGCTTGTGCGCTCACCTTCTGCATACTCCAATTCCTACGGGCAGATCCGCCGAGGGCCCTTTCTTCTGGCTACGGTCGACTAGGGTTTGATCTGCTGGCTGTCCATGGAGGAGCCGGCTCCCCCCCAGGGGTCTTCCTCCCTCCTGTGCCTTCTGCCACTGAGGCCTTCAGATCCTTTCTGGCCTCTCTGCCCAAGAAGAAAGTTGTGTAAGTTGCCAAGTTCGTGAAAAGGCTAGAAGATATCCCCGAGATTGCCCTTCCCCCTAAATGTTTGATTCAAGTAGCATTATCTCTGGTGGATTGTGCTCTGGTTGGTTAGTTTACAGGTCTCTGGCCCTCCCTGAAATCAATAGAGAATTGGGTTGCTAGGAACTGGGCTCCGCTGATCAAGAACAAGGTAACATCTTACTTCCTCGGAAGAGGATACTTTTTATTTGAATTCTCAAAAAAAGAGGACAAGGATCTCATCTTCAGAAATGGCCCCTACTTCATGGGCCCTCAAGGGCTGTATTTAAATAAATGGACACCAGAATTCGATCCGGCGGTGGATGTGCCTTCTGCGGTCCCAGTGTGGGTAAGGCTCCCCAATCTCCCGGTTCACTGTTGGAACTGGGACTCTTTGAAACATATCGGAAACACTCTTGGGAAATTCATAAACAAGGCCAACAGCAAGGATCAGTACGACTGCGCCAGAATTTATGTGGAGGTAGATCTAGAGGTTGGATTACCATAAGCCATCAAAATAAGGGTAGGTCCTTGGACACATGTTCAGAAGTTGGACTATGAACAACTGTTGTTCAAATGCCGGAAGTGTCAAGTCTACGGAAATTTCACCAGAGATTGCCCGTCCAAAGGGGTAGAGGAAAAAGGGAAGGAAGAAGGATGGAATCGGGCAAAAAGACCCAAAACTTCGTCCAGGAAGAATGCAAATGTTAATGCTAGAGCCCCTCAAATGGGCCCTGCTCAGCAACCACCCACGGAAAGCCAAGGGAACAAATTTGAGATCCTTGGATCTGAAATCATGAATACGCAGGAGACAGAAATTCCGAAAGAAGTCTCTCCACCTAAATCCAAAAGTGTACCAAAGAGATCCAAAGGGAAGATGTCAGAAGAAGAGGAGGAAACCCAAGAGTCCGAGGAATCGGAGGAAGAAGGGGAAATAGGGGATTCTCAGTCTACCCCCAAAAGATCTACAAGAGGATGAATGTCAACAAAGGAAAAAAGAGACCAAGAAACATACAAAGACAAGCTTCAGGGCAACTAGACAATGCTAGAGAAACTCCTAGCAAAAACCCCGAAGATGAAGAGGATCCAAACCCAGAGCTCCAAAGGAGCTCATCGCAGCAAAAGTAAATGATGAAGATAGTCTCTTGGAATTGTAGGGGAATGGGCTCCAAAGCCAAGGAAGAAGAAATGAATAGCCTAATAAGACTAGAAGCCTCGAACATTCTTCTCATCCAGGATACTAAACTGGAGGATTCAGCCTTCCTCCAAGCAAGCAGACAATTTTGGAAGAAAGACAGAGTGCATGCAACCTCTGCCCGTAGAGCATCAGGAGGACTTGGGTCACTCTGGAATACAAATAAGTTCTCTCTAATCTTTGAGTCCCTGAACACTCATTGGATTTTGTTAAAATTGCAACACTTAGAATCTAAGGAAATTATCATTTTGGTAAATGTATATGATCCTAACAATGCAGGTGAAAAAAAAACTATGTTGGGACTCCATCAAAAATCTGCCAGATCTAGAAAATGTGGAGAACATAATCATAGCCGGAGACCTCAACCTCACCCTCCTCACGTCAGAAAAAAGAGGAGGCAGTATTGTCAGAGATCCGGCAAGAGAATCAGTGTAAGATCTCATGCAAGATTGGGATCTGATAGACATTAAGCCGACTATTGGCAAGTACATGTGGTCAAACAAGAGGGTTGTCCCGGGTCACATAGCTGCAAGACTAGACAAATTTTTGTTGCAAAGTTCCTTCCTGCTTCTTGGGTTAGAAGCTAGATCGTGCATCCTTCACAGCAGCATATCAGATCACAAGCCTATTAGCTTGGAACTGTTGTCCCCCAAGGACCTGGGGCCTATTCCATTCAGGTTCAGCTCTCTCTGGATCAAAGAGGCAGACTTTATGGACAAGGTCAGAGACTGCTAGAAAGACCCAGTCAAGGGATCCGCCTTCTTTGTGTGGCAGGAAAAAATCAGAAGAGTTAAAGTCATGCTAAAAAATTGGGCTAATACCCTACCCAACCCTACTGCGGAAAGGAAAAAAATTCAAATCGGTCTAGAAAGCCAGCATCTCCATCTTGAAACAGCTAAAATCACTAAAGAAGAATTGGAAAAGGAGGCCAAGCTTCAGGAAAATTTCTATAAGGCATGCTTGGCAGAAGAGGAGTACTGGAGGCTCAAGTCTAGAAGTATTTGGCTCAAATTGGGTGACAAAAACTCATCTTTCTTTCATAAACAAGCTCAAGCTAGGAAAGGTCGTAACTCCATCACCAAAATAAAAGAAGAAAACTGTGTTCTGAAGGACTTTGCAAGCATTAAAAAAGGCAGCTTCAAAACATTTTGAGAAGCTGTACAGGGAAGAAATAGGAGCTGAGAAAAATGACAGCCTACTAGACGTTGTCCCTAGCCTCATCACCTCCAAGATGAACCAGGCTCTTGAATGAAAAATCATGCATAAGGAAGCCAAGGAGACCCTTTTCACAATGGATCTCGATAAAGCTCCGAGACCTGACGGTTTCACGCCTAGATTTGTACAAAACTGTTGGCAGATAGTTGAGAAGGAGTTCCTCAAAATGATTCAGAAATCCCAGGACTGTCAAAAGATTGGGGGCTGCACAAATTCGACATTTCTCGCCCTCATCCCCAAGGAAAAAGGTGAAAATTCTTTCAACAAATTTCGCCCAATTTCCTTATGTAATATTGGGTACAAAGTGATCACCAAAGTGATAGCAAACAGGTTGAAAAGAATACTCCCTAAAATCATTCCGGACAATCAAGGTGGGTTCATTCAGGCAGGCAGTTGGTGGACAACTTCGTGTTGGTGCAAGAGGCAATCCACTCCAGCCAACACCGAAAGGAAAAAGGTATGGTTAGATCCAGCAAATTCCTTTGATCGTGTTAGATATAGGTTTTTTTTTTATGTAATACATAAATTGGGGTTCAGGCAAAACCTCAAGAAGTGGATAAAAGCTGCATCTCAAAGCCTTGGATTGCCCCTCTAGTGAATGGAAGGGCCACTGAATTCTTCAAAGCCTCTAGAGGACTGAGGCAGGGGTGTCCCCTTTCACCCCTCTTATTTGTCATTCAAGCTTCTGTCCTCAGTTTCTATCTGAATAAAAAGAAACAAGAACAAGACATTGCTGGCCTGTGCATTGCAAGAGGGGTTAAATGCATCAATCATGCCCTCTTTGCCGATGATACATTACTGTTGGGAGCTGCTTCACCGCATTCTGCTATGAAATTTAAAGCAGTTCTGAACGACTATTGTAAGGTCTCAGGTAGCGTGTTAAACAAGGGCAAATGTCAGATATATTGTTGGAACATCCCTACTTCAACTGCAAACTCCATAGCCAGATGCCTCGGATTTGCAGCCTCCACTACTTGGTCCTCATTCAAATATCTTGGTCTGCCAATCTTCAACAAGAGGGCATTAAGCAAAGACTGGTCAAGATTGGTCAACTCAACTAGACAAATTCAAAGCAAAAATGCAAGCCTGGGGATCCTCCTAGCTCAACATCGCCGGCAAAGCAGTGCTCATCAAGGCAGTCCTCAGTAGTCTTCCGATTTTCGAATTCTTTGTCCTCCTCGCACCTATGGGTATCATCAAAAAGATGGAGGAACTAATCAAGCAATTCTTCTGGAAAGGAGGCAAACAAAATGATAAGAGATTCTCCCTAGTCAATTGGGAAATAGTCACCAAACTATTTTCTGAGGGGGGATTGAACTTCAAAGATCTCAGAGCTCAAAATCTAGCCATGGGAGCTAAATTAATTTAGAAAATCATTGCTCCTAATCCAAATTCGGCTCAGGTTGCTTTGTGGAGGAAATACTTCAGAGGAACAAGACTCGGATGTTTGGATCAACCCAAAAACCAACTCAGAACTCCTTTCAGCATGTTCATTAACAGAATTGGTCCGATGATAAAAAATTATTCTTACTGGATTCCTGGAAATAGCAAACGAATTCAATTGTGGAGTGACAGAATTTTGGATCGACCTCCGCTGGAAGAATTGAGAGACTTTACTGAGTTAAAGAACTGGTTGTCTGAAGCAAACATCCACACCCTGTGGGACCTCTTGACGTGGAAGGAGAATGACTGGGCGGGTTGGAAACACCTCCCTGTGCCCACTGCCTTGCAGCCTAAGTTGGCATCGCTCAGAAATTTCTTGCACGGGTTGGCCCCTATCCACGCGTGCAGGCAGGACGTGAGAGGCTAGAGCAAAACCCGGGTAGGATACACCGTCTCTTAGGGATACTCTAAGTGCCTTGAACGTCCCCACGTGTCTCCCAATCTTGCCCCTTGGGTAGGTTTATGGAAATTCCCCTCAATTCCTAAAGTAGACTATTTATGTTGGCTTCTCTGTCATCAAAAAAATCCTCACTGAAGACAGACTTCAAAAACGAGGAATCAATGGGCCTTCTAGATGCATGCTTTGCAAGGAAAACTCAGAAAATGCCCTCCACCTCATGATTGAGTGCATATTCACAATCTCTATTTGGTAGGAGCTACTGGATTCTTGTAATTATAAGTTCATATTTCCTACTTCTGTTCAGGATTTGTTCATGGGCTGGATGGCCAAATATCCAGGTACACACCCAAACAACAAAACAATTAGGACAGCGTGGAGTGCACCGCCAAAATTCATCAGTTGGCAAGTTTAGTTGGAAAGAAACAGGAGGATATTCCGAAGCAAGAATCAGGACCACAAAATAGTTGCCAACTTAGTGAAAAGCCAGCTAACCGAGTGGATGGAAGACAAAGGAGATGACTCAAATCTAAGCCAGCAAGATAGAAATTTGGGAGCTGTCCTCAAGTTTAATTTTCAAAAACCAAGAAGTTCTCCTCTAATTCTCGAAGACTGGCAAATTAGGAAAAATGAAGAAGATTTTCAGGAATGGTTGTCCAATCAACCACTTCCCTCCCTCTTCTTTTATGGGGCAGCAAAAGGGAATCCTGGAAAGGCCAGAGCTAGAGGACAGATCATCAATCCAGACAACACACCTCTGCACAATTTCACATGGGGATTAGGCCATTCCTCTAGCATACAAGCCGAGGCATTGGCCCTCTTTCAAGGGGTAAACTTCCTCAAAGAGCTGGGAATCCAGGAGGAAAATGTATTTGGAGACTCCCAAGTAATCATAAGAGTAGTGGCGACCAACTCCAACCTAGCGGATCTGCAGCTAG
The DNA here is from genome assembly GCA_031772625.1 of Pinus tabuliformis. Taxonomy (NCBI): domain Eukaryota; kingdom Viridiplantae; phylum Streptophyta; class Pinopsida; order Pinales; family Pinaceae; genus Pinus; species Pinus tabuliformis. The sequence goes on along the minus strand of CM062815.1, from coordinate 359,181,229 downwards.
CAAGGTTAATTACAAGGATCAAAAGCATGTCAAAGTCCCTACATCTGAATTATTTTCATGTATTGAGAACAAATAATAAAGCAGCAGACATTGAGGCAAACAAGGTAGTACAATTAGAGGCTGGAACTATTCTCAAAGATAAGAAAATTCTGTGGGCACCAATCCCTTAAAGAGTCATGTTTTACTGCTTTCTTCTACATCAGTTCGTTTGTATCTTTCAGCTTGGACAATTAGCAGCAAAAGTACATTTTAACAATTGTAAAAAGAGGAAGCTGATAAGAGTAGACGCCATTTCCCTCTTGGTATAAAGGCATGTTGAAACTTGCTCCTCCTTTTGTAACCGAATGTGTGGCCTTTAGCCAAGCAGTTAATGAAATCCTATAACCGTTCTTGTAAAAAAAAAAAAAAACTAAAACAATTTATGATAGAAGTAGTTAAGCATGTCTACACAGAATATTTATTTACAATTGTTTACAATTATTATTGGAAGTTTCAAAGCTAATTGTCATGAGCTTTATTACTACATATATGCACTTAACCATATTGGAAACCTATGCGACAATCAAATCGTGTAGAAATTTCAATGCAAAATCATGAATCCAAGAAATAGTTAACAAATTTTGAGCAATTTAAGCCAAAAATGCATCGAAAAATCTTTCAAAACATAGTATAGATTGTTGAGAAATCTATAGGGAAATTATTAGAGTGATTCCTCTTTACTTGATAATTGCTTGTGATGTCTTTTTAATTATTAGCTTTGTTACTTATTATTATGTTTGTATATAATCAAACAACTACCAAAAAACAAGAAGAACAAGAACACGAAATATAGGCTGCAAAGCAGGGCCAAAACCTCTGAACTAAGAGGAAAACCCACAAATTTCTTCTCTTCCTTATAGATTCTTCAATTGATGAATTCCATGACCTTTAGAATGAGACCAATACCCTCCAAGACCAATACCAACCTCTCCATTTGATGTGCTAACCTTGATCCCGTCAAACTCAGTCAAATATTTTCCAGTAGCACCACTTTGACCTTCTGCTGCATAATTATGGCCTTCACCACAAACCTGAAATTTTCGTCCCTCGTGCAATTGTTGTTGCCACATGTGTGAGCCTAGTTTTTCCTTCCAAGCCTTCTGTATACCTTCGTTTTACTTTCTCTGACTTCTGGATCTTGAGAATGACCTCTGGTCACCTTGGCTTAACCTTCTTCCCTTATTTTATCCAAGATCGAACTTGTAGATGAAAACCCTAGATTTGTTACAGAAATCCTAGTCCTCCTTCGAACGTGTGAGAGAGAAATATCCCAAACAGAATTCTTCTTCACCATTTTCCTTCTTTATTGCCTTTTTCTTCCTCCTTCTTTCCTATAATGAGTGATGGATGATGATGTCTCAAGGAGGTCAAGTTTCCTCCTATATATAGGCTCTCCAAGGTGGGTGTGGCTCTTCCTTTTAGGTTGACTTGCTAGTTGTCAGGCCAACTTGGTCTTGGAGGGTATCTTGCCAATTTTAAAGACAAAAATAATTTTCTTTATAAGTTACAATTTTCCCAATGGGGTCTTCAACTTATGACAATGACTATTTTGACTTCTTGACCAGGGACAAACCCTATAAGCACTCAATGTGTGCTTGACCTATAAAATAAAATACCTTGAGCATGAAACTCTTGCTCCAAAAACAATAATAATAATTTTCTTTTCATCTTACAATTTACAAGAATCAAAAGTACATTTCATACTTATGAAGACCAAACCTAGTTACACATTTTTCAAAACTCCTTCTTAAGTAGGGAGGTATTCATAAATGGTACATGGACATTCTCAATCTAAATAGATCTCATAAGAAGAGTCTTATTGGTAACCCATCTATTTAGCATCATATCAACCAGCATTGTCACATAGCAAGGCCTTGACTAATAGCGCTACTCTCCACAAGATCTGAGCACAATGTTGGTGAGACCAATGATTTATATACACCTTCATCATTGTCTCTCAAGGTACATACTCCACTCGGGTGTTCACAAAGTATGACCTTCTTTGTACTATTCTTATCTTGGATAGATAGTCCTCAAAGAATAGCAGTCCATGACTACTCTTATCTCGGATGCCCTACATCATCCTCAAAGAGTATCGGATGTCATATGCTTACCCAATCCTCCATTTTGTCTTCCCAAGTGAAGACAAGAATGATGTGCCTATCTCTCCCTCTCAACTAGGGAGGATACATCAACCAAACCAAGCTTGTCTCTCAAATACACAAGCTTCTTATTAGGAAGAGATATGTTAGTTACATGTTCATCAGTGGAGATATATTGTAGCTACAATACACCATATTGTACTAGTTTCTTAATGTAGTGATACTTGTTGTTGATATGATTTATCTTTCCATGAAACATTGGGTTTTTAGACAATTGTATACAACTGGTGTTATCACAATGTATCACTGTAGGGTCCATTGGTCCTTCAAATAGGTTGGATATCATCTTCCTTAACCAGACCATTTCGTTGCTCACTTCATAGGTTGCAATATACTCAACCTCAACACTAATCAAAGAAATTGTATCTTGATTTATGCTCATCCATGAGATCATGGAGGATCCCAAACTAAAACATTCTCTTGTAGTGATACTTATATCTTGATCACTGCCTCCCTAGTCATAATTTTTATATCCCATCAGGTGGACATTATTTCTCCTATCATATTTCAGGTAGTAGTGGATGGCTCCTTGCAAATATCTCAGAATATGTTTTGTTGCTACCCAATGATGATGCTTCAACTCCACTTGGAATTGACTGAGAACATTTACTGCAAAGCATATGTTTGGTCGAGTATTCACCAAATACATCAATGAGTCAATCAATTGTTCATACTTGTAAGGATCCACAGAGCTCGATTCACAACTCCTTAGTATTTTCAAATTTGTGATCATCGGGGTTGTCACTAGTTTTCAATCCATCATGTCAAACCTCTTCAACATCTTGATCACATACTTTCCTTAACCTAGATATATTTCATCAGGTCCTTGCCAGAATTCTAGTCCCAAATGGTAATGCATTAGCCCTACATCCTTCATGTCAAATTATGCTGCTAGTTTCTTCGTCCATTATTCAATTTGGAATTCTACACCTATCAATATAATATCATCCACATACAGAAGAATGATTATCGGATCACCCTTCACAACCTTAATAAAGGTTTGGATCAGTGAAACTCTTTGTGAAGCCTAATCTCTATAGGTATGCATTCATCCTGACATGTCATGCCCTTGGAGCTTGCTTGAGGCCATATAATGCCTTCTTCGATCTGAAAACATATGCCTTTATGTCTTTAACTTCAAATCCCAAGGGTTATTCTATATATACTTCTTCATCAATTGTGTGATTCAGAAATGCATTCTTGACATCCATTTGGTGGATGTTCCATCCCATCGATGTTGTCAAAGAGACCAACGAATGTATAGTTGTATACCTTTTTGTCGAAGCGGATGTCTCTTCATAGTCAATGCCTTCTAGTTGAGAAAAACCCGCAACCACAAATATTATCTTATACTCGTCAACACTTCCATCTATTGCAAGTTTGATCATATAGATCCATTTGGAAGCTACCATAGATTTATCTTTGGACCTAGGTATGATCTCCCAAACTCCATTCTTCATTATATATTGATATTCTTCATTCATGGAATCCTTCCATTCTTGATGACTGATAGCTTCTTCAAAAGTGCATGGATCTGCTTTATTGGTTTTTTCATGTAGGTTGCATACCCAAAATATCATTTGGGATTCTTGCTTTCCCTGAATGTGCCTTGAGTTGATCCATGACCCTATGCATCAAGTAGTGTAGACTTCAACCAATTAGGTATCTTTCTTGATTCGAAGATGGTTGTAGGTTGAATAGGTTCACTAGGACCTGCATCTTCATAATCAAATTCTTCTTCTTCCCTCATAACTTCTTCTTCAAATACTGGAAGTTATTCATCATCAGGTTCCATGGGAAGTTCCTTTGATTTCTTGAATGCAATACTTTCGTCAAATATAATATCTCGACTGACTTCTATATGGTGTCCTTCATTTATGTAGATCCTATAGGCCTTAGAGGAGTTGTTGTAGCCAACAAAAATTCCTCTCATTCCTAAAGGATCCAGCTTCTTTCTTTTGTCCTTCGATATATGAATATATACAAGACAACCAAAGATTTAGATAATATTTACAATTGGTTTCTTCCCAATAAATACTTATTCGGGGGTTTTTATCCATTGTCTTATGGGTACTTCTATTTTGTATGTATACAGTTGTCTTTGTGGCTTCTCCCCCACAAAAATTTCGGTAGATCTTGATCATGCAACATTGTTTTTACACTTTCTTCAATGGATTGACTCTTTCGTTCTGCAACACAATTTTGTTCAGGATTATATGGGACTATTAGCTCCTTCTTAATCCCAAACCCCTTACAAAAATCTATGATTTCCTTGTATGTATATTCTCCTCCATTATCGGATCTTAATATCTTTATTCGTCTTTCTATAAGGTTCTCTACTTCAGCTTTGAATTATTGAAATTTGGTAAATACTTCATCCTTGGATTTCATCAAGTAAACCAAAGTTTTCCTTGAATGATCATCTATAAATGTGAAATAATATAGATGACCTGTTGGAATTTCTAAGTCTAACCCTTTAGAAACCATTCATGTACTTTTCTAATTTATTTCTACCTACTTGTTCTGATTAGTTAACAAGTTATTTACCATGTAAATACTAAAAATAAATACAAGTACATGCTCAACACATTACAGATCATCAACTGAAGGAAACAAAACAAGCACACAAGTGACATTGTTGTTTTTGGACCAATGTCCCCAAAAAAACCCAATGCAGGAAACCCGGTGCAGCTATCTGAGGGTTTTAATTATTAAGCAATTTCATAATACAATCTGGGTGCCAAAACCAACTCACCCAACAAAGAATAATCTCGGCAGTAGTACCTCTCATTTGGAGATAGATGTTCCGACTAAAACTGTTAGGCCCCTATACTACTAGTGTAACCCCTTATTGTTATTAATACAACCCCTTTATTATATTTATGTACCCATGTAGTGCCCATATTGTTACTATTGTGCCCCATAGAAGCCCACCATTGTTATTATTGTGCCCTTACATTATTATTGTTATGTCGACTCTGATTATATTATGACCCCTTAGACTCATATATAAAGAAAGGAGGTCTTTTCATTTGTATCATTCAAGAAATGTTCATTTATGTAATGTAAAGGAGGTTGTCCTCTCAAAGAGGTTGAATTCTAAGGCGTTGATCTATCTTTTCTATCTTTTTCTTGAGCTGGTTTCATAACATTTGGTATCAGAGCTTTGGATACTAGGGTTTCGCTGCTCTAAATAGGTCATCGTGGCATTTTCGCTATAACTTTTTTTTGCGATGTTCATAAGCAAAAAGAAAAACCCATTTGAGACAAAATCGTACTGAACCTCAGGTCCAAATTTCAGATATTTTTGCACTATATTTGCAGAGATATGATCTGAGGAAGTTGGTCTTTTTAAGGACTCCTGAATTACATTCCAAACAGGTGACTTGGGGAAATCGTCATAACTTTCTCTCTGAGCATCGGATCGAAATTGTGTAAGAAGGTATAGAAAGAGGACGGACTATAGTTTCCTGTATATAATTTTCATATCCTAAGGTCGAAACAGTGACACGTGGCACGTCGTACAAGTTCGCTCTACTAAACTAGTCTATAATCAGGTCACTAGGGGAGATTTGGCATAACTCTTCCTTGGAGAATCCAATTTGGATCAGACTGGTGGCATTGGAAAGAGGACGCAGAGGACTATTTTAGCTCACAAATTCAGAACTGGAAGAACCAAAATTACATAGTTATAGTCATTTCAAGATCAAGATCCTAAAATCAAGAAAAGGCGATATGAGGAAGTTTGATGGCAAGGATCCGGTAAATTGGATACTTCAGATGGAGCAATATTTTGATCTACATGGTGTACCATTGTTACAAAAGGTATGTGTTGCATCTTCATATTTAGAACTGGATCAATTTTTATGGTATAAAGGGCTTTGTTCTCGTAAAAAACTTATTACATGGTCAATTCTCACGAAGGAAATGATAGCACATTATGAGGATACAAAGAGCAACACCACAACAATTGGAAAGAGTAAAAGGGCTTTGTGACATAGTGGAAAGTAAAATTATGGCAACAAGGAAGTCTACCCCTCACAACTATAAAGATGGAAGTGTTGTTTCTCCTAGCCTTCCACAACCTACAAGGGTTATACCACAACAATTGGAAGAAAAAAGAGAAAAAGGGATTTGTTACAATTGTGATAGCAAATGCACTAAAGGTCATAAGTGTGCTGAGAAGAAATTATTTTACATAGAGTATGAAGAGAAGGAAGAAAAGGATCAAGAAACATCAAAAGAAGAGGATATACACCAGGACCCAACCCTAGAGAAAGAATAAATGAATCAAACCATATCTTGTAAAGCATTGGCAAGAATTACCACTCCTCAAACTCTCAAGATAGAAGGACATATCAAGAAGAAAAAGGTGCAAAAAGTGTAATATCACATCGAGAAAGAAGAAATTAATCCAACCATATCTTTTAATTCATTGCTCGGAATTACCACTCCTCAAACTATCAAGATAGAAGGACATATCAAGAAGAAAAATGTTCAAGAAGTGAAAGATCACATCGAGCATCAAGAAATGAATCTGACCATATCTTGTAAAGGATTGGAAGAAATTACCACTCCTTAAACTCTAAAGATATAAGGACAAGAATTTTATACAAAAGCATCAAGAACTACTCAAGCATTGAGGACAACACTTTTTGAAGGAGAGGGGCATGTTAGGCCCCTATACTACTAGTGTAACCCCTTATTGTTATTAGTACAACCCCTTTATTATATTGATGTAACCATGTAGTGCCCATATTGTTACTATTGTGCCCCATAGAATCCCACCATTGTTATTATTTTGCCCTTACAAAAATTCTGAATAAACACTCTAAGAGCTCCCAACTCCAATCTGCCCCACGAAAACCCCAGCGTCAGCCTCTAGGGACTGTGGCAACCCTTTCTAGCCCAGCGTCTACCCAGTGTCACCCTATCTCACCCTACGTCAGCCTCTGGAGGCACTGCATTAGCCCTTAGAGCCTCTGCGTCACCCATGCTGGCTCTCTGAGGCACTATGCAGCTCCTGGCTACCTCTGCATGAGCCCTGGCTGGCTCTGTGTAAACCTCTAGCTGGATCTACGTCCCTCTCTCTTGTCTTCTTCATTGATCCTCTTGGTACTATCTCTACCTCTCTACTTCTATATTCACTACCCCTCAACTGCAACTCTGATCACTCTTTCGACTTCCTCAGCAAAACCTGCCCCAAAAAATTGAAATCTTTATCAACTCGGTGTGTTCTCCAAGTGACCCTCAAGCCTCCTCTTATACTTTTCTCGTTGACAAATCAACGGCAGAGATTAAGTCCCTAATCAATGGCTAAGATTATATCTAACTTGATCCATGACTTTTGGACCATTCTAACACAGTTTTATATTAATTCACATCAATATTTTATTTTCCCTAAGTTTAGACTTAGGGACTCCATTAAAAATATTAATTATTTTAATATCTCCCAGACTGTTTAGAATCTACCCAACCCTTTCTGGGTATTGGATATCTCATGTGCCTTAGCCTCTCCACTAACTTTCGTGGCTAGAGCACATCCAATGCTACCGCAAATCAACACTCCCTCTTAGCGAGGACTATGCTCTAGCAATACTCCTCACTGAGTATCACCCTAATCATCTGGCATAGGTCCCTGTGTTGATGCTAGGCCTACTGCCCATCATCTTCACTGTTGCATCCTATACTGCTACCCATGGCCCTACCGCTACCACTGCAGCATCCGTACTACAACTCCCTTTGCATCTGTGCTACTTCCCATGGCCCTGCCACTACCACTGTTGCATCTGCATTGCAACCCCTCTCATCATGTTGCATTGTGATGCCCATAGCACTTCCACTGCTAATTTCTGCACTGCAACTCAATAAATGAGAAGTAAGTAACTGATCGCCCAACTCTGACATCTCCGTCAGGGTAGAAACACTCCCAATGTTGAAGCTCCCTCTGTCACTGAAAAGTGCTCCTTCTCTGACCTCTACGCTGCTGCAACAACTCTATGCATCTCGCACCATTGCACACCTCTTTGTTCCATCTTGCACTGGCACAAAACTGTCGTGCTTCTCGCACAGCTTCCTGATGCTATCATGGGAATCCTGCACTATATATCCCTCTGTCGCTCCATCCGCATCCGTCTCTACTGACATCCGCGAGTACTACTACTCCTCTTCGGGGCTCCCGTAGCAAGGTCTAATCCAAGAGGCTGGGTGCCTGGAGGATCCTTCCCCTCATTGCCGGTAGTCCGTATAAATATAGCTCGATGTATCCCCACTCCCACTCAAGTGGTGTGTGTGCACTCATGGCACAATCATCGTCTATCTCCACTTCCTTCTTTGCCCTTGTTGGTGCATCCTTGGTCTCAGAAGCCTCTCCCTTGCTCTTCTTCCTTAGACACTGGGTTGCATAATGACCCATCTCCCCACAGTGGAAGCATTTGACCTTGGAGAGGTCCTTCTTGTTTCGTTTCTCCTGCTTTCCCTCAGATGCTAGGGCAGCATCCACCTCCTCCTCCTTCTTGATTATGATCCCATTGTCATTGCTTCTCACCTTGCTCAGCTTTCTGATCTCTTCTTGGCGAAGAGTCGCCCACATTTCCTCCCAATCTGGAAGTGTTTCCCTGCCCAGTATGCTCTGGATAAACACCTCCCAATATTCTGAGACTGTGTTCAAGGCTATTATCACCATAAATTCTTGATCCGACTTGGCTCCTATGGAAGTTATCTTATCCTGGATCTCCTTCAATCGACCAAGAAAGGGGTCGATCTGTTCTCCCTTCTGCATCTGGTATGACCACTGTTGATTTTCTAGTAACATCCTTCTCTGCACAGAAGTATGCTGGTACAATTTTTTTAGGGCCTCCCACATCTCATTTGCCATGTCGTTTTCAGCAATATGTGGTACTACATGGTCCTTGACCCCATCAAGAATGACTCTCTTGGCCCTCGCCATTGCCTCCTCGTACTTGTCGTTATCAATTGGGTCAACTGGGATTGTTATCATCCTCAAGGCGAAGTGCTTGACATGATTCATGTCTAGAATGAATAATATTATGGCCTTCCAAACTACTAAGTTTGAGGTTCTATCCAGTCTGTCCTGGTCTGTTACCTCTTTCACTGCCATCTTGTTGCTCCTCTACTTCCCTCTTGGAAGTTCTTGGTGTGACTCCTGCTAAGCCTCGATTTCCCTCCTGGAAACCCTTTTTCCAATGTCGAGATTCCCCCACTCCGATCATTAGTGCAGCTACACCACTGATCCATATTTATCAGCTATAAATCCTCAATAACAATTCCCTCCTCCTTGGCCTTGCCCCATTAGGTATTATTCTGACTAAAGTACCCCACCAACTCCACTCTGCAACTTACCCATAGCCTCTTAAACCCTAGCAAATTGAAGGTTAGAGCTCCTAGGCTCTACGCAATCAGGCACTGGTTGAAATGCTCCCCTATCCAACTGCGTCAACCCTCCCGCTCTCTGTGTGGTTTTGTGTGAGCTTTTTCTACCCTCCTCAATCTCTACGCTGACCTCTTCCTGGCTCAATCTTGATGACGCAGGCACTGTGTCACCCCTTCCTTGTTGTTACTCTGCTAGGAACATCTTCTATCACTTGGGACAGTTGTTTTCTGTTGTTATTGCTCTGCTCGGCTGATGTCCTTAGTTCTATTGTGATCTGCAACCACGGTCTGATACCATGTTGGAATTTATAAGTCTAACCCTTTAGAAACCCTTCATCTACTTTTCTGATTTATTTCTGCCTACTTGTTCTGATTAATTAACAAGTTATTTACCATGTAAATACTAAAAATAAATACAAGTACAGGATCAACACATTACATATCATCAACTGAAGGAAATAAAACAAGAACACAAGTGACATCGTTGTTTTTGGACCAATGTCCCCGGAAAAACCTAATGCGAGAAAACCGGTGCAGCTATCTAAGGGTTTTAATTATTAAATAGTTTCATAATACAATCTAGGTGCCAAAACCGGCTCACCCAACAGAGAATAATCTCGGCATTAGTACCTCTCATTTGGAGACAAATGTTCCAACTAACACCCCAGATAAACACTCCGACAGCTCCCAGCTCCAATCTGACCCATGAAAACCTTAGCGTTAGCCTCTAGGGACTGTGTCATCCCTTTCTAGCCCAGTGTCTGCCCAGTGTCACCCTAGCTTGCACTTCGTCAGCCTTTAAAGGCATTGCATCAGCCCTTAGAGCCTCTGTGTCACCCACGCTGGCTCTCTGAGGCACTGCATAGCTCCTGGCTGCCTCTGCGTGAGCCCTGGCTGGCTCTACGTGAACCTTTGGCTGGCTCTGTGTCCCTCTCTCCCGGCTTCTTCGCTGATCCTTGTGGTACTATCTCTGCCTCTCTGCTTCTGTATTCACTACCCCTCAGCTGCAACTCTAATCACTCTTTCGACTTCCTCAGCAAACCTTGCCCCAGAAAATCGAAATCTTGATCAACTCGGTGTGTTCTCCAAGTGACCCTGAAGCCTCCTCTTATACTTTTCTTATTGAAAAATCAACAGCCAAGATTATGTCCCTAATCAATGGCTAATATTAGATCTAGCTTGATCCAAGACTTTTGGACCATTCTAACACAGTTTTATATTAATTCACATTAATATTTTATTTTACCTAATTTTAGACTTAGGGACTCCATTAAAAATATTAATTATTTTGATATCTCCCAAACTGTTTAGAATCTACCCAAACCCTCTCTAGGTATTGGAGATCTCATGTGCCTTAGCCTCTCCACCAATTTTCATGGCTAGAGAACATCCGATGCTACGCCAAATTAGCATGACCTCCAAGTGATTTAGGAGTCAAAGGACCACATACATCGAAATGAATAAGATCCAATATTTCTTTTGACCGTGAAGCATTTCTTCCAAATGGTCTCTTGGTGTTCTTACCCAATGCACATCCTTTGCACGCTCCTTCATGATCTTCTTTCAATTTGGGGATTCCATCTACTATAGAACTTAGAGTTGGAAGGATTTTGAAATGAAGATGACCAAATCTTCTATGCCAGAGTTAAAATGGGTTGATTTCAATGTGAACCAAAGCTTGAGTAAGAGGATATATCAACCTGTAAAGTCTTCCTTCGCAAATACCAATTACTCTATCATTTTCTATGCTTGAGTTATTAATCCATACTACAACTTTTCCATCAATGAAATCCACTCTATCACCCTTATCTTCTAGACTTTAAATGGAAAGTAAGTTCTTATGCAAACATGGAACAAATAGGATGTTGTTGAGATTAATATTGCTTCCATTCTCCAACTCTATTGAAGTTGATCTAATTCCTCTTACAGGATATTTATTATTATCTCCAAGTTCCACTGAGTAATAATATTTCCCTTTTGATAATGTCTTCAGTTGCTTGTGATGACCATTCATGTATCTAGATACACCATTATTAATTACCCAAATGTTCTTGTCTTGAAAAGTGCCAGTGAGTGTTGAGAGGAGTCCTTCATCCTTTGTCTTGGTTACTTTCTTCTTTGTAGTAAATAGAAGATTCCATGCTTCATTGATTCCTTTCTTGAGATGGTTTTCTACATTTGAACATTTCTTGAGGAACTTCTTCAATGTAGTATAGATATTTATAATTCCCTTATCCAACCTTAGCTCTGGTACCATGTTGAGAAATCTATAGGGAAATGATTAGAGTGATTTCTCTTCACTTGATAATTGCTTGTGTGTTGGGTCCCTATAATACTAGTAATTACCCCATTACTATTGTAGTTGCATCCCTTATTAATATTTTTGTGCCCCTATTATCCTCATATTGTTATTACTGTGCCCCACAGAATCCCTCTATTGTTATTTTAGTGGCTTTATATTATTATTGTTAGGTCGGCTGGGTTATATTGTGACTCCTTAGACTCCTATATATAGAAAGGAGGTTTTGTCATTTGAATCATCCAAGAATTTTTCATTTATGTAATGTAAAGGAGGTTACCCCCTCGAAGAGGCTAAATTCTAAGGCGTTGATCTATATTTTCTATCTTTTCTTGAGCTGGTTTCATAACATTTGCTATCAGAGCTTTGGATTCTAGGGTTTCGCTGCTCCAAACAGGTCATCGTGGAATTTTCACTATAACTTTTTTTCTGAGATGTTTCAAAAGTTGCAACAAAAACCCATTTGAGAAAAAATCGCGTTGAACCTCAGGTCCGAATTTCAGAGAATTTCGTGCTATAATTGCAGAGATATGATTTGAGGAAGTTGGTCTTTTTGCAGACTCTTGAATTACATTCCAAACAGGTGACCTGGGGAAATCGTCATAACTTTCTCTCTGGGGATCAGATTGAAATTTCATAAGAAGGTGAAAAAATAGGACGGACTGTAGTTTCTTGTATGCATTTTTCAGATCCAAAGGTCGAAACAGTGACTCGTGGCACGTCGTACAAGTTCGCTCTACTGAACTAGTCTATAATCAAGTCACTGTGGGAGATCTCGCATAACTCTTCCTTGGATAATCCAATTGGGGTCAGACTTGTGGCATTGGAAAGAGGACACAGATGGTTACTGTAGGTCACAAATTTAGAACTAGATGATTGGAAAGTACAGAGATACATCAAAGGCAATATCGAGCTCCTACAAAGTGAAAAAAGGTGTGTAGATTTTCTTCAATTTTTGCTTAAGCTTGGTTTGAAAATTTATTTTGAAGGAATTCAAAGGGAATAGTAGAGAATTATTATCGGTAACTAATGCCCCGAGGAAAGAAAATGCAAACACCTAGTAAGGAACCTGAAATCTCTAACATGACTCATGAAGAAGAGGAAGAAATGCTACATGATATATCAAAATTACAAGAACAAGTGCAACAAATGTCACTGTCACAAAAGCTAACAGAAGCTAAGATAAATGGCATGGAAGCTAAGATGAATGGCATGGAAGCTAAGATGTACAACTTGAAGATAGATTTGAACACAAATTTGAAGACAGGCATGGCAGATTTGAAAACAGATTTGACAAATTTTCTACAAGAAATACTTACCACTGGTGAAAAGGTAGTAAATGAAACTCATGATGTGAACAAAAGAAATGTTAATCATGATTCCTTAGACTCTAATGTGGGATCTAAAACCCACCATATTCCAAAAATCTATATGAGGAAGTTTTATGGCAAGGATCCCGCAACATGGATATTACAAATGGAGCAATTTTTCAATCTCAATAATGTGCAAAACACACAAAAGGTACGTATTGCAACTTTATATTTGGAACCAAATCAGTTTGTATGGTATCAATGGCTTTGATCTCGTAAACAAATTATCACTTGGGCAATTTTTACAGAAGAATTGATAGCACATTATGAGGATACAAAAAGCAACACTTTTTTTAGCCAATTGATAAGTCTCAAACAAAAGGGTTCAATAATGGAGCACATTGAGGAGTTCCAAAAATTGAACATAAGGGTAAAAGAAATTCCAGAGGAGCATAGGATTGATGTGTTCATAGGGACTTTAAAGGATAATATCCAACATGATGTTCACCTTTGGGAACCTAATTCATTAGAGAGGGCATTCAGGCTAGCAAGAAAAATGGAAAGCAAAATTATGGCAACCAGGAAACATACCACTCACAAATATAAAGATGGAAGTGTGGTTGCTCCTAGTCTTCCACAACCTATAAGGTTGACACGACAACAATTGGAAGAAAAAAGAGCAAAAGGGCTTTGTTACAGTTGTGATAACAAATACACTAAAGGTCATAAGTGTGCTGAGAAGAAATTATTCTACATAGATTGTGAAGAGGAAGAAGAAAAGGAGCAAGAAAGGTCAAAAGAAGAGGATATACTCCAGGAACAAAGCCTAGATAAAGAAGAAATGAATCTGACCATATCGTGTAATGCATTGGCGGGAATTACCACTCCTCAAACCATCAAGATAGAAGGACAAATCAAGAAGAAAAAGGTACTAGTGTTGATTGATTCAGGAAGTACCCACAATTTTATTCATTGTAAGGTAGCAAAAGAATTGAATTGCTTCTTATACCCAGCACCAGAGTGTCAAGTGATGGTTGCAAATGGAGGAACAATAAATTTCTCTGGAAAGTGCCATAATATCAAGCTATCGATGGGAGAATATGTATTGACTAGCCCAATGCTTTCCGTTCCAATGGGAGGTGCCGATGTTGTACTATGAGTACAATGGCTACAATCCTTGGGTACAATAGCTTTCAATTTTCAAGAAATTTTCATGAAATTTTCCGTGGAAGGAAAGGAAGTTGAATTAAGGGGTATTGCAGGGAAACCAGGAAAGATAATTAGCTCTAATGGTATGACAAAGCTTCTAAAAAAGGAACAAAGGGGTGTAATTGCACAATTATGTTCGCTAGACGTTTCCACATTGCAATCATCTATTTCTCCAAATCTCCAAAAAGTCTTGGACAATCATTCCAAGGTATTTGAGACTCCCAAAGGTCTCCCACCTATTCGTGATCATGATCATGCTATTCATTTGATTCTGGGAAGTGTTCCTCCAAACATTAGGCCGTACAGATATCCCTGTGCCCAAAAGAGTGAAATTGAACGTATGGTTGCAGAAATGCTAGAGGCTGGTATAATTCAACCAAGTCAAAGTTCTTTCTCTGCTCCAGTAGTATTAGTGCACAAGAAGGATGGATCATGGCGCATGTGTCCGGATTATAGGGAGCTCAACAAGCTCACTATTAAAGATAAGTTTCACATTCCCGTCATTGATGAATTACTGGATGAATTGCATGGATCAATTTACTTCACCAAGTTGGATCTTCGTTCAGGATATCATCAAATCATAATGAAGACTGAAGACATTCTGAAAACAGCATTTAGAACTCATGAGGGTCATTATGAATTTTTGGTCATGCCTTTTGGCCTTACCAATGCACCTTCAACATTTCAAGGTTTGATGAATTCCATTTTCAAACCATTCCTTAGAAAATTTGTGTTAGTATTTTTTGATGATATACTAATCTACAGCAAGTCTTGGAAGGATCATGTTGAACATGTTGACAGGGTGCTACAACTATTGGAGGAGAAACAATTATATGCAAAAAGATCCAAATGTTTCTTTGGAGTACAAGAGGTGGAATATCTGGGTCATATTGTATCTCATGAAGGAGTTAAGGTGGACCCTAGCAAAATTAAAGCCATTAAGGAATGGAAAATCCCCACATCCATAAAGCATCTACGAGGATTTCTCAGGTTGACAGGGTATTATCGCAAGTTTGTTAAGAATTATGGGAGAATAGCAGCACCTCTAACAACATTATTGAAGAAAGATGCATTTTCATGGACTCCAAAAGCAACAAAGGCCTTCGAACATCTTAAAGAGGCAATGTGCCAAGCACCGGTCTTAGCTACACCGGACTTCACAAAAACCTTTATTGTGGAATGCAATGCTTAAGGAAATGGAATTGGTGTTGTTTTAATGCAAGATGAAAGACCCATTGCTTTTGAAAGTCATCCAATCAAGGGAAAGTTTTTACACAAAGCTATTTATGAGAAGGAAATGTTGGCAATACTCCATGCACTTAAGAAATGGCGACCCTACCTAATGGGAAGACACTTCAAGGTAAAAACGGATCATGATAGCCTTAAATACTTTTTAGAACAAAGATTATCCTCTCAAGAGCAACAAAAGTGGGTCACAAAGATGTTGGGTTATGACTTTGAAATCATCTACAAAAAAGGGAAGCAAAATGTGGTGGCAGATGCACTCTCAAGAAAGGATGAGGATGTGGAAGCATTGTTGTGCGCCATTTCTATTATCCAACCAGATTGGATAAACAAAGCAAGGGAGGAATGGAAAAATGATGAAGAAGTATGGGCACTTATTCGAAAGTTACAACAAGATTCCAGT
Organism: Pinus tabuliformis; assembly: GCA_031772625.1. Taxonomy (NCBI): domain Eukaryota; kingdom Viridiplantae; phylum Streptophyta; class Pinopsida; order Pinales; family Pinaceae; genus Pinus; species Pinus tabuliformis. The sequence continues at coordinate 359,165,170 of CM062815.1, read as the reverse complement.
ACGTTGATACATTTAGTTGGCAAAATGATTCTTTATGGTACAAAGATCGCTTATACCTCTGTAAGAATTCCCAGCTAAAACAAAAGATTCTTATGGAATTGCACACTTCTCCCTTAGGAGGGCACTCAGGATTTTTAAAAACTTACCACAGGGTTAAGAAGGAATTTTTTTAGGATGGCCTTAAATCAGATATTCAAAAAAATTTGGCGGAATGTTTGGTTTTCCAACAAAATAAAGTTGAAACAATTAAGACATCGGGTCTATTACAACCTTTATCCATTCCAAGCCAACGTTGGGAGGAGGTTTAAATGGATTTTATCACAGGTTTACCCAAGTCTGAGGGAAAGAGTGTCATCATGGTGGTAGTTGACAGACTTACCAAGTATGCATACTTTTGTGCATTATCACATCCATTTAAAGCTAGTACGGTTTCTACTGCATTTATGGAAACAATTCAAAAGCTACATGGAAACCTAAAGATTATTGTAAGTGACAGAGATCCCATTTTCACTAGAAATTTTTAGATAGAATTATTTTCTTATCTTGGTACTCAGTTAGCTCATAGCTCATCTTATCATCCTCAATCTGATGGGAAACTGAGATAGTAAACAAATGTTTGGAAGGATATCTTCATTGCTTTGTATCTGATAAATAGACACAATGGGTCAAATGGTTGCCTCTGGCTAAATGGTGGTATAACACTTCCTTCCATACAAAAACAAAAATGACCCCATTTATGGCACTTTATGGATATCAGCCACCATCCATCACATCATATTTAAGAGAAAACTCTAAGGTTCAAGCAGCGGAACATCACATCGAACATCAACAACAAGTCCTCCAACTCTTAAAGGATAACCTCGTGTTGGCATAGAATAGAATGAAACAACAGGCAGATCAACATCGCAGCGAAAGAAGTTTTGATGTAGGTGATTGGGTATTCCTACGGCTACAACCATATAAGCAAATGTCCCTCAAGCAAGCTAAGAAGGATAATAAATTATCACCAAAGTATTATGGTCCGTACAAGGTGTTGCAAAAGATTGGTACTATGGCATACAAATTGGAGCTTCCTGCAGCTTCTCGATTGCACCCGGTTTTCCATGTTTCATGTTTAAAGAAGGTTATAGGCGACAAGCTCCCAGTTCAAACAATATTTCCAGAAATTGACGAGGAAGGAAACATTATATTGTAACCGGAAGCAGTCACAGAAACAAAAACTCGACATCTACGAAATTGATCAATTTCAGAGTATCTTATCAAGTGGAAGAACTTATCCGCTGAAGATTCCACATGGGAGGATGAGAATTTTATACAGAATCATCCAGAACTACTCAAGTGTTGAGGACAACACTTTTTTTGAAGGAGAGGGGCATGTTGGGTCCCTATAATACTAGTAATTACCCCATTACTATTGTAGTTGCATCCCTTATTAATATTGTTGTGCCCCTATTATCCCCATATTGTTATTACTGTGCCCCATAGAATCCCTCTATTGTTATTTTTGTGGCTTTATATTATTATTGTTAGGTCGGTTGGGTTATATTGTGACTCCTTAGACTCCTATATATAGAAAGGAGGTTTTGTCATTTGAATCATCCAAGAATTGTTCATTTATGTAATGTAAAGGAGGTTGCCCCCTCGAAGGGGCTAAATTCTAAGGCGTTGATCTATCTTTTCTATCTTTTCTTGAGCTGGTTTCATAACATTGTGATGTCTTTTTACTTATTATTATGTTTGTATATCATCAAACTACTACCCAAAAAACAAGAAGAAGAAAAACACAGAATATAGGCTGCAATTCAGGGCCAAAACCTCTCCACTAAGAGAAAAACCCACAAATCTTTTATCTTCCTTATAGATTCTTCAATTGATGAATTCCAAGACCTTTAGACTGAGACCAATACCCTCCAAGCCCAATGCCAACCTCTCTAGATTATGTGCTAACCTTGATCCAATCAAACCTAGTCAAATCTCTTCCAGTAGCACCACTTTGACCTTCTTCTGCAGAATTTCGGCCTCCACTGCAGACCTGAAATTTTTGGTCCTCCTGTAGCTAATGTTGCTACACGTGTGATGCTCATTTGGCCTTCCAAGGTTTCCTTAGACCTTCGCTTTCCTTTCTCTGACTTCTGGAGCTTTAGGATTACCTCTGGTGACCTTCGCTTGACCTTCTTGCTTTATTTTCTCCAAGATTGAACTTGTAGATGAAAACCCTAGATCTATTGCAAAAACTCTAGTCCTCCTTCACACGTGTGAGAGAGAAATAGACCAAACAAAAGTATTCTTCGTCCTATTCCTTCTTAGATGCCTTCTTATTCCTCCTCCTTTGCTATAATGAGTGGTGGATGATGATGTCTCAAGGAGGTCGAGTTTCCTCCTATATATAAGCTCTTTAAGGTGGACATGGCTCTTCCTTTTGCGACAACTTTCCAACTGCTAGGCTGACTTGGTCTTGGAGGGTATATTAACATTTTTAAAGACAAAAAAAATTTACTTACAAGTTACAATGTGCCTAATGGGGTCGTCAACTTATGACAATTGTAGGTTTTAACCCCGTACAGAAATTACCTGCATACGAATTCTAAAACACAGAAAATAAATAATGCGAGAGAAAAACACATAAAACACATATACACAGAGATTTTCCCCTAGATCCCGAAACCGGGACTACTAGCTTGATTTTTCATTATGTTCCTTTCAATGTTATAATACATATTTATACGTGCCGAAGCATCCAATACCATGGACCGAAAACCATCGCGTCCAAAAAAACATGTGCAAAAATCACACACAAAACCATAGGTGGGTCTGCCCAACCTAACATAGCGTCCAAAACCAAAAAATTTCGGGACGCTGCCCTGGACCCCATAAAGTGGGGTTACAGGTGCCCCTCAATCCCCCTGTTAACTACGTGGAAAGAATACAACACAACCCAACATTCTCCCACTTGTTGTTTTCTTTCCACAGGGGCCATAAGAGAGCTTAGTCATTTTTCTAGACCTGAAATTCCCATTGTCTCTCTACACCAAGAGAACTTCTCAAATCTCACAGATTTTGTCAATGCATCTGTCGTATTCTTCAAAGTGTCCACCTTTACCAGCAACACCTTTTTGTCTTCTATCATATCCCTCACAAATTGATATTGAACATCAATTTGCTTTGTCTTTGAATGATATGCGAGATTCTTTGCCAAGAAAATTGCACTTTGGCTGTCACAGTCTATCCTTATAACTTCTTATACTAACCCCATACTTGAACACAATCTCTGCAACCAAACTGCTTCCTTTCTTGCATGAGTGGCTACCATGTATTCTGCCCCTGTAGTTGACAGTGCCACTACAGATTGTTTCTTACTCATCCAACTGACTGCACCTCCAAATAGGTTAAACACATACCCACTTGTAGATCTTCTCTGATCCAGATCTCCAACCCATTCTGCATCAACATAACCATGAATATCCAACACTCTGTCCAATCCTGGTCTTCCTTGGTAGAACAAACCATAATCATTAGTGCCACGCAAATACCTGAAAACCTACTTCACTGTTGTCCAGTGCTCCTTCCCTGGTTTAACATAAACCTGCTCAATACTCCCACTGCATGTGCAATGTCTGGTCTAGTACAGGCAATTGCATACATCAGGCTACCGACTGCACTTGCATAAGGAACACGGTACATGTCCTCTTCCTCTTCTTATGTCTTAGGACATTGTTCAGTAGATAACCTCACACCTACAGGAATAGGAACCTTCACCGGTTTACTATCCTGCATATTAAACCTCTGCAATATTGTCTCGACATACCTCCTTTGGTTTAACCAGAGCTTCCTCTTTGCCCGATCTCTTTTAATTTGCATGCCCAAAATATAGTTTGCAGCACCAAGAACTTTTTGTTGGAAATAATACTGAGAGGGGGGGGTGAATCAGTATTATCAAGCCAAATATTCCCTTTTTAAAATTCAAAGGATATACGCTACTTCAGTTAGTAAAAACCGCGTATGTACGCAACTATGTAGAAGGAAACCCGCGTATACAATGCAAACTTATGATTTACTTTATCTTTCATATGTTGATTATTAATCTGTGTATCTGATTGAAATAGACAGTAACCAAACCAGTAAAACAGAATAGAAGACAGTCACACACAAGAACACAAGATATAAGGTGGAAACCCAATGTGGGTGAAAACCACCTGCTGCAATTCGTCTCTATCTTTCTTTAATTAGAAACTTCCTTTTACAATGTACTGGTGCAGTCCTTTACCAGTACGCAGGCTACAACCTGCAGAGAGATACAACCCTCTCTCGTTTTCTAGCTTCTCCTGGAAGGGAGCTACAACCCCCTTAGCTCTTGTACTAGCCAATATACTAGTACGTAGGTGCTAGCCTACTGAAGGCTACAACCTTCTCTTTCTTCCAGGGACCACGTTTCATAAATTTTCAGACTGGATCCATGAACATCAATCAATCATCAAGTATATCTGCATCAAACAATCTCCTTTTCCCCAATTAGCACTGAATCAAGTAAACACTTCTCTGACAGTTGTACCCAGAACACAGTAACAGTAACCACACACCAAATTCTGAACCCAGAATACTGCAGCAATAAACAGAGGCAACTAGATCATAATTTAAAATATATATGCTACTTCAACAACCTGAAACCTGCGTGCATACGCTCCTGTGTTTGGACCAACTTGCATATACGTTGTTTTCATTCACTGAACCAGTGTGTATATGCTCTTTCACTTCACTGAACCTGCATATAGATCTATAAAGAATAATTCATTCTTTCAAATATTCAGGCACTAATTAACCCAGATTGTCAGATTTATAGATCAAGCATGTGCCTCATATAACAGATCAAAATCATACAAAGCTACTATTATTCAAGCTTAAAGATTATGACCCATCAATAGAACTTATCCTTCTTTATCCGCTAAGGTTCCTCCTTCATTCAGATCCAGATCTGCACCATAACCCCAATCACAAATATTCAGATCTAGCACTTATTAGATATTCAATTCATTCAGATTGATTGCCTTGCCAAATGATCTCCTTCCTCTTTTATAGTCTTAGGCCTTTCACAATACCACGGTCCAAAACCATAATAACACAATACCATGAACCCAATACTTGGGGTCAACACTTTTGGATGCAATACCACGGACCAAAACCATAGGATCAAAAACTGTCGGACAAATACCAAGATCCAACCATGAAAGTGCGTGAACTTTTCTCTTCATGAAAGGAACTTTTCTCTGCATCAAAGTGCGTGAACTTTTCTCTATATGAAAGAAACTTTTCTCTACATGAAAGTGCGTGAACTTTTCTCTACATGAAAGAAACTTTTCTCTACATGAAAGTGCGTGCACTTTTCTTTACATGAAAGAACCTTTTACCTTCATGAAAGTGCATGAACCTTTCTCTACATGAAATAAACTTTTATCTTCATGAAAGTGCGTGAACTTTTCTCTACATGAAAGAAACTTTTATCTTCATGAAAGTGCGTGAACTTTGCTGCACTATAATTTATCATCTGAGATGAGTGGGTTGCCATCAAGTACAACATATGTATCATAATTCCAACAATCTCCCCCTTTGGACTTGATGGCAAAAACAACCAATCACTCTCCTCCTTTGTCATCAAGGGCAAAGGGCAGACCAAGATAATCTCTTTCCTAGATAAACTTTTCACTACCCATACTCCCCTTGAGTACCTGCTGAAATCTCTGAATGAGCTCCCCCTTTGTATATGCCAAGGTGTACCACTATGTCCATGCTTCCTCTGAGTACATGTTGAAGTCTCTGCTCTGCTGAAGTGTGTTGTTCATGCTCCCCCTAACTATAAGCAAGGTCTGCAATAAGATGTTTTATAAGAAGAACGATGACTTATACATCATAAAAGATCGTCCTATCACCAAAAGACTCAATACATACATCCATCACCCAACCAAGTGGGGATCATCCACCCAACCAAGTGGGGATACATCAAAAATGTACATATGACAACCAAAAACATTACATCTTCATCCCAGGCATAGTGGGGAAACCAAGATAGGCCGTTACATGACCTTGACACCATAGAGACGAAATATCTAGAGCAATACTTATGAAAGACACCAAAAACTGATAGCAGCAGCATCTGTTAATCACCATTCAGATCAGCAACCATGATTTCCTTCTGTTCTTTCTCTGCATTTGTTCCACCTGAAACCAACAACAGTTGTGAACTAGAACCAAAAGCTTCTAAGATAATGCCAACAATGCATCATTAGAAGTTTATCTGCTCCCCCTGAACCTGTGCCAGAAGGTCTCTGTTAGACCCAATTCAGATTATCTCCACCATAACCAGAGCCTGTCCCTACTGATATCCATCAAGCGTCCATATACGCGACTATATCTGCACAAACCTGCATATGTACGCGGATCCTCCTCAGGCAACTCGCCTACACCCATTTTTCTCTGAAATAGACAAGATTTAACAGCAAGATGATGCATAAACTATCCCCAGCTTCTGTCTGAGGTATTCAAATGTCTCCCTAGGTAGTGGTTTGGTGAGAATATCAGCAACTTTTTCCTTAGAAGGAACATACTCCAACTTGACCTTTTGTTCCAACACTTGTTCCCGGAGAAAGTGATACTTGATTGGTATGTGCTTGGTTTTGAATGCATGACTGGGTTCTTAGAAATGTTGCTTGCACTTGTATTATCACATAAGATGGAGATAGGTGGTGTACAAGTGATTTGAAAGTCCTGCAAGGTTTGCATCATCCAAAGAAGTTGAGTGCAACAAGATGAAGCAGCCACATATTCCACTTCAGCTGTAGATAAAGCAATCGAACTCTGTTTCTTGCTTAACCAAGATACTAATCTGGAACCCATAAAGAATGCTCCACCACTTGTGCTCTTTCTGTCATCCACGCTTCCAGCCCAATCTGCATCTGTATAAGCATGTAGAGTGAGATCTGTATCTCTAGGATACCATAAGCCATAGTTTTGAGTTCCTTGAAGATACTCGAAAATTCTCTTTACTGCCTGAAGATGGGTTTCTTTAGGATTTGCCTGAAATCTTCCAACTATTCCCACTGCATGCATGATGTCCAGTCAAGTACCTGTCAAATAAAGAAGACTTCCAATCATGGATCTATATGTTGGTTGATGCACTGCTGCAGATTCATCATTTTCACTGAGGCTGCATCCTGTAACCATAGGGGTACATACAGGTTTTGCATCTTCCATGCCATATTTCTTCAAGATCTACTTGAGATACTTGGTTTGAGACAAAAAGATACCGCCTTCATTTTGTTGGATTTGCAATCCAAGAAAATATTTCAGTTCTCCAAGCAAAGACATTTCGAATTCTTTCTGCATTATCAAGGCAAAGCTTTGACTCATAGCTTCTTCATTGCTGCCAAAGATAATATCATCTACATACACAACAAGTATTAGCAATTTGTCATTTTCAATTTTTATATAAAGATTGCTATCTGCTGATCCTTTTGAAAAACACTGTGAAGATATTTGTCAAAACAGTAGTACCAAGCCCTTGGAGCCTGTTTAAGACCATAGAGAGCCTTTTTTAGTCTGCATACAAGATTTGGATCATTCCCAAGGATGAAGCCATTTGGTTGCTCAATGTACACTTCTTCTTCTAAGTCTCCATTTAGAAAGGTTGATTTCATGTCCATTTGAAATACTTTGAACTTCTGAAAGCTTGAGAGATCAAGGAACATTCGGATGGCCTCAAGTCTAGCAACGGGAGCAAAAGTTTCTTCAAAGTCTATACCTTCTTGTTGAGCATACCCTTTACAAACAAGTCTGGCCTTATTTCTAATCACTTCCCCATTTTCATTCAACTTGTTTTTAAAGATCCATTTTGTCCCTATGACATTCTTATCTTTTGGTCTAGGAACCAACTCCCAAGTGTTATTCTTTTCGATCTGCTCAAGTTCTTCATCCATTGCCTTGACCCAGCATTCATCTTTGCATGCCTCTTTTACATTTTGAGGTTCAGTGGAGGAGAGCAATGCCAAATAGCTTGAGGCTTCTGCAATTGTTCTTCTTGTTTGTACACCTGCCTCTTTCTGCCCCAAAATCTGAGATTCTGGATGATTTTTCTGAACGTACCTAGATGGAGTCTTCTCTTCTATCCTTATCTATTCCTCTGGTGCCTCTTGAGGTTCTTCTTCATCATCAGTCTGATTTGGAGAGTAGTCTTCATCCTCTTCAATATTTTCATAATTTACTTGCCTAGGAATGTATCCTTTTTCATCAACCACTACATCAATGCTGTCAACAATTCTTCCAAGTCTTTTATTGTAACACGTATATGCTTTGTTGTGGGGAGAATAACCAAGGAGAATGCCTTCATCTGCTCTAGGTTCAAGTTTGCCAAGCTGTTCATCATTATTCTTAATATAGCATTTGCTTCCAAAAATTTTGAAATGCATTACCAAAGGAGTCTCACCATACCAGAGCTCATGAGGAGTTTAAGTGTTGTTCACTCGGACATTTGTTTTGTTGAGAATAACAACCGCAGCAAATGCAGCTTCACCCCAAAAGGTTGCGGGAGTTCCAGACTCATCAAGCATAGCACAAGCCATTTGTTGGACCGTTATGTTCATCCTTTCCACCAGTCCATTTTGCTGAGGAGTCATAACTGTAGATAATTCCCTTCTTATTCCATGTTCTTCACAGAAATCGAAAAATTCATTTGAGGTAAACTCCCCACCTCTGTCGGACCTGAGGCACTTAATTTTGTGATCTGATTCGTTTTCAACCAAGGCTTTGAAGGATTTGAATTTTCGAATGCTTCGTCTTTGTGCTTCATAAGTCCTAACCAAACCATCCTAGAGAAGTCGTCAATGAATAATATAAAGTATTCTTCTCCTCGAGGTGACCTTGTCCTAAATGGACCACATACATCTGTATGGACTAGCTCAAGAGGCCTGCTAGCTGATCCTTCCTTCTCAGGGAAGTTAGTTCTGGTTTGCTTACCAAACTGACATGATTTTCATATTGTGTTGTCTGGGATTTTGATATCTGGAATACCACGAACTGCCTGGTATTTACATGCTTTCCTTATTTGTGAAAATCTTAGATGCCCCAGCCTCCAGTGCCATAACCAGTGTTCATCATCCTCGCTCAAATAGCATTATTGTTGTCCTTCTTCAAATATGTATAAATTATTTGGAGTTCTTCTACCTTTGATCATTGTTTTTCCTGTATCAAGATCACGAACACTACATCCATTTGATCGAAATATTACCTCGGTTCCTTGATCGCACATCTGACTGACACTCAGTAGATTATGCTTCAAGCCATCAACATAGAAAACATTTCCAGCCTTGACCTTTTCTTTCAACTAAGCAGTGCCTCTTCCTTTTATGACTGCAGGGTATCATTTCCAAAAGAAACTTTCTTTCCCTTTTCTAAAACACTATATGATTCAAGTTTTTCTTTATCACCTGTCATATGCTTCGAACATCCACTGTCGATGTACCATAGATTTTCCTGTCCTTCTGCATAAAAAGCTATCCCACATCTTTCTGGTTGTGGTTCCTTTATTCTCCATGTTCTGGTGCTTGAGGCTTGTTCCTTTGTCTGCCGAAACCTACTCCTGCATTCAGAATCTTCATGACCGAATTTATTACAAATATAACATTCAATTTCATTTTCAAGGGCCGAAAAGTTGTTATAGGTCCTTTTCATAATCCCAGTCATACTTCTTTGTTTTTGAGCTTCTCTAGTCATGATTGTCTTATAGGAAACACATTGAGCTGCTTTGTGACCAAATTTATGGCAAGAGAAACATTGGCCATTGAATAAACTTCTACGATTACCAAATCTACCAGCCAAATGATTATAGTTTCTATTGTCCTCCATTTTTGAAGCAAATTGAGAAGTTTTTTCCTGTGGCTGGTTGTAGCTTTTGTTCACCCTTAAGATGGATTGCCCCTGGTTTACCTGGCTGTCTTTGTTTATTCTTGATGTAATTCGTCCCTATTTTACCTGGTGATCTCCATTGGGCTTTTGCTCATTCCTCCTTGCTGCATCAAGATAACTCTTTGAGGTGGATGCTTGAGATGCTTCTCCATTATACCCCAGACCTGTCTTGATTAGTGGAGAACGTTGTACATTGATAATCTCATCTAGAGTTTCAGATCCTTTAACAAATTTAAGATTAAGAGCCTTTGTTTTATCAATTTCTTTTCTAAGGCCAACAATTTCACGTTCTAACTTCTCAAGAAATTTTTCTTTTTCATCAAGTTGGAATTGCAGAGTATCAATGATCATATCTTTTTCTTCTAAAAATGTTTTGAGCCTAGAAATCTCTTCATAAAAACCATCTACATCTATAGTGTCCATGTAATCATCATCTTCCAAATCCATTAAAAGTTTATCATCATTACCTCGTTCATCTTCGTCACTATTTGATAGGCCATCACTGTCTTCATGAGTGTAGTAACTTTTCTTAGTTGCATTTTGTTTCATGTTCCATCTAACAGGTTCCTTCCCTTTGTCAATCTTATCCTTATGAGGACACTTGGCAGCATAATGACCGACTCTTCCACAAGCAAAGCATTTGAAAGGTAACTTACCTCGGAATCTTCCAGCACCGCGTTGAATATTCTTGACAAAATTTTATTCTTCTTGTTCTTCTGACATGTGTCCTGATAGTAGTCTCCTTTGCCTGAAGCCTTGAAAGCAGCTTCTCTCTCGTAGTTGCTCATGATGATGGATCTTCCGCCAAGCGATCAAGCTTCTTCAGAAGGACCTGCTCTAATACCAATTGTTGGAAATAATACTGAGAGGGGGGGTGAATCAATATTATCAAGCCAAATATTCCCTTTTTAAAATTCAGAGGATATACGCTACTTCAGTTAGTAAAACCCGCGTATGTACGCAACTATGTAGAAGGAAACCCGCGTATACAATGCAAACTTATGATTTAATTTATCTTTCAGATGTTGATTATTAATTTGTGTATCTGAGTGAAATAGACAGTAACCAGACCAGTAAAACAGAACAGAAGACAGTCACACACAAGAACACAAGATATAAGGTGGAAACCCAATGTGGGTGAAAACCACCTGCTGCAATTCGTCTCTATCTTTCTTTAATTAGAAACTTCCTTTTACAATGTACTGGTGCAATCCTTTATCAGTACACAGGCTACAACCTGTAGAGAGCTACAACCCTCTCTCGTTTTCCAGCTTCTCCTGGAAGGGAGCTACAACCCCCTTAGCTCTTGTACTAGCCAATATACTAGTACGTAGGTGCTAGCCTACTGAAGGCTACAACCTTCTCTTTCTTCCAGGGACCACGTCTCATAAATTTTCAGACTGGATCCATGAACATAAATCAATCATCAAGTATATCTGCATCAAACAATCTCCTTTTCCCCAATTACCACTGAATCAAGTAAACACTTCTCTGACAGTTGTACCCAGAACACAGTAACAGTAACCACACACCAAATTCTGAACCCAGAATACTGCAGCAATAAACAGAGGCAGCTAAATCATAATTTAAAAGATATACGCTACTTCAACAACCTGAAACCTGCGTGCATACGCTCCTGCGTTGGGACCAACTTGCGTATACGCCGTTTTCATTCACTGAACCAGTGTGTATACGCTCTTTCACTTCACTGAACCTGCATACAGATCTATAAAGAATAATTCATTCTTTCAAATATTCAGACACTAATTAACCCAGATTGTCAGATTTATAGATCAAGCATGCGCCTCATATAATAGATCAAAATCATACAAAGATACTATTATTCAAGCTTAAATATTATGACCCATCAATAGAACTTATCCTTCTTTATGCGCTAAGGTTCCTCCTTCATTCAGATCCAGATCTGCACCATAACCCCAATCACAAATATTTCAGATCTAGCACTTATTATATATTCAATTCATTCAGATTGATTGCCTTGCCAAATGATCTCCTTCCTCTTTTATAGTCTTAGGCCTTTCACAATACCACGGTCCAAAACCATAATAACACAATACCATGAACCCAATATTTGGGGTCAACACTTTTGGATGCAATACCACGGACCAAAACCATAGGATCAAAAACTGTCAGACAAATACCATGAGCCAACCATGAAAGTGCGTGAAATTTTCTCTTCATGAAAGGAACTTTTCTCTGCATGAAAGTGCGTGAAGCTTTCTCTATATGAAAGAAACTTTTCTCTGCATGAAAGTGCATGAAATTTTCTCTACATGAAAGAAACTTTTCTCTGCATGAAATTTCGTGAACTTTTCTTTACATGAAAGAACCTTTTATCTTCATGAAAATGCGTGAACTTTTCTCTACATGAAAGAAACTTTTATCTTCATGAAAGTGCGTGAACTTTTCTCTACATGAAAGAAACTTTTATCTTCATGAAAGTGTGTGAACTTTGCTGCACTATAATTTATCATCTGAGATGAGTGGGTTTCCATCAAGTACAACATATGTATCATAATGCCAACACTTTCATGTCGAATTTGGAGGACAATTGGTTCTTCAAATCCTGGATAACTTCTTTGTCATTTCCAACCAACAACATATCATCCACATACAAGACCAGATAAATAACACGGTCACCAATTAATTTAAAAACACACAGTGATCTGCTTTGCTTCTGGTGAAGCTAAGTCCCCCTATAAATGTATCAAATTTCTGATACCACATCCTTGGTGACTGTTTTAACCCATATAGAGACTTCTTTAACTTACATACCAGTTCTTTCTTACCCTTCACCACAAAGCCTTCAGGTTTCTTCATGTATATCTCCTCTTCCAGATCCCCGTGAATAAATGTTGTCTTCACATCCATCTATTCTACCTCAAAATCAAAAGCAACAGCAATAGATAAAAGTAATCTAATAGAAGTTACCTTAGCAATAGGAGAAAAAATATCACCAAAATCAATTCCCGACACCTGGGAATAACCTTTTGCTACCAACCAAACTTTGTATCTCTCGACTTTTCCTTCTACATTTGTCTTCTTTTTGAACACCCATTTGCTGCCAATGGGTTTCCTTCCAACCGGCAACTCCACCAGATCCCAAGCCTCATTTTTGTGCAAAGATGCCATTTCATCAACCATGGCCTCTTTCCAGAGTTTTCCATCCTCTGAATCCATTGCTTCCTTCACAGTTCTGGGATCATCATCAGCAATAGACAAAGCAAAATTTGAACAGAAAGCAGATGGACTATACCTTTCTGGCTACCTTCTTTCTCGAACTGATCTTCTCACAGCCAGAGTTTGTGGCTCTTCATCTTCTGATTCCTCCTCTGCTCTAGAGTCTGATTCTTCCTCCTTTAGCTCAAACTCTATCTTCTCAGGTTCCTTTGGCTGGACTTCATGTTTAATAACATCTTCCACCTCTCTGAACACCACATCTCGACTATACATAACTTTCCTTGTTACTGGGTTCTAAAGCTTATAACCCTTTAAACCATCCTTATACCCAATAAAGATGCACTTTTCAGATTTATTATCCAACTTTGTTCTTTTCTCCTTTGGAACATGTACATATGCATCACATCCAAATACCCTCAGATGTGAAAGAGAGGGTTTCTTACCAGTCCATACCTCTTGTGGAGTCTTATCCTCCAATGTTGATGAAGGTGACTTGTTGACCAGGTAACATGCAGTATCCATCACCTCTGCCCAGAATTCTTGTCCTAACCCGACACCACTGACCATGCTTCTTGCCCTTTCCATCAACGTCTTGTTCATTCTTTCTACAACTCCATTTTGCTAAGGTGTATATGGAGTAGTCTTCTGCCGTGCTATACCACACTTCTTGCAGAATTCTTCAAATTCCTTACTACAAAACTCTCCACCATTATCTGTCCTCAGCACCTTTATCTTCTTCTCTGTCTGGTATTTCCACTAGAGCCTTAAATTCTTTAAACCTATCAAAGACTTCAGATTTATTCTTAAGGAAATATATCCATGTATTCCTTAAGAAGTCATCTATAAATGATACATAGTACACAAACTTACCCAGTGATGGAACCTTCACAGGTCCAAACACATCACTGTGCACAAGGTCTAATATATGTTTCGCCCTCTTACCACCAGAGGGGAAACTCACCCGATTCTGCTTCCTGTATACACAATTTTCACATAAATCAAAATCCAAAGAGCTATTACTCATACCTTCTACCATACCTTTACCATGAAGTATTCGAAGGCCCTTCTCTCCAATATGTCCAAGCATTTGATGCCACAGCATGGTCTTTTCTCCAGAGACCACTAGATTTTCTGCTCCACTTTCAGTAACCATGGAACTGTTGCACCCATCAACAACAGTGCTACCTTACAGCTTGTACAGAGTTCCAATCCAAACTCCCCGCATCAATACCAGTTCTCCCCAAACCATCTTGCAGGTATCCTTCTCGAACATTGTTTTTACACCTGCATCATCCAGCTTACTAACAGAAATCAAATTTCTAGCTAATGTAGGAATATGTAGAACACCTGGAAGTGTTCTAACCCTTCCACCTTGTAGCTTCAACCTTACTTTTCCACGAACAATGATTCTAGCCTTCCTGTCATCCCCCAAGAAGACATCACCACCATCATATTTCTCATACTCACAGAACCACTCTCTATGGGGAGTGAAGTGAAAGGATGCACCTGAGTCAATCAACCATGCCTCATGATCTACATGTGTACTTGAAGAAGCCAAATACACATCCCCACCTTCATTTGAGGTGTTTTTTGCCTCTGTAGAAGGAGCCTCATCAGATCCTTTCCTTTGTCAGGAGCTTTAGATTTACAGTCCCTTTTGAAGTGGCCTTCCTTTCCGCATTTCCAGCACACCACCTTTACAGGTTTTCCTAGAGATTTAGATCTCCCTCTAGATTTAGATCTCCCACTCGATGACTTATTTTTGTTTCTGTTTTGGGACCGTCCTTGTACAGACAAGGCATCACCATTTTTGCTCTCCATATGTTTCCGTCTCATCTCCTCGGTCAGCAAGGCTGAGACTATTTCATCAAACTACAAGGCAGTTGCATTGTTACCTATTGCAATAACCAAACTATCCCACGAATCTGGTAGAGAACATAACAAACTGATGCACTTATCTTCATCTGAAATTTTAATATCAACAGATGCTAACTAACTTACCACAGTATTAAATGCGTTCAGATGCTCTGTCACCGAGTCTCCATCTTTCATCCTCAGGTTATACAGCTTTTTCCGCAGGAACAGTTTATTCACCAGAGACTTAGATCGGTACAAAGTCCCTAACTTGTCCCACAAAGCCTTTGTTGTAGCTTCCCCTAATACATTCAGCAATACTGAATCTGAGACACACAATCGTATTGTGCTCTTTACCTTCTGATCCAACTTCTTCCATTCTTCATCGGACACTCGTGTTGATTTAATACCCGGATCTACCACGATCCACTGATCTTTATCCACCAACAGATCCTCCATATTGAGTTTTCACAACTCAAAACTCTGACCATTAAATTCCTCGATCTCTATCTTTCCACTGCTCTCCATCTTCTTTCACCACTAGAATCGATCTTGCAGATCTCCCACTGAATAGGGTCTACCACAGGCCCGAGCGAAACCCCTCAGAAGCAAAGGCGTCCCCTTGAAGCCAAATCCGCTCTGATACAAAATGTAGTTTTTAACCCTGTACAGAAATTACTTGCATACGAATTCTAAAACACAGAAAATAAATAATGCGAGAGCAGAACACATAAAACACATATACACAGAGATTTTCCCCTGGATCCCAAAACCGGGACTACTAGCTTGATTTTTCATTATGTTCCTTTCAATGTTATAATACATATTTATACATTCCAAAGCATCCAATACCATGGACTGAAAACCATCGCGTCCAATACCATGGACCGAAAACCATCGCGTCCAAAAAACATGTGTGAAAATCATGCACAAAACCATAGGTGGGTCCACCCAACCTAACATAGAGTCCAAAACCAAAATTTTCCAAGGCGCTGCCCCGGACCCCATAAAGTGGGGTTATGGGTGCCCCTCAAACCCCCTGTTAACTACATGGAAAGAATATAACACAACCCAACAACAATAACTATGTTGACTTCTTTACCTAGGACAAACCCTAGAAGCACTCAATGGGTGCTTGACCTATAAAATAAAAGACCTTGAACATGAAACCCATGCCCCAAAAACAATAATAATAATTGTATTTTCATTTTACAATTTATAATAATCAAAATTACATTTCATATTTATGAAGACCAAACCTAGTTACACATTTTTCAACACAGATACACAATGGCCTTATATTGTATCGCAAATTTCTGTTTGTAATGACATGTATTTCAATGATATTAAATCAAGAGAAAAATATGCAATAAGTGGACAAGATGGTTTTGCAATATCGATACTTATTTCCATTACTTCTCGTAAGCATTGGCTTTGATATTTTCAATTTTTATTTATTAAGAGCGTCATATGTGGTAGTTTCCACACGAAGAATAGCAATAGCCGGTAATTGGGACTGGAGTGGCAAATTGTGAATTTACGCGACATTGGAAGCAAATATAAGTATCGATAAACGAAACAAGTTATTTTCACTTATATAATCAACCAAACGATATTTGAATCTGCCAACGGAAGAGAAGAAAAACATAGACATTTGCATTAGAAAATACTTTCTTGGGCTCACAACTAGGCAAAATTGTCATATTCAACAATTCATTTTTTCAATTGCTCATGTTCTTTCGCAATTTTCTCTACAATGTATTTATTTTTCTGCGGGATTTGTATTTTTTCATTTCGCACTTTATGAACACGGGAACTCTAGCAAATGTTTCAACATATGCAATAGTCATTACATCTTATCAAATCTATCACATGCAACACACATTCCATTTTATCAATTTACTATTGCTTTCTCTTTTTCCTCTAGTATTTGGATTTTCTTTGCCATAATAACCTAAATTTCATATGAACAAAGAACCACTTCAATTTTTTCATGTCATAATGTGCAAACAAATAGTGTCTCTAAATCTTTGTCTAATTCAAAATATGTTTACACACCACATAGTTTATAAATTTACAGACAACCAAGTATCAAATATTAACAATGGGTGCTCAAAGAGTAGCTCAAGAAACCGGCATTAACAAGGAAGCAAGTCAAACACAAACCCCTATATCTTACACAACAATATTCATCTTCCACACCAACTATTGGTGCAACCTCATCCAGAGGCTAGGAAATAGAAAAAATATTGGTTCTGGAAAACTAGTTATTGGTGAGCCAATAAGTCCTCGATATGAGAAAAATAATCTTCACAAATTTCGTCCTATGGTATCCCTCTGAAACCTCTTTCTAGCCCCACAGGTCTGATCAATATTGGAGTCTTCAAGATGGAGTTAGGCCAAATCTCCCACACTGACCTGATTATAGACTTCTTCAGTAGAGCAGACTTGTACGAAGTGCCACGTATCCCTATTTCCACCTTTGGACATGAAAATTATACACTAAAAGCTACAGTTCATCCTCTTTCTGTAACTTCTTATGAAATTTCAATTTGATACTCAGAGAGAAAGTTATGACAATTTTCTCAAGGTCACCTGTTTGGGATGTAATTTGAGATCCTGTAAAAACCCTAACTTTCTTGGATCATAGCTCCGAAAATATAGTGAGACAAGATCTGAAATCCAAACCTGAGCTTCACCAAGATTTCAGCTCAAATGGGTTTTAATTTTAGAGTCTAATCCTTTGTAGAAAAAAATTACAGCGAAAATGCCACGATGAGTTGTTTGAGATGGAATTATGGAGCTTGCAAAAACCCTAACTTCCTCAGATCATATCTCCGATAATATACCGAGCCAAGTTCTGAAATTCAGAGGTTCAAAGTGATTTTCAGATCAAATGGGTTTTTGTTTTAGCTTCAGAAACTTCGTAGAGAAAAATTTATAGCGAAAATTTCACGATGGCCTGTTTGGAGCAGTGAAACCCTAGAATCCAAAGCTCTCATACCAAATGTTATGAAACCAGCTCACATAAAGATAGAAAATATAGATCGAAGACATAGAAATAAGCCTCTTCGAGGGGGAAACCTCCTTTACATTACACAAATGAACAATTCTTGCATGATTCAAATGACACAACCTCCTTTCTATATATAGGATACTAAGGGGTCACAATATAATCAGAGCCGACATAGCAATAATAATGTAAGGGCACCACAATAACAATAGTGGGTTTCTATGTGGCACAACAATAAAAATGAGGGGGCTACACTAATAACAATGAGGGAATAGTGGGCTTCTATGGGGCACAACAATAACAATAAGGGGGATACACTAATAACAATGAGGGAATACACTAGTATTATAGGGACCTAACATGCCCCTCTCCTTCAAAAAAAGTGTTTTCCTCAATGCTTGAGTAGTTCTGGATGCTTTTGTATAAAATTATCATCCTCCCATGTGGAATCTTCTGCGGGTAAGTTCTTCCACTTGATGAGATACTCTGAAATTGATCAATTTCGTAACTGTCGAGTTCTTGTTTCCATGACTTCTTCAGGTTCCAATATGATTTTTCCTTCCTCGTCAAGTTCTGGAAATATTGTTTGAACTGGGAGCTTGTCACCTATAACCTTCTTTAAGCATGAAACATGGAAAACTGGGTGCACTCTGGAAGATGTAGGAAGCTCCAATTTGTATTTCATAGTACCAATTTTTTGCAACACCTTGTAAGGACCATAATACTTTGGTGATAATTTATTATCCTTCTTAGCTTGCTTGAGGGACATTTGTTTGTATGGTTGTATCCGTAAAAATACCCAGTCACCTACATCAAAACGTCACTGAAGACCATGATGCATCGTTGATGTCATCATGAGGTTACTTGAAGAAATTATTTGGGTGACATGAAGAGTAGTGGTGACACCTTCTAAAAGAACAAGGTTGTCATTGATGATGTGACGTGGATGCTAAGTTGACGACATAGCTGAAGATTAACAGGGCTCGTTGAATAAGACATTGGGAGCCGTCAAGTATAACCAAATACATACTGATGAAGTAAAGTTGAGGGCTGGATCCCAAGAGGTTGGAGCCTCAAAAATACAAGGTTGGTTCCTTGGAATATAGGGTTGGAGCCCTAGAGGATTCGAGTCCTCAAGAAACCAGGTCGAAGCTTGAACCAGATATAGGGTTGGAGCCCTTGAGGTTAGTGCCTCAAAATTGACAAGGTTGGAGCCTTGGAAGTCCAAGTCGGTGCTTGGAAAAATAAAAGTTGAAGCCTAGGAGATTTAATATTGGTGCCTTCATCTAGGGTTGGAGCCCTACATATATTTTACTTGATTTATTGAAGAAATTAATAAAATCATGTATTATTATTGTTCATTTTGTGTTCTAAATATAAGTGATCTAACTGGTAAAAGTAACAATTGAAAAGGAATATTGATTCACTCCCATCCTCTTAGTATTTCCAACAGTGACGAGGCAGAGGAACTGAGACATCGTACCTAGGGAATGTGTGAATAAAAAGATAAATATTAAGAAAGAAAGTGAATGTAAAATGGCTAGAAAATAAGAACAAGTAGCTGGTGGAAAATAGGGAGGATGCTAGTAAAAAAAAAAAATTAAATAAACGAGCATTAAAGAAACCATGGGTTTTGTAGATGTTGTGATGAGGGAGGAACTGAGACTAAAAAAAATGAAAAACTGAATGTTGAAAGGCTAGAAAATAAGAACCTATAGCTGCTAGAAAACAGGGAGGATGCTAGAAGCAAAAATTTAGACCATAAAAAATTTAAAAAATAAAATAATATATATATATGTATATATATATATATATATATATATATATATATATATATATATCAGGCCCCAAGGAGCTATTTTCTCTAATACCAATTGATCTGCAATTGATTGGAGGTGAGGCTTAAGGGAGCCTAACCTCTTCGTTGCATCTTCCAAAAACTCAACTCAGAAACAAATGAGTCAAACACAATCACACAAGATAAGATAAATCACTCTAATACTCACTTGTATTATCATGAGGCTTGATGTCCTTTTAAATAGATTGCAAATACATATTTAGAACTTGCTTGCTTTGTTGTCAGTTTCCAAACAGGAAAAAGCTAAATACATTGTTTAGATATTATCTTTCTTGATATAATTTTCCTAGTACTAGATGTTTCCTTCCTCGTTAGATGTTACCATTATGAGTCAGGCAGTGTGGCTGCCTAGTGACCATCCAAATGTCTTAGGATAGAGAGAATACACAGTTTTTTGCAATCAAATTAAATGGGATATGCACATAGATTCACCAAACAAATCCATGTAGCAATTAAATGAATCTACATAACAGTTTAAGAAACAATATATCTAGAGTTTTACCTTGCAAATCCAAATGAGAAAACTAGCATCAAATGGATTTGCTCAACCTTTTTTTCTCAGTAATTGCATAATGACAATCAGGTTTTGTCTCTTTAGAGCTTCTACATATTATAAACACATCAAATTTCCCATGCACTCCTTCTCTTCTCTGCCAAATAATCCCTACTCCAATGTTGTGTGAAAAGTTATAGGGAAAATGGGTTTGTTAGGGGCAACTAGAAGACTAGGCATCCCCAACTCTTCCACTCCTTTATCCTCTTGTTGGCAGTGTTCTGGTTCATGGTTCATTTTTCCTTGCATTTTTTTCTCCTTTAATTTATTTACTGCTTCTAATTATGTTGTGCTCTCAGTTGAGAGTTTTAATTAGTGATTAAATCTCCTGATATTTAATTGTCAACCAGGTCTCGTAAGCATGAGTTGTACTGCATTTTTTGTTCAAGATTAAATTTAGAGTATGTAATTTTCCTTTGATCGTTAAGTACATAATGCTGGAAAAGAAACAATACTAATTAAGCAAACTAGCACTCATCTCATTCTTAGAAAACATAAGAAATCTGAAAGAAATTTACTTAACTCAATCCACTATGTTCCTTATTCTAATTCTCTGCAATCGAAAGACAATCTTACTAAAACCAAAGGCTCAATGAAATTCATTACAACTACAAATCTTAGGCGAGGATTTAAAATTCTAGCCATTAAAGAAACCAAGCATCTATTCACTTGTAATGAAATATGATAAGGAGGCTAAACTGTAATTCTAAGATCAAATCCTGATCTGTTAACTTCAATCCATTCAAACCAAACTACTTTAACTTGGAAATGAAACATCTTCCAAACTTCACTTTGAATTACTACAGAGACTAACTCTACCAAAATGAAATCTTTGACAGAGTTATCTAAACTTGCTGCTATAAAATAAAATCCTATGCTATTGTATGGAAACCTAATCTATCCTAGAAGTAACTATCTTCAAACAACTCAAAGAAATGCGAAGAATCAAATCATACTACGAATATAAACCACACAGTTCAATGCTTGAAACCAATCTTTATAGTTAGTACTGAAAATGAAAATCAATCTTATTCTATTATGCGAGAATAGATCTAAATTATCCTATGATAATTTAATAACTAAAATCAATTCTCTTGAAGGAAATTCTTTAAAAACTAAATCATAATGCCCGAAACGAATCAAACAATCCAAATTGTAGAAATGGAAAACGCAATACGTATTGCTAGTAAATGCAAATTCATTTGAAAAAAAAATCAAAACCTATCATAAATCAATCTCTCAGTTATACACAAGGCAATCCACACTCATGCTCATACCATTCTTCAAACAAATCATAAGTTAGCTATTCGATGCATTCAAGAAGAAATTCATTCAAAATCCTCAACATGTCCTATGAAATAGTGTGTGTAATTGTTATAATTCAAGCCATATTTTGATTAAAGAATAGTTTGATGGTAATTAAAATGAACTCATCTTTTTATGAGGAACAGAGAATATCTCTGCGTTGAATATTTACGCACAATCTATATGAAAAATGGAAGTCTATGCACTCATAATTATTGATCGTGTTATCTATCAATGAATGGAGGTCGTAATGATTATGATCAATCCAAAATCAAATTGAATATCTCACACATTTACACAAGAAACCTTAACGAATTCACACAATAACTGGATAGAAAACGAATGTAATGAGCTATCACACAATGATACACCTACGAACTAACAGTGAATCTTGTTCCCAGATGATGGTGGGCCCTGCCACACCTGGGTAAGCTTTAAACGGCTCATAGTAAAAGAAAGTTTTAAGACATTCAAATTGAGGACTCACAATAAACCATAACTCAGAACTATTTGGCTCAAAGCATAGCCATGGTATTAACCAGAACAAATTCTTCAATTGAAAATAATGATGTCTGAACAGTAACTTGATAACAGAATAGCTTGCACCAATAACTAATTCTAATTCATTACAGTACTGGCCTTTATAGGAAATGATTCACATTCATAATGGTAATAAACCCATACATGGAAAACTCAGCGAATTTACTAAATCAAACTTGAGATCTGATTGCTTGAATGATTTCGCTCTCCTTGGCACAACAGGTTCCAACAAATTCCAACATTAGCATGGTCCTGTTTCGATGAGGATATGGAGAATCTTCGCTGTGGAAAACATCGAGCTTGGGCTCGGTCAAAATCTTCAATTGTGGTGTTCGAGCCTCTAGAAGTACAAAGTCGTGGAAAGAGTCTACTAGGCCTCCATGATTTTGAGTACAGATCATAGACTGAGTTGTTGAGTATAGAAATGACAAAGCAAGACTATTGACAAGCATTCCCTCCATCTTTAGCTGACCTATCCATACTGCTGCAAATCTTCACACTTAACCCATAATGATTAGTCATCTTATTAGGAATATAACTCAAACTTAACCAAAAATAGAAAAATGACACTAATGTAATGCATTTACCTCATGTTAGGGTTTTAGCAGGGTTTAGGACAGTGATGGTGATGGAAAGGTAGGTGAAGGGGTACTTCCTTTGACAAAAGTGGGCAAAAATGGAGGTGATAAGTGGTAAAATTGGGGACAAAACGAGGCACCAACATCCCCCCATGCCAATTTGGATGCATGTCCTCATGCATCTGCTACAGTCCACCAAAAAGAAGAGGTTGGAAAAAAATTAAAAACAAGGAACCATGGTCAAAGACTAACAGTCTTGACCAAAACTTCTATTCCATGCTTAACTGGAGTAGAACACTTCTTAAACTGTAGAGCCAGTCCTTGTGCACTTAACTTCTTAGTGGGCCTGAACCTTAAGGCCTTCCAACACAATAACTGTCTATTTTTCCTCTTCAGGTCATCATTATGGGAAAACAGTCGAATATTAGAGTCCCTAACCTAATTATTGACTTCCCTTACATAATGGAACAAGACCTTGTATTTGTTGGCTTGTTCTTGGAGCTTACCAATTTTCTTCTGCAGCTTGACCAGTCAGATCTTAAGGTTCTCCTCCTCATCAAGAGTTGGAGTCTTTGCAAGTGTTGTTGATTGCTGAGAGGCACTGCCTCTAGGTGCCTTACTGATGCTTTCCCTTGGTGAAGAAACGTGTTGGTTTTCTTTAGTAACACTTCTACTTAACAAAGGTTGAATAGGGGATAGTGTTTCCAGGTCATTTGCAATATCCACGGGGATTTCTACTTCAGACGTGGGCATAGGTGCTTTTTCAGAGGACAATTCTAACTTCTTAGCATCAGAATCAGGAGATGATGGAATATCAACATGTTCAGAACTTGCAACCTTGGATATGGGGTATTTAGTTCTTTTCGTACTGCGGGTTCTACGACAACCTTGAGCAGAGGTCTCCACTGTGGGAATCAAGGGCTTGTGGGTAGGAAAAAGAATTCTCCTACACTTTTGTTTTGGCTTGATGCCATCATGAGCTTTGGGGGCCTTCGACTGGGGTTCTACACCTTTTTCTTCCACCATAGGGCTCGGCTCAGGTTGGTATATCTCAGCCCTATTCCTTTTACCTTTTTTCTTCTTGCCTACTTGATTCTTCAAAGAAATCTCAACTTCCTCATGCTTCGAAGAAGGGCCTGCTTCCTGAGGGGTTACATAGGTAGGGGTGGTAGAATCAGTAGGAGAGATAGGGGTTACTTAGGATTTATGCACGGGGGTTGCGTTCTTATGTCTCAACGATCAGCCCACTGATTGTTGTCGCTCTTTAAACTGACTTTATTCCCTAGGGAAGTTCTCCACCAAGAAATCCTCCCACGATTTCTTATGCCTTCGAAGTTTAGCAACCACTATAATCTTGATGAGACTATGATGATACAAGGTTGTTTCGAGCTTTCTACTTTCAGACTGTACACCTATGGCCATCTTGTGTAAGCTCAACCTCAGGAAATGCGAAATGCTTATCTAGCTATCTTCAATGAAATAGGTCAACAAACGAATATGGTAAAGAAAGACAACCACATACCTTCCTTCATAGGTAAGGAAGCATTGCAACATCATGATCAAAGGGTGCCACTGCTCTTCTATACAGCTCTGCAATACACCTTTTTCCCAACTAAGTGATCGGTATGCTGGCTTCAAGAACATGGTGCAATTTGGAATATTTAGCTACCCACCTTTGAAGAATGGTTCACCCTCCGAGGGAAACCCTATAGCTCTGCTCAGTGATTCTTTAGTGACTTTGAAACTTAAATTCCCAATATTGACATGTTCCCCATTGAAGTTTTGGGCAAACGACAGAGAAACCTTATCGTTATAGCCCTGAAATTTTTGTAAAAATGTCATCCATCCTCGCTCCTCCACAACTCCTTTGCACTGTTGATATTCAAGACTGCATGCAAACTGGCTGAATGTAGGTTCATGATGGTCAGCCCCCATGTCGACTAGCACCACGATTCAGTTACAAATGCACCCTTGCAATACTGAAACGAAATTTTCTTCTCTGTTAATCAACAATTCCTCAGTCTCTGTTTAAATCGCTCCCAACATCTCAAAACTTCGGCTGAATTACAACATGGAGTCGATCATTACAAATTAAGGGAAGCATGGGATTTTAAATGCAATGATATCAATGACCCATATGTAAATGATGTGGAGTGATGGTGTTGAGGCCGAGTGAAAGTTTGCATGAGCCATCATGATTGATCAGAGATACTATGAGATGGTAGTGGGGAGAGGACGAAGGAGTATATGATTATACAAGATGGAAGGGAATATAGGATTAAAGGATTATAGAAGTATAGTAGGAATATAGGATGACAGTAGGAAAGGAAGATGGGGTTATGATCATAATTTAGGAGAGGTGCATAACATATAGCATACATTTCAACTACTCATGATCAAATTCAAGAAACTTTAAGCACATACCTGAGCCAACTTATAATGATATAGGGTAATAATTTTGTGGAGATCACCCAGCTTTGTAATAGCAGCAAGGTACTGAACAGAAAATAATGCTGATAGGAATGACACTTAGGCTGCAAATGTGCTCTGCAAACATTGTTCTGGAAATGTAATTTTAATGGCAGAACTTAATTTTACATAGTTAAGTACAGAAGTAGAGTACAGAACCTGTAAATTTCTCTTTGCATAG
Organism: Pinus tabuliformis; assembly: GCA_031772625.1. Classification (NCBI taxonomy): domain Eukaryota; kingdom Viridiplantae; phylum Streptophyta; class Pinopsida; order Pinales; family Pinaceae; genus Pinus; species Pinus tabuliformis. The sequence continues at coordinate 359,139,670 of CM062815.1, read as the reverse complement.
TGCCATATAGATTACTGAGTTGTAGAGATGACCATCCTTGGCTGATAATAGAAATGGACACTGGTTATGAAGCGATCCTTATGCAAATGAAACATAACACCAAACATGCTCTCACAAAAAAAAATTGTTGTTCTCATAATACATCGATAATAGCAAACTGTAATTTTACACAATAAAGTACATAAATCTGCTAAGTACAGAGTGTAGAATACATAATCTGGAAATTTCTTTACTCAATTCCAGGTAATGTGTTGATTGTTTCCTTTTAGAAGATAAGTAAAACAGGTTTATCACCACATGGATTTTAACAAGGCCTAGGATGATGACTGCCTGAGGCATTTCTTATTTAGATAGATTGAAATGACCAAAAAGAAAGCTATAGGGGGCTTCTTTTCTGTAAGTATTATGCTGAGCCTGGAAAAGAATAATTCTATGCCCAGCGAATCCCTAACTATTGTTGCTCTATAATTTTAACAGGCCTAAAGAAGCCACTACTCAAGCTTGTCATATTTAGAGAGTCTGAACCACCCAAAGAAGACTCCAGGGCATTTTCTTTTCCTTAAATATTTCCTTAATTCCGAAAAAGAATAAATATGTACTCAAGGAATCCCTAGGCTACCACTGTTCCATGTAGTTTTTACAATCCTGGATCAGTAACTGCTCGGGAATTTCAATTTTTGAGAGTCTGAAAATGTCCAAAGAAGACTCCAAAAGGGATATTTTTCCATAATTAATATTTCAACTCTAGTTAAAGGAATAAACCTACCCAAGACAGATTTCTCCTTTATTCTACATGGGCTAGGGGGAGAAACACCTAAATATATAGAAAATGACAGCCCACTGATTATTATTATTATTATTATTATTATTATTATTATATATATATATATATATATATATATAAGAAAACAACCAGATGAACTAGCAAGAGGCTGGTCATTCTCATGGACCAGCTCCATCCTTGGACCTCTTCTTACCTCCTATGAAATCGATGGGATATTTCTAGGAAACAATGGTGACTACTACGTCTTCTAGAGTTCCCATGGGTTTAATAATGGATTTATCTGCCAATTCTAAAATAATAGGTGTAGGTTTGATCCCTTATAATTGTAAATATGTCATGGTTTTGAAAGTCATAACATTAATCACTGCTCCTAAGTCTACAAGGGTGTTTGGTAGAAGTACTCCATTGATTTCGATGGTCACTATGGGATTTCCTGGGTCACTATATTTTAATGGTAAATCTGAGATCATCCTGGACATTTCACTCATGACTTTTACATTTTGGTTCTTGTGTCCTTTCCTTCCCAATTTCTTAATACAGAGGTCTTTAATGATTTTAGTGTAGATAGGAATGTCCCTAATGGCTTGTAATAGTGGAATTTTAATACAAACATTCCTTAATTCTAATTCTAAATCATATTCGATTGGGATCTCTTCCTTCTTAACAAGTAATCTTCCGGGTAAGGAGGTTCATTTGGTTCTTCTCTTTGTTTTTGTTTTTCTTGTTGAATGTGATTTTCAGTTTGTTCTTGAGGGGCCTCTTCCTGAATAATGACAGTTGATTTTTCCTTATTGACTGTTTTCCTAAATCATAGTTGAATCTCATTTATTGGGATAGCAGTAATCATATAGGTAGGAAAAGGTTGTACTTCTATATTTTGTACAGGTTGAGGTTGTTTATTATGGTTGGGATTAGCTATGGGTTGCGTAGGCAACAAAGTAGGACGAGGCGGGTTCAATGATGGTGGTGCCTGCGAGGATGATGGGTTAGATGGTGCAGGTAGAAGTTGGTGGAAAGGAGGAAGAGGCAGCGAGGGTTGTTGATAATGATTTGGGTTGTACCCCTGCTGATAAGGTTGAATGTTCGAATTGTAGGATGTACTAGGCATGTTTGAGTATGGAGGATAGGATTGGTTTTGGGGCTGGAAAGTATTTCCATAAGGATTTCCCCTCCAATATTGATTCCAAGGAGTGTTTTGTGATTGAGGATTAAACCAAGGAGGATAAGATGGTTGGAAACTCCAGGGTTGATTTTGACCATAGGCTTGAAAACTAGGATCTTGAAACATGTTTTGATTTGGGCTCCTCTAAGAGGGTTTCTTGCTTGTTTGTGGAAAATCATTTGTTTCGACATTACCCTTATAGATAGCCTATAAACTAGGAAGAGATGGACACTTCTCGATTGCATGTTCTAAAGCACAGATCCCACAAACCTCAATAAAATTAATGGGACACTCCCTCTTAGCGTGCTTGTTTCTACATTTATGACAAAAGATTGCCATAGCAGCCCTCTCATCTTCTTGTTTCTTTTTTAGTTTTATTGTGTCAAGTTGGTTACCAATAGTGTTTAGGATATCCGTTTTGAATTTTTCCAATAAGTTTCCTAATTCCACTCTAGTGACAGCATTGGGTACATATTTTTGATTTCTTGACACATAATCTCGGGAATTGTCACGGAGCTTCTTGCCTACTTTAGCCTGACTTCATGAGTAAGTGCGACATAGTTCAGCCACTTCAGCAAAAGGATTTTTATAAATATCCCCACCACTTAGAATATTTAGGGTTTCGATACATTCATCCCTCAACCCCTTTAAAAAGATAGTTTTGACGGTCTTCTCATCTAGATGTGCCCCTCGAGATTTATGGAAATTATAAAAGAAACGTTCAAGATATTCTTCTAGGTTCTTGTCTTCTAATTTTTGCATCCTAATAATATTGTTCACATCCCTACTTTTGCAGAAGTCTTGGTATTTCTTGAGAAAGACAGACTTCATATCATCCCAGGAGTAGATGGTATGTTCACCTAGGCTCATAAACCATCTAAGGGTTGCATCTTTCAGGGTGGCTAGGAATAGCTTGAGCTTATGTGCATCCTCATAATAATTATAACTCCTACATAGAATTTCAAATTCAAATAAGAAGGCATATGGGTCTTCGGAGGACTTACCGTAGAAGAGCAGAAGAGATGCCATTGGTATGTTTTTCATAGTGATATTCTTGGTTACATAGAGAATAGGAAACCCAAAAGTGGTTTCTTATTCTTCTTCTTCTTCTTCTAGTCCTCCCCTCGGTCCTTCATGGTTCCCTCCAAATGGGTTGTGATGTGGGCCTTCTCCTTCCCCCTGACGTTCCTCATTGTTCTGTCCAAATATGTTACGACATTGACCTTCTCCTTCTCCCAGACGTTCCTCATTGTTTATGTTCTCTCCTCCCTGGTTGGCCATGTCTACTACATATTCTTGAAGAGGCCTGCTAATGATTACCCGGTCAACAAGAGGTACTGAAGGATGGTCCTTGATATTAGTTGATTCTAGATATGGGACTAGTTCTTCTAATATAACTCTCTATGTACTTCCAAGAATAATATGTTCAATTGTTTCCTCGTTTTGATTTAGAATCTCCCTCTCCAAAGCCACTTTGTTGTCAACACCTCCTTCTTTTTGATTTACTCCTGCATATCGATTGATAGGATTAGTGATTGGTGTGGTTGTTGGACCAAAATTTGTAGGAAATTTTGAAATAGCAATAAATCTACCTTTACTATCCCTAGGCCTACTTCTACTTCTACGCATAAAGAAAAGGAAATAAAAGTTCAAAGATAAGCAAAGACGATCAGACTTTTGAGCAACCCCACAATAGTGGATGTGTGGCTCTTCACTCACATGTTACTGTACTCTTGCTGCCCTCTAACTGACTGCAATACCCTTGAAACTCTGCAACGATGCCAAAATGTTGATAGTTTTAATTAGTGATTAAATCTGCTGAAATTTAATTGTCAACCAGGACTCGTAAGCATGAGTTGTACTGCATTTTTGGTTCAAGATTAAATTTAGAGTATGTAATTTTCCTTTGATCGTTAAGTACATAATGATGGAAAAGAAACAATACTAATTAAGCAAACTAGCACTCATCTCATTCTTAGAAAACATAAGCAATCTAAAATAAATCTACTTAACTAAATCCACTTTGTTCCTTATTCTAATACTCTGCAATCGAAAGATAATCTTACTGATCAAACCAAAGGCTCAATGAAATTCGCTCCAACTACAAATATTAAGCGAGGATTTAAACTTCTAGCCATTAAAGAGACCAAGCATCTATTCACTTGTAACAAAATATGATAAGGAGGCTAAACTGTAATTCTAAGATCAAATCCTGATCTGTTAACTTCAATCCATTCAAACCAAACTACTTTTACTTGGAAATGAAACACCTTCCAAACTTCATTTTGAATTACTACAGAGACTGACTCTACCAAAATGAAATCTTTGGCAGAGTTATATAAACTTGTTGCTACAAAATCAAATCCTATGCTAAAATCTAATCTATCCTAGAAGTAACTATATTCAAACAACTCAAAGCAATGTGAAGAATCAAATCATACTAGGAATATAAACCACACAGTTCAATGCTTGAAACCAATATTTATACTACAGTACTGAAAATGAAAATCAATCTTATTCTATTATGCGAGAATGGATCTAAATTATCCTATGATAATTTAATAACTCAAATCAATGCTCTTGAAGGAAATTATTTAAAATAAACCACACTGTGAAAACTAAATCATAATGCCTGAAACGAATCAAACAATTCAAATTGTGGAAATGGAAAACGAAATACCTATTCCTACTAAACTCGAATTCATTTGAAAACACAATCAAAACCTCATAAGATCTGGATTTAAATAGGAATGCAAAAAATTACAGAGAGAACCATAAATACAGAGATGCAGCAGAAATAATACTTCATTTCATTACTGTAAAATACCGAAATATGCTTACAAACAGAAATGGAAATAAACCAGCTAGGGCGATGGTAGCTTATCTTTGAGAAGAGATGTGGCAGCTACATGCATCTGACCTGTGTTACAATGAGGCTTGAAGGCCTATTTATTATTGAGAAACAATGGAAAACCATAAACATCCAAAACCTAACCCTAGGAGATGAAACGCCAAATTGTGGACCCTGTTTCGGGTAAATTGGTACATCAACTTCCCGGCGTCGTAACTTTGGCATACGATCTTCATTTGACGCGCACAATAGCTCGTTATAAAGATCTGTCTGAGGACTACAACTTTGGGAAGAGAAACATTAGTCCATAGATCCATGTTGCTCCCATATTTCCCAAAAACGTCGTTTAGGGCCTCAAAACGGCTCTAGAAGTTCAAGACCTGAAAAACTACTAAAAATAGTAAATTGTGCTACAATTAAGGAAACTGAAAAACTGAAAGAGATAATTGTGGGGATCCAAGTGGGATAGGTGGGTGGCCACCAACATCCACCTGGATCATTCCTCCCCCCTTAGGAAGCAATGGTTCCCATTGCATTGAGTTCCTCCATCTGCTGAACTTGGTCCCTGGTGAGCTATTCTACAATCTCTAATGTGTCCAGTAATGGTGGGAAGCATGGTTGAGGGTGTTCCACATTGAACACTCAGTGCAAGCGAAGGAATTGAGGAATGTTATGCTCCAAAGCATTGTTTCCCATAGCCTTGGTAATGTTGTAAGGACCATGTCAGAGTGGTCTGAGCTTCTAATGGGCTCTTGTAAGGCATTCTTTCTGTAGATGTAACCAAACTTTGTTGCCCACCTGAAACTTATGTGGTACCTGATGTTGATCATTTTTTTGCTTATACTTGTCATTTCCAGAATGGAGTGGTCATAGATCGGCCCGTTGGGTAGAGGTGCTCCGGAAATCAAATCGGACAAATGCTTGCCCTAACAGTGCAACAGTACCCCTGTGGGTGAGGAGAAGAAGATCGTATCCCTCTGTTGTTGCTGCTACGTGGAGGAATCCTTCACGGGGGTCATGGATGTGGCAAAAATCTTCCCCTTACTTTGGAAGCAAGCCAGATAGGAAATGAATTTCCTAGTCTGGGAGATGAGCTTGTTGCATTTCTTAACAATGATTAAAGAGGTGGCAGTAGGTGGGCCTACCTCTGGTATCTTGTATAATGAATTACCCAAAGTAACAATAACTACATGAGGCCTTGACTCATACACACTATGTCGCCTCCACTAGTATAGTTGGCCTAATAATACATCACAAACATCCAGAGGTGCAACATCACACAATACCTCATCTGTGAAAGGCTTGATGTTGTAGGGAAGGTGGCACTGCTAGCGAACTCAGAGATCTCATCCTTGGTAAAGCAACCCAATGTTATATGGTTGCGGGTGTGGAATGGTCAGTATTCCTAGCCGCTTCATGACCTCTGCTGAAATGAGGTTCTTTTGGATTCCACTGTCAACAATGAATTGCAGTGGTGAACCCTTCACCCACATCTGTGAGTGGAAAAGACGCTCCCCCTCCTCTGGATCTTCGGGCTCATTCTTATGGATCTTGGCGATGACAACAGTGGCATTGGGCTCTGCATCAATGATTTGCTTCCCTTTTCCATTCCCCTTTTTGGGTTTTGACTCATGGTCGGAACATGCATCTGATTCAGAAGCCTTCAACTCAACCACCAACGACTGCTTGGTCTAACACTCACTTGTGTTGTGAGTGGGGCTCTTATGGAACTCACACCACTTTCATGTGTCCTTCTTTGACTTCGTGGTGTTGTTATTTTCTTGTGGCTTTGATGGATTGTCTTGGGTCACCCTGCCTTGGCTTTGTCCTTTGTTCTTCGGATTCACATATCCAAAGTCTCGCTTCTTTTGTTTAAACTTCTGCTTGATTTTGACAACGTATCAATACGTCGTGCTGAGCGAGGAGATGTTTAGGAACTCCATCTCATCCTGGATGTATCTGTGTAGGCAGCCATGGTATTTGAGTACCAAATGTAGCTCGGCATCCTTGATACCCAACTCTGTGCAAAGGGTATGAAAAATGTTTGTGAACTCCAGCACATCTTGGTCCCTTCCCTGCCGCAGAGTGGTCCACTTTATGTATTTGTCCTCATAGCTTTTGACGGGGTAGTACTGCTCCTTGATGGCATCCTGGAATGAATTCCAAGAGGGTGCAGCCGAAAATAATGAACTTTTACTTTCATCCTTCTGCTCGCAGTAGGTTTCCCATCAGTCCTTGACATGGGGGGCTGCTTTGAGAAGAGCAAAAATAATATTTTCCTGACTGGAAAAATCATGAACCGAAAAATACCCTTCTAGCAGATTTAACCATTTATCTATGGCATCTGCATCTATTTTACCCTCGAAGATGGGGATTTCAAAATTAACTTGTACCTTAAAGGGTGTGGCGTTTCCATAGTAGCTGTTGGAAGCTGATGCGTTGCCTCTAGGTAGTCGCTGAAGGATCTGGGCAAAGTTGTCCATCATCGTGTTCCTTTGCCGCTCGAGGGCTTCTTCGAGCAAGATTTTGATAGGATCTCCTGCCCCCTCATATTTATTTTCATCCGCCATGGGAGGCCGTCGGGATTTGCGAGGCTGGTCTTGCAAAGGTTTGACCAGTTCAAGCCCTAACTCCTTATATCCCGACCTCGTTGGGGACATGCAAAGAAAAACAAAGAAAGAGCAGACCGCTCTAATACCATTGATCCAGATTTAAATAGGAACACAAAAAATTACAGAGATAACCATAAATACAGAGTTGCAGCAAAAATAATACTTCATTTCATTACTGTAAAATACTAAAATATGCTTACAAACAAAAATGGAAATAAACCAGCTAGGGCGATGGTAGCTTATCCCTGAGAAGAGATGTGGCGGCTATATGCCCCTGAATTGTGTTACATTGAGGCTCGAAGGGCTATTTTTAGTTAAGAAACAATGGAAAACCCTAAACATCCAAAAACCTAACTCTAGAAGATGAAATGCCAAACTGTGGGCCCCGTTTCGAGTAAATTGGTACATCAACTTCCCGGGGTCATAACTTTGGAATATGATCTTTGTTTGACGCGCACAATAGCTCATTAAAAAGATCTATCTGAGGAATACAACTTTGGGAAGAGAAAAATCAATCTATGGACCCATGTTGCTCCCATATTTCCCAAAAAACGTCGTTTAGGACCTCAAAACGGCTCCAGAAGTTCAGGACCTAAAAAACTGCTAAAAATAGTAAATTGTGCTACAATTAAGGAAACTGAAAAACTGAAAGAGACAGTTCTGGGATCCAAGTGGGATAGGTGGGTGGCCACCAACATCCACCTGGATCATCATACCATAAATTAATATCTCAATTATACACAAGGCAATCCACACTCACGCTTTTACCATTCTTCAAACAAATCATAAGTTAACTATTCAATGCATTCAAGAAGAGATTCATTCAAAATCCTCAACATGTCCTACAAAATAGTGTGTGCAATTGTTATAATTCAAGCCACATTCTGATTAAAGAATAGTTTGATGGTAATTAAAATGAACTCAGCTTTTTATGAGGAACAAAGACTAGCTCTGTGTTGAAGATTTACGCACAGTCTATATGAAAAATGGTAGTCTATGCACTCAGAATTCTTGCTCATGTTATCTATCAATGAATGCGAGGTTGTAACAATTATGATCAATCCATAATCAAATGGAATATATCACACATTTGCACAAGAAACCTTAGCGAATTCACACAATAACTAGATAGAAAATGAATGTAATGAGCTATCACACAACGATACAGCTACGAACTAACAGTGAATCTTGTTCCCAGATGATGGTGGGCCCTGCCACACCTGGAAGAAGGCAATATGTAGGCAACAACTTTACAGAACTCAAAAATTTGAATAAAACTCATCATGCATCAAAAGGAAAACATCTAGTGGATAGGGATCTTTAAGATCCTCAAGATTCTCTGATAGAATATTCACTAGAATATTCATTGATTTAGGGATGAAGTAAGTGTTTCAATAGGAACTCCAACATATGGAGTTCATGGATGATGATATGATGACCTGAAGCAGGCCAAGGGATTGAAGATCTTTTCAATCAAGGAAGTTGTTGGAAGAAGCCTCAATGACCTAAAGGTAAAATAAGGTATGTATGCTTGTGTCTAATATTATAATGGCATGTCATATGGCTGCAAGTAACATGGATCATTGCTTATATCTTAAGAAGCATGATAAAAAGAAAAAGGATCTCCTCCTATGAAAGGATATAGGAAGACATAATTCACTCTAGATGACCTCAACATAATATGTCCTCATATGAAGTATAAGGTGGTTGACTATAATGAAGAAACTATGATTGAAAGCTACTAGGAATCAAATATGTGAGGAAGGAAGAGATCGTGAGATATGCAACCCTGATGAAGGCAATCAACATCCAAAATATCAGGAAGACTTGACTAGAAAAATTCTTGGAAAGATATGAGGCTCTAATGGAAAAGATGAAGATCCTGGACAATGGATATCTTTGGGAGATGTATCAAAATGTATGAAGGATGTGGATACCTACAGAAATATGTCATGATGAAGAGTCATCTCGTAAGCTATGACTTGATTTAATATTTTTTCATTTCTTGAAAAATATATGCATAAGTTCATGCAGGGCCACTCAAACAAGAGCTGTAAATACAAGTACAACTAGCATTCATGTGGTGAATAGAAGAAGCATGATGAAGAAGTAGCCATATGATGAAGGTTCCAGATATGAAGAAGGTCACTTTTCATGAAGAATGGAATGACATGATGAACTAAGGAGGAAAGTGATCAATGGTTGTTTCCCTACAAGGAAGAAGCTCAATTGATTTTCATGACATCAAGGAGAGAAGTTGATCAAGAAGCTGAAGGACCCACAAAGAAGAAGTTGCTGATGTATAGAAGAGTCCCTAGCTAAGAAGGAGCTCTGACAGATCCCTGATCAAGAGGGAGCTTGGATTGGATCACCCCTGACTAAAAAGGAGTGACAATTGTGTTTTTCTATTTCATGGGTCATGCACTAGACCAGGACTAACAGACGTAAGTCTATGTGAAGGCCATGAAGATAAATGTAAACACGTGATATCCTCCCTAGTTGAGAGGGGGAGATAAACACAACATACTTGCCTTCACTTTGAAGAAAGAATGGAGGATTGGGTAATCATTTGGAATCTGATGCTCTTTGAGGATGTGTAGGGCATCCAAGAAAAGAGTAGGAAAGAGGACCGATATTATTTGAGGACTAGGAACCCAAGATAATAATAGTCCTAGAAGGTCATACTTAGTGAACACTCGTGTGGGTATATACCTTGAGATAAAATGATAAAGGTGTCTATAATCATTGGTCTCACCAACATTGTGCTTGGATCTATTGAGAGATAGAATTGTTATTCAAGGCCTTTCTATGTGGCAATGTTGGTTATAATGATGTTATACAGATGGATTACTAGTCTGACTCTTCTTATGTGATCTCTTTAGTATTTAGAATAGCCATGTACCATTTAATGAATACCTCCCTAGTTAAGATGGAGTATTGAAGGAAATGTGACTAGGTTTGGTTTTCATTATGACTTGTAATTATAAGATAAGAAACAAAATGAATTATCATTATTCCTTGCATCATGGGTTTCATGAGCAAGATGTGTTTACCATAGGTCAAATACTTCTTCTTGATGTCTTCAGGACTTTATGTCTTAACATAAGTATTGTAGAAGTCATGTTGTAAAATATCTACGCTCCAATAATGAGTGTCACTGTCCCCTTGCAAGTCAAATAAATAAAGACAGTGATTTCCTTGTATGATACGTCGGCCTAGCTTAAGGCTCTCATGTCGGACTAATATACCAACGTTGGCCTCTATATATAAGAAGTGACAGTGCATTACACCAACAAGACTTCGAATCATATCTTAACAAGACAGCGAAGAAGTAGTGACGCAATATACAGTGAACGAAGCTGCCACATATCTCAGGAAGTATCGGTGAAGTTTGTCTCTTATATATATATATATATATATAGATAGATAGATAGATATCGGAAAAGATCTCGGTGAAGTCTGGATACACATCGTATAGCTCTCAGTGAAGCCTATATATATACCTATCATCTCTCGGTGGAAGTTTGTCTCGTCATCATCAGTATAGCGAAGAATATAAAGGATTGTCTCAAGACTGTGTCATGATAGTGAAGTAACTTATTCATGGTGAAGCGAAGATCTGTGGCAGTAGAGGAAGAGAAGTTGAGGACTATGACAAGACGTCGAAGGTATAAGGAGACTGAAATATTAAGGAGTATAGTGACATAAATATCGAAGACTGTGGTTTGAAGGCTAAATAGTGCAGGGGATAGTGACAAGCATCTTGGAGGTAATCTTGAGTTAAGTAATTTTGTTAAGGGTCTTGGTATTCATCAACTAAACATCTATAAGAAGAGATTGAAGGGTTTTCCTCTCAAGAGGAGAGGTTTTAGCCCTAGCTTGAAAGCCTAAAAATTGTGTCACTGACTTATTGATTTGTTGTTATTTGATGTATGGAACACACACTGTAATAAGGAACTAACATAATACGATGTACACAAGTAGTAATCATGTAAGAAAATTATGAAATAAATCATTCCCTCCCTAAATTATCAACAATAGACAATATCTCCAATTCTCTATACTTCACTTTGTCTACATCACTAGATTCTTCAGTAGGTTTCTTCACCTTTCCTTTGACCAAATTTAAGACCTTGTTCTTTTCAAGAATGAGGTCAATTCTCTTCTTCCAAGATCTGTAGTCTGATGATTCTTCCAATTTGTTCTTACTCTATATTGTCTTAGAAATTTTCCTTGAAGATAGTGATTTTGCTTCTCTTATAAGAGCTCCTTATATGATCCCTAGATCAATCCTTTAGATCCCTTCTAGTAGATACTCAAGACTTCCTTTTTCCTCATTCACGTTAGCTCTCACACCATGTTAGAAAATCATAAAGGAAAAATTATTTTCTTATATAGATAATTTCTTATGATTATTTTATCTTTATATTCTCTTATCTTTTAATTCATCAACAAATTACCAAAACAATCACACAAGGACAATAGATGTAGGTGCACAGCCAGGGAAAAACCTTATCTAGGGGAAAACCCAGTCAACAAATATTCCTTCAATAGTTTCTTGAGATAATCCAAGAATCTAGAGCCAGACAGAGACTTCCTCCACACCAAGTTTTCCCTCAATACTTATTGCATATGATATCCCTTTCAAAGAAACTTTGACCTAGTAGCATGAGCAGTGGCTTCGACCTAGTAGTGGCTTCGACCCAGTAGTAGTAGCAGCAGCAGCTTCGTCCAGACTTGGAAGACTTCAATCTCCCTTGATACACCTCAGAACTGAGTGAGATTTGTCCCAAAATTTCAATCTTGAGGTCTTTTATCTCCTTCTAGAAACTCGCACTTATTTCCAACTTCTTTTCTATCCCTTTACCAACTTCGCACTTCCATCTTCTAGCTTTAGAGATTGAACTAGATTTGGGAGAGTGAGATGCTCCAAATGAATTTGAACTGCCTTGTATTTATAGCCTTCCATGGAGGTCGAATTACTTGTCTTGAGGCCGAATTTATCTTCTTGAGGCTGACTTGATGTGGAGGAGACTAAATTAATTTTTGACTCAAAAATAATTCTTTTTACATTATTTAAAGCCCAAGGAGGGTCTCTTTTAATGTACAATCACTCTAATGACTCGAAATAAATCCTAGAAGTCCTCAATGGGGACTTTGACCTAAATCATGATGACACAAGCATGAAACCCATGCTTTAATAAGTCATAATAATAATAATATTATTATTATTATTTTCTTCATTCTTTTGATAAGTACATCTCAAATAAATTTATGAAGACCAAACCTAGTTACATATTTCAACAGTTATTTCAATCAAGGAAGTTGTTGAAGTAAGTCTAAAAGACCTAAAATAAAAATGAGGTATGTGTGCTTGTATTCGATATTGTAGAGTCACACCATATGGTTGTAAGTAACATACTCTATCTCGAGAACATGATAAAAATAAAGGGTATCCTCCATTGAAATGATGCAAGAATACATGGGTCACACATTGTCTAGATGAAATCAACATAATATGTCCTCATATGAAATATGAGGTGGTTGAAAAAATTGGAGGACTATGACTCAAAGTTCCTAGAAGGAAATGTGTGAAGAAAGAAAGGAAGAGATCATGAAATATGAAACTATGGAAAAGGAAATCAACATCCGAGGACTGAGAGATTTGACTAGGATATCTCCAGGAAATATATGAAGACTTTGATGAACTCTAAAAAAGAAAGGGACCCTTGATAGTATATATCTTTTGGAGATGTGTCAATGTGTATGCAAGATTTTGATGCGAACAAGAAGATGTCATGATGAAAGACCAACACAAAGGTAACTTTGATTTAATGTTCATTCCTTATTTTTGAATTATATTTGGATGGACTAATGCAGGGTTTCAAAGGGAAGAGTTATGGATGTCATCCACCACTGATGTCCATGTAGTAGGATGAAATATCCTTAAGGAAACATGGCATGAAGAAGGCAGCATGGCATGAAGGAAGGCCGGATATGAACTGATGGATCACTTTCTGATGAAAGGAATAATGACATGACAGACTCATGGATGAAAGTGATGGATGTTCTGTTCCCTATGAAGAAGTTCCAAAACATGAAGACTCCTAAATAAATAAAATAAGTTTATGACATCGTGAGGAGGATTTCTTCAATAAGTTGTTTTTCACATCATCTCCACCTAAAGAGTTGTTATAGGTACTTAATTAAAATGGGGCCTGGAAACAAGTATCTAACTTGGAAGCAAATTCCTAAGCCAAGATGGATCTTAGGTAGATTCCCTCCGTAGGAATGAGTACATTCCTTCATTGGAATTGGTATGTCCTCCCTAAGTTGAGAGGGAGAGATAAACTCATCATTCTTGCCTTCACTTGGGAGGATAGAATGGAGAATTGGGTAAAAATCTGGCATATGATTCTCTTTGATGATGAGTTAGGGCATCCAAGATAAGAGTAGTCCTAAAGTATCGATATTCTCTGAGGACTGGGAATCCAAGATAAGAATAGTCCTGGTGGAACATACTCTAAGAGAACCCTGGAAGGGTATGTTTAGAGAGAGAAAATGATGCGGGTGTCTATACATCATTGGTCTCACTAGAATTGTGCTCTGATATTGTGGAAAGATAGAGTTGTTAGTCAAGGCCTTGCTATGTGACAATGTTGGTTGATATGATTCTATACAAATGGGTTACCAATCCGACTCTTCTTATGAGAATTCTTCTGATTGAGAATGTCCAAGTACTTTGTATGGATTATGAATACCTCCCTAGTTAAGAGGGAGTGTTGAAAAGTGTAACTGGGTTCGGTTTTCATAATGACGTGTAATTATGATTTTATGTAAAGAAGAAAAATTAAATTATTTTTGTAATGCTCGAATCATGGGTTTCATGATCACAGAATTTTATTTTTAGTTAAGCCTCCCATTGTGAGCACTAAGGATTGGTCATAAAAGACAATTGAGTCAATGTCATTTATGAAGGACCCTTCTTGGGCATCTTACATATGTATATGAGTCATTGTAAGATTCAAAAGACCCTCCAAGACCAAGATCAAGCACGTCTACCAAGTTGACCTTTAGATGGAGCAATGAGCCTACACCAAGGAGACATGTCAGCCTAGAACGTAGTCAATTCAGCCTACAAAATGAAGGAAGAAACCTATATATAGAGCACTCACCCTCATTTAAGGAACACACAACAATAACAACAAGGAGTTAAATCAAGGGGTCAATATAATCCCTATATCCAATCGAAGGAAAGAGATCGAGATCGAAGGGAAAATCAAAGAAGTTGCAAGTATGTTTTGGGTAAAGTCTGTGTTATAGACATTTTTGTGCCTTACAGCATTGAGCATGAAATGTCCATAATCCAAGGGATCCAAATTCCCTAAACATGTTGTTCCTACCCCTAGAGGAACAAGGCTAACAAACCACAGCAATTCACAGAAGTTCTCCACCAGAAACTGCTCAAAAACAAGTCAATTCAGGATCAATTCAGAGGCTCCACTAGCTGTCTGCGCTGAAATGCAGAGATTACACTGGCTAGGTGCACTGCAACGCAGGTAGAAGCACTACCAGGGTGCGCTGAGCGGGAAGTGACAAATGGAAAGTTCATTCAACGAGGTGGAAAGACCCTGGAAGCTTCCAGAATCTTCTCCAATGACACTTGCCTCAATGAATTCGACTAGTGATGAGTAAGAGGCTCTTAGTCTCCAAGTGGAAGCAAGAACTGACAGAGGGAGAGGACACTAGTCAGATCTCAAGCTGACTCATCCTCTCTCCAAACATCTATATATGGATCTCTCCTCCATGAGATCTGGAGGCTGGAATTTTGTTATTGCAAAGAATTGTTGTTGGTTTGAGATTGGAATCATTGGGTGCTTAATGCTTTGAGGGGAGGTGAAGATAGGAATTTCATTTGCTAGGAAGGAGATGCTGGATTGGAACTCTCTTGGTTGTATCTCCTCCTAAACCTTGTTATTCATCAATAAAGCTATCTTGGTTTCTCCTATATACTGATGTATCTTTGATGTATGATTGCATTAGTATGTTTAGTTTATTTCTAATCCTGAACTAGTTATGAATATGAATCTATGTCTTTGTGTAGTGTTCTCTTCTTGTGATCTTGCAGAAACCTGTTGAAGCTGGGCGAGCGAGAAGGCAAGTAGGTGGGAACTCCCAAAGAGAAGAGAAACCGGATCGAGGGACAAACGGAAGACACCGTTTAGTCCATCTATCTCTCTTCATTCTTAATTCATAAAGGAAGAATACTAGAATAGTTGTTTCTGTTTGTTGCTAAGGCACTGTCACACCTTAGGTGGATAGGATCGTCCTGCATAGGCATTTTTCCCCACAGCAAATTGGCGACTCCACTGGGGAAATTTGTTTAGTCATTTTATTTGTGTCTCTATCATTGTTTGTTTCATAGACTCAAAAGCAGCAATCGAACTGCATCTGCTATTTTCAGATGCAAAGTAGGCAGCTGCTGCTTTGATCCAATCACTGGATTTGTCTATGACCTGAACAATGGACTCACAAATGATTTGATGATCCTTTGTGATAGATCTTAGTCCTCCCTCAAAGCATCCCTTTGATTGTACCTTGCTTGTTGCTTTGATTTGGCCTGAAACCATAGATTAATCAGCAAACTGTGACCCAGAACCCAGTGAGGAACTCTCGTTTCTCCTTCAGCGCAGACTCTGTGAAGAGGTTCTGCATTTCAACGCAGGTCTCGTGAAGGCTACCTGCGCTGAATGTCAAAACCTCTGTGTTAGGGGTGCGTTGATCCAGTTAGACCTTGTGCAGCTGGGGTTCTCTGCTCTGTTTTGCCTTGTTTTGATCTCTGATTTTTGCAGCCTGTAACCAGGATAGGTACCTGTCTGATAACTCCTTTTCTCTGCTTAAATTCTGCATCCTTTTGTACAAAAAGACTGTGAGTGTTTTTATGTGTTTGTGGCATCATTTACAGTTTTCCTTTGCAAGAGTGAAATAGTCATCCTGTAGCCCTTGATTCAGATCTGTTGATTGTGATCTTAGGAGAGAGTTCATTGGCTGTTTACAGTTGATTATACATTTACTTTTGCTTTTGGTTTGAGTTTGTCTTTTTTAAGTGTCGAAACAAGTGTTCATTTCGAAAGTCGTAAAGTGTTGTATTCTCTTCTACCCTTTCTGATTTCGAAAAAGTAAACTTGTTTGTATTTGTCATTTAAAAGCAAATTCAAAGTTGTACAAAAAGCTTTCTTTTTAGGCATCAATATTAAGAGAGCGGAAAACAAACACCTGCATTGTGCACTTGTTTGCATTCTTGATTTAGGAAAAGTGCATTTAGAGTGTGCTGAGTGCTCTTTGAGAAAATATGGTGTCTTTCTTTTCCCTTTATAGCTAGGATTTTCATTGTTGAAAAGATATAAAATTTGCTTATCATCTTTAGACTGCATTTAGGAATTGTCTATACATCTCGTGGTGATCCAAAAAGGCAAACTTCTAAGAAATATCAACCTAAAATAAATTGAATGAACTTAAGAACGCTTTGTAACTTAACGCACAACATAGAGGTCTAGGCTAGAGACGTGTTCCGGCGTCGTAAAGCCTGGTGACTGTCGATCTCGCTGATGGTGGGTGATTCCTCCTGAGGGACGATAGCGCCAGTACGGATTGTGCTCCCACGTACCGTCGAGTATATATTGGGAGACCCCTATAGGCATAAAACCTTTATCCTTAGGAAGCTGTGTCGGCCGCCCTACTGATCGCAATGCACTGAACACAGCATTCAGGAAGATTGACCGCCCGTACCTTAAAAAGTATTATGCGGTTTTGCGAAAAGTTTGGCACACCCTCTACCTAGAACTCCAGAGCAGTTCCTTTTGGCCTTTTTCAGACTCTATAACGGAAAAAGTCCATCCGAGCATTTGTCACTTCGGGCTCGTTAAAACATCGAAGGAGACTAGAGTCATCTTTAGCTTTTTCTTGACTCTTTAAAATTGAAAAAGCAAGTTGTGTCTAAAGCGTCGTTAAAATTTATTTTAAATGGAACAATCATACCTTCTTCCTGCGTTGATCTTTAGGTTGAGAAAATGGAGCACACCAACCAAGGAATTCCCCTTGGTGGAAATCCTAGTCCCTTCTCCTCTTGGGGAGATGTTGGTGCGCCCCATATGGCCACATTGTCACTTCCAGGACTGACAATTGGCTTGCCGGTCTGGCTCTTCTCAACCAATGCCGTTCAGAACACCACTATTCCTGAACAGTCGAATCAACAGTTAGACCAGACCAGAGTTACCCACCAGCCTTCTACTTCATCTAATTCTTCCTCTCCTCCTTCCTCTTCGCTTGACGGAACTGGTAAAACAAAAAACCAAGTTCCTAAGGAGAAGAAGGAAAAGAAGAAGAAAGAGAAGAAGAAGAAGGGGCAAACAAGTGTCGTCTAACAAAAATCCACACACAGCACTGACTAGGCCTAAATCGCCATGTGTCATATGCAAGGGAGACCACTTCCACAGAGATTGTCCCTGCATCCCTCAGATACTAAGGGATTGGTCTCCCCGTTTGCACAATTCGGTGGCATCAACCTCTGATAGCCATGTTGACAGCACACCGTCAACTAGTGAAAGTGAAGCCACAGGACAGAGAGGGAAAGCTAGATTTCCCTGCAAACTATGTGAAGGCGACCATGCCATCCACCGTTGTCCCTTCTTAGACGAGGCTAAAAGAGTTTTGGAAGATCGCCCGATTTTACCAGCGCAACTTCCTCCTGGATATCAAAAACTCCTGCCAAGTCCTTCACCAGTTGAGAACCCGGCTGGCCCGCTCAGGTGGTCAGCCGAAGCACCTATCATTGAGGATGAACCGTCTGAATCCATACCTGACGAAAGTCAAAAGGTTGAGGCGGCAGTTGACCCGGTTTTGCCTTCAGAGGTTCTATCTTCGAATGATACCATCACAGAAGAGAATAAAGACGACACCGTCCAAATTCTCTTCATCAACACAGACTCCAACGAACAAGGGGGCAATTTGCCCATTCCTTTATCGCAGGAAGGAACTTCTTTAGAGTCATACCTGGCCGTATATTCGGTCCCACCACCAAGCAACCTAGTTGTATCCTTCGATTGGAACCAACTAGTGAAAGTGAAGCCACAGGACAGAGAGGGAAAGCTAGATTTCCCTGCAAACTATGTGAAGGCGACCATGCCATCCACCGTTGTCCCTTCTTAGACGAGGCTAAAAGAGTTTTGGAAGATCGCCGATTTTACCAGCGCAACTTCCTCCTGGATATCAAAAACTCCTGCCAAGTCCTTCACCAGTTGAGAACCCGGCTGGCCCGCTCAGGTGGTCAGCCGAAGCACCTATCATTGAGGATGAACCGTCTGAATCCATACCTGACGAAAGTCAAAAGGTTGAGGCGACAGTTGACCCGGTTTTGCCTTCAGAGGTTCTATCTTCGAATGATACCATCACAGAAGAGAATAAAGACGACACCGTCCAAATTCTCTTCATCAACACAGACTCCAATGAACAAGGGGGCAATTTGCCCATTCCTTTATCGCAGGAAGGAACTTCTTCAGAGTCATACCTGGCCGTATATTCGGTCCCACCACCAAGCAACCTAGTTGTATCCTTCGATTGGAACCAACTAGGCAGACCCCGGTTGCCAGCAAGCATACCATTCAGAATTATCGTTCAAATATACAGAATGGTAATGGCTGGCACCATCATTGATGAGGGGGCATCTGTGAGTATCCTTTCCTCTATTGCTTGGAAAGTGCTTGGTTCGCCAACGCTTTTGCCTGAAATGAGAAATCTGACAGGCTTTGATAAAGGAACCAGTCGACCTTTAGGGATCCTCCCCAATGTGCCTATCACATTGAAAGGGAAGACCGTTCAAATGAACGTGATGGTCGTTCAAGGACCCTTGGATTATAACCTACTCCTTGGATGAGACTATATATATTGCATGGGAGCCATCGTCTCCTCACTCTTTAGAGTAATGTGTTTTCCGCACGAAGGAAGAGTGGTCAAGCTCGTGGACCAGCTTTCATTTCCCGGATCACGCATTGCAAATAGTCATATACCATCCCTAAATGGTCTATTCACGCAAGAAATGTCTCAACCCACGGTCCGTCCTCCTGATGAGCGCGAGTAATCCAGGAGGATATGACTGGAACCCAGGGGGCATGCGTCCTGGTCTGCTTCGGCAGGAAAACTTTGGGTATAGGGTAGGTTTTCGCAGGAGAATATGACTAGTCTGTACCCCGCCCATGCTGGAAGAGGGTTATTCTAGAATAAGATTCTTTTGTTAAAGTTATGTGAGTTGACAGGCGGAGTCTCTCACCTTTGTCTATTTCAGTAGATATCGCTGAAGGAGTGTTTTGTTTGAAAGATTAACGAGACAATCTTTGGGTAACCTGAAAGAGGTAGGCCTCTCCTGGTAAAACAAATGTTTTATTGGACTAAGAAGGGGTAACCTTGAAATCGTACTTTATGCCTGGGGGCATGCAAACCTTTTGGAGTGCAAGCAAGGGGCGGCTATTTATTTTTTAAATTTTTAGGTCCTCCCTTTAAACCTGTAGGTCTAACCCTTTAAACTCGTAGGATTAGTCGTTTCCGAACTTGCATAACGAAAGGATCCGG
This sequence comes from Pinus tabuliformis, assembly GCA_031772625.1. Classification (NCBI taxonomy): domain Eukaryota; kingdom Viridiplantae; phylum Streptophyta; class Pinopsida; order Pinales; family Pinaceae; genus Pinus; species Pinus tabuliformis. The sequence goes on along the minus strand of CM062815.1, from coordinate 359,119,637 downwards.
AGCAAAGCTTTATAAGATCTAAGCTCCATAAAAAATAGCATCTTCCATGAGACATTCTTATCATATGACTGGATTAATCGAGCAGTTTTTGCACACAGTTCATGCTCGTTAAAAAATAAACGCAAGATTCGAGCAGTTTTAGCACACAGTTCATGCTCGTTAAAAAATAAACGCAAGATCCGAGCAGTTTTAGCACATAGTTCATGCTCGTTAAAAAATAAACATAAGACTGAGCAGTGTTTTTCCGCGTTTAAGCTCGTTAAAAAATGAACTATCTTCCGGTAAATAACCACCGTGAATGTAACATTATCAGCCATTAAAGCCTTGGTCGTGTTTGCACCGTCACCTCCACTTTTCCATTGGCCGATCGTTCACCTCCATATGATTGTTTACCCATTTTGAGGAACAGCTGCGAAGAGTGATTTCACTAGCCATCCTTGTGACACTGCCGTGATTGGAAAATTCCAACCCGTACCTGGAATCAGCTGATAACCCGTTTTATCACTCGTTCCTCAGAAGACGAGTCTTCTTTAAGCTCTTTTCATCTGACTCGTAAAATATGAAAAGATTGCCGAGTTTTGGCCTTCCAGCTCGTTAAAGTGACCGGAAGAGCTATCCCTCCTCTAGATTTTAATCTTTTTGGACCTGAGGGATTATTGCACAAAAAGATCGAGCGCTTGTTTTGTTCGGCTCGTTAAAACTATCGAAAACTCATCCCTTCTGTATTGTTTTATACTTTTCGGACTTAAGGGATTAGATGACGAAAAAGGACTTTCGGAGTTGACTTTACGTACCTTTTCAGACTCTCTAAAAATGAAAAGGACCGAGTTATCTTTGTCGTTAGACTCGTTAAAAGCATTAAATAGCGACAAACTTGTCTTTAGACGAGAACAAGTTTCACTATCGCTAGGCTCGTTAAAACATAGCGATGGGCTTGCCCGAAGGGCAAGTTATAGAACAAGCATATGTTATCCTCCTCAAGCTTGACAAAAATAAAGAGGTACTGGTCAGCAATGACTGGGGAAAAATTGGGAGAAACTCAAGAAAACTTTGATGGTAGCAAGTCGCTCTTGAACATGACACTTTTCCTCCGTACCACAATCGGGTTGGGTTGTTTCATTCACCGGTCACATCACCATGGTCTCGCCATACCATCCATATTTGGGGTAATGCTACCGATCCATCGCATAAGTGTCGTAATATGTTCAAGAGAAGTCGTTCAGAGAAGTCAACCGTGTCCCATCCACTGCCATACATTATCCTTCATCCTTTCATGACCGCCACTCTGAATCATATGTCATCAGATCGTTTTCACCTCCATCAAAATCATTTGCTCCGTTCCGTGTCACTGATGTGGGATTCATTAAGGCCCTCCTTTGACGGATCGCTTCTTGTCGAAATCAGCTCATTATCCAAGAAGTTGTTCTAGGAACACCCCCTTCAGTACTTTGAAGCTTGCATGCCTCAATGGCAAGTTTCTCACTTCCGGCGACAGGTATACATCAATGACCTTCGACCGAAAGATTTTGTGTGGTGTTCGATGCCAAGTCCTTTATTCACACCACGTGAATTGTACTGCAGTACCTTGAGGGTCATTATCATTATCGGTGATTCCTCTCGCGCTTGTTAACGGTTTACCTCATTGACTGGTAATCAAGCGATGTCTTTCCATGTTCGACTTCAGAACATTTCTCACATGGATCGACTTGTACTTAGAGTGAAGATCGAACGAGTTTGAAGACCCCGGATCTAGTTTCATCCATCCGGGCTGCGATATATATTCAGGAAAGATAAAGACATTGACATGTACATCATTGCAGCAGATAATCATCCTACCCAAAGGATGATAATTTCATCAAAATTATCAGTCTACCATCAGATGATTGTCTGTTCTATGTACAGAAAAATGAATTTATAAAGCTGAGCATGGGAATGCCCGCCTCAGCTAGATCATGAAAGCAGTATGAAAAATAATGTATTGTATTGTATCTTATTACAGGTCTCCTCCCAGCATTGGATGAACTTCGGATCCTCCTAATAAAGCATTTCACCCGATAAACGGCCTCATACTTTAGGGGGCAACTGTTATTGACATTTTTGTGCCTTACAGCATTGAGCATGAAATGTCCATAATCCAAGGGATCCAAAGTCCCTAAACATGTTGTTCCTACCCCTAGAGGAACAAGGCTAACAAACCACAGCAATTCACAGAAGTTCTCCACCAGAAACTGCTCAAAAACAAGTCAATTCAGGATCAATTCAGAGGCTCCACTAGCTGTCTACGCTGAAATGCAGAGATTACACTGGCTAGGTGCACTGCAACGCAGGTAGAAGCACTACCAGGGTGCGCTGAGCGGGAAGTGACAAATGGCAAGTTCATTCAACGAGGTGGAAAGACCCTAGAAGCTTCCAGAATCTTCTCCAATGACACTTGCCTCAATGAATTCGACTAGTGATGAGTAAGAGGCTCTTAGTCTCCAAGTGGAAGCAAGAACTGACAGAGGGAGAGGACACTAGTCAGATCTCAAGCTGACTCATCCTCTCTCCAAACATCTATATATGGATCTCTCCTCCATGAGATCTGGAGGCTGGAATTTTGTTATTGCAAAGAATTGTTGTTGGTTTGAGATTGGAATCATTGGGTGCTTAATGCTTTGAGGGGAGGTGAAGATAGGAATTTCATTTGCTGGGAAGGAGATGCTGGATTGGAACTCTCTTGGTTGTATCTCCTCCTGAACCTTGTTATTCATCAATAAAGCTATCTTGGTTTCTCCTATATACTAATGTATCTTCGATGTATGATTGCATTAGTATGTTTAGTTTATTTCTAATCCTGAACTAGTTATGAATATGAATCTATGTCTTTGTGTAGTGTTCTCTTCTTGTGATCTTGCAGAAACCTGTTGAAGCTGGGCGAGCGAGAAGGCAAGTAGCTGGGAACTCCCAAAGAGAAGAGAAACTGGATCGAGGGACAAACGGAAGACACCGGTTAGTCCATCTATCTCTCTTCATTCTTAATTCATAAAGGAAGAATACTAGAATAGCTGTTTCTGTTTGTTGCTAAGGCACTGTCACACCTTAGGTGGATAGGATCGTCCTACATAGGCATTTTTCCCCACAACAGTCTGTTACACGTGTGAGGAAGGGTTAGGCATACACATATTGCAGAGAAATTGAATTGTAAAACTTCAAGATTCCAAGTTAAGGAAATAAACTTATTTGTACTTCATGCCAATTTAACATAAATATCGTCTCTATTTAACCAAAGAAATAAAGGATAGAATTTACCCTAAATTTGTCACACGTGCAAGAAGAATAGCCCAATTCATAAGGTTAAATATTACAGTCAAGGAGGTCGAAAATTTCAGATCTTTGTTGGTGGAGTGAAGGCTAAACATTGAAGATTAAATTTCAGTTGAATTATCAAAGGACTAACTTTGACATGAAGTAAGTTGACTTGGTCTTAGACAGGTTGTTGAGTTAAGGGTATTGGTCTTAGTATTCATCAATTGATGTCTCTATAAGAAGAAGAATTCATTTGGGTTTTCCTCTCAAGTTGGAGAGGTTTTGGCCCTGGATGATCATTCACAAACAGTTATCATTAGATGAGGAATCACCTAATTGTTATGCCCTAAATTTCTCGACACCATAAAACATAAACATACAGACATTCTGAATAGTAGTACCTTTAGCTCCAAAATTCAAAGATCAAATGGGGTACCAGGCATAAACAATAATATGACAGCGAAAAAATTAAAAACGAACCAGTTCTTTCCCAACACTACAAAGACAAACCAACTCGAAAGGAGCTATATTATGCAGCTCTTTAAGAGGGTAGATTTATGATTAAGAAAGAAAATATCATTCTTCTCACCTTGGAGTGGAACGCTCCTCATCAATTTATCACCTTGACCATTTAAATGCTTTTAATGCCATGTCATCTCTCTAAGAAAGGTGTTTCTCCTTCAAGCTCTCTCCCCACCATACGTCATGCTTTGGATGTCTTGCAATGTAGGACATTTTCTCCTTTATGCTTTGTTTGACCCCTGCCTCACCATAATTCATTCCTTGGACATCTTACAATAGGAAAGTTGATCTTCTAAATCTCTCATATCATCTATCATTGTGAAGCAAGCTTTGGTTTTATGCTGTGAGTAGGGTGCTCCATCAACGATAGCACAAGTGGTAATGTAAGCCACGTAACCATCTCTCCAGATATGTGTCAAGTGTGTGTCAATGAAATTCATGGTGAAAGCATGCCTCCAACAAAGCCTTCATGAAGCCATCCATACTCATCCATACCTTTATTCTTACCACCAGAGGATGAACGATTCTTAGGTAATATGTCAGGTCCCTATAATACTAGTAATTCCCCCATTATTATTGTCATTGTAGCCCTTATTGTTATTGTTGTGCCCCTATTGTCCCAATATTTTTATTATTATGCCCCACAGAAGCCCACTATTGTTATTTTTGTGCCCTTATATTATTATTGTTATGTCAACTTTGGTTATATTGTGACCCCTTAGACTCCTATATATAGAAAGGAGGTTTTGTCATTTGTATCATCCAAGAATTGCTCATTTGTGTAATGTGAAGGAGGTTTCCCCCTCGAAGAGGCTAATTTCTAAGTCGTTGATCTATCTTTTCTATCTTTTTGTGAGCTAGTTTCATAACATTCGGTATCAAAGCTTTGGATTCTAGGGTTTCGCTGCTCCAAACAGGTCATCGTGGAATTTTCGCTATAACTTTTTTATGTGATGTTTCAGAAGCTAAAAACAAAACCCATTTGAGACGAAATCTCTTTGAACCACAGGTCTGAATTTTAGATCCTTTCTCGCTATATTTTCGGGGTTATGATCCAATGAATTTACGGTTTTTGTAGGATCCCGAATTATATCTCAAACATGTGACCTGGGGAAAATCGTCATAACATTTTTTCTGAGCATCAGATTGAAATTTCGTAAGAAGCTACAGAAATAGGATGGCCTGTAGTTTTCTGTGTATGGGATTAATGTCCTAAGGTCGAAACAAGGACACGTGGAACTTCGTACAAGTTCACTCTATTGAACCAGTCTATAATTAGGTCATTGTGGGAGATTTGGCATAACTATTCCTTGGAGAATCCAATCTTGATCATACTTGCGGAGTTAGAAATAGGACTCAAAGGGATACCACAAGAAGCGATTTCAGACCTTGGAGATCTGAAATTACAGAGATACAAAAGATTCAATATCGAGCTCCTACAAAGTGAAAAAGGGTGTGTAGTTTTTTTTTAATTTTGCATAAGTTTGGTTTGAAAAATTAGTTTGATGGAAATCAAAGGGCATAGTGAAAATTATTATCATTAATTGATGCCCCAAAGAAAGAAAATGGAAACACCTAGTAAGCAACCTGAAATCTCTAGCATGACTCATGGAGAAGAGGAAGAAATGCAACATGATATATAAAAATTACGAGACCAAGTGCAACAACATTCACTCTCACAAAAAGTAACAGAAGCTAAGATGGATGGTTTAAAGAAAGACATAGAAGCTAAGATGTATGATGTGGAAGCTAAGATGTACGGTTTAAAAAATGGCATGGAAGCTAAGATGGATGGTTTAATGAAAGGCGTAGAATCTAATATGAATGACATGGAAGCTAAGATGGATGGTTTAAAGAAAGGCGTGGAAGCTGAGATGGAAGATTTGCAGATATATTTGACAAAGTTTCTACAATAAATTATTATTAATGGCGAAAGGGTAGTAAAGGAAACTCATGATGAGAACAAAATAAACGTTAATCATGATTTCATAGACTCTAATGTTGGATCGAAACCCATCATGTTCCAAAGATCGATATGAGTAAGTTTGATGGCAAGGATCCTGTAACATGGATACTGTAGATGGAGCAATATTTCGATCTCCATAATGTGAAAAACAAACAAAAGGTACGCATTGCAACGTTATATTGGGAACCAAATCAGTTTGCATGGTATCGATGGCTTTTCTCTCATAAACAAATTGTCACTTGGGTAATATTTACAAATGAAATGATAACACATTATGAGGATACAAAAAGAAACACTTTTTTTAGCCAATTGATAAATCTCAAACAAAAGGGTTCAATGATGGAACACATTGACTTCCAAAAATTGAATATAAGGGTAAAATATATTCCAGAGGAGCATAGGATTTATGTGTTCATAGGGACTTTAAAGGATAACATCCAACATGAGGTTTGCCTTTGGGAACCTGATTCATTAGAGAAGGCATTCAGGTTGGAAAGAAAAATGGAAATAAAAATTATGGCAACAAGGAAGCCTACCACTCACAATTTTAAAGATGGAAGTGTTGTTGTCCCTAGCCTTCCACGACCTACAAGGTTGACACCACAACAATTGGAAGAAAAAAGAGAACAAGGGCTTTGTTACATTTGTGATAGGAAATACACTAAAGGTCATAAGTGTGTTGAGAATAAATTATTTTACATAGATTGTGAAGAGGAGGAAGAAAAGGAACAAGAAACATCAAAAGAAGAGGATATACACCAAGAAGAAACCCTAGAGAAAGAACAAATGAATTCGACCATATCTTGTAATGCATTGGTTGGAATTACCACTCCTCAAACTATCAAGATAGAAGGGCATATCAAGAAGAAAAAGGTAATAGTGTTGATTGATTCGGGCAGTACCCATTTTTTATTCATTGTAAGATAGCCCAGGAATTGAATTGCTTCATATATCCAGCACTGGAGTGTCAAGTGATGGTTGCAAGTGGACGAACTGTAAATTGCTCAGGAAAGTGCCTTAATATCAAGCTATCCATGGGAGAATATGTATTGAATAGCCCAATGCTTTCCATTCCAATGGGTGGTGCTGATGTTGTACTAGGAGTCCAATGGTTGCAATCCTTGGGTAAAATAGCTTTTAATTTTCAAGAAATTTTCATGAAATTTTCTTCAAAAGGAAAGGAAGTTGAATTAAGGGGTATCACAGGGAAACTGAAAAAGATAATCAGCGCTAACAGAATGACAAAGCTTCTAAAGAAAGAACAACGAGGCATAATTGCACAATTATGTTCACTAGAGGTTTCCACATCGAAATCATCTATTTCTCTAGATCTCTAAAACTTCTTGGACAATCATTCCAAGGTATTTGAGACTCCCAAAGGCCTCTCACCTATTCGTGATCATGATCATGTTATTCATTTGATTCCAAGAAGTGTTCTCCAAACATCATGCCTTATAGATATCCTTATGCCAAAAAGAGTGAAATTGAACGTATGGTTGCAGAAATGCTAGAGGTCAGTATAATTCAACATAGTCAAATTTCTTTCATTGCTCCAGTAATATTGGTTCACAAGAAGGATGGATCATGGCGCATGTGTCCAGATTATAGGGAGATCAACAAGCTCACTATTAAAGATAAATTTCCCATTCCAGTCATTGATGAATTAATGGATGAATTGCATGGATCAATTTACTTCACCAAGTTGGATCTTCGTTCAGGATATCATCAAATTAGAATGAAGACTGAATACATTCTGAAAATAGCATTTATAACTGATGAGGGTCATTATGAATTTTTGGTCATGCCTTTTGGCCTTACCAATGCACCTTCTACATTTCAAGTTTTGATGAATTCCATTTTCAAACCCTTCCTTAGAAAATTTGTGTTAGTATTTTTTGATGATATACTAATCTTGGAAGGATCATGATCAACATGTTGACAGGGTGCTCAAACTATTGGAGGAGAAACAATTATATGCAAAAAGCTCCAAATGTTTCTTTGGAGTAAAAGAGGTGGAATATATGGGTCATATTGTATCTCATGAAGGTGTTAAGGTAGACCCTAGAAAAATTAAAACCATTAAGGAAGGGAAAATCCCCACATCCATAAAGCATCTACAGGTTTTCTCGGGTTGACAGGGTATTATCACAAGTTTGTTAAGAATTATGCAAGAATAGAAACACCTCTAACAACATTATTGAATAAAGATGCATTGTCATGGACTCCAAAAGCAACGAATGCCTTTGAACATCTTAAAGAGGCAATGTGCCAGGCACCGGTCTTAGCTACACCAGACTTCACAAAAACCTTTATTATGGAATTGGTGTTGTTTTAATGCAAGAAGAAAGACCAATTGCTTTCGAAAGTCGTTAAATCAAAGGAAAGTATTTAGACAAAGCTATATATGATAAGGAAATGTTGGCAATACTACATGCACTTAAGAAATGGTGACCCTACCTAATGGGAAGACACTTCAAGGTAAAAACAAATGATGATAGTATTAAATACTTTTTAGAACAAAGATTATCTTCAGAAGAGCAGCAAAAATGGGTCACAAAGATGTTGGGTTATGACTTTGAAATCATCTACAAAAAAGGGAAGCAAAATGTTGTGGAAAATGCACTCTCAAGAAAGGATGAGGATGTGGAATCATTTCTTTGCGCCATTTCTATTATCCAACTAGATTGGATAAACGAAGTAGGTGTTGAGTGGAAGAATGATGAAGAAGTGTGGGCATGCATTCAAAATATACAACAAGATACCAGTACATCTGATACATTTAGCTGGAAAAATGATTCGTTATGGTACAAATATCGGTTATACCTATGTAAGAATTCCCAACTCAAACAAAATATTCTTATGGAATTGCACACCTCTCCCTTATGAGGGCACTCATGATTTCTGAAAACTTACCATAAGGTTAAGAAGGAATTTTTTGGGGATGGTCTTAAATCAGATATTCAAAAGTTTGTGGTGGAATTTTTGGTTTGCCAACAAAATAAAGTTGAAACAATTAAGACCCCAGGTTTATTACAACCTTTATTCATTTCAAGCCAACGTTGGGAGGAGGTTTCAATGGATTTTATCATAGGTTTACCCAAGTCCGAAGGAAAGAGTGTTATCATGGTGGTAGTTGACAAACTTACCAAGTATGCACACATTTGTGCATTATCTCATCCATTTAAAGTGAGTACAGTTTCTACTACATTTATGGAAACAATTCAAAAGCTACATGGAAACCCAAAGATTATTGTAAGCGACAGAGATCCCATTTTCACTATATATTTTTGGACAAAATTATTTTATTGTCTTGGTACTCAGTTAGCTCATAGCTCATCTTATCATCCTCAATCTTATGGGAAAACTGAGATAGTAAAAAAATGTTTGGAAGGATATCTTCGTTGCTTTGTATCTGATAAACAAACATAATGGGTCAAATGGATGCCTCTGGCTTAATGGTGGTATAACACTTCCTTCCATACTGCAACAAAAATGACCCCATTTATGGCACTTTATGGACATCATCCACTGTCCATCACATCATATTTAAGATAAAATTCTAAGGTTCAAGGAGTGGAAGATCACATCGAGCATCAACAACAAGTTCTCCAACTCTTAAAGGATAACCTCACTTTGATGCAGAATAGAATGAAACAATAGGTAGATGAACATCGCAGTGAAAGAAGTTTTGATGTAGTTAATTGGGTCTTCCTACAACTACAACCATATAAACAAATGTCCATCAAGCAAGCTAACAAGGATAGTAAATTATCACCAAAGTATTATGGTCCATACAAGGTGTTGCAAAAGATAGGTACTATGGCATGCAAATTGGAGCTTCCTGCAGCTTCTCGAGTGCACCCAGTTTTCCATGTTTCATGCTTAAAGAAGGTTATAAGTGACAAGCTCCCAGTTCAAAAAAAATTGCCAGAACTTGATGAGGAAGGAAAAATCATATTGGAACCTGAAGTAGTCACAAAAACAAGAACTCGACAGCTACGAAATCGATCAACTTCAGAGTATCTCATCAAGTGGAAGAACTTATCCACTGAAGATTCCATATGGGAGGATGAGAATTTTATACAAAAGCATCCATAACTACTCAAGCGTTGAGGACAACACTTTTTTGAAGAAGAGGGGCATGTTAGGTCCCTATAATACTAGTAATTCCCCCATTACTATTGTCATTCTAGCCCTTATTGTTATTGTTGTGCCTCTATTGTCCCAATATTGTTATTATTGTGCCCCATAGAAGCCCACTATTGTTATTTTTGTGCCCTTATATTATTATTGTTATGTCGGCTTTGGTTATATTGTGACCCCTTAGACTCCTATATATAGAAATGAGGTTTTTTCATTTGTATCATCCAAGAATGGTTCATTTGTGTAATGTAAAGGAGGTTTCCCCCTCGAAGAGTCTAATTTCTAAGTCGTTGATCTATCCTTTCTATCTTTTTGTGAGTTGGTTTCATAACATTTTATGACACAAGGTGCATAGCCTCCAAGTATCTCCTCTAAACCTACCACTGCCACTAAATTCCAAAGATCTTCTACTATGCTTGTGAGAGAAGAAATCAAATGAAAATGCAAAGTGAGCCCTAAATTTTCAAGGGGATAACATACCCATCGGAAATAAGAATTTGTTCCTACCTTCTCAAAATTATGAACATGAGTTTCTCACTTTGTTGTGACAACAAACTGAAAAACAATGCATTGGCCCCAAGTGTTTCGATAGTCTACAGTTGTAAATGAATATCTCTTCATTTTCATTGTCCACCCACTCATTTCCCTCCTATATTCTTAAATCTTCCAATTTTAAAACAAAATTAAGAGTTTCAAGAGGATGGCCATCACCATATTTTTGAATTTTTCCCAAGCTCTATGATCCTATCAGAATATCTACACCCAATGAGTAATGACACGAGTATCATAAGCAATGGAATATATTCCACCACATCTATTGTTTTTTCCATGAAAAACCTCACAATATGCCCCCTACCTTTTGAAAAAAAAAAAATCTAAATGAATGGTATCTCAACCACAAACCACAATTGTAGTTTCTAACCATGAGGGAGGAGTAGCATAAGAAATAAGCATATACTCTGTGAGATTCTCTTTTTATAAGAATAACCTTTTGGGAGTCCCCCTCTTCCATGAAATATCTGGACGGAGGGAAACTCAAGCACTACCCACAATAGCAATCAATAACCCTGAGGAATTTAACCAAAATTGACCCTTTAAAATTTGGCCTCATCATCAATGACAATATTTAGAATTACTATTCAACAAATTGAGCTAACCCTTAGGATTTGATGAGATCTAGTCTGTGTCTTTCTAGAATATCTTTTCAAGGTAGAGATGAAGCATATTGTCCAATGTTTACCTCTTTTAATGTGCTTAAGATATGGATTTTATGCAAATGGAAGAGCACTACAATTCCCTAAATCCTTTAAGCCAACGGGGAAGACATTCTTAGTTATAGTAAGAGATCCCATAACAAAGAATGGCCCCAAGAAATGAGAGTGCTCTTAACCTTCTTTACTATCAAGCCAAAAAAAACCTCAATAAAAGCATTCATTTAACACCAAGGGAAATTTAAAACATACCAAAGAATTTCTAGAAACGACAATTCAACCAAAGCATGGAGAAACACCTTGAGGATATCAAAACAACCTTTCCTAAAACACCCCACTTCAACCAATGAAAATCAATGATACAATGAAGAGATTTTGATATATATATATATTCATTCAAAAAAAACATCCAAAATATCAAATTAGTTGTAGAAGATATGAAAACATGCATATTTGTACATAAAACAAGATACATATGGCATACATTGTCCATCAATGACTACTTATTTGAGCATCAACCATCTAGATTCTAGCAATTACAAACACACATCAAATTTTTAAGAATATCATAAAACATGAAACATTTAGAAGATATAATCATTAAACATTCAAAAAACTTATCTAGCAAGTGAGCAACTGTCAACATGAGTCATGCCCAAAATTCAAATAACAATGTTTACAAAATAGGCCACTTGGCCACCACCAAGACTGAAGTACACAATGAACTAGGAAGAGTAAGACAGAAAAGTTCAAATTCACAACAAAACTACAAATCTAATCTATGAGAAAAGTAGTAAACTATGAATATATCTAGTATCTACTAATATCTCCTTCCACCACAAACAGAGTGTGATCCACCACAAGGTGGCAATGAAGAAGATGGTGGTTGTGGAAGTTGTGGCAATGGAACTAATGAAGATGAAGCCCCTGATTGTGGTGTTGAAGCATAGAACCTAGAAACCATGGGACCAGATGGGGGTGGCATCTCAACTTGATCATCATCATCCTGGATAACATCATCCTCCAATTTCTCTAATCGCAACACTCCATCATCCAAATTGGCCTCCTCTATATTTTTGTCCCAACACTTACGGTCTTTATTAGTCTTTGCATTGTCACAGTAATGGGACAACAATGTCAAGTTGTAGTGAAAATAAACAAAGCTCTCTTCCCAGTCTAAATTAAACATGTTCCTTTTAACATTGTGGATGAAAGAATAAGAGCTCCAGCACCTCTTGCATAAGAAGTGTTTACCACCTGTGATAGCACCCGCAATGCCAAAGTTTGTAGAAGTGGAGCAGCACCTCCATGCATGTTCCACCACTCAAGATAATATAAATTCTCTTTATCTTTGTTTGCATGATTGCTCCCAAATGGACCAGTTCTAAGCGTATAATTGCTCAAATGTTTCTGTAGCATGGAAAACTCCTCCTCATTAGGGACTAATTTATCCAATGTTTTCATATAAATAGATAAAACATTTGGATCTAGGTGTGCTTTTCTCCTACCCCACAAAATGTTGGTGTTGATGGTATTTAGGTGTCAAAACATATGCTAAGGCATGCAATGGAATTTTCAGCATTTCCCATCATTTTTCCACCTCCGCATGAATATAATTGTACAAGGTGATATCTCTAGGCTCAACAATGTCTTTAATCTACCCCAACATGTTATCCATTTGCTCATACACCTCCCCATTTATTAGTCAATTTGAATCTGCAAACTTAATCATGTAATAAATTGGTTTGGTGAATTATAAAACATATTTAATGTATGACCAAAAGTAGTTGTCAAGAATAGTATCATTTACTACATTAGCACAATATCAACGTTAATGTCATCCCATGATTTAGAGGTCACCATATCAGTTAAAGCTTGTGTCATCTTCACTAGCTGCCTAAAGGTGAGGAAATAACTTGCAAATCTTGTTTTTGAAAGTTTAAGCAACTACTACTTGGAGTAAGTGCCATGAAAGTAGTTCACCCTTGTATTCCCTGTGATAAATTTAATGATTTGCTTCCCTTTCTTGTAAATCTCATTAATCCATCCACATTCTTTATGCTTCACAATATCATGCATCAAGAGGTTCAATGTGTGCACTAAGCACCCGGACCTAAAGATGTGCGGATGAGTAAACTCAATAATTTTTCTTGTTGCCTCACAATTTGTTGCTTTATCAGTGATTTATTAGGACCAAAATCTTTGATTGATTTCAATAGGAGATCTGCAATGTTTTGGGAAGTTGCACTGATGGAGGAGGATTCATGACTTGCAAGAAACATTACACCATTAGCATAACACCAAGAACATTTATCAAATGTTGGTTTCTAACATTTGTCCACCCATCTGATACAATGGATAGCTCGTAATCCACCCACTCATTTTTAAAACGTGTCAAATCTCTTTTAACCTTTGCTTTTTCTCTTTCTAATACCACAGTTTTATCTTTCTCATAGTTCGGGATCTTGTATCCTTTTGGGGCCACCTTCCCATCCACATCATCCCTCCCAGTAACATTCAGGAAATTTGTTATTGTTCTTCTATTTTCCTAGGTTGCAGAAGTACCATGAGGAGATGAACTACCAAATCTAGACGTTGCACTTGATTCATAATGAGTTTTTTGTTTCTTTTTTTTGTTGTGAAGCCTCATCTATTTGGATGTATTTTATTCTTTGTTCTATTGAAATATTAGGGAAAATTGTTATCCCCAAGGGACCCTTTTTCTCATCATTTTCCATCACCCCACAAAGATGCCTCCTCACATAGGTATATGAAACACTATATGGTTTCACTCCATGACAACCATGAGGGCACACAAACTTGTATATTCCACCACCTTTTCCCCCCTCAAGTTTGGTCACATAATTCCACAAGGGTTTCAATGCTTTCCGCTCTTGCATTTCAGTGTCCTCTTCATCCCCCTCCTCTTCAAACCCTTCCTCCTCATCATACATTGAATCACTCATATGGGCACCATTATCCTCTTCTTCTTCCCTCCTATTCCTTCTCCCCAACACCATCGTGAAAACAAAAAGTGGAATGATACATATAAGCTATGTCACCTGACACGGGGACACGGGACATGCAAATATGAGTGTCTGATATGGGACACAAAGAGCCCCTTGAACATGACACGTAGGACACGTCATATCTATATATATATATTAAAAAATTTAATAGATAGTACACAAATTCTCATGATGATACAACTTTGATCATACATGTACATTGTAACATTATGCATACAATCATGATTCATCAATGGTACAAGTTTACAAATAGCACTTACTACTACATCAATGACAAAAATGATAAATTGACATTGGACAAACACAAGAAATTAACCATAAACTACAGTTTTCTCATTAAGTCATCAAAATCAAAATGTATTGCATAGGTTCTAAGTCCTAAGGACTCTTGACTAGGAATACCGATGGAAAATAGCAAATACAAAACAAGGAAGACACTAGAACCTGGAACTATAGAACAAGAAGGAAGAGTCTCATAGGTTTTTTCCAACAGGCTATGGGTTATGCCTATAGCTCATCAACATTAAACTTAGCGTCAGTACCACAATTTCTCTCTTATTCATACTCCTCCTTTGTATCCAATGTAATCTATGCATTTGCTGGTGTGGAGGATGACCGCTTAATATTATCACTATCATCCAAAATATTCTCTTTAGGCATGAATCGGACACCTTCCTGACACGAATCCCAAACTTCAGACACTCACCAAGAGCGAATCGAACACATGTCATCAAAGATTCCTATTCAACACGCTAGATATGTGACATGAGGGGGGGGATGAATCTGGTGACTTAGCATGTAAACCAAAAGAACACCATTTTGGAATATGGATATAGATGGAAACCCAACAATGAAATGAGCAAGAAGAAATAATGGGAAAGAGTAGGAGAGGAAGGAGAAAATACAAACAATGACAAAAAAATGAGGGAGTTTGGGGTTTGCACTTACCTCTTTCGCTCTTTCAGATGGTAGCCCTTCTTTAATCCTCCAAGATCCTCCTCCTTCACTCCTCCTAGCTCCTCCTCCTACACTCCTCCTAGCTCTCCTCAAGCCTCTCTTCTCTAAGCTCCCCAAAGATGCAAGAATGAGGAAAAGAGAGCGGGGAATGAATTTTAACCCAATATATCCTTTCCCTAACTCACCATGAACCCACCCCCTGTTGGCATTATGATAAAGGTATTGTCATTGATGGCAACTCACTCAGATGGAAGATCATGGTGCAGCATGTCAACAGAAAAGAATTACAGATCAGACTACAAAGAATGAAGAAAGAGAGGTATATGCAGGTTCATCTTGACCAAGCTGCGTATACACGCAGGTTCACTGAACACAAGTAGCGCATACATACACACGCACTTTCACAGAAGGAAAAGCGCATATATGTTGGAAAACTAAATTTTTGGTCCGTGGTATTTGATCCATGGTATTGGTCCAAGGTATTGGTCTGAGGTATTGACCCTAGGTATTTGGTCCAAGGTATTGGTCCTAAGTGGTTTTGATCCATGGTATTGAAAAAGGCCTAAAAATATATAAGGAGGAGAAGATCATTAGGCCAAGTGTGCAAGTATCTAATATCTGATGAAGTGTGAGATCTAGTATGCAGGTTATCGGCTTATGGTGCTTTTCATGATCTGAACTAAGGATGAACCTTAGCGGTTGATGAGGGATAAGATCTAATGATGGATCTTGATCTTAAGGCTTGAAATGAATTATCATTATATGGTTTGATGATGTATAGTATAGATCTAAATACTAACCATGTGATATTCTGTAAATATTATGATCTGGGTATAACTGAAGTCTGGAATAGCTGCAAACTTATGAATTAATATTTGCAGATGTATACACTGGTTGGCTTTGGGAAAAGTGCGTATACACGCTGGTTCGGTTCATCAAAGTAGCGTATACATTATGAGATATGATATTTGAAGTTGCAGTTGGATCTGGTTGTTGTTGCAGAATTCTGGGTTCTGCTCTGTGTTCTGGTGACTGTGTTGATGACAGTATTCTGAATGTTCAGATTGATTGATTTTGATTTGCTTCAGTGACGATGGTTTTCAGTGATTTAGTTGTGGGTGATTCAGAGATTTATGATTGGTTAATGCAGATGTATTTTATGGTTGTATTGCAGTGGTGATTGATTTTGAGCTTCAATGTTGTTGATGGGTCCAATATGAAAATTGGATGAAACATGGCCTTCATATTATGGTGTTGTGTTCCAGAAGTATCCAGTATGAAAATTTATGAAACTTGGTCCCTGGAGGAAAAGAGAAGGTTGTAGCCTTCTGTAGGTCGGCGCCTACGTACTAGTAAACATATCGGCTAGTACAAGAGCTAGGGGGTTGTAGCTCCCTTCCAGTAGAAGCTGGAGAATGAGAGAAGGTTGTAGCCTTCTGTAGGTGGGTGCCTACGTACTGGTATGAGTCTGCACCAGTACAAGATTGTAAACAGGTTTTTCTTATATTAAAAGAAGACAGCAGCAGGTGGTTTTTGTCTCGCATTGGGTTTCCACCTTAAATCTTGGTGTTCATGTGTGTTTCTCATGTGTGATGGTTTGTTCTGTTATTATTGCACCTGGTTACTGTTTATATGGTTAATTAAGAAATGATGCAAAGATCAACATATGATGAATTAACTGAATCATAAGTTTGTTGGATATATGTTGGTTGCCTTAAATATAGTTGCGTATACACGCGAGTTACCTTCATTGAAGTAGCGTATATATTTTTGAGTATGAAAGGAAAAAGATTATTGATTTGACTAATACTGATTCACCCCCCCCTTCTCAGTATTATTTCCAACAATTGGTATCAGAGCAGGTCCTTCAGAAGAAGCTTGATCGCTTGAAGGGAGATCCATCAACATGAATAATCAAGAAAGCATGGGATCCATCAGACCACCAATCTTCGATGGGAGCAATTTTGTTTACTGGAAAATAAGAACCACAGCCTATCTACAATCGCTTGGAATGGATGTTTGGGAAATTGTGGAAGGAGGATATACATTTCCAATAGCAATTCCTACAGATACGACAGGTAAAAAGGATTATGAAACCAATGCCAAAGCTGTCACTATTTTATTGGGAAGTTTGTCAAAGTCATGTAGCTCAAATCAGCCAAAGAAATATGGGACAAAATCATTCTAAGCTACGAAGGAGACTCTCAAGTAAAACGTGCTAAGCTTCAAACTCTCAGAATTTAGTATGAAACTCTTAAGATGCATAGTGATGAAAGCATAGCTAGTTACTTCCTACGTATAGATGAGGTTGTCAATTGTATGAAGAATCTGGGTGAAGAAATTAAGGAATTTATCTTAGCTGAGAAAGTTTTGAGATCCTTGTATGCTAAATTTGAACCCAAAGTGTCTGCCATAGAAGAAAAACAGGATCTGCAGAATATCACTATGACACAACTTCACAGAATCTTAACTGCCTTTGAGATGAGAAAAGGAGGACCATCAGATATGAGAGAAGCCACATTTAAAGCATCAGCAAAGGGAAAAGAAAAACTCAATGAATCAGGACACATTTCAGAAGAAGAAGATGAGGTAAATTTTGTCAAGAAGCTTCAACGGGGTTCTGGAAGGTTCAAAGGTAAGCTACCTTTCAAATGCTTTTCTTGTGGTAGAGTTGGTCATTACGCTGCTAGATGCCCTCATGACAAAGGAAAGATGTCTGAAGAAGGTAATAGAAGTTATTATACTCATGATGATAGTGATGGCTTGTCCAATAGTGATGAAGATGATCAAGAAATTAAACTACTCATGGCATATGAAAATAATGCCTTAGAAAAGGAAGATTTCCTTAAAGAAATCAGTCAACTTAAAATTAGTTTGGCAGAAAAGGATACAGTCATAAACATAGTGACACATCAACTCACTGAAAAGGACAAACACAATGAAGTGTTAGAATGTGAAGTAGTAAGTCTAAGAAAAGAACTTGAAAAGACAAAGACTCTGAATCTTAGATTTGCTAAAGGATCAGAAACGTTAGATGAAATCCTCAAAGTTCAGTGTTCGCCCATTATAAAGATTGGTCTTGGTTTTCATGAAGGTGAATCTAGCTCACAAGGTAAGGTAAGAAACTCCAATGAAAAATCTGAGATGCTCAACAAGGAAATAAAAAGTCAACCCCATCAATAACCAAGGAAATAAATTCTTCAAAGAAAGTCTTTTACTCCTAACTGTGGAAGTGATAGTCAGTTATTTCCTTCGATGAATGGTTTTGAATGTTTTATATGTCATAATTTTGGACATGTTGCAGTCAGATGCAGAAGTAGAATGGTTCAAGACCATCACACAAAAAGATCATCACGTTCCAAGTACTTTAAGGGATATTGTTTTGCTTGCAATATGTTTGGTCACAAAGCTATTGATTGCAAGAAAAGGAATATGAAACACGTAAGGTGTTATGCATGTAACAAGTTTGGACATAAAGTAAAGGAATGCAGGAGAAAAGTTCGGACACCAAACCAAAAGGAGCATACATCATCACAATCCAATGTATTGAAGAAGACGGAATTATTATCAGAAAGATGTGGCATAGCTCAGTTTGCAGACATAACAGACTCAGAGGAAGCTGAAGGTGTAAAACTTCAGTATTCCAATTTTCATATGCAATTATTATGAAGAGAAGTCACGTATATATGCGAGTTAGAAGTTGCACAGTCGTGTATATGGTGTTTTGAGGAAAAAACAGCGGGACAGACTCGGGAAAAGGAGTTTGATATGGTTTAGTCACTTATATGCTCTGTTTGATATGGTTACAATTTGCTGATGATATGTAGAAATGTGTTGGTACTCATAAGTTTACACAGGTTCAAGGGGAGCATATGCTTCTAATAATGCATTGTTGGCATTATCTTAGAAGATCTTGGTACAAATCCACATATTTGTTTTAATTCAAGTGACTCCTTTGATGATGGAAATATACAGGTCGTTGATCCTGATGTTGCTAATGGTGCAAATCATATGATATTTTTTGATGACTATCATGGTCTTCTTTAGATATTTGGTCTCTGTTATAAATGTCATGTATATCATTCGATGTAAAGGGCATATAAAGACCCATGATGTAATAATTTGTCTTTGTCTGTCGTAATCCTTTTTGGTCATATGATGTAATTTGTATCCCCACTTTGCATGGGAAGGATGATGTAATAATTGCTACATTTCAGTCATGTATAAATTGGTATATCCCCACTTGGTTGGGAGATGGATGTATGTATGAGTCATTTGTGATAGGAAAGTCATACTCACTTAGTTGAGTTATAGAGTCATGTTATTCTCTTAGAAAATATTTTTGCAGACTCTGCATATGCTCAGGGGGAGCATGGATGATATAGTGCATCTCAGCATGTACTAGTCTATGAGACCATTAGTTCCTTGTTTTTTGTTTTTTGCAATTCAATCTTTTTCCGATTCAAATTGATGATGAGCTGGCCCAACCTTCCAACAATCCCCTCGCTAAAAAGACAATGCCAAGAAACTGATGTTAACATGTTCTCATAACTTTCTCTCTTGTCTTTGAATGCATCACATTACAAAATGAAATGTTTTTCCGATTAGACTACCCCAGATGTGCAAAATGTTCACACTCGTTCTTCCCGAGCTTCTTTAGGCCTTTTCCACCGTCTTGTTTCACATCGAAGTTGATGCAATTTGGTCCTTAATTGAGCAATAAGAACCTTTTCCCTCCACGAAATGCTAGCTCCAATGAACTATTTTTGTTGTAGATCACACGTAGGGTTGAATTCCTCAATGTAGTACTTCTTAACTTTGAAAGGTAAGGCATCACATTTGGAAGAGTGTTTACTTTAACACAAAGCTAGTGTTTACTTTAAGCCAAAGTGAGGATGAGCCTAGGATTTGCACTGTTTGCACGCTTCTACTACTATAAAGAAAAAATTAATCTCAGACAAAATAAGGAAGAAGGAAAGGATTTCCTTCAAATCCAAATAATCTAATGTAAAATAATTCTTCATGATATTCAAACATTCCCTTTCCAGGGAGGAAATTTTGAGCTACTGGAGAGAATCAATCTGCTATGGAACCAACAATCATCTTTCAAAATGATATCAAAAAGTCATTATGAACTTTATAGAAATAAAATAGGGCCTTGTGATTCTATAATGATGCATACCAGACTTGGACCAGTAGTCCTAATTAAAGTTAACATTTCGAGATTGGGCCAAATCTACGAATGTGTTACAATATATTAAAGCATAAACTAGATAAGTGGTCATGAAGAACCTCTTTGTTTGGTGAGTAGGAAATTTCATTTGAAATAACATAAGCCCAAAGAAACATGGCTCCTTCGTGTACAAAATAATAAAGGATATAAAGAATATATATTGGCATATAAGCTATGGATTATTGACTAATAATTTGTGCAAACAACCATGTGAACTCCCTATATGATTTTGTTAATGAACATACTTCAATCTCGGAAGGATTTGTTGAACCAATAGGTGGCTAAATAAGAAACTTCTAGGGGGAGATCAATCAGACAATTCATCATGTACTCAGGGGGAGCATGAACAACATAATGTAAATCAAAAGGGGAGAATATCTTGGTCTGCCCTTTGCCCTTGATGTCAAAGAGGGAGAGTGACTTGGTGTTGTTGTTGCCATCAAGTCCAAAGGGGGAGATTGTTGGCATTATGATACAAGTATTGTCCTTGATAGCAACTCACTCAGATGGAAGATCACGGTGCAGCATGTCAACAGCAAAGAATTGCATATCAGACTACAAAGAATGAAGAAAGAGAGGTATACGCAGGTTCATCTTGACCAAGCTATGTATACACGTAGGTTCACTGAACACAAGTAGCATATACGTACACACGCACTTTCACAGAAGGAAAAAAGTGTATATGTTGGAAAACTAAGTTTTTGTTCCGTGGTATTTGGTCCAAGGTATTTTGATCCATGGTATTGGTCCAAGGTATTGGTCTGAGGTATTGACCCTAGGTATTTGGTCCAAGGTATTAGTCCTAAGTGGTTTTGATCCATGGTATTGAGAAAGGCCTAATACTATATAAGGAGGAGAAAATCATTAGGCCAAGTGTGCAAGTATCGAATATCTGATGAAGTGTGAGATCTAGTATGCAGGTTATCGGCTTATGGTGCTTTGCTTAATCTCAACCAAGGATTAACCTTAGCGGTTGATGAGGGATAAGATTTAATGATGGATTGTGATCTTAAGGCTTGAAATGAATTATCATTATATGGTTTGATCTTGTATAGTCTAGATCTGAATATTGACGCATGTGATATTCTGTAAATATTATGATCTGGGTATAACTGAAGTCTGGAATAGCTGCAAAATTATGAATTAATATTTGCAGATGTATACGTTGGTTGGCTTTGGAAAAAGCACGTATACATGCTGGTTTAGTTCATCAAAGTAACATATACATTATGAGATATGATATTTGAAGTTGCAGTTGGATCTGGATATTGTTGTAGAATTCTGGGTTCTGCTCTGTGTTTTGGTGATTGTGTTGATGACAGTATTCTAAATGTTCAGATTGATTGATTGTGAATTGCTTCAATGACGATGGGTTTTCAGTGATTTAGTTGTGGGTGATTCAGAGTGTTAATGCAGATGTATTTGATGGTTGTATTGCAGTGGTGATTGATTTTGAGCTTCAATGTTGTTGATAGGTCAAGTTAAAGCACCAAAAAAATAACAAAAGGTCGAACTCAGTGGAACCGCTAATTGACCCTCGGATCCACTTTGGATCCACCTGAATCTGTGCCTGATCTGCCGCAAATCCCTTTCCAGAACCATGGATCAGAAATCCAGAACCATGGATTGGGCCCATGCGGTTTTGTATTTCGAGGAATCATCCCATTGCGATGGAACCATGAATCCACGGTTCCACTAGGGGATTTCCCAAGTATCCGTATGGGACATAGTTCCAGCCTTAGATCCTTGGGAAGGAGGGGGAAGGATCATGCAACACTATGTGGAGTACTAACCACCTTTTTGTTAGGATATTCCGACACATAGGAAATAGTTAAGTATAACTTGGTCTAGTGTAGAGTTATGTAAAGTGTTTCTTTACTATGTACTTTTGTGACTTACAATCTGACGGTCACGATATGTTCTAAACATGAAGTGATTTGACGGTTCATTCTCTCTTTGGTATTACCGACACTTGATCCATAGCTTAACACCCGATTGGTCCATGATCTCTATTTAAAGAGCATGGAGGGTCATTTGTAAGGTGACCATTCATGAGAGAAGCTTATGTAAATTTTCTTTCTTTTATTAATAAATTTCCTAAAGTGGTCGCATTGGCTCAGACCGTGGAATATTTCCCTCTTTGAGGGTTTTAACCACGTCAAGAATACTGGTGTACTGATCTGTGATCTATTTGTGAGCAGTGTTCTTTGGTGTTCTATCTTAGGAACTTACCCTGTAAATTCCTACATCATATCAGAGATATTTCAAGGCCGCATCAATTGGTGATCCAAATCCAAAGCGGTACAATTGCATCCGACTTTCGTTTCCCATATCTATTGTTTCCGACTGCTTTTGGGTCAAGAGGATTGCTCTATTGTGTTAGGAGCATCTGTTCCAATGATGAACCACTTTAGTTTCACACGAAAAGGTTTCTGGTAGGCCAAACTACGTCATTTTAAAGATTTGGAGGTATACAAATTTTATTTGCAGTTTTAGTTATTTATCTCTCTGTTTATTTCGGTTTATTTTGGTTTATTTATCTCTTTGTTTTTTATTACCAGATATATACCTTTCATTTCTGCGTATGCTCTTTGCATGCGACTTTGTGCGTTTTGGGAAAATTAGAAACAGAAAGGAAGGATTATTCTCATGCGTATGCTCTTTTCCGTCGTGCTTTAGTGTGATCTCGAAAAATTAGAAACATTGAGGAAAATATTTAGTTTCTGACGAAAGCTAACTTCAAGCCATAAGGTTTGGTTTTTTTTGCATGTTCGTGTTGGGTTGTGTGTTTTTTTATTTTGTAGGAAAAAATGGTTTTTTCAAGTAAGCACGCACCCCAAAGCTTCAGTAACTAAAAAAAAAAAACCTTCCTCTTTTCCAAAAATGACTAACCTTTTAAACTAGCTCACTTGGTCCAAAGTTACTTTATGAGAATAAAGATCTTGGGTTCAAGTCTTTCGTTTTGTTGAGTTACTTTTTCAAAAAGCACATGTAACTTACGTTTTAAAGTTACTTTATGTAAAAGTGTTCTCATCCATTATAAAAAGTGAGTCAATTATAATTTTAAAGTCTCTTTATCTTTTATTTAAGTTACAATTTAGTGGGTAACTCATAAAATACCATTGTAAATGTGACTTTCACTTATTTATAAAAGTGAGTCACATAAAATCTTTTTTTTTAAGTGAGTTAATTAGATTAAGCTTGGAATGGGGTGGGCGGGGATTTTTTTTAAATATATCATTATCATTCACTTCTGCACATTCACGCACTTCGTCGGCATCTTCAACAACTTTTGTTCAAAAAGCCATAACTTCTTCATCCGGAAGCTGTTTTTTTTAATCGACCTAATTTTTCGAAATATTTCCATTGGAACACTTATTTTAAACATCTATAGCTTAAGTTTCTATTAAAATGGAAATTCCATGCCAAGTTATTCTTGACAGCACCAACTACTTTCAATGGGTGTCCTACATGGAGGATTTACTTCG
Source organism: Pinus tabuliformis (assembly GCA_031772625.1). Taxonomy (NCBI): domain Eukaryota; kingdom Viridiplantae; phylum Streptophyta; class Pinopsida; order Pinales; family Pinaceae; genus Pinus; species Pinus tabuliformis. The sequence continues at coordinate 359,095,803 of CM062815.1, read as the reverse complement.
AAGTAAAGGTCTTTATGGAATAGCCTCAGGCCAAGAGTCTAAACCTAAAGATGAAGATAAGCAAACCAAATGGGAAAATTGAAAGATCAAGCATGTGGGTTGATAGGGATGTCTATTTCTTCAGACCTTAGATTCCATATCACAAAACTTGATACCCCTCATGAAGCAATGAAACAACTCAATAAAGTTTTTGGAATTAAAAATGAAATTAGAGCCCATCAACTCAAAAATGTGTTGTTTACGTTGGACCCCAATAATTTTTATTCCATTGAAGATTTTTTGTCCAATTTCAAAACCCTTAGCCTTGTCTTGGAAGGTGTTAAGGTTAAGAAAGAATATGGAAGCCTTATTTATTCCATTCTTACTAAGTTGGGACCAGCCTACTCTGTGTTTGTTTCCACCTTCCATTCTGCTAGAGAAGCCTTTATTTCTCAAGGACAAGACTACAAGTCCCCCTCTTTTGATGCCTTTTGTGATTCTTTAATAATAGAACAAGAAAAAATCTTACATCTTGGTCTTCTTAAGCTTAGAAACTCTTCTAAGAAATCCTTAGCCGCCCAGCAGCAACCAAGTTCAAAGAATCCTAAGAAGTAGCATCCTAAAAATAATGGTCCTAAACCAACCAAGGGACCTAAGCACTTTCAGTCTCAAAATGAAAAATCAATTCAACAAAATGATAAGGCAAATAAAAACAAATGGAAGAAGACTGATAGACATTGCAACTTTTATAATCGAGATGGCCACTTAGAATCCAAATGCTTTAAGAAGATGGAAGCCTTGGAAGCAGCAATGAAGAAGCATAACATCCATTTGGAGCACTCTTCAACTTCAACTTCATCTTCAGCAATAGCACTTTCTGCATGTGGTTGTTAAGCATCTCTGTCTAGTTATGCACTAAATGTATCTTCTTCTTCCCATTCTCATGAGTGGCACATTGATTTTGGAGCTTCTTATCACATGGCCAAAAAGAAAGTCGTAATTTTCTTCTTTAAATGATTGTAACACCAAAAATATATATGTTGGTGATGATAGATCTCTTAGTGTTGTAGGGACTGGAACTATTCATCTAGACAGTGATCAATTTAATGATGTATTATGTGTTCCAACCTTATCCTGCAACCTTTTATCTATATATCAGATAACTCATTCGGGTGAAGGTAAAATCGTTGAATTTTCACTTCATGATGTTGTAATTAAGGACCTAAGAGATCCTAGAAATATTTTAGCTACTGGCATTGCTGATGATTCTACAAGGTTGTATAATTTTAACAACTTTGGGTCATCAACTCTTCCCTCGATATTTTTTGCTCATAATGATGAAGTGAGCAAACTTTGGCATGAGAGATTTGTCACTTAAGCTATCGCTCCCTTAAAAATCTATGTAAAGAAAATATGGTGACAGGTCTTCCTACGGTATCTTGCAGAGATGGTGTTTGTTCCGAATGTGTACTCAGAAAACATCATCGGGATAGTTTTGAAAAACGTGCCTCTTGGCACGCCTCAGACCCTTTACAGCTTGTGCATAGTGATTTATGTGGTCCACTTCCAGTGGTTTCATTCTTTGGCTACAATTATTTCTTAACTTTCATTTATGATTTCTCCAAACGCACTGGGTATACTTCTTAAAACTCAAGAGTGAAGTCTTTAACATGTTCTTGGCCTTTAAGGCCTTTGTTGAGAAACAATCTGGACATCAAATTCTTAAGCTAAGATCTGATAATGGCAGAGAATATGTTAACAACAAATTCATCAACTTTTGCACTGAACATGGAATTCAAATGAAACATATTGTTCCATATACTCCACAACAAAATGGTGTAGTTGAAAGGAAGAATTGCACCTTAAAAGAAATGGCTAATTCTATGCTTCAATATAAAGGACTTGGTCTTAATTATTGGGCAGAAACAATTAAATGTGCAAATTACATAGTAAATCACACTCCTACTAAGGTTTTAAAGAATATTACTCCAGAAGAAGATATTACTCTAGAAGAAGCATGGAGCTCAATTAAACCAGATGTAAGTCACTTTCGTATTTTTGGAAGTTGTTAGAGTCGGTCTTGTCAGTCCTCCGTCAGAGATCAAAACTCTTTCTGCATTTCATTTTTAAGAGTCTCGCTCCATTCACTCAACTGCATTCCGCTAGGGGCATGCCATAATCTGACAGAAAAGGTCTTGTTAGTCAGTTCCCCTCATGTCTGGCACCTGCTGGCTCAAGTCTTTTGTCAAGGTTCACTAAAGTCCATGACAGTCAATGTTCGATCTTTTAATGGACGAGAGTCATTTTCAGTCATTAGGTCTAGGGATCAAATAAATTGGTCTTCAAACATGTCCAATAAAGCCATGCAAGCCAGAGGGAGGCCCTTACAAAGTTATGATTCAGAGATTTTCATCATCATGTTGACAGATTACCACTGTTCTTCAAAACTTTGTTTTGAAGAAAAGTCAAATAGTGTGTCATTTGTGATAATTTTCAAAAAATTCTCCAGTTGGTTTCTTCAAGTGCAGTCATGGTTTCCTTGGCCAAATTCCATGTCGTGCGACCCCTGCAAAAGTGCCAAAAAATTTCATCATTTTAGCTAAAAATTCAAAGGGAAAAGTGAAATTCAGTGTTGCATTAAATCATTGAAAATTGTCAAAGTGAAACATTATTAAAGTGGGTTTTGAAGAAGCAAAAATTAAACCCATGACTCCAAGGTATTTATATACAAGTTTCCACAATCAACCAAATCATTATGCACACCAAGGTCATAGAGAAACATAGCAAAGTGATTGAGAGTGCAAAGCACGCGTTTGAGTGAGTTTGGAGTCGGTTTCAGGAGCGCGGCGCACACACAGAGGGGCACGGCGCATATAGGGAGTGCGGCACACAGAGTGCGACCCCGCAGTGTAAAACTAAAATGGGCGCGACGCATATACTGAGCGCGGTGCATTGGGTTTGTTCCGCGACGCACACCCACAGAGGCCCGAAATTGTTCCCAATTGCATCAAATCTTTTGGAATTCCTTCCAATTGCCAGGTAGGGTCTATCTCTTGGCTTGCTCATCAAATTTTGTGAACATATGGTGGTTCATGGCTATGTATAATTGCAATAAAAAACGCCTAAACCCTACCACTTGAAATCACCAAAGCTATTGCTAGGGTTGCAAAATTGTGGTATTGTTGCCAAGGCTCCTCTTTCACCTCTCACTTTTTCACTCCTTTCCATTGTTCCCTTCCCCCCTATCCCATTTTTCCCTATTTTCCCTACCCTAAAACATTACTAAACCCATATTCCCTATCCCTCCACTCATTGGTCAATGTAAACCCCAAAACCCTACCCTATAAAATCCCCAAACCCTCCTACCTATCCCTAAACAAAATTTCCCCCCATAACCCCTATTCCCATCATATTATTCCCCTTCCTAACACTCCCTTTTTGCATTGTTCCCCTTGGTGGCAGATCTCACAACAACACCTAGTTTCCTACCATCATCAAGGGGCAGTCCAAGCACAGTACACATACAGTAGTCGTGGCATCTGAGCATTCATCGGAGTATGAGATGGAAACACAAAGTGATTCATCCTCAGAAGAACAGGCTCCCCGGAGACATCACAAAAGTGGAAAACATGTTAGGGATGAGCCAACCACCCTCACAGAATTGCAGGCATGCCCTCTTGCTATGTCATGTTTCCAGCATCTATCATGTTTTGAGTTTTGTCAAAGAGTGGCTAATGTTCGAGTTCATCATGAGTTGGCCCGTCTTTTTGTGCTTCACCTACATGGAGATCACTCTATCTTGGTCGGGGTCACCTTCACACTGACACTTGAAACTGTCTCATTAGCAACCGGTATACCGAATGTTGGAGAACCATGGCACAAGAAACAGAAAGTTGATCGACAGCATTATGAGCCTTACATTAAGGCCAGTTGCTTGAGGCAGCTCACAAGAGTCTTTCCATTCAAATATTTGAAAGATGAATATGCTCCACTCATGAAGTTGATCATGAAGTACTTTAGCTGTGAGGGGAGGTTCTCTCGTCTATATGCCTATCACATCAGGTTGCTCATGCACTTTACCAGGGTACAGATGATGAACATCCCATTTTTCATTTGCAGGAACATAGAGAGGATGAACACCTTCATGCAGCACAAGACCCCTCGGTAGCAACTTAACAATGTTTATCACTTTGCTCTTATTAAGATTTTGGTGGTTCATCAGCTGGGATTGCAAGGCATTACTTGGGATGATTTCATCTCTCGTGACTTCTTCAGCACTTCACAGGTATTATCAGAGGTTAAGCAAGAGGGTGAACCTTCTCGTCGGTATGAGCGCCATGAGACTGCTAGTGTGCCGGTTTTCATCACATATCAGAAAGGCACCAGATGTTTGTTTGCAGCGGTAAAGCGAGTGTTATCTCCACCCGGGGTGGAAGGGGCCTCGCTTCCACCATTAGCATCATAGGAACAGGACAAAGGTAAGGAGCCAATGCAGGATGAGGGGCCTTCAGGTGAGCCATCAAGTGAATGAGAGACCGAATTCGTTCTCCTTCATGATGATGAGACAGATACAGAACCGACAAGTGCACAGCTCAAAGATATCATCCAGGAGCAAAAAGCAGAGATTCAAGCCTTGTCCCTTGATTTGGAAAGATCCAAATGGAACATGAAATATCTGGAGCAGAGGAACAAACAGCTGGAGGATCAGCAAGCGATCATGGAGCTACAAAACATTCGTGAGCATCGCCAAGCTGCACAAAGGAGAAGAGTTGAGCTCACGTCATTGGAGCAAGAGATTAATGATGATCGGGAGGCCAACCTCGAGAGAGTTAACATGCACTTGGAGAGGCTGCTGGACAAGGCCGACAAGGACCATGCATTGCTGAGACACATGGCTTTCCACTACATGGCGCGAAACAAAGTGTGCAAGGCCTGAATCAGGAATTTGAAGGCGAAATTGAGGAAGGAAATCAAGAAGCAAAAGAGGAAAATGGAGCTCGATCGACTTCAGATATTGGCCGAAGCCTCTTTGGCCCAGAATAACACTTGATAAGGAAGCTCCAGCCCAAATTTCAAGAAATTTGGGGCAATTTTGGTCACATGGCAAATTTTTTGTCACAACACAGGTTTTTTCTCCCCGCGACGCTTAGGATTGGGAGCTCCAAATCACAAATGGCTTGCATTTTTGGATTCAGCATGAAAAATCATGCCTGCTGGTGCATGGACAAGAAATTTGGGCATGATTTGAGTCCCCAGGAGGTCAAAAACACTCAAAAAATGACCTCTCTGCCCCTATTTTGACACACAGGAAGCAGTCTTGGGAGAATGAAGTTTTGGAGGGGCAAATGAGCACCAAATTCAGAAATTCCACTTGGGTTGGAAAGTAGACAGGCTAGGATTTCCAAAAAGCACACTTGGGCATAATTTGGACTCTTGCAGGTACCTCAAAATCACCTCCAAAGTGGCGTGGCGCATATAGCTTTTGGCGCGGCGCATATAGATAAAAAGGCCAAAATCGCGCCCGCTTCGCGAAATTTCGATTCGCGACTTTCTCCAAGTGGGCCCGCTCATTTACACTATATTTTTCTCGGCAACTAAGGTAATGTTTAAAAATTATTTTCACTAAAGGTGGGCTCCTACCCAAGTGGAAAAGGAAGGCGAGTAGTCACCCAAGCCATTTGTCATTTTTGTAACGCTGCAGCTGTAACTAATGGTTGGCTTTCCACTTCCACTTTGTAATGATTCGAAAAACTCCCCAAATCTTGGTCGTTCTATTTCCTCATAGCATAGTCTATTTATTGTATGCAAACCATTTGCAAAGGGATGGTTGGCATTTTTTGGAATTGTGGGAGAAAAACTCAGTCACTCACTGTACATTTTGACATAAAATTAATGAAAGATTGCGGCTCTAGTTCATGAGATTCCTGCGGTGTGAGTTTAGCAAATGTATCTTCTTTATGTTTCATATGTATTTCGTTATGTTTCATATTTTCATTTACATTCATTTCCAGTGAAAGCTTTCTAAGTAAAAAGGTAGAATTCAGTGTACTGCTCTGCCTTGGGATAGTTTTCACGTTCTATGTTTTCTTCTGTTGAAAAGGATTCATGTGTTTATGCCCTTTTTCACACTCTCAAACAATCTCTCCACCTCACATTTTTTCAACTCTAAAAGCTAGACTTTCTGCCTGTCTTGCCTCACGAAACAACCTGCGTCTTTGAGTTAAATTCTCTGCTCATGTTGTTCCTTGGCCCCACACATCCCAGAAAACTTAGTCATTCTTCAAACATCTCCATCATATTTATTTACCTAGCCTAAAATCAGTATCCATTTTTGAGTCATCTCAGACCCTATTGTTTATTTTCCTGAGTGTGACCCAGAGAGAGCCCTCTCCTGTTCTGGTAGGGCTAGCTACCAGACTGAGCGTGGTTTGTGGTTACCCTGAATTTTTCCTTCCTTCAACCTAAGGAAAATTTAGGTGCTAACAGAAGTGAAGCATGGGCCCATATTCCAAATGAGTAACATAAAGCCTTAGAACCTAAAGTGAAAAATGCATTTTTGTTGGATATTTTGAAGATGTCAAAGGATATAGACTTCTTTCACCTAAGTCCAAAAATGTTATCATTAGAAGAAATGTAAAGTTTGTTGAAAATAGATCAACCTACGAGCGTAGTTCGGCAGATTTGCCACCTCTCTCTATCCCTTCTACTTCTGAAAATATTTCTTCTTTAGATGATGACAGCGAGGATGAAAATCCTCCCCCGCCTTCTCAAGATCCTCCTTCAGCTCCTTAGCTTCCAAAATGGGTCAGTGCTACTTAGGATTCAGCAGGTGCTCTTGCAAGTGATCCTACAAATCAATGACGTACATGTTCTCAGTTCGATAGAGCCTCTTCTTCACTGGCTCAAGATTCAGCAAATTATAATCATGACACCTTTGCAAAAGCTTCAGGCCATCCAAATTGGGATGTATCTATGAATAAAGAATATCGTTCATTATTGGCAAATGATACATGGGATCTTGTTCCTCTTCCAAAGGGATGAAAACTTGTTAGATGCAAATGGGTTTAAAGAACCAAGTTTGGACCAGATGGAAAAGTTGATAAACATAAAACTCGTCTTGTTGCTAATGGTTTTTCACAAGTTGAAGGCATTGACTATATCGAAACCTTCTCCCCTGTTTCCAAAATGAACTCTATCTGCCTTGTAATTTCCCTTGTCGCCTCTTTCAAATGGGAAGTCAATCAGATGGATGTTAAATTTGCCTTCTTGCATGATATGGAACAACCTCCTGGCTATACAAATAGACTCCATCCTTGTATGTCGCCTTAAGAAATCCCTTTATGGTCTCAACCAAGCCCCTTGGGCTTGGTATGCCAAAATGGCTAGCTCTCTTTTAGATACTGGCTTTTCTAGGTGTCATTCTGACAATACTGTCTACAACAAGAAACTGGGTAAGTCTCTTATCATTCTTGTTCTTTATGTTGATGCTCTAATCCTTACTCGTAGTGATACCAACCTTATAAACCATGTGAAGTATAACCTTAAAAACAAGTTTGAAATGACAGACTTAGGACACTTGCATTATTTTCTTGGTCTTCAAGTCTTGCAATCCAAGGAAGGTATTTCCCTTTCCCAGTCCAAGTATGCTTGTGATCTTCTACACCACTTTCACATGGAAGATTGTAAGTCAGTCCCTTCTCCCTTTCAGTCTGGAGCCAAACTTTCAGTCACTTGTACTTCCCCTGAAATTGATGCTACCTTATACCACCAGCTTGTAGGAAAACTTTTGTATCTGACCCATACCCGCCCTGACCTTTCCTTTGTTGTTGGCCTTATTGCTCGGTTTATGAAAAATCCACATGAAAGTCATTGGAAAGCAGCGAAAAGAATACTTCGTTATGTTCGAGGTACAATTCAGTTTGGGATTCATTACAGTGCAGAAGCATCTCCTCTATTGGTTGGTTTCACTGATTCCAATTGGGCTGGTGACCCTGATGATCGAAAGTCTACTACAGGTTGTGTCTTCACTCTTGGTTCTTGAAATATTACATGGGCTTGCAAGAAACAAAGTGCCATTTCTCTTTCTTCAGTAGAAGTAGAGTATCGTGGCAGCGTAGAAGCTAGTAAGGAAGCCCTGTGGCTTTGTCAAATCCTGCCAGATTTTCACTTTCAGCAGCAGCATCCAACTACACTTTGGTGTGATAATCAAAATTCCATTGAACTATGCAAAGATCCAGTCCAACATCAGCGCAACAAACACATTGAACTACACATGCACTTCATCAAAAATCTCATTCATGACCATGTTCTTGAAGTGCAATAGTGTTCAACCAACGATCAAGTTGCAAACATCTTTACAAAGGCTCTCACAGAGGCGAAGTTTAGTAAACTTCAATTTATGTTTGGAGTTCAGGAAGTTGTCACTAAGGGGGGATATGCTCTAATGCATCCTTCCTTATCGTATTGTGTCATATTTGTACATCCTTCAATCCTATCCCAATTTTTTCTTAAGGGGGATGTTAGGATATTCTGACACATAGGAAATAGTTAAGTATAACTTTGTCTAGTGTAGAGTTAAGTAAAGTGTGTTTCTTTACTATGTACTTTTTTAATTTACAATCTGATGGTCTCGATATGTTCTAGACATGAATTGATCTAACGGTTCATTCTCTCCTCGGTATTACCAACACTTCATATCTGGCTTAACACCCGATTGGTCCATGATCTCTATTTAAAGAGCATGGAGGGTCATTTGTAGGGTAACTGTTCATGAGAGAAGATTATGTAAATTTTCTTTCTTTTATTAATAAATTGCTTGAAGTGGTCACGTTGGCTCAGGCCGTGGCCTGTTTCCCTCTTTGAGGGTTTTAACCATGTCAAGAATATCGGTGTACTGATATGTGATCTATTTGTGAGCGGTGTCCTTTAGCGTTCTATGTGAGGAACTTACCCTATAAATTCCTACACTTTTCAATATGTACCATGTCAATACCTTCCATTATACATCAAGAGAAAAACCTCTTAAACTTTTTTGTATTATTTGTGTTGTATTGCTTTGAAAGGGCCCAATGGTAGGACCTAAGTTTCCCTAGTTGCTAAGAACATGTGATTCCTCCTTGTAGACCACAAGTTTGAATCCAATAGTGGGTAGGGCATGTACACACACATAGACTAAGAAATCAATCGTTGTGTGAAAAGTGTTAGCGCTTGAGATTTCACCTCAGGCTGAGAAAGGCAAACCTCAAGGCAACATCAAACCATTCAGCCTCGTAGCTAGCCCTACGGGGCAGGAGAAGGCTCTCTCTGGTCAATCTCGGTAAATCTCCAATGGGATGAGATGACCAACAAGGTAACACTGATATTAGGCTAGTAAACTGATTAAAAAGGTTGATTTGGGGTTTTTTGGGTCTTTGGTGGCAAATTGAGGAATTGCAATTTCGGGTGCGGGGATTGGACACAGTTTCTACAGGGGGTTCCTTGGGGCGAGGTAGGAGACAGCGTTGATGCCTTTAACTAAAATGAATGGTCAGGAATGAAAGATGATGAGCTAAAGAGAGCAAAAAATCACTTTGAATTCTCTTTAGACAGAAGAAAACATTGAAATTAAACAAATTTAAAAGCAGAGCATGGCTAGCATGAATTCATACTTTAACACTTCATTTGTTTAATGTGCAGCAGTAAAGAAAGGAAATGAATCACATAACAAAGCTTAAAAGAACATTGAGAAACACACCATCAACACATGAGTCCACAAGAATCCCAAAGATGACTGCAAAACCCTGGTCTTCCTTAGCCAAAAATTGCAGAGATACAGTGAAAATATACAATGATAGCTTCTCCCTTAAGAGTCCAACCTTCCAACCCTTGAAAATGATTAAGAAAATACATAATATAGGCAAGCCAACCTCTTCCCTTTCCTCTAGGGGTCGAGCTCATCCTTCTAGGAGTTGTTTCAACTAATTCTAAACTGAGCACTAAAATCTAGGCAGTCAAAACAACTTGCCTCTATAAGCTAGGAAACCAATTCATTCATTAAATATTTACCCTTGACATGAATGAATCTTCTAGAAGTGCTAAACAAGAGTAAAAGTGTCTTAGAGTTACAATAATTACATCAAATATAATCATCTTCAACCCCAAAAAGTCAAACCAAGTCAAACTGTGCTTTTCCGAGCTGTACAGTGAAATCTGGCAAAGTCTGCTCAACGGGTCACGCACCCCTGCTCAACGGGTCGCGCCCCTTTGGAGCTCTGTTTGAGGCACTTCCCGGTGTCAGAATCAGGTGCAGGATAGCTCGTTGGAAAGGTTTTTGAGTCTACTTTCCAACCCAACTAGAACTTTTCAATTTGGAGTTCATTTTCCCTATCAAAAATCAATTCTCCCAGGACAGCTTTCTGCAGTTCAAAAAAGGGGCAGAAAGTCAAATTTTTCATGTATTTTGACCTTCTGGAGGCCCAAAACTCCATAAAAACTCAATTCCATCCATGGGAATATGTAACTTTGCATAAAAAATCAGGAAATGCTGAGTTTTTGTGAAAAGGAGTTGCCATGACAAAGGGTTTCACCGGGGGTGAGACCCGTTGAGGAGCCAAAACCTGTAAATTACCAAAAAATGCCAAAATTACCCAAAATTCTCAAAATTTCTTGGGATTTGTGCTGTGGCTGAGCTAGTGAGTTCCATGATCTTTGAGTGAAGCCTCAGCCAAGATACGGAGGATATTTGACCTCTTTCTCCTTTTTTGTGCCTTAGCCAAACTCCTTGGATCCAGCGATTGTAATTTTGGCATTTCTCTAAAACCATGACACCTGTGCAAAAAGTGAAGGAGTTTTTTCTTCTTTGGCATGTTATGGACAAAAAACTCTCTCAGTTTTCCAAAATTCATCTTTTATTGCTCTGAAACATCATTTGAGTGCAACTTGTCCCGATGTGTGAAACAAGGGATTTTGTCGAAATGGAGCGAAATGAAGGGGATAGGGGGCTTCTAAATTCTTGGGGAAATTTTTGGGAGTGGGGAGAGATGTTAGGAAGCAGGGGAAAGTGGAATCTCAGAGATTGAGTGAGGGGAAGGGGTCGAAAAGTGCAAAACACAGGCCAAACCTAGAAAATTGCCAGGTTGTAGCTAGAAACTAGGGTTTGTGCAAAAATGAGGAATTTGACGGATCTAAGGGATGGGAAGTGTTTGATAAGGTACTTTGAGGATAGGGGAAGGTGTATGAACATCAGGAAACAAGTTTTTCCGATGATTTGACCGTCCAAGAGAAATTGGCTTTCAAAACCCTAGGAGAGGGAAATGACCTTGCCAAGGCACAACTGAAGCATGAACAAGATGTAAAATGACTCATTAGACACTGACATGATAATGAAAACCCTATGAATGATGATAGACTCAGCTGAATAGTGACATAGATTGGCATTTGGACAACTTTAGAAGGAGTTAAAGCAAACCCTAGACCTAATGCCTAGTGACCAAATTTTGCTTGAAAACTCTTTGAAATGACAAAATTTGACTTGGAAACTCTGAGACCACTTTGTAAGAGCATATTTGATCACTGGAGGAAGGCTGGAAAGACTGACACTAACAAAAAGGATGCCTTATTTTATAAACGAGGGGGTCCATTTTGGTGATTGATGAGATTGTGACCTTAAGTTAGACTTTATTATTATTATATACATCATAAATATACACACACACACAAAATGGGACCTTCCTTAACTCATGAATCATGATTAAAGACGTATTTTCATATTTTCAAATATGATACATAAAAAATGAGTGATGATTATTAATTTTCTATGATTTTGTTGATTTTTCAATAATGATTGCAAATTATTACTTGTTAAAATTAAAATAGTTGGGATGAAGTTAGCACCAATAAATTTCATCTCTTCCCTTCCTACAATGTATCCACCCTTGAATTTATTTAAGGTGCACTTCCCAAAATTCAAGGGTATGCCAGTTTAAGTTTATATATGTAACAGACCCCAGACTCACTTCTAGACATTTTTCACTACAATTCAAACTCTAAAACAAATCAATTTAAAAATTCCTTAAACCTAGTTCATATCTTCTATGATTAACATTCTAGTACCATTAATCAATTAATAGCAACTTCCTTGAGAGCTCATTTAACATTACACTCTACTCTAACACCACACTCTCATGGACCCAAACCCCTAGTCTGAGTTTTGATACCACATGGTCTTATGCCCTTCATATAATACACTTATGAAATCCTAGCAACATGAAAAATAATGCAAAATGACACATACATATGGAATTATAAACATGCATAGAATAACAAAATTAAGCATGTAAATACACATAACACTACGCATAAAAAAACATATCATAAAATATACCTATATTTTATGACCAACTGGTTATAGACCTCAGACATTCCACCCAGCTACAAACATTATTGTTCTATCTCTCTCCACAATAGGTCACCCCCTAGTTAGGGTTATGATTCACCAAGGCAAAAGCTACCTAAGCCAACTAGGTCTTAGAATCGAAACAAGCAATGGCTAGGCCAAGGTACTAAAATCTAGCAGCAATTCCAACTGCACTCTCATCCCCCCTTAACTTTCACAACCCAAGGAAGTGTATATAGTGTCCCTTAGGGAAAATTACCCTTAGGGTTGAAAAGAGCACATGAAAAATTTTGTATTCTAGCTAGTATCACAGTATTCCTTCAATTTTTGTAAATAGAGATAATATTGAATGCACAAACAGTGTATACAATTATTTGATTACAACAATCAACTTATCAAAATAAGCCAATTCAATATTAGGTTAAAAGTACATGATCCATCCAAAACACATTGTAGTTTCAATCCACAATCTAGCACTAATTGTACCAGTAGTACCTATTGTCCTATTGTAGTAGCTACAACCACCCTCCAAAATTTTGCCTTAGCTTCATTTTGGAGCCTCCCTTCCAACCATCCTCAGCAGCATGTCTTGCATTGTCAAGTACACAAGCTTCATTGGTTTTTCAGCAACATGACAGCCTGTGAATGATAGCTTGCTTCACTCCCCTCACAGGCTACTTCTTCGAACTTGGTCCAACTGCTGGCTAAGTAGCTCCCTCAAGAAATTGCGCCATTCTGGAGGGGAACCAATCTTCCCTCCAGAAATTGCGCAAATCTGAATGGCAGCCTGCTGAGCTCAGAAATTGCGCTATCCAGTCAGTCAGCCTTTCTTTTGAAAACTCCACAATCTTACTCAACAGGACTACTCAGCCCAGAAATTGCGCAACCCCTTTGGGCAGCCAGCCCAGCTCCTTCTCAGAAATGCGCAAATTTCTCCCTCAGGCAAGCAAGTTGTTGCATCTGCCATCAGGTTGACCAGTTCCACCCGGGACCGAGAAAACTTGACTTACATGCATGGCATGCTTTTTCTTGAATTAGAAAAAGAAACATGCAAAAAGCATCCCTAGATTTTAGGGAGCTATTTTTAGCAGCTAGAGGTTACATGCAAAGATCGTTTTAGAATATTTCCTCCAAGTGTCACTTTTTCCTAGATTTGTGGCATGCGCGTCATGAGCCTCAAACTTATTTATTCGATGCTTCAGAGCTCACTTCTTCACATCGATCTTGGAGCTTTGACATCCCACAGCACATCCAGGAGTCTTCGACACATCCAGCTTAGTTATTTCTGGGTAAGTCCGCTTAACTTCTCTTTTGCAACATTTTTGTCACTTTTTGTGTTTTGGCTTGTGTGAGTGTTGTCTGCTTCATTTCCATGAACGCTTGTTATCGTTTACATGCATATTATCTTGTACTAGCACCGTTTCAGTTTTTGTTAGCATCTCATTGTTGTCGCATGCATCACACTATTTTTCACCAACGGTCGATGATTCGGCAACTCGCTTCATACACATGCATGTTGTTCTGTTTTCTGAATCTTGCATTCATTGTTTTCATGCACGATCGTTCACCCTTGCTTACACTTAGCATCGCCATGCATTCACATCCCCATTTGCTTTCAGTTACCTGTCGGCGGGTCTAGGCTGCCTTGGCCCAGACTCTACCTCGCTAAGATAGCATTATGCAATCCTGCGAGGGAAGGCTTTGCATTCCTCCCAAAAAATGCACATTTCTACCCAGTGACTGTCCTCCAGTATTTCATTGCATAATTTTGAGAGGAAGTGACTTCTGGCCCAGAAAATTGTGCAATGCAGTCACTGGGCCTGCAACCCTTGCTAGTTGAAAATGTGCATTGTACAATCCCAGCACCCAGCACGCGCGCAATCCCTTCCCCCAGCAGGCTAGTCTGGATTGCAGTGTACGCAATCCCAGCACCCAGCGAGCCTCCAAACGGTCTGCACTGCCTTTTGCGCAGTTCCGGCAACCAATATCCTGGCCTCCCAGGAAAAATGCGTAATCCTTTCCAGTCAATCCCCAAGTATGTTGCATGTTGTTCCTCAAGTTTGCTTTGGTTTTAGCTGATAGATTTCTTTCCATGCATGTTGCCATGTCTCCAGATATAGCAGGTGTTCATCTACCTCCAAACAATTCAAGATCAATGGCCTCCAAGAGAGCAGCATCAAAGGACACTGACAGAAGTGCAATTGGAGCAGCAGTTGAGCGAGTGCCTACAAGTTTGCCGATCTATGAAGACACCAAGCTGATTGTAGACAAGGACATCAAGCTGAAATGGCAAGAGGTCAATGATGTATTTGCAGAAACATTTGGGGAATACCTTGAAGATAGCCAAGTCTATGTGAACATTCACAAGTTTGGCTTGTACCAGATTGCATACAAGTATCCCGTGTCCCCATGCATAGACATGATACATTGGATCGTCTCACACACTGATCCTAAGACGATGACATTGAGAAATGTCAGTGGGATGCAGATTTCTACCTTCAGGGCACAGGATTACGAACAGATGTACCATATGTTGAAGCCCGTGATCACCATGGAAACACCCTTCATCATACTCAGTAGCAATGCCAACTCCAGGGATATCTTGAAGAACTGGGTGAAGGAGCCAGCCAAATTCAGGATGAAACCCAACCAAGTTTACAAAACGAAGATATTGCGGACGGCGTATCAATACTTGGTCATCTTTTCATGTCGCTTGTATGGCCAAGAGACCACAAAGACCTTCCCACAGAGTTGGGTGATCGCGTTGGACCAATTGGCCAGTGAAGGCAAAGCATGCAATTGGTTCGACATGTTGGCTCACAGGTTGAAGGAACAGGTAACAAGAGCTCAGCAGCTACCCAAAGGTGAACAAGAAGAAATCTTACATCTTGGATGCAATCTGTCCCCATTAGGAGCTCCCGGGCATGAAGTGGGCATGGACATCGACGGAAACCTCTGTGAATACTTATTGTAAAATGTTGTCTGAATGCAGCTTTAGAGGAGTCATCACACAACTGTCAGATCATTTTTTCACCCCGGTGTACAAGATGATATTTGAGCAGGATCCACCTTGCATGTCGAAGGCAACAATGGAGGCACTGATCGACATAGCAGATTGGTATGCCTCACCATTCGGCACCTTCATACAAATGTACAGCGCGGAGAAGCCTCCGCATGTTTTGCCAAAGTTTTCCATGGACAAGCTCGTCATGCAAGAAGTATCATACCACATCTCAGCAGGACTGTCAGCTAGGCTGCACCAGAAGAAGAAGGCACCTTGGCCCGCTCTTCTATTGTGGATCGGGTTATATGAGATACGAAATTTCAAGCATGCAGATATCGAAGCAGAGGAGATCAAGAAATATCCTTTCGACGTCTGAAGCTTCAATCCGTATGACCCACATTGTTTTGTAAAAGATCACTGCGCGAGAGTACAGTTTCAGTGGATCCACGGGGCATGTCATTGGGTGGAGGAAGACCCATGGATATATTGTCACAGCTTCTCCAAGCCCAATGAACAGGTCAGCATTGTTGTGGAATGGTTAGCGAATCAGTGTTAAGCAGCATCCAAGAGAGCACCAGTAGCACCAGCGGCAGAGGTAAACATACCGACGCGCGATAAAGGCAAGAGGAAGATTGTCGACAGCGTGGAGGCAGAAAAAAGTTGCAAGTTCAGAGCAGACCCACTTGTGCAGAAAGTAGCTTTGGCAATAGAGGCGAAGAGGCAACAGCGCGATAAGAGGAACGCGTAAAGGCAGAGAGAAAAATGGAGAATGGAGGAAACAGAGAGGGAGTTGCATGAGTTGAAGGAGAAACTCCAAAAGGAACAAGAGTTGTGCAGACAGGAGAAGGAAGAGCAACAGGAATAGGCACAGCGAGGGGCACAACATGTACAGGCAAATGAAACTATGCCCGTACAGGTAGTCGACTCATTCGAACAACTGGCACCAAGCAGACAGGGTGAACAATCGCAAGAGTAGGGCTTTGCTCAAGAGATTGAACAAGCACTTGAGCAGATGGATACGGATATGGAGAAATACGAGTCAGAGCAAGACATCAACCTCATGCCTTAACACTAGGAGGTCGACTTACCAGCTTACCGGATCCGGAAGCGGAGCAAGTCCCAAGCTACCAAGGAGACACTAAGATCCTTGGAGACAATCCAGAAGGAGAGATGCACAACATATCATTTGACAAGTCACAATATAGAGTTGTGCAATCTCGCAGAGTGTCTACTCTGGATGATCATACATCTTCTGTCTAGTTTGAGGAACGAGTGATCGTGTTTGATGTGCGCAAACATCTAGCAACATTGGCCGATGCTACTAAAGCATATGTCAAAGCCACTAGCTTGAGTGTTCGCTTCCTGATAGCCGAGAATGAGCGAATGGCTAAGGAGTTATAGACGACCAAACAGGGAGGAGAACTGGTTATAGCATCCACCCGAGCAGAGTTGAAGAAGGAAATATTGGATGAAGTATTGTCCCTTGAGTCAATCATGCGGGCGTTGTATTCCAAGTTTGGCGTCGTGCATAAAGTAGTTTTTCGTCTCAACGGTTGGCAGCAGTGATGTGCTAGGAGAGCACATATCTTGTCAAACGTGCATGTTGTTGTTGACGACATGCAAACATGAACAATGAGATACAAGGGAGCCTCGTTGCACTTGCCAAAGATGATGAAGCCCAGAGCGGTTGAGCTGAAGGCACATATCTGGAATCAGATCCTGAACTATGAAGACCTCTCGCAGCTCATCACTAGTCTACAGGCTTCCCATGCACAGGTATTCAGGAGTATGGATGTTGTTGTGCGTGCACACACAATCCCGTCCATTGGGACACTCACCTAGGCAAAGACAAAGACACAAGTCAGACTGGAACTTATCTTGTACTTTGACAAGTTGATGTGCATAGCCACCAGCGTAGACTTGGTGATCTGTGCAGACACCATGCATCAGTATGTCGCTAGTCCAGTTGCACTCAAGATAATGATGCGCATGTTATCAGACGAGATGGACAGAGGAGCTCGAGCAATGTCCCCGGATGCTATGGAGGCAAGAGTTCGTTTCCAGAAAGATGTCACCTCAGAATACACGAATACCATCGCAGACTACCAAGCTTGGCATCAATTCCCCACTGTCGACCATCATGAGGATGTCGAAGAGTTGGTCTTCCCATAGTTGTCTGAATCATAGTGATGCCTTGCATGGCTTTGCTCAATCCTATTTTGTCTCACATGGGTACATGTGCAGATTGTATGTAATGTCTTGTCAAGTGAAAGTTCAAGTGTCGATAGTTAGATGTAACAGTCATAGAGTAGATGAAGATTCATGAGGATAGGTGAGCAGTCACAAAGGGGAATGTTAGGCCACCCCACCCTTTGCTATATATATTCCCTCCTAACTCATTATAAAGCCTTTTGGTCAGCCAAGCTTCCGATAGGAGTATCTTAGAGAAAGCTTGGAGAGTATTGTAACGAGCCTTGGCTTCTCCATTGTTCGGAGCTAGTATATCTCTTTGGAGAAGCAAGCGACAGTGACTGTAACGTTCTGCTGTCAAAACTAGTGGTTGGTCATCGTTGTATTGTATGAGTAGAACTTATATTTCTTAATATAACAGAGCCAGCACGTTTCATGCATATGTCGTATTGTATTTCAACGATCCTGTTTACTCTAAATGATATATGTATATGTTTGCTTAGCCATGCATGTGTAGCTATTTTCTGTATATGTATGTATGAATCTTACTGAAATGTGTTGTTGGTATAACCATCACTTTGGATTGCTAGCTCACTTGCCTTCCAGTTTGTGATGCATCTTAGCTCGTGTGATCCCTTCTTAACTTCGTGCTTTCACAGGCTTCCAAGGGGTGCACTCACCTCACCCCCGTGTGTTAAAACCGCTCATGCACATTCCTTGACTCGTTGCCTATGTCACCCCCTTGCCACCAACAGGAACATCTTACTTACCTTTTTGCGAAACCACGGTCAAGGTGATACCATACGACCCACTGCTGGGACTCCTACACCAAATGGTCTGAGGTCTAGTTTGGACTTCTTAGCGGGGAGATCCCTTGACATGTTGGCTGGTCCAGCACTGTCAACATGTCCCTATACTACTATTATGACCTTACAACTAGCTATGGCCTTGTTGGCTACCCAAAATCCATCACTTCTTCCTTACCTCAATTGTGATGTCTCACTGCCTACTGCCACCATCAATTTAATTACCAGGTTGCTAGCAACCTCTCCCTACCCCTAACCAAGCCTAGGAAATCCCCCATATGGTATTTTTTGACACAATCAAGCGTAGCAAAATGATCTACTATCAATACAATGCCCCAAAGATATTGAAATATCCCTTAGGAAATGTCACTACCCAGTTAGGGTCTGCCTGCTACTTCCAAGATGGTCACTAACTCATGTAGGGTTTTGTTTCCCAGTTAGTGCCTCACTACCATAGAAAAGACACCTCCAAGGTGACCACTTACTTAAGTAAGGTTCTGCAACCCAGTAAGTGTCTCACTACCATAGAAAAGACACCTCCAAGATGGTCATTACCTCAAATTGGGCCTCAGGAAACTCTGCTACCAAATATTCACCCTTTTAAACAATTTCATTACCACAAAAGGACTCCTTCAAGGTGTGTTCCATGCCTCAGGTAGGGTTTTAGGGTTATTTGTTGCCCAGATTTCACTTGCTAACCCTCACTGTCCCTAGAAAAGCCTTGAGTAGGCCTAAATTTTCATAGATTACCCCTTCACTACCTAAACAAAGCCACAAAACCATGATACAACAAAATTTCTCCCTCAAAAAACCTTATTGCCACAATTATATGAATGTTGTCTCATGAACTATGTTTAAACAAACTAAAGAGAAGGTATTGGCTAGGGTGGAATCTTTCACCAATGAAACCAATCAAAGGAAAGGGGTCTTAAAACCATCCAAGAGCCTCAACTCAAAAATTAAAAAGATCCACAATCCATGATGAGTAAAATGATTCTCCTCTCTCCTTTTTATAGATTCCCTTTGGTGTCTTCCCTCTTAATTTTAATTTGAGGGGCTAACAAGTTTCCCTCCATTTTGCCCCAAATTGGCTTTTATCACAAGTTTTCCTCTAATTACCCCAAATTATCCAATGTTACCCCAATAACATCAAATAATGGGTTTCCCCTTTTACAAATGGCCATAGCCTACGGGGTTGAATAGGCCACTTTTTCATCCCTTGGGAAATTTAGTTAGAAGAGGACATTACAATTCCCCTTTCCCGACATTGATTGTCCTCAAGCAATTGCGGGGTTGGTACATCAATACTATGATCTCAATTATGCTTGAAGAATGCTCCAACATACATTTCCTATATTATCCTCGCTTCATTGTCAAACTTTGAATACTTCAACCTAGTGCATGTTTCATTCCTCTGCTTCCTACCCTACAACAAATTTAATAGCCTGTAATTTTTCTTCTCCCTTGCCATGATCAGAGCTTTCTCTCCTCTCAACTATAATCTAGATTTCTAAGGTTTTTTGTCCTCAAACTCAAAGATATCATCCTCATCATCATCATCCAAATCCAATTCCCCAAAGTTTTTGAAATTTTTCTTCTCTCCTATTGGTTTCAAGAATGAAGATCTATCAAATTATCCATATTCCTTCCTCTGTGACTTCCAAACCACCCATATTCATCATAATTATGGGCCCGCCCTTTTTCTCTAGCACTATCAGAATCTCTACCATTTCTTTTAGATACACTTCCATCGCTTGCCTTTTTCCAATTAGAATCAACAGCAACATCATCACCATCATCATTGTCATCTAAATCCAAGTCTAGAATGTGACTTGCTTTAACAATGGAAAATCGCAAGCTCTCATCCACTCCAAAATCCCTGCGACTAAAAAATTTCTTCTCATTTTGTTCTTTCTTTCTACCAATTGTGCTTCCATTTCTACCTCCACACACAGGGAAGTCATCAAAATCAAAATTTCCATTATTAATTCCATGACCCTTACTCCTCCTCACACTATTGAGCACATCATCATCGGTGATATTTGAAACAAGATGCACAGGAGCACTATAATTGCGTAATAGAGAGGGAATTTTCCTTTCAAGAATGTCAATGAAGACAAACTCTTCTTCCTCCTTTTAAATACAGAGGATTATTGTTGAAACAAAATGACCTTCACTAGTAAAGGACTGCAAATATTCTCCATTATAGACTAATGAAAGAGGCAAATACTTTCTGATGGAATCCATCAACACAAGAGCCACAGGTGTAAACATCAGTTCTTTCACTAATTGACCTAGCATAGGAGGAATTTCTTGCCTAAACTCAAGGGTATAAGTATTTCCCTCAGGGTTGTAGGATGATTGCACTTTTAGAACAAAGGTTTCCGCTTGTGAATACCATAGCAAGAAATTCGAAAGATTTGCATTATTGGTATCATGCATAGCAGAAAATAAATCTTCACAAATTACAACATGCCCATCATGTCTCTAAAAATAAAGATCCATTCCCTTACAAAACCCCTATTTCCCTAACATGGTATTGTACATGTTGACAACTTTTGCGCCCTTCTCATACACTATTACAGTATATAAATTGGTCATCTTAATATATGAATGGGGATGCACAAGGTGAGCCATGGGACTAGCATCTTGAGGAAATTGATAATTACGAAGCTTCACCACATTTGCAATTCACTTAACAACACAACTGCCCATGTCAAACAAATCTCTAAAAACTGTAAATCCTGTCAAAGCTAACCATTAATCTAGATAGTTGTTGGAGGCCTTGCTCTGACTATTTAACATGCAAAGCTGGATCTGTTTTCTTCAACTTGTCTTGACGATGAGCCACACTTGCTGGCTCGAAACGCGTCAACAAAGGTCTTTCTATATGTGATTTACGCCGAAGCTATTCTTATAACTATTATGGATCACAGAAGTCTCAATTCAACAACTGTAAATCCTTCATTTAAACTTAAAGGAAACTAATCACAACATGTTACTCTATTACCAGTCCATTTAAGTACTCATGACCAATAACACCCAAGATAGCAGCATAGTTTGCATCCGTTGTAGTTTGTGGTGATGCTAAAACAAGCCTTTAATTAAAAATATTAAGGCTCTTGTTCTCCATCATTCCCATGTTAAAATCAGGTATTGTCACAATGTTAAATATATGAAGATCATATTCTAGACCAAATGCATCCTCATCCCATTTCATGGCCACCTTGAGAGAATACAAGGCATGAGTAGTCTTTGATATATCATCGATATGAGCTCAAATGCGAAGTGAAACTTGGCATCCTAATCATGTAATCAATGTATTGTTTCTACTGACTAATGGGTGAGGAACCGAGGCAAATAGATAGCAAGGATTCTTCATAGGATGTTCCCAATCAGCGTAGTGTTTTTCATCCTTCATATCCCCTTGCTTTATTAGATTTCCATTAGAAAATAGCACAGGAAACAAAGTTTGCTATGCCTCAATCCTAGTCGAAAATTTACCAATATATATAGACAATCATGATAGGAAGTTATTTTATGAAAACCTTCTACTTCCATATCAACTATATTTTGACAATGATCATTTTCTCTCCTATATATTAGACAAAATTCTCTCACTGCAAAATCCTCCCAGGCCTTTCCAACTTTAATACCCATCTAACATCTACTACAAAATCTTCTTCCAGTTTTGTTCGTGCTAATTCAAATTAATCAAGATAAGTTTGCATTGCCACAGCGAAATCTTCCCCAAAATCTTCACTTAAATTGTCTCCAACATCCAAGCTACCATAAATAAATCATTTATATTATTCATATGTCCCCCTTTCGAGAGCGAAACTTTTTGAAATGAAAGTGAGAGGGTCTAAATTCTCAAAATCAGATTCTTTCATTAGCATGGTGGAAGCATGTGTTCCTAATGGGAGCTCCCCCATCTTCCCTTGTACTCTCTAATTCTACTTTTAGAGAGCCGCCCTCTGCATCCAAAAAAAGTGATGTATCAGTCCATGGCTCTTCTCCAGCAACAAAAGTTACTGAAATATGTATGTCCAACTTCCACTGAAGATCGGCTATGCAAAATGCATTTTTAGTTATACATTGCCCATGGTACATTTTTGAATATTGAAGGTGGCAACCTAAGCTTTGATAATGAGTCAAGTTTCTCCTTAAGATCCATTTGAGACTTCTATCGAGCAAGAATCCGCTGCAAAATGGTTTGTACATGATGTTGTTCTCTATATATATTCAGAATTGCTAAATTAGGTGCACCTTTTGCAACTTCAATGTTTCCAGATATGTTATCGACAAACAGTGGAGGAGCTTCGGGAAAAAGTCAATGCCTGCCAAGTGTTGAACCCATTTAAATGGAATTTGTGTTCTTTTCTCATCATATGCCAAATTGACACTTGTGGGCAGTTTATATATTTGAGGAGGAAGCTCCATCCCAATGTCTTTTGGAAACAAGTTTATAAGAAAAAAAATTATCATTGCCTCCTTGCACACCATCAATCCCAACACAAACAACATGAGCTTTAGCAAGTATTCAAATTTTAAGACCAATTTGCTAGGATTTGTCCCATTAGTTGGTTCATCGTCATAGACGTTAGCACTGACAGAAAGAGGGTGAACTTCATAGAAATTAGTTGAATCCACATTCACCTTAATCTGCACCCTTTTAGGCCTTTTTCTCTATCCCTAGGAATCATCCTCTTCTCCAAGCACATCATCAACGAGTTTTCCCTTCTTGATGCCTATAGAAGCACTTTTGTCTTTCTTTGCTTGCCGGTGAGTAAACGATTGAGCCTCCTTTATACTTCCCACAATTTCAAGATCATTAGGCTCCTAAAAACTTTGTTGAAACTCATTTGGCAACATTTGAACGGGACCCATGTCTTGAATAAAAGATATTTCAGATATCTGATATAACCCATTATCAAGATGGATCGAGTGTCCTACCAAAGAACCCTCTTGAATTTCTTGCAACTATTTTGAATGAGATTGGATCATGCTACGGTCTTCTACAGAAGGCCCCCAAAGTTGATTGTTGACGATAGGCATCAACTCTTTGCTACTGGGATCTATTGGGATTAGACAAGAAGATAGGCATGCGATTATTGGTTGTTCAGAGGTTTTGGAACCTATCTATTTAATTTTGGCCTCCCTTGCTTGATTTATGTGGGCATCCATTTGATCCTTGTTAGAAGGTGCTAGTCATGTAAATAAACTAGTTGTACCTTCACCCATGCTCTAGCCTATCCTATCCTTTTTGTTAGGTTCTTATTATGATCTTTGAATTTTTGCCAAAACTTTGTGTACTCATTTCCCAAGGGGGAACTAATTCATGTTGCAATATTTTTTGAATAAACCCTCCAGGTTGGTAGGAGAGCCAGCTCTAATACAATTGTAGTGTCGCTTGGAAAATTACCCTTAGGGTTGAAAAGAGCACATCACAATTTTTTTATTCTAGCTAGTATCATAGTATTCCTTTAGCTTTTGCAAACATAAATAATATTAAATGAACAAATAGGGTAGACAAGTATTTGATTACACTAATAAACTTATACAAATAAGCCAACTCAATAGTAGGTTACAAGTACATGATCCATCCAAAATACATTGTAGTTTAACTCCACAATCAAACTCTAATTATGCCAACATTCTTTGTTGTCTCTATACCATTATTCTGACCTTACATCCAGTTATGGCCTTGTTGATTGCCTGAAATCTCTCACTTCTTCGCTCCTCAATTGCGTTCTCACTGCCTACTACCACCATCAACTTAATTTCTAGGTTGCTAAAAACCTCTCGTTGCCACCAATTGAGGCCTAGGAGATCCCTCAGATGGTATTTGTTGTCACAATAAAGGTTGGGGAAATGATATGATGCCACTACAGTCCCCAAGAGATATTGTAATATCCCTTAGCAAATGTCACTGCCCATTTAAGGCCTCGCTTCTACTTCCAAGATGGTTGTTTCCTCAGGTAGGGTTTCGCTGCCCAGTTAGTGCCTCACTACCACATAAATGACACCTCCAAGATTACCACTGCCTTAGGTAATGTTTCGCTACCTAGTAAGTCCCTCATTTCCATAGAAAAGACACCTCCATGATGATAGTTTCCTCAGATTGGGCCTCGGGAAACTTTGCTACAAAAGATTCATCCTTTTAAACAATTTCTCTGCCACAGAAGGACTCCTTCAAGATGTGTTGCATGAATGAAGTAGGGTTTCAGGGTTGTTTGTTGCCTAGACTTCACTTGTTTACCCTCATTGTCCCTAGAAATTCCTTGAATAGGCATGCATTATCACATATTAGCCCTTCGCTACCAAAACAAAGCCACAGAACCTTGATGCCACAAAATTTCTCCCTCAAAACCTTGATGGCAGAAATCAATGGTTACTTGCTAGAATTTGGTGTTTCCTTGTTGAACTTTGCTATTGTCCTCCACTAACATATCATATACCAATTGCTTGGATTTTCCCTCATAATGCCTTGTATTTTCTACTGGAACTCGCTATCATTGTTGTCCATTTGTCGTTGCATTTCCTCCATGGAAAAATTAACCTCGTCCTTAATTGGACTACTACAATCTATTGTCCTCGATTTCTCCAACCAGTCTTCTAAAAACTCAATTCAGCTGCAATTTTTTCCATGCTTACTTCTCTATAGTCTTGTAGGTCCTCTTCCAATGGTTCTTGTACTTCATTAATTGAAGTATTTCCAAGCCATCTCACTGGTTCCTGCACATCTTCATTACCTGCAAACACAAACAATTTGTCAATTTTAAAAATATGAGACCTTGAAGTCTCCTTTGTTGCCTCCACTACCCTTTCCTCATGCAGCACTAAAACTCTCAATTTTCCCATCAAATTTGCCTCTTCCATAGTAACAACTTTCTCCTCATCATCCTTAGTATCTACACACATGTGCTTTTGATTCTCGGGTTGTTCCTCCATATCTTCATTTTGACTAAATTCCAAAGACAATTTTGTCTTTTTTGTTGTGTGTGGAGCATGATTGTTCAGAGGTCTTTGTTTCAGCCGGATGTATACCCCAGGAAGTTTGTACACCCCTCCATGCGGGGGGGTGCGGGGGGGACTTGTCCCCCCCGCAAGGGTCCGGGGGGACCGATCCCCCCCGACTGGGGGGTCCAAGGGCTCGGGGGCAGCGCCCCCGAAGCTAAAAACAAATGTAAAATTGCCTTGTAAAAGTATAGTAATTTCTAGTCAATTTGGGCCGTTCATTAGGCATATGATCTGACAATAGAAATTATGCTTAGTTTAGGGTTTTTTTCCCTAGAAGGCAACCCCTTTCTTTGTATGAGGGCATTGTATTGGAGGCTGAGATATAGATGTGTATTCTGTGAGCGAGAAATAGAGAGGTGAGACTGTGAGAGAAAACAGAGGATATTACAGCGGATTTGCTGTAGGTTGTGTCTCTTCATTTTGTTGGATAATAGAAAGGAAGGACTGGATGTTCGGGGTGGACATAGCCCAAACTGGGTGAACCACGTATATCTGTGTCTCTCTTGTTTTGTGTGTTTTTTGTGTTTATATTTCTGCATATTTTATGTGTTCCATTGCTCTGTAATATATAATTTTCTAACATTTTTCTCAACTTGTTCAGAAATATCCAGTGACTGTTCTTCTTCTCTACATAGAACAAAATAATTTTATGACCTTCATCTGTAAAAACTCTTGCATTCATACTCCAATGGTTAAAATTAAAATTAATCTGGCCCTTTTCTTCTATCAACATTTCGGCCATCACCTATTAATTGTCCAAACATTTTGTGAGATTCTCGAAAGGTCTCATATCAGTGTCTTCATTGCTATCATCCTCTCCTAGGATTGATCCTTGTTCTGGTGCACAAATGCACTTGACCTCTTCCTCAGATTCAGATTCTCTGAGCATCCTCAACCATTTTCTAATCAAATGCCTCGTCCACTTTCTCTAGTTTCTTGCATGCAATTTCTTGACTAACCATTGGATTGGTTTTCCAACATAAATTCCATTTCTCAATTTCTTTTGCAACTGCTTCATCTGTTTCTGTAGTTTCTTTTGTGAAAAATCGATTACCTGATTCCTACTGCAACAACTGATGTTAATTCTATTAAACAATTTACTAGTGTTGTGATACGGAAAATATCGAATTAAATACACTGCAACCTACACAAATAAAAACTTCGGAAACTAAATACAACACAAGAGAGAAATAATCATCACACATCTACACAATTATTTTTGGACAAATGTCCCCGAAAAAACCGAGTGTGGGAAAATCAGTCCAGCGGTTGAGGGTTTGTATTACTAAACAGTGGTTTTCTGAATACAATCTTTGGATGCCTTGCTTGCTATCCAATACAAAGAATCTGACCGGTATAATATTAGTGAGAAATACCTCACACTATCACTAGGGATCTGACATTGATCTGAGCCCTAGATGGCTAGTGCCACGGTGGCTCTGCGCAGCTACTGCGTCAGCCTACATAGTTATGTGTCAGCCTCTCTGGGGATATGTGTCACCTCTTCCCAGATATCTTGTTGTCAGGAGGTTCGAACTTCAAGCCTTTCGGTCTCACAGCCTAGCGTCCCACATTGAAATTCTTCTCTCGTGGTTGGAATTCAAACTCCCTTTGAAGCTTTGTGTTTCCTCTGCGTGAGTGTTTGTTGCCCAGCGTGGCCTCTACGCTACCTCTTCTGGATCTCTCTCTGCCTCCTCTGCGATGTATTCCCAGATCGGGAAACTCTCCAACCATAACTATCCCTGCCCCACACTGCAAAAAATCACTTTGAATCTCTCTCTAGCAACTGTTGTGTTGCTCTCTTCAGAAATTCGATCTTTGATATCTTACTCGATGTAATTTCCAAATGCCCATCAAGCCTCCTCTCATAATCCTCCAGTTGAGAACCAATGGCCCACATTAGATTCTAATCAATGGCTCAGATCATTTTGGCTTGATCCTTGTCTTCTTCTAGAAGTTTCACCCACAGTTTGATTTATACCCTTTAATTATTTTAATTTCCTAAGTTTAGACTTAGGCACCCATTAAAAATAATCAATTATTTTAATAAAATTGTCTCCAAGGGGAATTTCCCAAAACGATTTCTGGGTATGGTGGAATACATGTGTCCAAGCCTCCCTGCAAATTTTGAGGCTCATTCCATGTCCAATGCTACTAGAAATTAACAGATTCTTCATTTGACTAAGCACCTCCTTCATCTCAGCTATCTCCTGCTCCTTTTCTTCATCACTCATTCTCTTTTTGCCAGTTGTTTCGACATCCTATCTTCTATGATCATGACTTTCCTTTGAACCCATCACATGACTATTCATAGCCACTGTACCTCCTCCTTCTCTTTGTGAACTCTCCTTGTTCACTTGTGAGCTACAACAAGCCTCATTTTTCTCTCTCTAGGCAATTCTACCCGCACTCACTATGGAACTGCTTGCAACAACTTCTACCCAACTCTGCTTGTTGGAAGTTGTCATTCTCTTGGTTCTCTGTAGTAGAACCTCTTCTCCTTCCTCTAGAGCACACCTTCTCTTCAACTTCAAAAGTTGTTAGGTTGCTACAATTTCACCTGCTCACTTTCTCTTTAGAGAACTTCTATTGTCCTTTCTCAGCAATCCATCTTGTTGTTGGGATTTGTCACATTCATCCTTACTTCTGAGAGCCTGCTTGCTTCCTTTTCTCTTTTGCAGTGTTGTTGGCTATCTGACTGATGTCAACTTCCTTCTACTAGTGTTTGCTCCACCCTGCAAACACATTCTCATTTGGGGTTTCTCCTATCACAACTTCATTTGTTGTATGGCTGCTACCTGCAACACAACACTTTATGGCTAGTGTCAATAAAAACATCAATACCTATCAAGACCTTTCCCCAAGATCTCGTTCTTTCAACAATTTTGTGCACCTTGTCTCTTCTGATACACTCCTCTCTGGATATTTCTTCATATTAAGAGAATTTCAACTTGCTCCATCATTTACAATTCCTATTCAATTGTAATATTTCAAACAAACATCTTCCAATCCAAAACAAAATCTACCCTATGCCTAAAGAATCATCAAGGCTCTTTCTGCAATCATACCAAAAACAATATTCAAACCTGTCTTTTTGCTTCTCCAATAGTTTCAGTCTCAAACTCGTTCCCCTGTTTCAGTTTTATGTTGGCAATGTTTTTCTGTTGTAGTCTTTTGTGCTCACAATCTATGATGTCTTCATAAATTTCCAAGCGTCTCCCTGTGATCAACAATCTTCAATATTTAAAATTGCGAAACAAATCAAAATTGCCTCTATTATAGCACATATTCTTCTTCTCATCCACTCTTATTCTGGATTCAAAGCTTGAATGCTCTGATACCACTTTCCCTCTTAAAGAATTGATCTGATCATCACTTTGTCTCTATTATATAGCTCTGATACCACTTTGATGCAAGCCCAATTCTGAGCTTGCTTTACCCATAGTCCCAATTCTGTGCTACAAAAAAGGTGCTTCCTTCATACCCTATATTGCTTCATATAGCTTACGAGATATAATCCCCTTATATAAATTATAGCGGGATTATTTAAAATGGTATCTCCCTTTATAATATTTACAATGCAATCCTTTTAAACATATGCCCTAATATTATGTTATAACACAGCCCCTTTACCTTTATTTCAGTGCAGCGTGCATAGATTGGGTCCTTTTACTTTGCTCCAGTCCCAGCTCCTTCCCCCCCCCCCATTGAATCATGCCTTCTGACCTCGCTTATAACCAAGCGCTTAAAAAAAACCCAGACCTTTCATATCTTGTAACTTTTGTTAAAATGTTAATCCTTCAATCTTTCAGGTTGTAGCCTTCCGAGTATGGCCCAATGCACATTGCCTCTCTTCGCTGATAAGTCTTTGTCGTCGCTCGCACTCCTTTTAATAAACCTTCCGTCCTCTTATTATAATCCTCAGTGGTCCCACACTACCACGTGAGCTCTCTTCTTAAATGCTTGCTCGATAGTGCCCAGCGCTTTCCTGAATAACATTAATTAGAAGTCCTTGGATTCTGGGTTTCCTGTCAACTACTACCACACTCCTCCGTCAATTTTCATGCGAGTTTTAAAAACAAAAATTCGAAAACCTTACGGGCTTCCAACCTTCCAACCTGGCGTTGTTAATTAACAATCTTCGTCCAACAAAAGTCCAACTTCCGTCTCTCGGCGTTGTCAAGTGATCGATCCCGTCGAAACTCTTAAAAAACTAAATGTGTGTCGCTCCTCTGTGTTCTACTCCTCTAGCTTGATTATATCGCTTATGGCTCCTATGGTTCAAACTCGACTCTTTTGTTCTAGTTTCCAGCCTTTATCTTCAAGTTTCCCTTTTACTGGTGCGCAATGCTCGGTACTCTTAAAAAAACTCCCATGACCTCTATTTAATGGATCATCGATCCTTCATTGATCAACAATCAATCCCTGTCTCTCCTGAGCTTAATTCCCACCACACTTACGTTGGCTACTCTGATCTTGCAAACAGTATATATAATAATATGGAGCCCTTCTGAGCTTCAACCACACCTGCAACATTAATAATTGAACAAAAATATATATGCCACACTTGTAAATAATAAGCAAACACTCATCCAACAAGAAACAGAGACTCAGAGTTCAATTACACCCTAAATAGAGTTGTTCTCCTTAGGAATATACAAACAAATAATTACAAAAGGCCCTTCTCCCTGATAATCAATGAATCCCTCCTTTGGCCTCTTGGCCCTATTCGGCCTTCAAAACTCTCGTGACTCTTTCTATCCTCCTCTTTATCCCTTTTGTCTTACAAAGTATATACAAAAGGGAATTCTAATCTAGAATTAGTTCAAATCCACAATCTTCTCAACAAATCCTATCTATAAATCTCCTAGATCACAAAATCCTCTCATAAATCCAACTAACTCTAAAATCTCTCTAACTCTCCCAAATACTCTCGAGATATCCCTTTTGGAGAAGATCTAATTACATCAATCCTCACCTTAATCAATTACTTTCGATTATTCTAAAAACTTAGAAAAATACATTAAATTTAACAATTTCACTCATTTAGAGAACCAACTCCCTTGGTAAATGAAAACCCCTAGGTCTAGTCAAAATAAATTTTGACTTGAAAGTAGAATGCTCCTGCATCAAGAAGCCCTCCATGATATCCATTTGCTTCTCCCTAGCCGTGTTGGGCCAAACACCATGGATTTTTTTGCTCCTTTTAACTTTGCTAATATACAGGGTCATCCTTATGATCTTCCAAAAAATGGTTTGGACAAAAACAATGTAAACTTTGAAACGGGAACTGATACTGTTACCCGTTTCGTAGAGATAGCAAAAAAGTGACCTGATTTTGAAAAAGGGTGATGCAGAACGCACACGTTTTTTTTAGAGAATAGTTTTTGGCACTTTAATTTTTTTTATGTACATCACGTTTTAGAATGGTATTGATTTTCATGCTGATTTAAAAAAGTGGGTATTCTGCATCACACCCTTTTTTTAAAAGCCCTGTTTTTTGGCTTTAAATTTTTTAATGTATAAAATATAAATAATTATTTTGTAAATTTGATAATTTTTGAAGTGGTCGTTTTCTTCACATTTTCTTGTTTTTTTTAATTTTTATTATTTTTTTTCGTGAGGTTTTTATTGTTTTGCATTTTTAAATTAGAAGGTCGATATTTAGAATTTTCGATATTCTACATATTTATACATCCTTAATTAATTTTTCAATCCACATGAAATAATTGTTTCTAAAAAACAATATTTTTTAACAATGGACATAAAAATAACCATTTTTAACATAAATATAACTAAAAAACTACATGTTTTGATAATTTTTTGCTAGAATTGACATGTCAAAATCACAATTTTTATACGATAATTTTAACTAAAAATGGTTAAATAATAGTTTTTTTATGAATTTCATGTCAAAAAAATAATGATAATCACTTTTTTTTCAAAAAATAATGATTAACTTAAAAATCAATGCAAAAATCACATATTACAAATATTGAACGTATAACAACCCTAATTGAGTGTTTATTCTTCTCATAAAATGTCAAAGTCAAAACATTGCAAAGCTTGATTTACAAGCATAACTTATATTTTATCAACAATGTCACGTAATCCAAACTCTTCGTCCTCTAGAGCTTTATCATTGTCTTCTTCCACAATATTTTCTGTTTCATTTTTCTCATTTTCCTCTTCTAATGGGTCTTTGATGTTTGCGAATCTCTCAATGTATGTCCTTCCAAACATTCCATGTAATGGTGGTTGGGGTTCCTTTGCCTTTTTTGCCACACGTGATTCACTAAAGTCCCCTTTCTTCAACCCAATTTCTTGCATTGCATCTGGAAAAAATTGAAGAGCATTAATTCTTTGCTGAATGAAATTGCACTGTACTGGATCTTTTTTAATTGCAATGCAATTTCTTCTTTTTTGAAGGCAACATGCTAGTGTTGTACCTAATTATCGAGCACAAAAGAAATAATGAACTAAATTAGTACAATGACATATTAATTAAAAAAATAACATATTGAAATTCAATTCCATATAATAAAACTTACCTAAGCCAGAAAATAAATCGAGAACCCAATCTCCTTCATTTGAACAAATGTCTATAAGATAGTTAATCAATAATTGTGGTTTTTGATAAATGTTAACTATCTCTCCTTTTGTTTCTTTGTCTTCATATGTTAGTTTTCTCACAACAGCATCATAAGTCAGTATTTGGCTATGACTCTTTCTGTCTACCCGATTAAAGATCATAGACATATGGCTATCATCTTTTGCCCAACTATCAATATGAATGAACTCACAATCATTTATAAATTGTTGATCTTCATTGTTAAGAAGATTTGACTTTTTCTTGTAACATGAAATAGTAAAAGTTCAATTAACTTGTACATAAATAAATTTTTCAACATTAATCAAATATACATTTTAAACGTCTTACCATGTAAGCTGCATCATTGAATTTGCTTTTCCCTTGAAGCTTGACAATATCATTGCGAATTGTGTGTCTAAATTAAATGTCACAAATCTCCATAATGGTGATGACGTGACTTCTATAAATCCCACAACCACTTTACTAAGAGCTTGATAAGTATAAGGGTCACTATTATAGTCAATGTTTGGAATATTGAAACCATGGGGAATATCTGCAATGACTAAGCCATAATCCCTTTTAGGTATGAGATTAGCAATGTCTTCACAGTCGCCTTGTATTACTTGATATTGAATAGTGTCTAACCCATTCCAAATGAAATGATTAAGAGTTGGATCAAGTTGAACATTCTTAATACGTTGCTTCCTTAGTCTTTCGATCTTTATTTTTTCAATAAAGGTTTTGAAACTATCTGGCACTCCATTATCATCCTTCCTCATCTTTTATAAAATAAACAAATATATGTGTAAGTTATAAATTAAAAATAGTACACAGATGAATAAAAATGAATGTATAAATCAAGATACCTTTTTAAATGCAAGATAAAAAGCTTTTAATGTTGATGTAGAACTTGAATTTGGATAGTTGCGTACAACATCATCCCAACTATCTTCATTCAACAATCTAACCATTTGTTCTTGAATTTTCATATAAACTTTGTGACTGCATAGATAAAGTAACAAAAAGTTAATATAATGATATGTATAACAAATACTACCAAGAACAACATGTTTTATTTAAAATATAATTATAATCTAGAAATAAATAAAAATATTTCAACAAACTTAATTTTGAAATTCTTCAAACATTTCCTCCAATGATAATTCCCCTGACCTCACACGAGATAATATTGTTTTGACAATTTTTCATCTTTCACTCCTTGCATCGCCCTCCAAGGTGTGATAGTCATATCGTCTGGAAGATGCTTCATTTCGGGAGCTAATTTACTGTTGCCACATATCAATGGCTTAGACTTTTTGACCTTCTGGTTTTAATGGCAATGTCTTCCCACATGCTAAAAATCTCATCAATCAACCTCCAAACATCTCCAGTTCTAAATGCCAATTGGAAAATGTTATCAACACCTCTGAATAAATCACTATGTTTGCTGCCTTTTCCACCTTTTGAATTGGTTTTCTCTTCAATTTGATATCCTATTTCCATACAACATTCCTTTCGGAAATTTGCAGTAACATTTATCCTATCCCCACCACATTTTTCTTCAAATTCACTATGAATAAATCTAACCCTTTGGATGAAAGTCATAGATATCCTATATTCATTATCTAAATTATGATCCCATTCCACTAACTTTGCTTCTGTATCTGATAAACCAGCGTAAATGATACATTTCATTGTTTCAAAACGTGGGTTATTAGGATATTCCTCCATCAATTGTCTTTGAGCTTCTACAGAATGTTTCCCCCCAAGCACATAATAATTGTATTCAAAACATTTTGACTTATCAAAT
The DNA here is from genome assembly GCA_031772625.1 of Pinus tabuliformis. NCBI lineage: Eukaryota > Viridiplantae > Streptophyta > Pinopsida > Pinales > Pinaceae > Pinus > Pinus tabuliformis. Next base: position 359,062,026 of record CM062815.1, on the reverse strand, counting down.
GCTTCTTTGTTGGGAACTTGAAGTGGATCAACAAGAAGCACATAACTAACCACATGAGCATATGGATTGTACCTCATCAATGTCTTCAAGTTGTGAACATGCAGATGATGTGGCTTTCTAACTTGATATTGACATTGTCCTTCACTTGCTTTATAGGTTTGCCTGACATTAAACTGAAATGTGCGACCACCATCAATTAAGTTTCTCTTTGTCAAATTCTCTCGAATGACATTTTGTTTTGTTTTGATAATGCCATCCTCTAAATCAACTCCTGGTGTAATGATTTCTCTGCTTTCTTTTGAAGTTTCACTAGGTTCTTGACTGTTGGTAACGACTGCTTCAAAATCATCAACTTTACTTTTCTTGGTCATAACATTCCCAACAGAGTTATTCTTGGGCATTGTTACTTTTGGTTTTTTATGGCTCTTCTCAGTTCCAATGTCATCTTCAGTAATGACAACATATGTTCCATTGTCAATTTCAACTTCATCGTTCTCAAAAGTAACGTGTTTACCCTTGCTAGATTTATCCACCAGAGGCCTTTTTCTCTGATTCTTTGGATGTAGTTTTGTAGCATTATCAATTACTTCATTTTGCCTATTTTCCACATCTTCTTCTGACACTGCGTAAAAACTGCCGACAACTTTCATGATATCATGCTCAATGAAATGAATGCCTCCCAACCTAATTGAACAACATTCAACGAAATTCTGCCAAACAAAATATCATATGTCAATGAAAAACAAAGTTAAAAAAGATAGTGAGACACTTTCAAGAACGCAAAATACAAATATAAATAACAATACTTACAATGTTTTGTGTCATCTCATTTACGATTTGATTACACAACTTTGTAGATACCTCTCTCGTGTCATACAATGAATATGATAGTTGGTATTTAACCCTTTCATGTGACTTGGGAGATTTTGTAAGTACGTAAACAACTTCAGTGTCCGGTACCGAACACATATCTACGACTCTTCCCATCACCTCAAAATTTCCATTATCATTCGGTATATCGATATATAGATATATATTCACATCTGTACTTTCTCTTTCTTTCACATACCAGATTCTTGATGGAAATTTCACCTCTTTCGATTCTTCCAGTCTGAAATCATCTTCTTATCACCTGAGGCACTTGAAAGATTTGTAGCCATGAGCTCAAGTGGAGTTCGTTCACCAATGTTTCTTTTAGATGCACCTTTAAGAGTCTTTGGTCCAGAAAGATTCACTGAAATTCTCTTTAATGCCATTTTCCTGAAAAATAGAAACACATAAATCAGTAAATAATAAAAACATATTAACTTAAATTAACAACGAAAATATATCATAAATTTTAATCAACAATCGCCCCACCCACCGCCCCTCACATTCCAAAAGGGCATGCATTAACATTCTAGTGTAAAAAAAGTAAATCACGAATAAAACATTTTGCCCGGGCGCCCTCACCCGACCCCCCCCTGCACGGCACGGGCGCCCTCACCCACCCGCTCACCACAACCCTCCCAACCCCCCCCCCGGGCTGCCTGGGCGCCCTCACCTGCACCACCGCCCGGGCGCCCTCACCCGCCCGCCCCAACCCTCCCTACCCCCCCTCACCCGCCCGCCCGCCCACCCACCCACCCACCCACCCCCTACCCCTTCGGGCGCCCTCACCCGCCCGCCCCACCCCTCCGGGTGCCCTCCCTACCCCCCCCCTCACCCGCCCGGGCGCCCTCGCCCGCTCGCCCGCCAAGCCCGAGCGCCCGCCCCACCCGTCCGGGCGCCCTCACCCGCCCCCCTTGCCCGGTGCCCTCACCCGCCTGCCCGCCCGCCCCATCCCCCCGAGCGCCCTCACCCACCCGCCCACCCCACCTGTCACGCTCCTACACCTGCGGTAGTCTTCCAACCACTTATAGCAAGGTGCAGCACCACCGAACACTTTCTTTTCACCAATACTTATGTTCGTGGACTACGCCTACTTTCACTTTAACATTACTTAGCTTGTGTTTCGCAACTAAGTAAACATACATTTATCCTTTATACCAATGAAGCCCATACTCATTCATTATCCATAGCAATTATAACAAGAACAACAACAATTGCAACAGTATAAAGGGGAGGGGCAACTCCCCGTAATGTGAGTCTGCCCGAATCAATATATTATATAATCATCATTTTTACAATGTACAGACTAAGTCCTTGGGAAACCCCAAATTTACACTTAGCCAAATTTTCACAACTTCGGCAAACTCGGTTGCCCAGCTCGTCGGCACCTCCGCACGGTCGCCGCACGACTCTCCAACCCGTCGTTCACCTCGTCGCACGTCTTCGCCGGTTCGCTCTTCGTTTGGTCGCAAACGCCCAAACCGTGTATCCCTGCCCACACGCAGTCCCGCTTGCCAACTCTTGACAAACGCCCAAATCGTGTGCACAACACATAGTACCGCCTGCCCAACTCTATGACCTTCGGTTCCAACCTCCGTCTCACCTTCGTGCACACTTGCACGGTGGGCGGGCGCTCACCCGAGTCGCCAAGACACCCACGCCAAGTCGCCGCACAAACGCCTCCGCACAATACACCCGGGCACGCCTTGCCCAACGCATCCACCTCTCACCAAGAACACCTTTCACCAAGTGCGACTCACTAGAGGAGCGCATGATCTATGCGCTCATCCTCCTCAAATCTGCGCACTAAAGACTCTCTTCCAAGAGCGAAGATGTAGTGCGAAGTTTGTTGGTTGTAATGAACTCCATCGCACGCACATATATAGACTCCATCGCATGTGGGTGGGCTGCCCAGCCGACCGCCCACCATCGCACATACACACCCTTGGATGTTTGTTTTTAAGTCGGCCTTACCCACCATGGTATGTCGGCCAACCCTTCATCGCAACCTCCAACCGTGTGTATAAACCATTGTTCATCCATCGCATTGTTTTCCAAGTGTCGCAGGTTTCGTCGCAAGGAGCTCGCAGAAACGTCGCATTTCCTCCGCACGCTCGGTTCGTCGCACCCGCCCGTCGCACTATCGCACGCCCGTCGCGCGCCCGTGCACGGTCACCCGGTGCCCAACCGCACCGCAGCTCCGAGGACCTTACATCCTCCTCCACCTGAAATCATTGTCGTCCTCGACAACATATCATCCCAGTAGCCATCCACCAAGATCATCAATATCCATGATGTCAACTCCTCCACATACTGCAACCATCATCGCAACATATGTAGAACCACTGTCTCCACCATGTCTCGCCCTGGCTACCATCTGTCACCAAGACCACATACCAAGGTATGCATCTCATCGGTATGCTCTCCATCAGATATCATCTCGATCCATGATCATCGACCCCTCTATCACAATCTCCACTGCAACATCCCGTGTCAACCTCATCATGTGCCATCACGTGAACTGCTGCCATGATACTCCAACACAATGCTAACACATCTCTGCACATTGAGCTCCCTCATGTTTGAACTAGTCGGATGGCCAGTCCAACTATCACACTCAATCATGAGAATGCACATCCTCATGCCCCCATCATTTGTTCCTCAAAGCATCCTGTCACATCCTCAACTCGATCAAGAATCCATCTCCATATAAGTGCAAGCCATGCTCAGGTCCATGAAGTAGCCCTCATCTCATCTGCAACATGTTGTCCAAGGTAGTTGAGTCTCAACTCAACCCATGCTCAAGTGTAGTCACCAAAGCATCCTCATCATTGTAACTCCATCACTCCAAAGTGTCTCATATCGATCCTCTACATCAAGTCACTCTTCCAAGCCATACCCATATATGTACTTTGAAAATATGCATCCCATACTGCATCAAAGTCTCTGACCTCAGCTCCTCAATGCATTAGATCCTCCAAGTCCACCATATATGAAGTCCCTAAAAGTCACAACCTCATGTCATCATGAGCTCCATAATCTGCTCACAACTCCATCCAAGTCCATGGTCTTGTTGTACATAAGTGCACAACCTCTCCATCAACTCATAAGTAGTAAGTCTCCATGTCACACTAGCAAATCCATCTGCACAACATTCCTACCTTGGCACTCCTCATTGGATGTCCATGACACCTCTACAAGTGCTCCCACACAATGTCCCTGCATAAGACTGCCATGCTCCATGTCTCCAACCTAATGTCCATGACTAAGTTGCCCATGTAGTCCAACCAAGTAGACTCATCACAACAATCGGTCATCCTCATCCAAGTCGGCAATCTTCGGTCTAGTGAACTCGATCACTCAACCATATCATCATGTCATGAGTCCCTCCATCATAGCTCCTCCACCAAAGTGTCCACTAAGACTATCTCTTGGTCTCAGCCATGAGAAGTCCACCCAAGAGTGTGCCCTCCAATCTGTCCATGAGTCATGCCAGGCACTTAGCCATGTGGGTAAAGCATGACCCAATCATCCACAACGATCATCAAGTTCCACCCTTGCCACGAGCCTTTGTACCTTCTACCATAAGGTCACAAACAACCCCAACAAGTCCTGCAACAATCAACAATCCTTGTCCTTCATCATCATCATGAGGCTCTTCCTCATTCATCCATGTCTGCAAACCGCACGATCCTGGTCCAACTTGATCATCCTCAAGTTCATCCTCCATCGTTGTCATGTCTGCAACATCTTCAAACATCACGGCTTCCTCTTCCTTGATAGCACAATCTGCAACTTCACCTTGCTCCATTGTCCATCCAAGTTGAAGAAGTTCGTCTTCAACATTCTTTTCCAAGACTTCAAGTTCCTTTCGGATCCGGGGCTTCTCTTCCTTCAACCTCTTCAACCTGTATAAGGTAAGCAAGAGCTTTCCTTCACCTTCTCCCAAACTTGCCATGTCTTGTCGTTCAGCTTGGTCCAAGCACTAAGCTTCACCTCTGCTAAACCTGCTTCCACTGTCACGAGCAACCCTGCTCAAACCGAGTCTTGAAACTACCTTCAAATGCTTCAACACCTTAACCTTGTTCAAGCCTCAATATCACATGTCATCAACTTCCAAGTGTATGCACACTTGCTTCACCCAGCTTCCTGCAAGACTTCTCCAAGTCTTCAGACCTGCTCTGATACCCACTGTCATGCTCCTACACCTGCGGTAGTCTTCCAACCGCTTATAGCGAGGTGCGGCACCACCAAACACTTTCTTTTCACCAACACTTATGTTCGTGGACTACGCCTACTTTCACTTTAACATTACTTAACTTGTGTTTCGCAACTACGTAAACATACATTTATCCTTTATACCAATGAAGCCATACTCATTCATTATCCATAGCAATTATAACAAGAACAACAACAATTGCAACAGTATAAAGGGGAGGGGCAACTCCCCGTAATGTGAGTCTGCCTGAATCAATATATTATATAATCATCATTTTTACAATGTACAGACTAAGTCCTTGGGAAACCCCAAATTTACATAGCCAAATTTTCACAACTTCGGCAAACTCGGTTGCCCAGCTCGTCGGCACCTCCGCACGGTTGTCGCACGACTCTCCAACCTGTCGTTCACCTCGTTGCACGTCTTCGCCGGTTCGCTCTTCGTTTGGTCGCAAACGCCCAAACCGTGTATCCCTGCCCACACGCAGTCCCGCTTGCCAACTCTTGACAAACGCCCAAATTGTGTGCACAACACGTAGTACCGCCTGCCCAACTCTACAACCTCTGGTTCCAACCTCCGTCTCACCTTCGTGCACACTTGCACGGTGGGCGGGCGCTCACCCGAGTCGCCAAGACACCCACGCCAAGTCGCCGCACAAACGCCTCCGCACAATACACTCGGGCACGCCTTGCCCAACGCATCCACCTCTCACCAAGAACGCCTTTCACCAAGTGCGACTCACTAGAGGAGCGCATGAGCTATGCGCTCATCCTCCTCAAATCTGCGCATTGAAGACTCTCTTCCAAGAGCGAAGATGTAGTGCGAAGTTTGTTGGTTGTAATGAACTCCATCGCACGCACATATATAGACTCCATCGCATGTGGGTGGGCTGCCCAGCCGACCGCCCACCATCGCACATACACACCTTTGGATGTTTGTTAAGTCGGCCTTAAGTCGGCCTTACCCACCATGGTATGTCGGCCAACCCTTCATCGCAACCTCCAACCGTGTGTATAAACCATTGTTCACCCATCGCATTGTTTTCCAAGTGTCGCAGGTTTCGTCGCAAGGAGCTCGCAGAAACATCGCATTTCCTCCGCACGCCCGGTTCGTCGCACCCGCCCGTCGCACTATCGCACGCCCATCGCGCGCTCGTGCACGGTCACCCGGCGCCCAACCGCACCGCAGCTCCGAGGACCTTACACCACCCCTCCGGGAGCCCTCACCCGCTCGACGCCCTCACTCGCCTGCCCCACCCCTCCGGGCGCCCTCCCTATCCCCCCCCTCACCCGCCTCGTGCAAGCACCACCCGGGCCGCCCACGCCCCCGCCCTGCAGGCGGCAGGGCAATTCCCGGAATCGCCCTGCCACCTGTCGGGCGGGGGCGCGAGCGGCCCGGGTGGTACCTGCACAAGCTGCCTCGTGCAGGCGTCGCCCGCCCCCCTGCCCGACAGGCGGCAGGAATCAGCTCGTGCAGGCACCACCCGGGCCGCCCGCGCCCTGCCCGGTAGGTGGCAGGAATTAACCGTGTAGGCGCCACCCGGGCCGCCCAGAAAGCGACAGGGAGATTCCGGGAATCGCCCTACCGCCTTCCGGGAGCGAGCCACCCGGGCCGCCCGCGCCCCCGACCGGCAAGCCGCAGGGTGACTCAAGCTCGTGCAGGCGCCCACCCGGGCCGCCGGCGCCCCCGCCCGGCAGGTGGCAGGGCGATTCCGGGAATCGCCCTGCCGCCTGCCGGGCGGGGATGCGAGAGCCCGGGTGGCGCCTGCACGAGCTGCCTCCACACCCCCTGCCGCTCGGGAATCGCCCTGCCGCCTGCCGGGCGAGGATGCGGGCGGCCCGGGTGGCGCCTGCACGAGCTGCCTCCACACCCCCTGCCGCTCCCCCATGCCCTCACACCCCGCCCGACCTCCCCGCCCACCCCGCGACACCACATCGGTCCACCCACGGGTATTAAGCAAATGAGTTTGATCGGACCCACCATGCTCACGGTGGATGTAATTGTTATTTTGGCTCAGGAAAATTATTAATTAAAAAAAATAATAATAATAATAATAATCTTTTTCATTAAACTAATTTAATATAAAAGTTTTCAAGGAAAAAAATTTAACTTACCTTTCAATTGCGAAAATTCTTCGTTGAATATATTTTTGATATCGATTTAGCTGCACCACAAATTCACGAGTCTTTCAACGATTTTCAGAAACCTGGATGTGATGTGAGTAATAGTGATAATGAAATTTTAATATATAAGTGAAATTACGTAGATGTTTTACTGTACGGTTAATATGGGATAATTTGTTTTACAATATTATAAAGTGAATATTATAGATTTGTTTTACAACGGGTTGAATGTGAGATAATTTGTTTTAAAATATTATAAAGTGAATATTGTAGAATTGTAAAGCGAATATTATATAGTTTAACTATTAAAATAATTAATGTAGAAGTTGTAGTGTACAATTTTAATTTTAATGATTTATTTCATAAAAAAATTTAGTTTACATTTTTCAATAAATTGTAGAACAAAATAGTGAAGGTAAATAAATTTAACAGACTTTTTGGAGGGAAATATTTTCGCGAAACTTTTTGGAGGGAAATATTTTCGCGAAAATTTTTGGAGGGAAAATTTCATTCTTTAAGCTATATAATATCTTTAGGAGACTCTCCATTTGTATCATTCAACATCTTCTATTTGAAATGGATGGATTGTTCTGATAGTGAAGTTTCGATTTATACACCATCAACTTCTTCATCGCGTAACAACTCTACTCATATTGATGAATATAGCGGGAATTCTTACACTATGAATAGAAAGTCAATTCTTCCACTTAGTCCTGATTCTAAGGACTATGAGAGTATCACTGATGAAAGAGGGGATGGAGAATTTCAAATAAATAAAGAGTCACAGATTCCACTTAGTCCTACTTCTAAGGACTATGAAAGCCGCAGTGATGAAGAGCATGATGGTGAAGTTCAAAAGAACGGAGTGCCACGATGTCCACTTAATCCTAATTCTGAGGACTATGAGAGCAGCAGTTTTGAAGAGCATGATGGTGAAGTTCAAAAGAATGGAGTGTCACGGTGTCCACTTAGTCCTAATTCTGAGGACTATGAGAGCAGCAGTTTTGAAGAGCATGATGGTGAAGTTCAAAAGAATGGAGTGTCACGGTGTCCACTTAGTCCTAATTGTGAGGACTATGAGAGCAGCAGTTTTGAAGAGCATGATGGCAAATTTCAAAAGAATGGAGTGTCACGGTGTCCACTTAATCCTAATTCTGAGGACTATGAGATCAGCATTGATGAAGAGCGTGATAACGAATTTCAAAAGAATGGAGTGTCAAAGTGTCCACTTAGTCCTAATTCTAAGGACTATGAGAGCAGTAGTGATGAAAAGCATGATGTTGATTTTCAAAAGTATGGAGTGTCAAAGTGTCCACTTAGTCCTAATTCTAAGGACTATGAGAGCAGTAGTGATGAAAAGCATGATGTTGATTTTCAAAAGTATGGAGTGTCACAGTGTCCAGTTAGTCCTAATTCTAAGGACTATGAGAGCAGCAGTGATAAAGAGTGGGATGATGAATTTCAAAAGATTAAAATGCCGCAGTGTCAACATAGTCCTAATTCTGCGGACTGTGAGAGCAATAGTTATGAAGAGCGTGATGATGAATTTCAAAAGAATGGAGTGTCATTGTGTCCTCTTAGTCCTAATTCTAAGGACTATGAGAGCAGCAATGATGAAGGACAGGATGATGCACTTAGTCCTAATTCTAATGAGTATAAAGGTAGCAGTGACAAAGGATGGGATGTAGCATCTTCAATAAATAAACAGTCACATTTTCAACGTAGTCCTAATTCTATGGACTATGAGAGTAGCACTGACAATGCATATGAGGAAGAATATCCATTAAACATCGAATCAAATTTTCCATTCAGTGCGAATTCTAAGGACTACGACAGTAGCACTGAAGAAGCGGAAGATGAAGAATATCCTCCGAGGAAATATTTGAAAAGCAGAGCTGATCATAGTGTGGATAACATTCCTCTTAATGATGATGAAAAGCCTTATACAAATGATGATCCAATGATGGAGATGTTGCCAAGAAATATTGTATCAAGGAGTAGGAGCAGACCTTTTCGTATCAATACAAGTTGTTCTAGTTATACAAGGGGTAGAGCAGAATATCTGACGAGAAGAAGTTCTATCAGTGCTCTCATTTCAAGTGAATGTTGCCAAAAAGATTGCTTGTAACATATGGATTTCAAATTTGCATTAGAAAGCAGGGAGAGATATTTGTCAATGAATAAAAGCATGCAAAATTCATATTTAGTTGGGTGCATGCAATCTACATTGTCAGGTTATGATTATCATATTGGGACCTTTTTTTATCTGTAGAAAAGGTTTCAAAATGTTTCATTCGATTGGGAATTTTCGTCTCTCGAGAATTCAAGAAAATTTGGAAAATGATCCCACATTTTATTCAGAAGTACGTCATAAAAGACAGTTTGGTCCATTATCAAATACTGCAATGTCATGGATGAAATATTTCTTTTCAAAGCATGGAGAGTGTATGCCAAATAGAGAGACAATACATATTCCAGATAATTTTTCAAGACGATAAATCTACAACTTATACAAAGAATATGCAGAAGGTGCTGAGGGACATGGCCAGTTTATTACATATCAATATTTTGTGAAGGTATGGAAGAAAGAATTCAACAATGTCCGTATTCCTAAGAAGACAAGGATGGGGATTTGCAGTACATGTGCTTCTCTTAAATCAAAAAGGGACAAATGTGAAGGCTCAGAAAGAGGTAAGCATTCATAACTTTAACTTTTAAAATTGTATAGTCATCAACTATGAAAACATATTTCTTAATGAATCTCTTTTATGTTGTGTAGATTTAATTGTCAAAGAACTTCAGGAGCATCGCGAACAACAAACAAACGAAATGAAGAAGTTGTACAAGCATCGAAAGAAGTGTTATGATAATCCGAATAAATATTTGGGTTTGATAATTGATGGTATGGACCAGAAGAAAACGCTTTTACCACATTTTGTTCGCACACCCAAAAATTTACAAGAGGAAAACTTTATTCAATTTCACTTGGTCGGTTGTATGGTCTTCAATGGGAAAATGTTGCCAAGGGTGTACTTCACAGCGCCAAATATTCATAATGATGCAAATTTGACCATAACCATAATTCATGATGTGATTTCTCATTGGTCTGGTGATCTTCCTATAAGTTTGTATCTACAATTGGACAACACTTGCCGTGAAAACAAAAATCAGGTTGTTTTTGGATATCTAAACATGCTTGTTGAATTGAAAATTTTTCAAAAAGTAAAGGTTGGCTTCCTTCTTGTTGGGCACACTCATGACCATATTGATTAGATGTTCAACGGTTTTTCAGTGACATTGAGGAGGAAGGAAGTTGGGAGCTTACCATCACTAATTGAATGTATTAAAAAATCATACATGCCAGAGCCTACTTTTGATGTGTTGGAAGAAACTGTTGACATGCGAAGGTTTATTCTGGGATCATATGGTGAGGGGAAATGCATTGAACAACTTAATGACATTAGCTTCCAACATCAATTTCGTATCAAAAAAATTGATGGGAAAACACTAATATGGGGCAAGAAGTATTCAACTATTACAGAATGGGCACCATCATCAGGTTTGCAATTTTTGAAGTTCATTCCAGATCATCCAATATTTGCATCAAAAATATTGTTATTACAATCAGTTGGTGAAGTTCAGAATGCACGTAGACAGAATAGAGCTATAAATTATTCTGACTGCCTGGAAGAAATTAAAAAATGTATTAGATATACATATGAGTACTTTGACATTGCTGATTCAGTTTGGTGGGAGTCATTTTTCAATAATCGAAGTGATATCATTTCGACAACAACAAATGAAGATATACCTTTGAAAAATCCATTTATTTGGCCACAAAATGTGTCGAATGAACATGAGGAAGTAAACATTGTTGAACAGCAACAATCTCAAGGTATTATTAATTCTTCACAGGGAGCGGAAAGAGAGATATATATTGGTTCCAGAAGATCTCGTGCACAACGTGAAGCCATGGAAGACCTTTATAGGGGTTCAGTACAGGATATTAAGGAGGGTTGCATGATTGCAGTGCTAGCAGATGGAGATCCCAATGGCTATCCATTTTGGGTTGCTAAAGTTGTAAAGGTATTTACAGAAAATGAGGATGTTATAAGTGTTGAAGTACATTGGTATGCCACAAATACACACCCATTCAATGGTGTGTATAAGCCAGAGATGGTAGTTGACAAAAAAATGGCGGAAAAAGAAAAAGAAATGGTACACATGTAAATCGCCGCCGCACAGACATTAAAATTGGAGGATGTTGACATACTTGTTTATGACTTCAATTTAACAAAGAGAGGAACTCTTCGCTTTAAGACGATAGAGATTCTGAAAAGGTTGTTACCAGAAGGAACAGTGTTGACATGGGAGTCAGCTAAAACCAGTCGTAGATCTAGAATAATTTTGAAACCTGAAATGTTGGGCATGCATGTGGACTCAGATGGGGCACTAGTTGATGAAAGAGAAGAATATGGAACATCTTCGTCAGCATCCAGTCACTCATCTGAAGATGTGAATTCTGATGGTGTGAAAAAAAATATGAGTGATTTTGAATAATTCTTTAAGACAGTTTATATCACTGATGTATGCATCGTATCTTCAAATAAAATTAATGTTTTCCATATGGTGTTAAATGAGAAGTTATGAGGCATTTTTATGTTGTTGGATTATATGTCTTAATTATGATAAATTTTATTGTTTAAAATATTTACAATGCAATATTAAATTAGAGATATAATGTATGTTTTATTCAATATACAAATAATGACTTTTGAATTCATTTAGTGATGTAATTTGTTCATAATGTCAGGGTTTTTTAATTTTATAGTTGAAAAAAATTCAATTTTTTTTGTATCTAGCATGTTATGGTTGAAAACATGTTAAATTTATACTTAAGAAAGAAAAATGTTATTCTACCAAAAACATTGGTGGGTTTTTTCCCTCATAAACAACTTTGTTTGACACATAAAAATTTGGTTTTATCAACATTTTTTTAAATTTTGAAAATTGACCCTAAAAAAAAAATCATTGTTCCAGTGTCATCACTTTCATTTTGAAGCTATATTTTGCATGAAAATTTCATAGTAAATTTCGTAGTCACTGCCATTTTTAAAACATGTTCAAAATTGACGCCTAAAAAATAAAAACATCGTTCCAGTATACACACTTTTCGTTTTTAGCACTGTTTTTTATTTTTTTTTGGGTTTTTTTACCAGAGTTCCCGTTTTGAGTTTATAGTTCCCGTTTCAAAGTTTACATTGTTCAAAATTCCTTCCTTCCAAGGGAACAATGCAATCATTGTTGAAGCTTATTACATCAAAGTCTTTTCAACTTTCTTGATGAAACATGCTAACAGAGCAACTTACAGTCACGAAGATGTCAAGATGAAGCTCTTTGTCATTTCCTTGGAAGAAGATGCATTAGACTGGTTTTTAGACAAGCCTAATAATTCTTTTGACTCTCTGCAAGCCATTTTCACTGCCTTCAAAGATAAATATGGGGATAAGAGAGAAGGAAGATATTTACTCAAAGCCATCAGTGATATCAAGAAAAAGGAAAATGAGACCATTGATGAATTTAATAAGAAGTTTAATGGTATTGTTAAAGACATGCATCAAGATTATAAGCCCATTGATAAATCTTTGTTGGAATACTATCTAGATGCATTTAGTGTTGATACTTCTTATGAGTTGAGACGTGCTAAGCCAATTGACTCAAACACTGCTCAGAGTTTAGCTGAAGGGTTGGAAAAGGATAAGAAAGCATCTGGAAAATATGAGATTCCTAGTTTTGAAAGAGGTCCAACGCAGTCTTATGAGCCTAAAGGAAAAGAAGTCAAAAAGGTTGACCATGACCCTATTAAAGAGTTAACTCAGTGAATCAAGGATATGAAAATTGAACATACTAAGAAGATGAGTGTTATGCAAGGAAATCCGCTAGTCAACAAATGTGGTTGATTAGCCTGTGTCGTTTTGTCGTCCTTGTGAAAGCTTCCATGAAGAAAGCTCTTGTGCTTTTTCCATAGGGATCTTAGATGAAGGACAAGTGGGAATCAATGTGATCAATCAGCATTCCCCCTTACCTACTCAAAATGATGTCATGGAGATGATTCCTTGATCCTTCACCATCAACAATTTTAGTGATGAAAATGATCCAATTACATAATTGTATGGAGAAAAGCCATCTCAAGAGCAAATCTTGGAAATTGCTAGTAGTAAGGGATATACTTATCGCAAGAAAGATAAAGAGAAAAATAAGGAACATATTGCTTCTAAAACATATCAATCAGGTTTGAAAATTGATTGGGTCACATGGATAAGTAATGCAAAGATTTTTGTCCCTGTTCTTGAGCTTTTGAAGATTCCATCCCAAAGAGCAACATTTCTAAAGATTGTAGGTATATCCCAACAGGATAAGGTTGATGCGCATTGTAAGGATGAGGAAATCAAGTTAACATATCTAATTGTTATATGACGAATGAAGATTGTCATCCTTTCTTCTGTACTTTGATGGTTAATGATCGTTTGTTGCATAATTGTATGTTGGATTCTATGGCTTCAACCAATGTCATGACTAAGAAAGTCATGAAGCAGTTGAATTTAAGAATATTAAGGCCTTATCATAATATTTTCTCCATGGATTCAAAGAAAATCGAATTCCTTGGTGTGATCAAAGACTTGCAAGTCTTCCTAGCAGCGTTCCCATATACCATAATCACCATGGATATTGTTGTTATATATGTACCTAATATATGGTGAATGCTCTTATCTAGAAACTTTGCAGTGGATCTCGAAGGATGCACTCAATTGGACTTATCTTATGTTATTATTCCTACAGCTAAGGGTGGTATGGTCAGACTTTACAAAGAAGTTGAAAGAAGGCATCATGTTGAAGATCCTAGGAGACCAGGCAATGCAGAGGTTGAAGGACATCCTACAAAATATAATGCAGTGTTGACCGATTTCTTTGAACCTCTGGAAGAACAAGCCCGAAACTCCACATCATCACATTTCATGAGAAAGAAAAGGAAGAGATTTGATTGGTCTATGCAATGCAGCATTGAAAATCTTCATCAGCCTAAAAGAACAAATATCCAACAAGGTACATCAGATAAGTAGCCAATGGATCCACTAGTAAGTAGACAACTTCTTCAGATTGGACCTCAAAGATGACATTTGATGCCATGCGGCATCTTTTGTCATCTCTAACCCTATCCTCTTGGATTAATTTTCATTTCTCTCTTAGAATAGGATTTTATTTTTGTCATTAGATAGTTTTCATTACAGCTTTATGTTTCATGTTTTTGTATTGTTAGAATAGGATTTCTATTCCAATAGTCCATATATGTTTGATGGTGTTTATGATGATTTGATATACAATAGAATGGATATCTACTTGATATTTCTTTGTTTTCTTGGATACAGGGTTCTGGATTCTCACATTCCTTCACTGAAGCAACGTGTCCCCAAGTAGAGCCAGATGTTGACCATGTACATGTCAACAGTGCAAGAAGCGAAGGATACAGCAATGGAATAAAAATTTTAAGTCAATATCATCATTGTAATCCCAAATTCTGCTTTTATAATGTAAAAATGATTCTAATATGAATATCTGAATTCAGGTTTTTGTGATCCATATCATGAATAATGGGAAATCTACTAAAAGATATATCATTATTCTAATATGAATATTAAGCCATGTAGTAACACCTAGGTAAGCCTATGATTTTTTTCAAAGGGTTTCACTCTAAGTTTTTTAACCTCACCAATTTATCTGTGTTTGTAAACGGATAATTTGCAGAATTTTTTCTCCCATATATACCCCAAAGCTAGGGTGGAGTTCATTGACAAGGTCTTCGGTGAGTCCTAGTGTTATCAAGTCTATGTATTTTTTCATACTAGATCATGTGCCTTGTCGCGGAATTTGGTTGAGTCTTAAAAGTCAAATCCTATGTGTATTTCGCCTTCTAAAGGTTGAATTTGCAATATCTTGGTGTAAAAGTGTTATCTAGGAATATTTTTGGTGAATGGTTCCTCATAATTAAAACACCATTACCAAAATATTTTTTAGATACACTTGGTGGAAAAAAGTTTAATCCTCTCTTGAGTCTTTTAATTTTAATTTCTAGCAAAAAACTAAAAATTAAAACTAGCCAGAAATTGTCAAAAAAATAAAATGAGGGAAAATTAATTACCCTCCAAGTGGAAAATTCATCAAAAAATTATTTAAGGCTATTTTCAAAGGAAAATATTCAAGTCAAAAATAAAAGCCTCATTCCCAACGCAGAAGGACCCACTCCAAAAATTATTTTGGGCCAGAGAAGACTATTTTCCAACAAATCAATTTTTTTGGACCAAGAAGTGAATTAATTTGCACAAGTAACGATTAAAAAAAAATTGAAAGTCCTCCAGTGATCCAGAAATCAAAGATTGACCCTCTAGCACATAGAACAAGGAAGATTGAATTGTTTTAGAGCTTTGTGCCAGTTAATCAAGGGATCGAATTTTTTCAACAAGGATCAAGCCATGGATCGATGCAACTAGCCGTTATTTCCACTAAAAGGGGTTATTAATGTAACTTGGTCTGAACTGGATTGACAATATTTTGTATTGAGCTAAGCTCTACATGAACATTTAAAAAAAAAAAGTCTTTATGGTTTCAATTCAAGGTGTCTCTTGCTTGATCATTTACGGTATGTGTTGAATTGATCTTTAATTATTTCTAATTGAAGATTATTGTTCCATATCCAGATGTCGGATTATCTATTAGCACAGGTATCTTGCTTCAAGCATTGGGCTAGGTTTTGGGCTAGAGTAAACACAATGAAGCCAATAGATCTAGCAGGTATCTCTAGATCTCTAATCCATTTGTGTGAATGAACCCTCTGGCACTAATATTCTATCTTTTGTGTAGACAATGGAGATCTTCAAATATTCAACCCTTGGGCATGCCACAAGTTCATGGACTTTGACGTGGTCACATCTTGTTTGGGCTCTGAGCTTATCTAACGATCACTAGTGCAAGGTATTGGCTTGAACATTAAATAAAAAATATTTCTCTTGTTTTCAAAATCTACTTGGGCTATAAATGATTTATTTGCTAATTAGAGCTAATATTTATCTTTTAAATATTGTAAATTATTTCTAACCCTTACATATTGTTTTTCTCATTTTGTAAATAATATTTTGGGGTTTTTATTTTAAAATTTTCTAGTTCTTTTGGCTTGGCTCTATTTATTTGACTTACATGTGCCATTAGCTCAAGGATTCAAAGACATTTGAAGTGAGAAGTTAGAAACCCTCAATTCGCCTAGATGGCTAGGGTTTGGACCTAAATTCACTTGAGAAGGAGTCGTTTTGCTCAAACAAGGAGAGCGTTCAGCTGGAAGAGATTGATCTTAGTCTTTGATCGACAAGACCCAAGTGCTAGTTTTCCAATGCTAAGATTCCTTGAGGAAGTCGCTAGCCCTAGAGGGGTTGTTTGTCGCTGCAACTGGGGGTTTTCACAAGTATTTTATCACTAGAAGCTTTGCAGGTCAATTTTGTGGAGGAAATCAATATTTTTGTGGCTCATAAGCATCCATCTGCTTCATCAAGGGCAGTCGCAAGGGTTTGAAGTTCTTTGAGGCCTAGACACAACCCTTAGAGGCTTTCTCAAGGCTAGTCACAACCCTATTTCAGACTGTAAGCCCTAGTCGAAGGCCTGATTAGGCCTGATTAGGCCTTGTTGACTAAGCCGCAGCCCTAGAAGGACCTAGCTCCACCCTTGCAAATGACGTTAAGGGCTAACAATTTGTTATTTTTTACAGGGGTTTCTAATGGTTTCTCATTCTATTTTTTCCATTAATCCATGAAATTTCTTGTCTAGTGGACTAATCTTGGCTTTGCAGGCTCGTTATCCATTGAAGAAGTGTTTCAAGGGCTTAAGGTTCAGTTGTTTCATCAATCCAAGGCCTTTCGAGCCTAGCCATAGGCCTAAAGGGTCTTCTCTCGCTTAGTCGCAAGGGTTTCTAGGGCTCCTAGCCCTAGCCACGACGCCCTAAAGGGCTTCTAAACCCTAGCCATTTGCTTGATTTATCATTTGACTTATTTTTTAGGGCTAATCCCTTGTGTTTGCAGGTGTTCAAAGGCTAAATCATTGCCAAGTAACTTCATTTGGTGCCTCAATCTTGTCTCAACTTGGCACACTTGGTAGTGGAGCAAGGCTTGATTTCTCTAACCCTCTCTCTTTCCCTCACTGTCATAAATAACCAAATCTGAAGATTAATCTAACAGTGGCATAATCAAGTGTTAATCATCCCTAAATAAGCCTAATAACTCTAAGGAGTAATACATATTAACTAAGGGCTCAAGTAACTTGTTTTTGCAAGCTCCTCATTCAAGTTTTGGGAATGATTTCATGATTAAGGGAATCTAGTCTGATTTTTTTTTTTGTCTGGTGCATTTTCATCGTGACAACATTATGAAGAACCATTGGTGAATTAAATGCATGAGTCTTGAATCTTGAGGATAGCTAGTTAGTTCATTAACCTGTCTCTTGCATTATTGCATTGTCATTGCTAAAGATAATTGCCTCTTTGCATTTTAGAATCCATTATTGCTTAAATGCACTTGTTGGCTTCATCATATCATTGTTAGCAATTTCATCTTTCCTTGTGCTTAATTGGTTTTGGTTACATTTGTGCCTAAGAAGAAATTGCAATTGGTTCATAATCTAAGTGATAATTGTGCTCTAAAGTTGCTCTTGTTCCTAATTGCATAAGCGAAATTAAATGAGATCTAATTAACTCTAATGAGCATCTTGGATAATTGGTATTGCCAAATCTTGTTTCATTGGGATAAATTCTAAAATGTTATCTAAGTGCGTGCTCTATTGATTGCTCCTGTCACATTGTGTTGAATATCATTGTGAGCATCTTGTTTTCAAGTAATTTAATCTTGATTGGAGCATTTAACATATCTAGAATCTCATTGAAGCGATCGTTCATATTTTCACTTTCATCCTAAGATTAGAAGTGCATTTTTGAAATCTACCTCCAAGCATAAGCTTGGTTGAAAAAAAGATAGGACCACCTTCTTCATACAATTTGAGGAATCTAGACCCTCTTGTGGGCAATCCCTTGTAGGAATGGAGGCACCTATGTGGTTAGAACCCCACAGTAGGTATCGTTAATAAGGCCTTAGCCTCCTTTTAGGCTTTTCTCTACAACATCTATTCGAGACTAGTTCCCAAAATAATTAAGAATGATTCACCTAGATAGGGCATCTAATTAAAATTTACCAAGAAGTTTGCATCTCACATAGATTTAGGTCTTGCACTTCATTTAAGATAGAATTTGCATCTTGCAGCAATTGTTCATCCGGTGACTTGGAATATTAATCTATATTGTGTGAGTAATTAATCTTGAAGACATTGGTCTCTAATTCTAATCTTGAAGAATCTAATCAAATTGTGCTTAATAATCTCACTTGCCATTTAATTTTAACCCAAGTCACTAGGCCATTCAGTTGTGTCTCCTTGACTTGGTTCCCTATGAGTTTCTCATCATCTCAGCCATAGGGACTATCCCCCTTAGCCTGCATTTCGGAGACAGCTAAAACGGAGAGGGCAAGGATCAAAGTGATAGCCCCTACCCTTAGCGTTGTCGCATTCTAGTATACAATTTGAGCGACCACAAACCTACGGGCTACTGAGTGAGCTTGCTACCTGTCCAATCAGCTTTTGTTGCTAATTCAAGGATGTCTTTAGTTCCTATGCACGCACTAATATTCTACAACCACTACAATACCTCAGGAGTATCGCAATCCACATCTTAGAATGCTTTGTTATACCACTATTGCCTCATTGCTTCATATCTAAGGGAGTTGCCTCTTCAAAGGGTTATGTTTTCCCAGCTAAATTATACAAAGATGCACCTTGATTGAGATTGTCGTTATAGAAGCGCTTTTGCTGCTGGGTTAGGGTTTCACTGCCAATCTTGGATGGGTCGTTGCTACCCTAACTGCGTTAGACTGCCACAGGATATCCCTAGGAAGGAAAACAACTTCCTAAATCACTACCCCAAATGTCATCGTCATCAAAATTTATTCCAAAATAACTATTATCTAGGAAGTCCTCTTCAGAAAACCACTTGTAACCTTAAGTCACACCAATTATGCAACAAGGTTGAAATGGGACCATTGCTTTGAATAATTTCCTGGAACTAATGGATTCGCTGCCCTAATTAAGCCACTGAAATCACAGAAACCAAAACAGTCCACGAATCCCCTTTCTTGAATGCCAAAAACCAGATGAAGTATCTCAGAGAAATTTGTGAAACAATGAGAGAAAGGAAATCATTGGCTAGGGTCATATCATCACCACTGAAACCAATCAAGATAAAGAAGGGGTCTTAAAACCCTTAGAACCTCAAGCTCAAAGAAAACAGAGATAATCCAATCCAATCCAATGATGAGAAAATGATATTATCTCTCTTATTTATAGATTCCTCATGGGGGTTTCTCTTTCTTATTCTAATGTTAGGGGTTGCAAGTGTAGCCCCCAATTTGGGTTTTTTTCCCCAGCTATCCCAAAATTTATCCAATGTGGTTCCACCACATTGGATAATTGTTTGGATGGGCTATTTCATCCTCCTCTGGGCAAGTAATTAATAGTGAACATTACAATCCCCCCTTCCCGACATTACTTGTCAGGCAATTGCAGGTTCAGTTGTTGCACAAATTGTCCCCCTGCTTTCTAGAATGAAGACTGCTCATTTGTCTTGTATCCTTCCATATGGTTACTTTCAAACCATCTGCTTCTATTTAAAACAAGTGATGCAACAGCCCCAAGCATTTCTCCATCCTTGTCATTATCACGAATATTTGCCACTACAAAAACTGCCCACGAATGCCTTGAGTTGGTCAAGTGATCAGCAAAGTTTGGGGTGATGTTGATGTTAAAACCTCCATAACCATCTTTTTCCCTGTGCTTATCAATACATCCTTCTTTAGGTTTCTTGTAGTGCATTTCCTCTGGATCTTTGCATAAGCATATTTTATTCAAAGGCATTTCATCCCTGTCATCTTCAACTTCATCACTTAGATGAACCTTTACTTCAAACTGTGGCCCCTTTCTTTCTGCCCAATCATGTAGTTTTTGTCGTTGTCTGTCAATAGAACCTTCTTGAGGGGTCCCTGTTATCTCCAAGTTTAGATGATCATTCCATTGATCCTGCAATTACCTTGAACCAAAATTCAAGGTACCAAATTCTTCCTTAATGGCCTTGCACATTCCTTTTTGTTTGAAAGATCCATTTTTCAGGGAATCCAACCCTTGATCCAAAAATTTACTACGTTCTTGAATTCTATCAATGTGTTCAAATGTCTCTTTCATATCCTGCAGCAATTGTCTTTCTTCTCGTAAAAGCATACTCTCATGCTTGATTTTATTTTGTATCTGGTATATCCTCTCACCATTTTCCTTTAACCTTCGTCTCTGTTCAATATGATTTACTGGGGTAGCAATAATGTTCTTGGACTGTATGGACAGCTTGGATGGACTTTTCTGATCTCCTAATCCATCTCTCCTGTCTGCATTCTTGAATGTTTGCTGCCAACTCTAAACGTACTATGACAAATAACATGTATGACATTATTGAAAACAGGTTGGACGTGCACTGAGAGTTTCCCATTACTCTGGATGGTACCCTTTTCATGAGCTCCATCTTCGACATTATTGAAAACAGGTTGGACGTGCACTAAGAGTTTCCCATTACTCTGGATGGTACCCTTTTCATGAGCTCCATCTTCATTCTCGATCTCCCTATCAACAGTTTTTGAATATTTACTACGAGAAGTAGGTGTTTGACAGGTCACATACTCTGGATGGTACCCTTTTCATGAGCTCCATCTTCATTCTCGATCTCCCTATCAGCAGTTTCCAAATATTTACTACCAGAAGTAGGCATTCGACAGGTCGCATTATCAGAATCTTGCTTAGTCAAACAAGATGTGCAGAACTCATCATCACCTGCACTACTAGAGAGTGAAAGGTTAGAATGATCTGGATTGGTCTATTATTTTAGCCAAGCCTCTTCCTTCACTAGCAAGTAGCAACATGTTGTGATCAACCATGCTAGACCCACAGAATGAAGTTGAAGTTTGCTTGACATCCAGTTTTATGTCCAGACTTGAAGCAAAAATGGATATGTTAGGGTATTGGTCACTTAGTTGTGATTACTTCTAATTTACTTCCGACTGTCTTTCTTGCTTGTCAGAGAATACAGTTGAAAGTTCCATGGTCATCAACATCTCATCCTCATTGATTGTGTGCATTTTTTGTCCTGTCTTGACAGATACGTCATTGGACTGTATCTTCTGTACATTGAATATTCCACCACAATTTTAATGGCACCTAATTGTACAGATACATCATTTGTTTTCACAGTTTGTACATCACATTGAAACTCAAACTTCTCATGTTTAAACGATGGGTCAAGAATGGGTTGGCAATACCTGATTTTCGTGATATTTCTGAACAACATGATTTCCCACATCATCCTTTCTACCTAGCAGGCAAGATTGCTAGGATATTTTCTCACACTCAGAATGTCACTCACAAACTTTTCCTCCAGTAAGCCGGCTTCACCTGTGATTTGTCAGATTCTTCATTATTTCCATTTGTTGAAATAGAGGTAGGGTAGGGACTACAAACTACTGGTGGTGAGCTCCTTAATGGTACTGAGGGTTTGGAAAGAACAAGAGGTGATTTTTTTAATGGAGTTCCAGAAGGTCGAGGACATAGCTTGGACTTACCAATCTTTGCTCTATCTTCAACAGCCTGCCTTTGGGAGGGCAATGGAATTACGTGAAGGTGAGTTTTACCTCTTGGTAAAAATTCAACAGCTTCCAATGGATGCTTTATAGGAGGTATCATATGTGGTGCCTTCAACAGATTAGCCCTTGTTCTTGGCGGATTGACAGCTTTGACAGAATTATTGGCTAGGCTATTGGCAAGAGCTGCTTGGATTAACAGATTAAGTTTTGGTGTGGATACTTTTTCCAGAGGCTTGGTGTCTTCCATCAATTTCATTGCAACCCTCTATTCCTCTTTAAGCTTCTCATCACACTTTGGTTTTTCCTCATCTCTCATTGATAATGAAGATAATTCGACTTTATCTTCTTCAGGGATAACATTGGTCATGGATGCAATAGGGATAGGCTTTGTAACTGTTTCATGTCCTAGACTATCTGAAGGCCTTGATTGGCCAACATCCTCCTCCCCACGATTTAGATCTTCATTCAACACATCTCTAGCATCGCCTTCATACTCACCGACCATACTTCGGTTGCTTTTCCCATTTGAACTAAAGCAGCCCTTCTTACTTGTACTCTCGGTCTCCTCATTGTCTCCATGGTCAACATCCTCTTCATTATCTTCATGTGAACATCCCTTGTTTCTAGACTTACTTCCTGAGATATCTTCATCACCCTTATTCATAAATTCCTATTCTAACTCTATCATCAATTTTCCAACAATTTAAACAGAGGCCATTGCATCATGGAAGGATTCCATTTTGTCAGAATGTTTTATTATGCTAAGAATGAGCAATTGCATTTGCTAGTGGTGTCTCTTCATTGTTGTATTGTAAAGCAGCATGAGCTGAAGTGGAGCAATCCAAAGTTGCAACTAAACTCCCTTTCACATCTCTGCCCTATGATTAAGTCACTTGAACAATCTTGGGAGTCACGTGTGTTTGATCCTTGCCATCTTTCCCACATAATGATGCTACCTTTGCATTCTGTTTTTTTGTTTTTGGCTTATCATCAATATCATCTGATCTGTCTTTCTTGCAGCTACGCCAAAAATCATTCCAATTCCTCGTGGCTACTTTATGTTGTGCCCTTACAATAATTTCTGGGCTTGTCACAGAATTCCTGAAAGGTCAGGGCTGCACGGGTACGCTCTCCTAGCATTTATACTCCCTCCAATAATCCGAAGTATCTTTGTTTTGTTCTGGTGGCCTGTAATTCCCTGTTTGCCTCATTGGTGATTGCTACCTGTATTATTCACCAATGAGGCAAGAAGCTGAGTCATTAGCTGATGGTGCTGCTGCCATTAAGCAGCCATAGTTTGCTTGTTTTTTTCCCAAAACCGCTTGTCCTCCATTTGAAGCCTTTCTTGAGGATCTTGGGTCAGTGACATCAACCCAAATGCTCACAGGCTGGCAGGATGAGCCGGCTCTAATACCACTGTAATGACCAAAGGGGATTTTTGCCCTTAGGGTTCTAAACTTAACTAGGGTTTTCAACAAATCATTGAGGGTTATGTATCATAGCAGCAGTGCACATTCATCCATAAAAGTAGATATCCTTAATATAAAATATATTCAACAGCCATGTAAACTCCTGTCAAAGTAGAGCTACCTATCCAATTACATAACCAATATTTCACCAATACAAATTCCAACTGAGATGTCAATATCTAATAGGACAATATTCCAACTATAATACTCCAATAACAATTTCCACCAATACTATCCAATTCTGTTATACAGTGACTCCTATATAATTAGGCAGTATGGAATGGCGCACACACACTCCACAATAAACTAATTCGCAAGTCCAATTAACTGCTCCTATCTAAAACTATTGTATCAAACAGTCACTGTTGCCCTACTCCAGTTATAACCCGACAGATGACTTTCAATCCTGTCGGCTACTGAGTGAGCTCGTTGCCTGTCCAATCATCTTCTACTGCCAATTCAAGGATGTCTATGGTTCCTGTGCACCCACTGATATTCTGCGACCACTACAATACCTCAAGAGTACCGTAATCCACTTCATAGAACAATCTGTTACACCACTATTGCCTCGCTACTTCAGATCTGAGGGAGTTGCCTCTTCAAAGGGATATGCTTGCCCAGCTAAGGTATATAGAGATGCACCTTGATTGAGATTGTTGTTACAAAAGCGCTTCTGTGGCTGGGTTAAGGTTTCACCACCAATCTTGGATGGGTTGTCGTTGCATTAACTGCTTGGGATTGCCACAAGAAATCCCTGGCAAGGAAAACTGTTGCCTAAATCACTGCCCCAGAGGTTGTCATCATCAAAATTTGTTCCAAAATAATTGTTGTCTCGAAAGTCCTCATCAGAAAACCATTCGGAACCTTAAGTCGCGTTGAACTATGCATCAAGGCTGAAATGGGGTCATTGTCTTGAACAATTGCCTAGAACTAACTCGCTGCCCTCTTCAATGGTTTCACTGCCCTAATTAGGCCACAGAAACCAAAACATTCCATGAATCCTCCTCCTTGAATGCCAAAAACCAGATAAGTATCTCAGAGCAATTTGTCAAACAATGATAAAGGAAAGAACTGGCTAGGGTCGGATCATCACCACCGAAACCAATCAAGATAAAGAAGGGGTCTTAAAACCCTCAAAGCCTCAGGCTCAAAGAAAACAAAGATCATCCAATCCAATTCAATGATGAGAAAAAGATCTTATCTCTCTGTTATTTATAGAATCTTCATGGGGGTTTTTCTTTCTTAATCTAATGTGAGGCAATGCAAGTGTAGCCCCCAGCTACCCCTAAATTTACCCAATATTGCCCCACAACCTAAGTTGCACTGAAATGGATACAGGAACGGATACGAATACGGGGTTTGAAACAAATACGACAAATTTTCAAAATATAAAGATATGATATGACAAGGAAACAGCGTGCATATATATATATATATATATATATATATCATATTGCCATTCATCTTTTAGAATCTAGAATCTATATCTAAAAATACATAATCATCGTCATGAATTCAACAGAAAAAAATCATCATCATCAATTCGGCATAAACATTGGCATCATCCTTAGTGATTATTATAACATTCAACATATTATCATCATCATTAGTAATGTAATCAGAAATGCTACAGCCTTTGTGCTTTTGGGTCCAACTCCTTCAAAGAACATGTCATGCATGGCAAATGATATATATCTTCCTTGCATGACAATTAAAAGGCCCATGGGATCATTGGGATATTCCATCAAGACCTATTTCAACATTTCAATCTTCTCAATGTCATCTTGGTCTCTTGACTATATGCAGGCACAAGATTCACTAGAGAAGATTTGTTATATTGGAGGGATTTATGAAATCAAGAGCAAAATCAATGACAATTAACAAAACCTTAACCAAAATGAAAATTAATCGCTCAAGTAAATCTCTTTACGAGACATTCATCAAACCCTTTTATTTGCATTTTTTAATATCTATCTTTTTCTTAGCAAGAATCCTTGATAAATATATGGAGTGTCGTTGTTTTTAAAGATTTAGAAGAGACTTTACGAGACTGTGTTTATAGTGAGTTTATTTGCAAATCTGATTTCTTCATTTTTATTATTTATTTATGGTTATACAAATTTTCACGCTTTTTAACATTTTAAAAGTGGATTCCGATCACAATTTTTGTGGATCCGTTTCCGGAAATCCAGAAATGGATCCAAAAAAATTTAAATCCCTTGGAAACGTATCCAATTCCTAATCTAAAGTTTCCTATTTTTTGAAACGGCACAAAAACGTTTTTACAGCGTTTCGGGCAAGAATCGTATCTGTTTTTGTATCGGAAACAGGGATCCACGTTTCCAGCAAATTCTTCAGGAGTTTCCGATAACTTAGCCCACAACATTGGATAATGGGTTTCCCCTTCATCAAAGACTATAGCCTACCGGGTTGGATAGGTTATTTCGTCCACCCATGGACAACTAATCAATAGGGAACATTACATGATGCATGTAAAATGAGGCTGCAGTAGTGACCTTCAAAGGCTTCTCTATATTCTTGGCCAAAAATACAGAGTTACCAGCTTCTAATCTCTATTCTAGAGCGATTTCAAAGAAGAATCAAAAGAGTATCCTCTAAGAGTTAAAAAGTGCTTCTTGCAGAGAGCTTCTGGGTTAACAATTGCCCCTTGTGACTGTTGAATTTCTCAAGGGTAGTTACAACTCTTCAGTTTCCCACTATTTACAAATATACCAAAGGGGAATATTTAGAATTCTCAAAATTAGCCTGGCAATTGTCCCTCTTTGATTGGGCTCTTAATAAGAGTTCTCAATGTCCTGAATATGTGCCACATGGTCTTCATAATATGATGTACTCATCATGACTCTACTAAATAATTGACTCCTTGATGATGACATGGCATTTTGATGTGGCCTGGGAGATGACTAGGATCTTTTGTATCAATACCAAGTATCATTTCAACTCTGTTTGTTGCTTGGAGAGGTGTGCAAGATGTTGCTTCAATTGTCTTCAGTGGGCTTGTCAATGGAGACGTTAAAAGACTATTATCTCATGTGCAACAACTCCTGTAATTCTTGGATTCCTCTTTCTTGCCCCATTTTTTCCTTGGGTCTATGGGTTTGTCCTTTGGGGGCAAATCAACTTTCTAAAACAGTTGATATGTTTATGACTGTGTATTCCAGAACTCTTGATTAGCTGAGATATCACACTGTACTTTGTCTGGATTGCCACCCACAGAAGTTAAGCATGTTTGCCTCTCATATACACGTGATTTTCTGTAGAAGAAGAGAAACAACAAGCACCTGTTATGTACATTAGCCTACAAATGCTAAATGTAGAGAACTGATAACTTAGTTTTATTATGGATTGTTGGTGCAAAGATAATAGGTTGCAGCAACGAGGAAAATAAGACTAGACATTTAACCTAAGAAGCACTATTAATCATCCTAGTTAAGATGTTTGCAATCTTGACCAGATGGCAATGTATTTTCCCATGGAGAATCTTCTCTACGTTACTTGGAGAAAACTAGGTTTTTTGGGCAAGAAATCATTTGTTTGTGTACCCAGTCTTGAAGGCACAAAAGTTGGTCAAGATATAATCCATAAGCTAAGCATGAGAGCAATGGGTTGGTTCTGCGCATGAAACCCTATGTGTTCTGGTGGGAAAACCTTGGGCAACTAAGGGGAACAGTAGCTCAAGCTGTAGGGCATGGATAAAAGAGCTTTCAAGAATATTGGTTACTTGAAAAACTACCGTTTTTTGACTTGAATTTCACATTCATCTCAGCCATTATCCCACAAGGAATGCTTATCAAAAGGCATCACAAGTGACAGAAAAACTTGAGGGGATCATCCTAACTAACTCCTGGAGCTCAAGGAGGTGTTATCGCACTGTGTAGCACTGCACGAAAGACTAGAGGAATTTTGCCCTGTAGCACTATGAAGAAGGTCAAGATAGCACTACAGAGCTGTGAAGATGGTCAAGGAAGAACTATAGCACAGCCATAAGCCTCTGTGAAGTGTCATACTGCTGTGAAGCTGGTCAGTGTAGCACTACAACAGCTGGAAGAGGCAAAACTTGAGGAAAAGACACCAACTTTGGCTTATTTTGGAGTTGTAGCACAGCACTGACAGTTAGTGATGCACTATAGCGCTGGGAAAAGGCTCAGTATAGCACTACACAAAGTCTAAAAACACCAAAATTTGTACGAAAACTCAAGTCCTAAGGGTTGGAGAATGGCTTTGTACTTGATAGAATGGCCAACAAGAATTAGTTAGACTCATAAGCTAAGAAACCGGATTCGTCCTCTCCCCCACCCCTCGTGTCCCAAATCCCACGAATCGGACATGATTCTCTAGGACACGTGTCTTATTCTTGTGTCCAGTTTGTCATGGAGCATGTCCAACGTGTCCTAGAACGTGTCCTAGAGTACACCCATCTGTCATTGTTGAAAATTGCAGATACATGGTTTGTCTCTTCATTCATCATGTTGAAGAGGTTAAGGGAGGTCAAGCCCACTCGTGGGGCCATGGTTATTTCAAAGTTTGGTCTTTTTGGAGAAAGACAGATCAAGCAGCCTCAAAAAGAGTGAAGAACAGTGTTAGATGATGCTTGGTGGGAGAGGGTAAATCTCACTATTAAGATCATGGACCCTATCATTACTTTGCTACGATTTACAAATACATACCAACCCATCCTAGGAGAGATTTATGAGGGATGGGATTCCATGATTGAGCCTGTGAGGACCGTTATTTTATAGAGTGAGTGTGCCCCGAGTATGAGACATCATCAGAGGCCTTCTTCACCACCATACAGGACATTCTTGTCAGTAGATGGGACAAGAATTGCACACCTTTCCATTGTTTGGCTCACTCATTTAACCCAAAATACTACAGCCATGAGTGGCTGAATGGTGGACCTTCCCACAGATTCCCTCACATGGATGGTGAAATTTCACAGGGGAGGAAGGACACATTGAGGCGTATTTTTTAAGATAGAGCATCCCCTGATGAGGTGGAGGATGCCTTTGCAGATTTTTCCACTGGCACTGGGTGATTTGCAAGCAATGATGTGTTTAGAGACAAGAGGGCTAAGAAGCACCATTCTTGGTGGGCAACTCATGGGGCAACAAGCCCTCCTCTGCAACAATTAGCCATGAGGCTCCTCTATCAGGTGACTTCATCCTCTTGTTGCGAGAGGAATTGGAACACGTATGGGAATTTTGATTTTGATGACTTAATAAGAAAACTACAATTTCTTGTCTTTCTCCTATTGGATCATTGACGAATCTGTCACAATTGTATTTGTATGCATAATGTTACTTCGTAAGATTTAAAAATTTTAAATTTACAATGTAGAATCTAGATCTATGTCTGAATTTGTATCATGAATGAGTATTTGTGCAAGAAATATTTATTTAGTATTAATTTATATATATATATATATATATATATATATATATATATAACGTGTTCTATTCCAGGGGTGAACATGCCCGTGTCGAACACTCGAATTTTTGTGTTCTACGTAACTCGTGTCCCCGTGTTAGGTGACTTAGCTCATAAGATTTCCTCCAATGTTCCAAGTCATTGGAGGGGTAATCATAACTCACAATTGATGGTAAGGTGACATTTGAACTTACTTAAAGAGGTGGGCCCCTCAATTCCCTCTAGACACAAGCAGGGTTGTTGGAGCAGCCACAACAGCTGGGATATGCAAGTGCCTCCATCATTGGTGAACAAGAATTAGAAGTTGTGGCTATAGAAACTCCAGTTGCTCTCATGGATTCTACTAGTAACTTCCAGGCCTCACACCAAGGGAAACCTATCCCAAGTAATTCTCCCTCCAATGCTCCACCTTCTCCAAGGAAACCTAGGTAGAGTTGTTCGCCCATATCCACCTAGGATTCATAGAGTTCACATAGAAAAAAGGTCACAATGGCTCACTAGCTCACACCCAACATGCCAAAGCATGGATGGCAAAGTACAATAATTAGAATGGGTAGAATGAATGAGCTTTCCACTAAGCTCTCATTTTATATATGCATGGTCCCTTTTTGACAAGATGCACTCAAAGTACTGTTCCACCACCTGGGAACTCATCCCACTCCTAGGGAACTTAGAATATAGTCATGCAATAAGTCTTGGGCCTAGGACTTAGGAATAATTCAATGTATTTGGCTTAGACCCCTTTTGTTTAGCCACTTCGCTTAAGCCCTTTCCCTTTTCCCACTCATGGAGTCCTAGCCCCCCATACTCTCTTGTCTGACCTAGTCTACAACCGTGACGTATTTTATTAATGTATATGACTATGATTACAATGTACAATGCTAGGCTCACTAGCCTTTGAACATATAGGCACTCCAGCCCAAAACATATCGACATGTACAATTACAACATGGGGGTCCAACTAGGGGTATTACATAATAGCTCTGATAGGCAAAAGTTCAGTGAAACATGAATCTCCGATCACTCGCGATTAATCACGAGTCAAACTCTGCTCTTCCCCCAAATGATCCGATTCAACTATGGGTGAGTCAAACTCGCGTTGACCGTGTTTGACTCGTGGTCAACGCGGGTTTCACTTGCGACTCACTAATTAATTGCGATTTAGGCAACTGAGGTGATTTTCAGCCCTCATCTTGAGGGGCATGGGTTTTAACTTTTAGGGTTCCTGCATTTTTCGTTGTGTAGTTTAGTTATGTTAAAAATTAAAAGTCGGTCTGTAATTGACTTTTCTCACTTGCTCAAGCCTACAACTCATACGTTGTGAAGGTAATAGAGGCATGGTTTCAGTTTCAATTTACTCCACGTAATAGAGTCGTAGCGTAATAGAGGCGTAGTGTGCAGTGTGCTCCATTGTAGCTTCAACATGTGCTTGATCAGAGATGTAGTGTGCAGTGTGCTCCATTGTAGCTTCAACATGTGCTTGGTCAGAGATTTCGGTAGCAAACCATTATCATATCATTTTAGCAGCAATCAAGAGATTTCAGTTACTGTTTTTTTACTGATTAGTATGGAGTATTTTATAAACTTTTAGAAGCAGATGCTTCTGGTTCGATGTAGTCACAAGTTAGGAGTCAAGACCTAGTACCTTGGATCATGTTTGGACTCATAACATATATGAGATAGTTATTCATTCATGATATTTTGGACATCTATTGATATTATGCATTGTTTGGACATGGCTTTATTGAATATCAATGAAAAATGTTTTGTGTATATCTTAAATTATTGAATTCACAGATTTTTTTCCGATTTTTCCCCGATTTTTCCCCGATCCGATTAAAACTCTTCGCTCTTTTGCCTCGCCGATTTATTGCCGATTCCGAGTCTGGTGACATTGCAAAAGTTGGTCTCGATGGACAATCATTATCATCATCATCAAGGTGGAATATGAGTTTTCGTATATCCAAAAGCAATCAAATATGCCTCTAACAAATGAAATACAAACCAAGAGCATTCAAACACGCCTTTGAAAAATGAAAATAATCATTTCCAAGAGGAAAAGTATAGATTTTGTACCTTGGGTTGCATGCAACATACATGTATTCAAAGAAACATGCCAGATTTTAGGTTTGTACACATATGAGCAAGGCAACAGCGAGTTCATCAATTAACATGGCAATCAAATCTTTTCCCATTGATTCCCCCTTACATCTTCTCTTCATGGGGGCTCATTCCCTGCCCTATCCTATGCAACCAACATTGAACATTATATTATATTTCATTTTACTGTTTTTCGCACATAGCTCATTTTGTACCCTGGTAACATGGCCACATTGTACCTAGATAATATAAAGCATGCCACAAACCAAGATCTTAAGTCCTATCATTTCCTTGTCAGCAGGCTCCACACTATTTACAAGCTTTGTACAACACATTCCCAATATTAAAAGCGCAAGTGAATTGTAGGATAAGTTCACATGGTCCAACCCTCACAATATATACATATTCTGATCAAATATATTCCAAGAGTAAAATTTATGGTACTACAAATGTGCACTTACATGCAGAAATTTTGGGCGTGATGAATCTGCTTTTTGGTTAGAAACCATAGACATATTGTTTATTATCTGTTTAAAGGTTTTCACTATTATTTTGATTGATAAATTTGAATGTGTCACAAGGGTTTTGATCAGAGATGATACAATGTGCAATGGGGCGAATGGATACCTAGATCATTGGGAACAGGTTTTGAGTATGACACATTGATTTCAAAGTGTCTAGCAAGTGCTTGTTATGCGCTTGAGGTTGTTTCCTTCATCTAGAAGTTGCATACAAGGAAACCATGATCTAGCAGTTACCAATATGTGCCTATAAACTAGAAACCATTAAGAATAGCCTCCCTCTTGCTCCAGTAATAGCTAACAAACCACTCTTAATTTAGTAGTCATCGGCAAGGTGTATAACACTTGTAGCACTTACCATGATTTATGATATATGTCTAGTATTGCCAATAGAAGTGTTCACTGTCTTGGGATTTGAGAGTTTTGTTGGTTAATTTGTGGCCCTGTGATTATCTACTTCACTTTGGAAATGAAAAACTATCAACAATCAGGAAAAGGGCAATCCCACTACAGTCTAGTTTGCTACCTGTCATCAACAAATAAGCTTAAGAAAAATCCAACCTGTTTCGATTCCATGCAAAAACAAATCTGGTAAGTCTGAGGAGCTTTGCAAGAGATTTATATTTATATCAAACAAGGACAGACATCAGGCCTTTAAATCTAGTCCGAGTGTCCCATCAGTCTTGATAGAATTTAGAGTGATTAGTTTTCCTTTGCCTTCCGGAAGATATCAAAAACTTATAATTGAGACCATCCTGAGATAAGTAAGTTCAGATAGGAAAATCTCCTTAAGCCTACTCACTGACTCAGCTAAATTGTTAATCTAGATTATAGCGTAAACAGTCTGAAATAGAGGGAAAGTTTCTTGATATCTAGCATATTCACAAACATTGAAGATAAGTAGAGAGAAGTTTGCCTCATAGTTATTCCTCTGGTGGAGGGGCTCAATGATGACATCTGGAACCACACTTGCCCTCTTGATTCAATTAATCAACAGTTACATGTGCTTCTTCATTCTGGGTTGTCGTTGCCTCTTCAATCTAATTTCTCTGTTTGTCTCTCCCAAAATGGGCAACACCATACTGGCAGAGTACATGGACAGTGACCAACTAAGAGTAGGTAGTTATATTCTCAATGTTTTGAAGGGGCAGTATGTCCTTACAGCTCTTGGTTGGGCATTCCCTTCTCCCCGACTGCGTTGCTCAGCATTATACAAAATCAAACATTTAATGCTGGTCAACAACACTTATCACCAAGTCCTATTTTCAGTGGTCCCCTTCTGTTTTCAGCTAGAAGGCTTGGGCAAGAGTGGAAATATTTTCTTCAGTTTCCTCCACTTCTGCAATATCTCTGATCTTTATAACAATTCCCTTCTGTCCTCCTTTAACTCTATTCCTTTCAATAGTTCTACTCTTTAATGCCAATTCACTGCCATGTTCATCTTTTTCAGTCACACATAGTACAATAAAAGCATACTAGAGAGCACAAGAAAGTTGTACTTTTGTTATCAAAATACACTTGAAATTAAGATATTTCTTCTGGGGTGCCCTTTCAAATGGCTCCACTCAAGTTAAAGATCTGGGTCGAAGGTAAGAGCTAAAAGATTGCACTCAAAAGAATCTATTTCAAATTTCAATCCCTTGTTCTGAAAATATTTAACATCTTGATAACAGGATTCAACCATGCACTACAAAGCAGGTGTATTGTTTAATACTCTATTATAAATATAGGGCATGTCACTCAATAATGCATAAATCTCTTATTACTTCAAAAGAAAAAGCAACTCGCCATTCACATTTCAAAGGCATGGGCATCATAGAACACATTAACATGGATGCACGAAAAAAAATATCCACACTAACCCATGGGAGTAAAATATTTTCCTCTTAAGGAATCTATTCTAGGCCAATGTCATTTTTCATAAGCAAATTTCAATTGTTCCGGAATTATTTGTGATGATCTTGGTGACAACTGCATGTTTATGTATAGGCCAAGAGGACGTTACATGTTAAATGGCTAATTTGATTATGCAATGTCCTAACAAAGATGCATTTTTTATGTAGAATTTTTGATAAAAGCTTGATAAAGTTCATGATTCCCTTGAAAATTCTATAATTGTATGCTGCCATAAAACACAGAGATATAGAGATTTCGAATAGCAGGAGATCTAGTTCCAAAACTCAAAGACCAACTGCAGTACCAAGCATTAGCCAATAACACGACACAGCAAAACAATGTAAAATGAACCAGTACTTACCTGACAGTGTAAAGACTGCAACCAATTCAACAGGAGCTAGACTATCTGATTCTTGAGAGGCCCTGCCAGCAAGTGTGCATCCGACAACTTCCCAACACATTTTGCTGCATCCCCAGAGGCATCTGCAGAAACTGCTATTTGACATGCAGTTGAACTATAGGCCGTCAAGAGCAGATGCAGTCATCTCTCCAAGGTAATATTAAACTCCAAGTATTTAATTCATTTGAACTCTTGTTCCTATCAATGGTATATTGCACAACATGATTCAGACAAATTTTTTGTACTTAAAAGCTTTGACATTTTTTGCAACTTATGTATCTCTGGGTGCAAGTAAACCTCCATATTCAAGTTACTTCCAAGAAGAGTTTTCAAAGCAATTGGCTCTACCTATCACAGTCTGTCATGCGTTTGTCAGATTTCCGTTAAACCAAACACCTGGTAAATCATTAAGCTAGCAGATTGCAGATCTACTGAATAATTTACACAGCTAGGTTCTTAACTTAATTAGCAGAAGCAAAACAAAAATAACCCATCTCATGAAAACAACACACAAATTCTGCCCAATCAAGGTTTTTCATTAATAATCCAAACTTACTTGGGCTCCCATCTTGGGATAATGGCCCAATTGAGAAATTACATACAACCCTGGAATTGTTCCAGCTGGTCAACCCTCCTTGGCTAATCTGGATCTCCTTGCTGCCCTTCCTCAGACCCAACACTCACTGAGAAGCCTCTCTTAATCTTGTGTTGTTGTAGTGTATCTTTCTCATCTCCCTAGTCTTTATTTTATAGCTTTACACCGAGCTAAATCCCTAATGCTAATCTCCAAAGTGATTGTCGGCCAAAATTAAATCTCCGCTCACTTGAGATCAAGGGCCAAAATTAAAACATATTCACTAAAGTAATTTACTTTAGTTTTCCTAACTTTCTTTAGCTCAATAAGCCAACATAATAATATGTGTTTTTTACTAAGTTAAACTGAGGCTAAGTTACATTAGCAACTTCCTAACCCGTTTAAAGGAGGAAAGAATGTTATCTGTTTCCCTTAAAAAAAGGCTAGTGATTTCACAGTTTAAAAAAAATATTTTCCAGTCTAACACGAAGATTGCAATCACATAAACAGTTCAACATAATTACATAACAGTAAATAGGAACTTGCATGAGCCCCATGTCAAGAAACTGGTCAAGGGAACTCTAAATCTGTGCACCACAATGCAGGCATGAAGCCATATAAATATGCATGATTTTAAATGGCATATGCAGCAAAAACAAGCACAACATAGACTGAGTCATTACGTATCTAGTGAAAATTTATAGTCCAGATAAAAGGTTACAGTTAACACGTCCACAATATTAAATCCATTTCCAAGATCAAGATGCTTACATGTTTTAAAATAAGTAATGGATTTTATAATCTGCTAGGTGAATTTCCCTGTATGAATGGACAATTGTGACCATCCATTTCCATTTTTACATCTGTCAAAATTGAAGACCCTCAGCTTCCAGCAAGTACCAGAAACTTCCATCTTAAAATTCCAGATAATAATGTCCTTCTAGAAGAGATGCAAGTAAAGCTAATAGGCTTAATTTATGTCCATGGAAATTTACAGTTTTCCATTTCCACAACTCTGTACCAAAAACAATCTTGTTCAACATCTGAGAAATTGCAGAGTTTAAAACTTATAACTAAAGCTTTTACCTCTACCTGGGAAAAATTCACAAATTTGCTCGCTGGTAAGGAGAAAGTTAAAATTAGTCCCCAACCAGTGCTTCCAGATCTCTTTTAGAATCCAGAGATGATTGGCACTGTTTCTGCAGTTCCAAAAACCTATCCACATCAAATTTTTTCTTCTTGCACAGCTTCCTCTGCCTCCGAAGGAAAAGTCTCTTCATGAAATCTTGATAAGTAGGATCTCTCGATGTAACAAGAAAATACAAATAGCCAACAATAAGTCCACCTGTGGTGCCAAAAAATGCTATGGGTTCCATGACATCCCAGGAAAACTCCCAAAATGTCAAACGGAAAAATAATATGGTCACCACCGATAAGGAACCTAAACCTGACCATAAAACACGGCGAACATGCTTATGTGCAATTCTATCAATTTCTTCCTTCTCTTTCTGCAGCCTTTCCAGCTCTTGCCTTCTAGGATCATCTTCTGCTGTCAATGCTAGAGGAACTGCATTTCTCACCAGCTCTGCAACCTGAAAACACAATCCCTTGCAAAAGTCAGACAACTTCAAAACAGATCATATTCTGAAAAATCTGAATTGTAAACAATTCAACATGAAATTTTTGCACTCCCTGCTGATCATTTCTAGATTTGGCTATGGTACATTTCTAAAACATCCAATATTTAACTTGAAATGTTCATAGTGCCAATATTTGGCATAATATTGCTCATTACCAAATCCAATTATCTTGAAATTATATAAGAAACATAATTTTCTCCTCAAAAGCATACAATTTTCAAGTTTCAACGTGAAATGTACAACAATGTTTATCTTGAAATTTACTGGCTAAAAAGCACATTTCTGAAACATAAATGTTTAACTTAAACTCCAGTCTTCATAATGCCGACATTCAGCTGAATGTTGCCTAGTTATCTTGAAATTCTGAGAGAAACAAAAGCTTCAATGTTGCTCATTACTAGATCTGGTTATCTTGACATTTGACATAAGCAAAAGCTTCAATGTTGCTCATTACCAGATCTGGTTATCTCGAAATTTTAACAAAAACAAAAGCTTCAATGTTGCTCATTACCGGATCTGCTTATCTTAAAATTTTAACAGAAATAAAAGCCTTCCAACAAAAACAAGGTCCCTAGGATTTTCCATAATACTATGAAAAAAAATCTTTCTGTCTGTTTTAGATATTGTTAATTATGCCGATTCTCATCCAATATGAGATTTGTTCTGGAAAAAGAAAGGCACCTATCTTTTTAATTATTGTGTGTTATTTCAGTTATTACCTAACATACCATCAGGTTTCGGTGAGAAAAAGAAACGTGCAAATGTATTCACTAGGTAAGAGTCAACGGACTTGTAAGATACTGACCTTATGGGGATGGAGAATAACCTTATTGCGGAAGATCAAAACCACTCCTGCCTCGTCCAGAATCTTGGCAAACTCAGCAGCTTCTTCGTCCGAGTGTGCCACACCCGTGCCTTGACACAGCTTCAAGAGATCCGGATACGTAATAAACTCGTGACCGTCCGACTCAAGCCTCTTCTTCAACGCCTCCACATCTGCAAGTCTCAATAGTTTTCTCGCCTCGTCAACGGCGATCTTTCTGCCGCTATCGCCGTTCTCAAAGGGATCATCGTCGCGGGATTTGACGTCCGGAGAGGTGCAGAACAAAGTCCGCCATGTAAACGACCAAACACTCAGAGATGCGAGGTTCAATCCCGTCTGTAGTGGCGGTAGAGTAGAAGCGTCCAAGACACAATGCCGAGAAAGCACAGAGCGACTTACATTTGCTCTCAATCCGCTCCGAGCCAGGGCTAAAACCCCGGAAATAAGAGCTCTTGCCATGTCCTTACAACCTTAAATTTTCTTTTATATTGGAAATATAAATCAAAAATCTCCCCTCCCACGGCCAGCCATTGCAACAAACTCCTCTTCGGACAGTTTTTGTTATTTAAATTTTATGTCTCCTCCTAAATTCCTCAGTTTTCCCCTTATTTTGAAAGACACTCGGCGCATTGGTCTCGAAAACCAACGGCAGTCAGCCAATCTGTCCTTTGCGCGAAACTGTGCAAAATATTATTTCATTTGACCAAATCCTTCCTACAAAATTTAAAATATCAAAATAAATCCAAGCCGACAAAATTTAAAATATCAAAATAAATCCAAGCTCCTGGAAGAATCAATGGCTGAAAGAACATGTGCTGTGAGAATTTTAAAAAATTTAATTCTGTAATGCTCCACCTAAATTTTCTCAGTGATCGCCACAAAATTACCTGAAAAAGTGCCGTTTTCTGCTTCCTGCTCATTTGTTCCTCCACATTCGCCAAAAGCATAGCTTGAAAATAATTGCGTTGCTACGCGTGAACGCTCATTGAATCCAAAACCCTCTACTGTTCTTTCGTTTACCCTGTCGTCGCATTCACCCGATCCTGGGATCGGGCAATCCACCCAACAGAACTACCTGAAGCCGTGTCATTGTGGACGGTAACCGTCAAAGGTAGAATGACTTGCGACTTCGAAATTGCGCCCATTGTTAATTGAATAGTGGTATATTTAGCTACATATTTATTATGAATATAACTTATAATTAAATTGTATATCGCTTTATGCATACGCTATCGGCAAAAAGATTACTCAGTTTTCAAAATATATTTTAAAGGTTAAATATTAAGCCTTTGCCGACGTGTTGTTGTTTAAGTGTTAAGATTTAATTTATTTTTTTCCAATCTATTTTATTTTATTTTAAGTAAAATTAGGTAAAATAGGCTCAGATATATTTTCAATACTAAATACTAACACAATTATATTAATAAATGTGGTTGATATATTTTGATAAGTATATTAATCACATTTATCAATACATATTTATACTAACATTCATATATATCAAATGTACATTATTGTGCATATTACTATGTTACTGTATTTAAATGTAAGTCTATATATTAATGTATTTAAATGCATATTACTGTGTATTAATGCACTTTAGTGTGTGTACATCATTATTATGCACACTAATCTATATTAACTAAAGTACATTGATGTAGAGTAATATATATTAACGTACATTAAACCACTTTACAATGGTTAATGTGGTTGATATAGCCAAAGGCTTCATTTGTATGTACGAATGATAAATTTATAACAATAGAAATAACAAGGGATTAATACAAAAAAATTGCGGTTCATAATCCCTTTTTTTTACTATTAATCTCTTGCGTTTATATTCCCTTGGATTTAATACTAAAACCACAAGGGATTATAAACTTAAGGTAATAACATTAACCAAACAGATAATAAACCCAAGGGATTAATACTAAAATCCTAAGGAATTATAAACCCAAGGGAACAATATTGATACAAGGGATTAATACTAAAAACCCTGAGGTTTATAATCCCTCAGGTTTTACTATTATTCAGTTGGGTTTAATTCCCTTGGGTTTATAATATCAATTCATTAGGTTTAATACTAAAACCCCAAGGTAATAATATTAACCCAAAGGATTAATACTAAAAACCCAAGGAATTTTAAACTCAAGCGAACAAAAGCAAGTGATTAACCCAAGGTATATAAAACCAACATATTAACCCAAGATATATAAACCACAACATAAATATTAAAAACCCTAAAATAAACATGTCTGACCATGGCTGACAATGGTTGAGACAATCCCATTCACAATGCGAAGTTCGACAATGCTTAAGCATGGTCAATATTAATTCCTTGTGTTTACAATATCAATTCCATGGGTTTAATATTATTCCTTTTGGTTTTTAATCCCTTAGGTATATTATTAATCCCTTGGGTTTATAATATCAATCCCTTGGGATTAATACTAAAAGGACAAGGGATTATAAACCCAAGGTAATAACATTAACCCACGGCATAATAAACCCAAGGGATCAATACTAAAAACCCAAGGAATAATATTGATACTAAAAACCTTGAGGTTTATAATCTCTTAGGTTTTTACTATTAATCCCTTGGGTTTAATTCCCTTGGGTTTCTAATATCAACTCCTTGGGTTTAATATTAAACCCCAACGCATTATATACCGAAGGAAATAATATTGACCCAATGGACAATAAACCCAAGGGATTAATACTAAAAACCCAACGAATTATAAACCCAAGGGAATACACCTAAGGGATTAGCCTTAGGTATTTAAACCCAACAGATTAACCCAAGGTATATAAACCATAACATAAATATTAAAAACCCTAAAATAAACATGTCTGACAATGCGAAGTTTGACAATGGTTGAGCATGGTCAACCATATTTATATACGTTGGGTTTATAATATTAATTCCTTGGGTTAAATATTATTCCTTTCGGTTTAAAATCCCTTAGGTTTAATACTAAAAACCAAAGGAATTATAAACCCTTGGGAATATTGTTAAACCCTTAGACTAAAAAACCCAAGGAATCGATATTATAAACCCTACAGAATAATAAACCCAAGGGGTTAATGCTAAAACCGCAAGGGATTATCAACCCAAGGGAATTAATTGCAAAGCCTTTGAATAATATTATACGTTGTGAATATGAACCCTAGATTAATAAACCCAAGGAATTGATATTATAAACCCAAGAGAATAATAAACCCAATGGGTGAATACTAAAACCCCAAGGGATTATAAACCTGAGGGAATAATATTAATCCAATGCATAATAAACCCAATGGATTAATACTAAAAATCGTAGGCTTTATATTAACCCAAGAGAATAATTAACCTAAAGGATTAAAACTAAAAACCCAAGGGTATAATATTAAACCCAAGTGATAAATATTATAGACCCAAGCTATATAAACCCTAAGATAAATATTATAAACCCAAAAATAAACATGGTTGACCACAGTTGATTTTCATATTGACACAATCTTTGTCACAATGCAACGTTGGAGTATGGTTGACCATGATTGGTTTTCATATTGAGACAACATTTGTCATAATGCAATATTGGACAATGGTTGACCATGGTTGACAATGCTTGATTTTTGTATTGAGACAATCTTTGTCACAATGCGACGTTAGACCATGGTTGACCATGGATGACCATGGTTGTAACAATGTGATGTTTGACCAAGACACATTATTTGTCACAATGTCACAATGGTTATTGACTATGGTTGGCCATGATTTACCAAGGTTTTATCAACCAAGATTGATTTCAATATTACGGCAATCTTTTTCAGAATGCGATGTTCAAACATGGTTTACCATAGTTTATTTTCATGTTGAGACAATCATTGTCATAATGTGACATTGGTTGATTTTCATATTGAGAAAATATTTGTCACAATGTCACATTGGACTATGCTTGACCATGATTATAAACCCAATGGATTTAATTTAACCCAAAGATTAATATTAGAAACCCTATGAATAATATTATACCTTAGGAATATGAACCCTTACATCTTGAAACCCAAGGGATTGTTATTATAAACTCAAGTGAATAATAAGTCGAAGGGATTATACTAAAAACCTAAGGGATTATAAACCCAAGGCAATAATATTAAACCAAAGGGATAAATATTATAAACCCAAGGTATAAGACCCTAAGGTAAATATTATAAACCCTAAAATAAACATGGTTGACAATGCTTTACTATCATTGATTTTCATACTAAGACAATCTTTGTCATAATGCGACGTTGGACCATGGTTGACCATGGTTGTTGATTTTCATATTCAGATAATCTTTCTCACAATGTAACATTGCACCATTGTTGACCATGGTTGAGCATAATTGTAAACCCAAGATATTTATATTAAACTCTACGATTAATATTATAACCCCTATCAATAATATTATACCCTAGGAATATGAACCATTACATTAATAAACCCATGGGATGAAAATTGAAAACCGAAGGGATTATAAACCCAAGCGAATAATAGTAAACCTATGCCCAAATATTATAAAGTCAAGACATAAATATTAAAACCCTTAAATAAACATCTTCGACAAGAGTTCACCACGGAACATTTTTCACTAAAGAAGAGTTTTCACAATGCAAAGCTCAACTATGGTTGAGCACCTTTGGGACAAGCTTTGTCACAATGCGACATCACACAATGGTTGACCATGCTTTATTTTGCTCTTCACACAATATTTGACATAAAACAACAATGAACCATCATTGACAATATTTCAGAATGTGAAGTTGTTGAAAGAAACAATATTTTTCAGAATAGCAAAAGTTGGGTTTATTATCCTATAAACCAAAATGCATTCAACAAAACTAACAAAAAAGTCAAATGTTCAACAAACGAACGAATAAAATATTGAATAGAATGGAACAATATTAAATGGCATGAAAAAACCAAGTACGAAAAAATCAAGAATCAAATAAAATTGACAAACAATATAACACATGACAACAACAATGACAAGGAAATCGAATTTCCTCACATTTCAACTCATTATTGACCTTTTATTGAAATATGTATATAGACACAGATTTATTTCACATCTCTTAACATGTACAAATTCCTAAACAAAAAATGAAATTCAAATATTCAATGATAACACAACCATTTCATGTGAGCCAACACACCCTCGACGGTGACAAAAACAACACCTGCTCAAAATAGAGGCAGATTACTCAGTTTTCAAAATATATTTTCAATATTAAATAATAAGCCTTTCTGAACATGTCGTTGTTTAAGTATTACGACTTAATTTGATTTTTTCAATTTACTTACAAGTTGATTGTAGAAGAAATTTTGGAAATACAATTTTAATGGGGAATTCTATTTTACCATTGAACATATATAAAAATATTTAAATGGATTAGCATCCTCTAAAAATGAAATTTATTAGAATTGTATTTTTATTTAAAAATAATAATATCTTTTAAAAAATTAATTATATAATTTTGACAATTAACAATTTTTCCACCGATGGAGTGGATAATGTGGTAGGTTGAAGGCTTTGAGGGTAAGCTCGTCACCCCACTAACCAGTCAATCATTAATGAAGGGGTGGTGTGGTCAGTCCCTAGATGCACGAGCATGTGAACCCTTTGCATGAAGTAAAAATGGTATGTAACAATTCACTTCTATGTTTGAGCATAGTGACTGGTTCTCAAATTCAGAGCAAGGGGACAAATCCTATGACCTAGCTGCAAGAGGGAACGCTTAGGGAAATTACTAACGATGTCGAGCCAGGCCTTGATTGTTCAAAGTTTACATTAGTAATTTTTACTCTGCTTCCTTCCGGTGTGAGTGCGGGTGAACGAACATTTCGTTGTGTGGTACTCTCAGCCCGCTTGGGTGTAAGCCTAACTTCGGGGCAGTGGAAAACAAGGGCGTTGATGCATGAGTGGAGAGGCGGTTATGTTGTAGAAGCTGGTTATTTGCAATGGAGTGGTTCTCGAGCCATTGGGTCGCTGACTCTTCCTCCAACACTTCAACATCCCAGCATTAACTCTTCAGTGGATGCCCTGTTAAGGGTAATTTTGTTTCCCTTCACCTATATTATCAATTTGTATTGTAATAAGCAGACGGCCTTTGTTGTCTGGGTATTATTGTTCCGGTGTGTTTATGGTCACCTGGGGGGCAGTTGAAAGCTAGCAGTTTGACATGGTCCCTAGTTTGTGGTGAATTTCCTACTCATGTGTTTGACAATTTTCCCATTTTGTGTTGGTATTTTGATGTCTTCCTGATGCATTCCATTCTTGGGCTTGATTTGGTATCTCTTTACTTCCATTCCCCTCTCACTCTTAAACTATATAAGGAGCCCTAGGGTGTGACCCTTTTGTGCAACATGTCGCGGTAACTTATGCTTAATGCCCAGGGAGGGGGTGCTCGTGGCCCCAGGGTCAAAATCACACCCAACAACAAGCGTAGGAAGTTGTAGACACCTCCTATTCAGTTGTCCCTCTTGAAACCTGCAAATGAGATCTATCACCTTGAGTACTTTGTTGTTATGGATCGCCAAGCTTTTTCAAATTCAGAGATTTTTGTTGGGTGTGTGTTATATTCTTTCCACAACTAGTTGCATGCTGGGGGGCGATAGTCCCCCTTGTTCGTTGTGTCAGGTGTAGCAAGGGGGTCACAAGGGGACGCAGCCCCCCCTATTAGGGGGTTTCAGGGGACAATAGCTCCCCTATACAGGGTTCGAGGCAGCGCCCCAGGAAACATTTTTTGGATCCTATATTAGGTAGGTGGACCTACCTATGGTTTTGTGCATGTGTTTTGCACATGATTTTGGGCATGATGGTTTTTTGCCCATGGTATTTTGTAGATTCAGTCAAGGGAACTATGGTTATGTTTTAATCCAAGGTTAATGGATAGGGGTTTATGAATGCTTCAGCATGTATATATATGTATTGTAACATTGAAAGGAATATAATGAAAAATAAATCTAGTATTCCCAGTTTTGGGATCCAGGGGAAAATCTCAATGTATTTGTTTTATATTCTCGTCATTGTTTATTTTCTATTTTTTATGAATTCGTTTATAGGTAATTTTTGTACAAGGTTAAAACCTACAATTTTGGAGGAGGTTTCTCACTAAGTTCATGATCCTCATCATACTAGGGGAAGAAGGAAACAATACCTCAACTCCATATCTCTTTACTGGCAGATGAAGGCTTTGTTGGGTAAGGTCTTCAAAGACAAACATGAGGAAAGGTACGACATTTTTTCTACTTTAGAAGACATTAAACGTGCTTATATAAGTCAACATATTTGCTTGGAAAGACTAGATGCAAGGCTAGCACATTTAGAGAGCCACTTTTAGTCTGAGTTTGACCCTCCTGCTCCTTTCGGATCCAACGTCAATCTGTAAAAGACCCAGTTGACCCCAAGAATATGAAAGGTGTTTATGTTATCCCATGTTCTTGCGGGACCCCCTACATTGGTGAAAATGGTTTCTCAAAAAATCAGAGGATTCATGAGCGCGCAGTCAACATCAAACATTGGAGGACCCACTCCTCAACTTTGGTTGAACATGTGGATAAGACAAAACATCACATTTGCATTGAAGAAGCCCGGGTCATTGCAAGGACTGA
This sequence comes from Pinus tabuliformis, assembly GCA_031772625.1. Lineage (NCBI taxonomy): Eukaryota > Viridiplantae > Streptophyta > Pinopsida > Pinales > Pinaceae > Pinus > Pinus tabuliformis. The sequence continues at coordinate 359,017,485 of CM062815.1, read as the reverse complement.
TCATTTTCATCACCAAAAGTTTAGGGAGACCATAGAGATTGAAAGAAGGCCTAGTAATTTAAATAAAGACACTGAAAAATTAGTAGTTGTTGGGTCCCTGCTCTTACCTTCCTATGAATTTTATTTACTTTATTTTTGTCTATTTTATTTTTATATTTTCATTTTCATTTTTAAGTTAATTATTTAATTTGATTTTATTCATCTTTTAATTATTTTATATATAATCTTTGAGCTTTAATACCTTTATTTTAAATACAATCTTATTTATTTATTTTTTTTATTTTTTTCAATTAACTTTTATTAGCATCCCAATATTGCATTTTTGGGTTTCTATTATAATTATAATTTTAAAAATTTATTGCTTTATATACACATATTCATAATTAACCTTTATAAAAAAAAATCTTAAGAAAATATGCTTTATCACTTTCATTCTTAAATCTTTCTTGGATTACTATATATTTTGTTTCATTTAAAAAAATAGTAAATTCTCCTTTTGTATTTTATTATTATTATTATTATTTAAATTGTCTTTCATTAAACATTTATTTCTCTTTTTCCAAAATTAAGGGTCTTTTCTTAGCTGTTACTTTTTAGTCATTATAATTTTCTCTACATCAATCTTTAGTGATTTAATCTAATGCCAATATCTAATTCTCAATCACTAGCTATTTAATCTAATGCCAAGATCTAATTCTCCATCTTGCCCTGATGATAAACCACACTAGATGTTTCGAAATGGTCAGCGAATTAGTTATCATGTGATTCTCACCGAAAAAATCGACAAATTAGTTATCATGTGATTATCACCGAAAAAATCGGCAAATTAATTATCATGTGATTATCACCAGAAAAAATTCCTTAATCATTGTTATGGATCACACAAACCTAAATTTAAAATTTATTTATTTCGTAGGTAGATAAAACTATATGGTTTCTCTTCAAGTAAATTAAAACCACCTACAGAGAACTATAATTAAGCTATAACTATTTAGCTAATATATTTTGATTTTATGATATTGTAAAACATTACAAATATTAATTTAAACCATAAAAATAAAAATAAAAATAAATAAATAATATTTTTATATATTTATGTCTTAAAAATATAAAATTAATTTCAAAAATTATAACAAAATTCTATATAAATTAAATTGTTGATGGTGATATTATGAAATAATCAACCAAAAAATTTAGCAACCAAAATGATTCATGTGGATAACATTTTGAAGAATTTTAATAACTGAGATAATATAAAACGATATTTTATTTTCATTTTCCCATTAGTTTTTTTTTAATTATTACCAATTAATTATTGTAATGTGTAAAACTAGCAATTGTCCCAAAAGGTACAAAGAGAGGCCGATAGGATTATTAATTTGGAATTGTAAAATTTAGTAGCAAATATTGCAGAGGGAAATCCTATGATATTACAGAATGAAATCCCATAAACTGAGAAATTTCATATACCACAATACAAGTAAAACTGAAACCAATCTTGTAGACTAAAATCCCATCATAACAAAATGAAATCTCATTAAATAGGATTTATTAGGGTCATTACAGAGAAAATTAGGATAAGTGGAGAGCTGATTCAGAAGGTATGACATGGACTCTGTAGAGTGAATCCCCTAATCTTGTAGAGTGAATCCCATCATATTACAGAATGAAACATAAGTCTAAAGGATTTATCAGAGACATTACAAAGAATGCTATCACAGTGGAGAGCTGCTTCACAAGGCAGGACATGGATTCTGCTTATTCACCACAGAAACTCTTGTTGTTGAAGATGAGAAGTAGCGCAAAAGTAAGTCATTCCACAACTACTACAAACTTACAACAATATTAACATCCTGCAAATATTCTCATCTATGAGGAGTGTTGGGGGCCTATAGATTACAGGAGAATAGCAGAAATTCTTCACTAAACATGTTAGTAGCCTACTGATCATCTTGGCGGTTGGAGACAGAACTGGTGTTGAAGCTCTCTTTCCTCACAAACCCAGCAGGGGCTTTCTTGTCATAATTCTGAGTACAAAATTTGACTGTCATTTTCTGCATCTTTCTATTTATATACATTGTTTGAACTCCTGTACAAAATTTCCCACAGAAGAGAAACAAAAGATATTACAATCATATTGTAAGAGAAACAAAAGATATTACAATCATATTGTAAGAGAAATGATCTGGCTACTAACAAATGAAAACCAACATGAAATGATGATTCAAGCACTACAAAGCTAAATCCTAGTTTTCAAAATACATTCTGTATTAACTGACTGCATGTGGGCATCAGATTGTCCTTGTACAGTGACTTGAGCTATTTGGCTAGCAAGAAATGAAAAGAATTCAAAACAAAGATGTTATTACTAATCAAGTTTGACACAAGAATAGATATGCATATTAAGGGACACAGCCACCTTTAAAGGTAAAGAAACAAATAATACTAAGATCCCCAGATATATATATAACAATAGTGTGGAGTTATTTCAACGAGGCTTGTCAAGGTAATCCCAGCTATTGTGGATCATGAGGCATTACTTTAAGAGACAATTACGAGATCAGTTTCAAAGCAGAGCTGTAGGAGATGGATCAAATAACAGAGCAGAACTTTATGCTTTTTGGTAGATTCTGAAAATAGCAATAGAGAAAGGTTTAAATTGTCTACAGGTGATAAGAGATTCCAAACACATTGCAGAGAGGTCAAATGGAAATTTCAATCAGGAAAATTTGCAGTTGACCCATCATTGGACGGAATCAAAGAAGCAAGGAAAAATTCCATGTCATTATCTTTTCAGCATGTCTGCAAGGGATAAATATGAAGGCTAATATATTGTCCAAGTAAGCACTGAGGATGCAGAACAGATGGATGGAGATGATTGAATACCCCATCTGGACCTTCTCATTCAATCTATTTCTAATCAAGCTATTATATAGTAATGACCTTTTGGATGGCTATTTTGGAAGCAGTGTGTTGTAAAATTTCCATGTTTAAGAAACAGATCGTAAGTAGTTTTCTTTGGTGTCTTGAAAAACCTGGAGGATTGCATTAGGTGAAGGCTTTTGAAATTTCTTAAGAGTTCATGTATGGCACAACACACACACATATATATATGAGAGCACTGGATTTATCAGAGGGTTGGTGGATGGGAGATTGCTGAAGAAGCTGTGGTCAGATTCCCAATTTCCCTGTTATCCCAGTTTCTGTGGGAAAACTGTCAACATCCAATAAAGGTTGCCAACTACACTCAAGGGAATCAAGTATTTCTTAAACTCTCAATGAAATTTTGTTTTTTCCTTCTAGCAGAACCCTTTCATTCAGATGTGCTTTTGCATGCTGCAATCTAGAAAAACTTGTTGTCACTTTCATCGTGCCAAAACATGAAGAGTGTAAGTTTCAGACAATAATCTAAAAAGATTTTGCGAACAATTTTTGTCACGTTTATCAAGCCAAAGCATGAAGACTCTAAGCTTCAGAGAAAATTCCATCTTTCAAATTAAACAACATAACATTACAAAACATGCAAGTCCAGAACATAATTTTTTTTAAACTCACAAAACTAATTTCATTACTAATAATTGGGCAAAAGTTAAAACATTGCTTCCTGGAAGAGGGCACATATAGATATATATTAAAGAAAGGGTTGACACGAAAATAAAACACAAATCTCTGTTCTTAAAGTAGTCTTAAGCATGGAATACAATTCAGATTATTTTTTCTGGCTGACTACCGACCCTAAAGAGAGGGGAATTAGTTTAAAAACGTTTTGCCTGCTGGAAACCACATTGAGCTAGCACAGAATCCAAATACCAATTAAATCATAAAGTCACATTTAACTTCAGATACAAGGCATCGCACTAGATATATGGAAGCTTATGTAACAGAAACTACACATAATGATTTGATCTTAGAGAAAAGCACAACTCAGCAAAACATAGTATGTAATTGTACCTCAGCCAAGGAATTGTGCAGATTGAGCTCCTCCTCAGTCGCTTTACGTAGCTCACTGATTGATGATTTATCATCGTCATCATCTGCGCAATCCTCTGCCATCTTGTACCTATATGCAACCCATGAGCGCATCCATTTAGACAGACATTTATATTCAATACAAATCTATGGCTTGGTGTATAAAGAAAGAAAAGTCAACAACCAGAGTCGTGTTTCTTGTATTTCTTTACATTCATCAATTTGTGAATATAACTATTAATGGCTGATAACAAGTTCAAAACACAAAGATGTACAGCACATGACATGTGCAACAACACCCTCAGTGAGAATTCCTATGGCTAAATACCAACTGTGTTTGCAATTGTAGCAAATGACAAGCCATTTGATTAAAGACTGCCCTCTTGAATATCTTGCACTGTAGAGGAAACAAAAGTTAAAAACCCAGCATGTGTCATCTTCTTCAAGTATATTTGAGGCCCAGGACCTCACACAAACATCTATGTTTAACGCAAAATACTAATGTAAGATTTGGTAATAATAAAAATGTCAACAATCAGACTTGTGATTCTCTTATTTCTTTATTATATATTCATCTATTCGAGAAAACACAGAGATACAGAGCGTGAGATGTGCAATAAACCCCTAAGAGGGAATGGAGATGCCTAAATACCGGTTGTGTTTGCAATGTACATAAACCACCAAGAACAAACATCTAAACATCTTCAAGAACAAACTTCATTAATTTTGAAATAAATATAGACCCAATTTAACAATAGTATATAACAATTTTTTTTGAACAACACCAATTGGTATTGAGGCACCATTAATCTCCCATTCTCTGTTAAAAAGCTATTAGATCATATTTGAAGATCGTGAGGAAGAATCATACAAAATGCACATAAACTGTAGCTTCTGCAAGAGGTATTGAGACTCAGCGGAAGGTATCCAAAAAGTTGACGCAGTGAAACAAAACAAGCAGACAACAAACTATGTAAAAGTGGATAAAACGTTTATCGTCACCACAGGACCATAGGAATCCATATAAACTGAGAAATTCAATGAAAAGAAAAACAGGGGGCAAAAAACAAACTTCGCATAAGGGCATATAGCTTACTTGGATCTTGAGTAGTCACAATTGCATTGCCAGCAAAGTCACAAGTACCAGGGGCCATACCATTCTTCTTGTAGTAGCTGTCAAAAGCATAGCAAGCATGAAAAAAAACAGTATCTGGGTTATAGCACGTGCCACTTTGTTGAATTGTTGTACAGTCTGCACCTCCAAGCCCGCAAGCATAGTCCAGAGCAACCTGCAAGCTTGAATCAGGGGTACCAGGCTTTGCTACACACCAACTTTGGCTTGAGTTGGTTGTCGGTGTTGTTGTGGTAGGTGTTGAGGGAGGGGTGTAAGGGGTAACTGTTGGGGTGGTAGGGGTTGTGATTGGGGTAGTAGGGGTTGTTGGTGTGATTGTTGTTGGAGGAGGAGTTATTCCTAACGCACAGGAAAATGCAAAAGACAGCTAAAATAAATATTTGAATGAAGGTTAGCAAGAAGATGAGAATGAGATACCATTCTTTTAAAACAGTTTTATTATCAAGGCCCACATCTCCATAGTAGTTGTCAATTACACTGTTTGATGATTGATCCATCCAAACAACAACATCCAGACCCAAGAAGATGAGCATGGCTTTGAATACAAGATGGATTTTAATAACAGTGATAATGATATACTTTGTTTGCTTGAATACCAAGAAGCTCCTAGAAGAAATCTGCTACACTATATCATTTATTGGATTTTAATTGATACAGGCATTTAGGTCTTTAGAACTGGCTGCTGCTAGCATTTTTGCTTCTACCAACAATGTTCCAACGCACAGGAACATGCAACTGAAATAAGTAGCTGTTGCCACATAGTGCTCACACCTCGGACATTCCTGAGGTAGGATAACTGCAGAGCTATTCTGCTACCAAAGTTTGTTAATTAAATTCTTAATTCCGAAAACTAAGGAGTATAGCATGAAATCAGGACGCTGCAGAAAATGGACAATTGTTTGCTCTTGTAAAGCTTTTACTTGATAGTGAACTAAAAAATGTGGAACCAATTTGTCCCAGTGAAACCTACATACCAACTATATTTAACCTCTCTTTCCTACAAAGTGAAAGAATTACCTGAACTGCACTGGTGTACCCATTTTCAAAGTCTCTCCTAGCGTTCCCCCCATTACATAAAAAAAAATGTTGGGACAAATGGGATCGAACTCTGGAGAGTTTTTCATGTACATCCTCTAGCTCTCTGTCTACACTAGCTATTCCAACTAAAACATCTTGATGTTTCTCCTCGATTCACCCAATAGAGATCGATATCATATAAAGCTGTTTTCCGACCATCATAGATACAATCAAAGAAAACAAAGCAAATAAAACAGGAACACAGAAGAACATGGATGTTGCATCACCATTATTGCCCGATGTTGGTGGAATACTAGTACCACCCAAGCCACTAGATGTAGGTATGCTTGTATTAAGAAGTGATGAACTGCTACTGCTGCAAGTAATTTGGAAAAATCAGAATGCTACAAAACTATAAGCTGAGATATAACATAAAATATATCAAAAATCCAGTAAATCTTGATTCTCAATTCTGTATGAAAACTTGAAAAAGTACTTATTGTAGAACAGAAAAATGAACAAAAGATAGGAGGAGGAATGCGGTTCCTTAGTATATACCTTTGTGGAAATGTGCATGTCCCAGTACCTGTCATCACAAAATCCATAAAGGAAGATTTGCATGAGTGCAATGCATTCTCCAATCTCACACAATTTCAAGCCTCAATTTGTATATCATGTTAACCCATGAAGGGAAGATTTTCGAAAATGTATAATGTCAAGCATATTAATCACAGTCAAATATCTTGAATCTAGCAGAACCAAAACGGTGCACAAAAAACAAAAATGTCTTTTATATTCATATAAACTGGAACAGTAAAATTTGCAGAAGACAGAGTGGGTATAAATGAAACTTAGTATGCATACCCTTAGCTTCTCATAACAAAATCAATAAAGAAAAAAATAATATGCAATATATCCAGGCATAAATGAAAGTTATGTTGTATGCAAAAGAGCAGATTGCCTACAAATATAATTCTCTCTTAATACATCACACAGTTCCATCATTAAACCAAAAGGAAATATCCTGAACAATACAAGTTATCCATAACGAGTGTTTACATTTGAAGGTTGCATGCAGTTTTAAGACAGACAACAGGCAGGAAATGGGTCTATAATCATGTCACTTACTTATCATGGTGGAACCTACAATTGGAAAATGTATCAGTGGAGGATGTCTTTGCATTCAGATGAGCTCAACCAGGCATGGAAGTGGGTAGATGAATCATAAGCATGCAACTCAACTATCATCTAACACAATGTAAAGATGAGACTCAGCGGAAGGTATCCAAGAAGTTGGCGCAGTGAAACAAAACAAGCAGACAACAAACTATGTAAAAGTGGATAAAACGTTTATCGTCACCACAGGGCCATAGGAATCCATATAAACTGAGAAATTCAATGAAAAGAAAAACAGGGGGCAAAAAACAAACTTCGCATAAGGGCATATAGCTTACTTGGATCTTGAGTAGTCACAATTGCATTGCCAACAAAGTCACAAGTACCAGGGGCCATGCCATTCTTCTTGTAGTAGTTGTCAAAAGCATAGCAAGCATGAAAAAAAACAGTATCTGGGTTACAACACGTGCCACTTTGTTGCATTGCTGTACAGTCTGCACCTCCAAGACCGCAAGCATAGTCCAGAGCAACCTGCAAGCTTGAATCAGGGGTACCAGGCTTTTAGCTCAAATCCGACATGTTGGTTGCCCATCTTTTAGCTCCTCCTGCTGGGCCTTCAATGTTGTAAGCATAAGAAGCCACAGTTGAACCTTCACAATCCTGCGCCCTATCCATTCTCATGGTCCTCTGCAACACTATGAGACTCGAAAATGTAGAAAAGCTATTCCCCTCAAATGTATCAGCCTGCAGGCATACTTCATAATCAATTGCAGATTGAATGAGATAGGGATACTTTGAGTAGATATCCAGCACACCCAGTTTCTTCTTTTCGTAAGGGGCTAAGAAGTCACTCCATCCCTCTAACAGCACCCTGTCCTCTAAAAGATCGTCGGCAACAGCCAGATAAACAACAGAGGGCTTCTCCAGTCCAGGAATGTGAGCAACCCTCTTCATTATTTCCTCCTTACTACTGCAAATTTTCAAGTCCTTGCCATTTCTAGCTCTGGACCTCATCTCAAGCTTCTTGCAATGGATCATCCAGTCTTTCTCAATTCTCATATGAACCGCCACATATTTGGGTTGAAATATGAATGGGCTCATTCTGATTTTATTCTGATCAATTCCAGTTCGAGAGCTTAAGCTCTTTAGCTTGGATACAACTCTGGAGACTTCGGCGGACAAATTATCAACAAGAACCAGGCATTCAAAGACTCTGGCATAATCAAGAACAGGCCAATGGTCGTGCCAAAGAAAAGGGTGTTTACCCTCCAATTTAATAACGGTATGCCGATCGCTTTGAGGGGTATTGCATTGTTCCAGCTGTGCCATATCCCTTTCCACTGTCCACCGCCGCCCACTCCCCTTAGCCACAACGAAAACATCGGAAAAATTACGGGAATTCAGGCTGCTTATGCGAACGAAGCCGTTGCAGAGGGAATTGAAACGATGGAGCGAGAAGAGGCGATCGACCAGGTGTCAGCATGAGAAAAGCCTGAACAAATACTAATCAAATTGCCCAGTCCGCCAGGTGTCAGCGTGAGAATCAAAAGGACGACGAAAGTCCCTTTCAAAGGAAAGCCTATTGGCCTAATTAATTCTTAATTTTAGAAATTAATTAAAAATATTTTATCTATCAAAAACATTTATAAATCACAGCGTAACCTTCTAAAATATTTATTTTTTAGTTAAAATCTTTCAACGAACTTACTTTCTATTGTTAACCAAAATTCAAAAATAACTTTCTACCCTCGCAAACCTTTTACATATAAATATCATTATTTAATTAATATTGCCTTTTATATGATTTAATATTACCTTTTCCTATAAAGATATTTATTTAATATTGCCTTTTATAGGATTTGATATTACCTTTTTTAAAGTTTATAGCCTCTTGTAGATGTCATTATTTATTTAATACTAATTTTTATTATAAGTTTAATTTCTTATATATGAATATCATTACTCACTTAACATTATTTTTTCCTTAATACTCATCTTCAATTTATTTTCTTTTCATTAGAATTTTTTTAATAACATTATTTCCCTGGTAATACCATTATTTACCTATTGTTTATAATAATGATGTCTTCTTTATTTTTTAATTGATATTTTTTTTATTAATTAAAGAAAATATATAAATTGGAACACATAAAAATCTTTTTAGGTTGAGGTTATTATCTTCTTCTATGTTAAAATAATTTCTAATAAAGTTGTTGACATGCTTCTTAATAATAAAAAATGAAATGAAAGTAAGAAATGTTTGATAAAAGATGGGATTTTTTTAGTGATAGACCTTTGTTAATTGGATTTATCTTGCATGGTTGTGAGGAATGATTGTTATCTTCCACATCTAGGTTCAATTTCTGCAAGTGACATGTTGAATTCATATCAAGTATATTGTTGTAACAACATTAAGCCTTGTTGTTGAACAACCTTGAGCCCTAAAAAACATCTCACCCTTCCCTACAAGCTAGTGGTTGAGGTGCTTGGTTACATGGAAAAGATAGGCACTTGTCTGAAAGTTGTCTCACTCTTGCCACTGTTAATCATAATTCCCCAAATGAAATCATAATGATGCAAATAGACCCAAAGTAGTGTTGCAACTATTTCAATACATCGTCACAACTCCTATTTTGCATGGGCTTGAGACGACAGATGGGTGACCTTCTGCATCTTTGTTGCATGTGAACATTATGTCAAAGACAAAGCGAGGGGAAGTAGTAATTGTTGTAATGAATTTGTGAGGATGGGATACAATCTTGGTAATCATGGAGTTTGGGAGGCTTGGACATACATCACTATGGATGATTGCCCAATTGAAGTTGGGATGAGGAACCAATTCATTTCCATTAGCCCCCTCCAATTATGGCCAACCTTTACCATTTGTGAGGACAAGGTTTGTTTTGTGGCTTTCATATTTCCTTCTATTTAGCTTACATGTGTTCTCATTGTTAATGTCAAAACCAAAGGAGTTTGTACCCTAGTGGGATTTTCATGTCACTAGCATCTTCCTCCTTCATTAGTCTTCATTCTCAAGTGCAGTGTATAAATTAAGGGGTGACTAACCACCAGTTGTTTGGTCCCTAAGGGTTGTTGTCCAATGTGGTCTCATTTATGAGTATGTACCTTTGGTTTTCTCTTTTATGAAGTAAGGAACTATGCTTTGTGGTGGTCAAAGCCACCAAAACCAATGTGGGAGAGGATGACCAACCCTATCACGAGCTTAATATGGAAATAAGGCATATATAGAGGCTTTCAAGGCTCATACTCCACGCATCAAAGATTAAATTGAATCTACAGAGGTAGAAGTGAGATTGGAACATTAATTTCTTTCAAATGTGAAGTGGATGAAGAAATGAGGCCCTAGGTCCCTAACACTTGTAGCGTCAGGATTCAAAATACCAAATATTATAAAACAATGGACTTAAATTAGCACATTAAAACTCTCATAGGTAAAGAATTACTAGAAAGAAGTGAAGCCTATTAGGAGATTCTCTTCCAATTAGATGGCATGCGACTTTATAACAAAACTATTGACTAGAAGATTTAAGTCTTAACTAAAAAGATACATAACATGGAATTTGTTGAATATGGGCACACCCTATGATAGGTTATGGATAGCCCCATCCACATTCGCTCGTATTGATCTTTAGCATGCATAGGTTCTTTGCTTTTATAATTTCTCCATATAAAAATAAAAGCTCTAAGAATATGGATATTTTTAAATCTCTAAATACTCTATTTTTATATAGTAATCGGGAAAAATAAACAATTTGTTATTTAATTGTTGGTTTAATTTCCCTAATAACAAAACCAACTTTATACACTTATTTTCACCATTTAATATGAAATCTCAACAATGGATATTTTTAAATCTCTAAATACTTTCTTTTTATATAATAATAATAAAAAACAAATATTTCAAACAAAATAGATAAGCAACTTGTTCTTTAATTGTTGGTTTAATTTCCTTAATAACGAAATAACAAAACCAACTTTATACATTTATTTTCACCCTTAAATATGAAATCTCAACGAATTTATATATATATATATATTATTGATTATTATTTTTATTTTAACAAGTATTTTTTTAATAAAATAAAGTTAAATATAATTATTAAATTACATGGTTTTTCGTAGGAGAATTTATTTTAGTACGAGCATTTCGCTGTCAAAAGGGAAAGTTTTATAAAGTATATAACTAGCAATTATCCTAAAAGGTACAAAGAGAGGTCGATAGGATTATTAAATTAGATTTGTTGAATTTCTCTAGAAGAGATGTTGGTTCAAGCCTAACGGATGAGCAATTTGAGCTGGCTAAATACCTTCTAATTGCTTTTAATTATTGTAAAATTATATTGATAATTCATTGATTTTACTTTCAAAAGCTTGAAGGAATTTGAAAGCAGGTATAGGATTGTTTTGTGGGATTTGATCCCAAAATCCTTGATTTGCAAATATATACTCAGTGAAATGTTAATTGGTTGAAACCCTGCACAAATGTTTGATATAAGAAAATAAGCCGAAAAGGTTGAAAGGCTTAATTGGTTTGTGGAAAACCTTGTTTTCTTGGATTGGATCATTGTGCAATTACTTTTCTTTAGATGTTTTGTTTATATCTATATTACACGGAACAAATTGAATGTCTTATTTCATTTTAGAGTAAGTAAATTACCCAAAATTAAAAAACCTCTATAGATGGCCAAGCATCTACGAAGCTTTCTAGTGACCAAGGCAATAACCACCATGACTATCCCCTACCATTTGACAATGCTTCTCTACCCAACCAGATTAAATACTTAGGGAGGGAAAAGCAAGCCAATTACACAAACAAATTGCCTTTGGAAAGAATTATGCACATACATAGAGCAAAATCCAAATACTCTACCAAGAAGAAATAAAGTTGTCCACATAAATTTTCATTTTTAATTTAGGGAAACTTATGATTTGCTATGTCAGTAAATCCAAAACATTCTTAATGTAAATACACGTTTGGATGAAAAGGATAAAAAAAATAGCATTGTAACATATTATAATCTCACAGATATATCAAAGTTAGAGATATGTCTAGATTACATTACAACATCACCGTTGAAACAAAAAATACTCTTCTCATGATTCTGCTCACGAATCACGATAAATGTGTCTCCAGTCAATATATGCTCGCCATCCTGTTGAGTGTCACCTGCTAATGCCGATATGATGTCCTTAAGACGCGGCCTGAGCTCATGGTTCAAGAACTCACTGTATTCTAGCGTATCCCCAACAATCTTATGAAACTCCACCATAAGCGCCGAGTTCGTGACTTCAAAAATCTCGACATCAATATTAAAATGTCCCTTCCACCCTTGCTCGAACCTCTGCAATTGCGCCTTAAACTCCTTCGCCTTATTAAAGTTGAATCCAAAAATCTTGGGAGCCTCCTCCAGCTTCGACATTATGGTCAGAGTCGATTAAGTCCCCATGGAAAATGTTTGCGCTGCTATAGCACAACACACCAGAGTCATGCAGCACGCCATTTTCCCTGACTTGAAACGCTGGGATTCGGACGCCAGGTATCCGAAATCTTCACTGCTCAACAGCCCCACTGTACAAATGAACGTTGCAACCATGTAAACCAGCACCTGCGATATGAGAACCACACTAAAATTTTGGAACACGAGCTACAACAAGGTGAGAAGCAGTCCATAGCTGGCAGAGGCAAGAAGAGTGAACACAAATCCCAGAATGAATTCACAAATCCCAGAATAAATTCATCTCTGCTTACTCCCTCTGGTCTTTCGCTCTTGGATTAGATTCCTAGAAGAACAGCGCTGAAGGTAAGCAACACAATCGAATTAAAAACACAGAATTCGCTATCTAAAAGCAAACCGAACCATATTAAAAAAATATGTACGAGGAACCAACGCCACCGTAAATCCTAAAAAGAAACAGACTGGTGCTTCCAGAGATCTGCCGACGTGTTTGTCTATGAGAGACCCTCGTATGCGCTGTAATGCAATCCAATCGTATCCCGAGAATTTTTGAAGCCTCGACGCCCCCCTCCTGCAGGTTGCAGCTTCTTCAAATCCACTGACAATGAACGGGACTGCAATGCAATGTAATGAATAACAAGAATCGAGTGGGGAGCACTGCGCTTCCCTGCTGTTTTGTTTTGTTCCCTACTTTCCACCACTCATACAGCTGTGAAATTAAATTAGAAAAAATCAAGCTCTAATAATAACAGTGGGTATGCATGCAACCCAACCCGTAAATGGAAACAATACCAGGTAATAATAGAAAGCTTCCCACTCCGAGCATTGTGCCATAAATTCCACGAACTCTCCTGAAAGCTCGGCGCACAGATGTCAAGTGGAGAGTTTCCTGTTATCAAAAACCAAACCAACCGCAAGAGTTGTTTTCAAATTCTGGTTTCCATTAAAATAAATAATAATAAAAAATTGTGTGCCACATGTCAATCAGAAAAGAAAAGTGTAGACGATTGTTGATTCATAGGAAGCATGCATGCAACCCAGCTTGTAAACGGAAACAATACCGGGTAATAATAGAAAGCTTCCCACTCTGAGCATTGTGCCATAAACTCCACAAACTCTCCCGGAAGCTCAGCACACAAATGTCAAGTGGAGAGTTTCCTGTTATCAAAAACCAAACCAACCGCAAGAGTTGTTTTCAAATTCTGGTTTCCATTAAAAAAAAAAAAGTGTGCCACATGTCAATTAGAAAAGAAAAGTGTAGACGATTGTTGATTTATAGGAAGACTTATTGACCTAATAAGGAAATCTACGCATAATGATTTGACAACAAATCGTGATGAAGTAAAATCAAATTAGACAAAAAAAATAAAAATAAAATAAATAATTAATTAATTAAAATTACAGGAAATCAAATCAGATTAAATGAGTACTAAAAAAACAAAAACACTCACAACTCAACCCCAACAAATATCTTTTACAACTTTTCTATTTGATACAACTTTTCTATTTGAAGTAATAGAAAAAATCATTTGAATCAATAAATGGGTAAAGGGTAATGGTCATGTTGCTTGCACCTGATTATCAAACTGATTCCCATTGCCCATACAATTTTTGTGTGATAGTCTTGTTCTAAGCATTGTAAAATGAAGGTAAAATGTATTGTTTTATTGATAAATTATTAATATATTTTATATTTTGTAAAGATAATTATTTTTTAGATTAGATGTTTATGTGATTTATGATATATTGTTAAGATTTTTTCGAGAAATTACATAGAAATATATGGTTAACCATTTTGAATCTCAATTTAGATTCATTATCAAGACCAGGACGAGGAGCAAGATCAACAGACCATTAATATATATCTCAGAGATGCAACTTTAATTTTCCAATTATCAATAAAAAAAAATCAATAAGAAGAAATGTTAAGGAACAAAAAGAAATTTATTTATTAGTTTTTTTTGTTTTAGTTTTTTTGGTTTTTTGTTTTTTTTTGGTTTTTTTTTTTTAAATTATTCCTTAAAATAATTATATGACTCTAACACTTCATATTATTTTATAATTTATTCAAAAATAATTTTTATTATTTTATTATATTACCCTCCACATTTCTAATATTTTTTTTATATATTCTATTAATATATATCTTATCAATTAAATTTATATTAATTTTAATTAATAATTGGAAAAATATAATATTTATCTAATAAGAAATAAAATATTATTAATAAAAATACAATAATATTCAATAATAATAATAATAATAATAAATAAACTAACATTTGTTATGATATCATGGTTGAATTAGGAACCATGACATTTTTAATTAATTATTATTATTCAATTAATATAATTTTAAAAAGCTAATAAATACAATAAAAATGCAATCAAAACAACTGAAAGAAAAAGGTCCTAAAACATATACCAATTAAGAAAGAAGAAGGAAACCAAGGGGTTAAGAACAAAGAGAAGGAACCCACTAGCTTCTTAACTTCCATCCGTCATATGTTCACTACTTAAGGTCTTATTGTAGCATTCGCACACTGTAATGCCATGTGGATAATTGACTTATATATTTTATGTCATAAATTATATATGGTCGCAATATTCATGTGTGATTTTTAGATATTTGTGTAGTGATTTTTTATTCTTAAGCTTTGCAGAAAACCATCCAAAAATAAAATACTTGAAAATAACTTATACTCAAGTAAATAACATATCTACCATATCTCCCGGATGCGGGTGATTTCACCGCGCGATAGGCATGTGGCTCGTCACATGGGCAGGTGTCAGCCCGGACGAGCCACGATAAACCAACACGCAGGCACAGTAAATGCGATGGAGGGTGAAGTAACTTGGGTTTTAAAGCTGGTCTTTTCGGCATTCATTGCGCAGCAGCGAGCGAGGAGGATGGCGCTCCATAAACTCGAACCCCATGCCGCTTTCCTGCATTCTTTCAAGCCGTCCGAGCAAGCGCTGGCAGAGACGGAACATTCTCTGGTTCAGTGTAAGATTTCTCAGAGGAATTCTTGTCTGGAGATGCAGAGAGAAAGGCCCAGAATGAGCAGCCGTCGTGGCGGTTCCAGGGGTCGTGCTGCCTCATAGAGGCCAGTCGTTTCGCCTTCCTCATCGGTGGAAATCACTTTTGAGCAGCATAGGCACCCGAGAAGACTTGCAGGCCGCAGCAATTTGAGTGAGAGGGGAGAAATTATGGATTGTGGTCATATGGAGCATCCGGTTGTTCGCTACCGGATCCCCTGCACTTTGGAGAACAACACTCTCATTGTCTCAGTCTCGGTGGAACATTGCAACAGTCTCAGGGGGCAATTGGAAGACCTGAATGTGCCAGTGGTCGATATGCAAGTTCCCATGGTTGATATGAGGTGGCCAACCAGAGCAGACATTCCCCCAGCCACACAAGCAGCTGACGCTGGCCCCAGTGAGCCGGTACAGAGGTCTTTGCTCTCGGACATGGAGGAATCCCAGAAGCTCAAAGGCAAAATGAAGGATGAGCCTTACACAACTGATGAGGAATAGCTCAGCCATCATTATGAGCTTCGCTGCCAGGAAAGGAACGCATCTCTCTGTTCGTCTCTTCCGCTCTCTTTGTCTGTTTGTCATTCTGTCGGTCTATGAGTCTACTATGTTGATTTTAATGTCCCTTGTGTCGGTTCATATGCTGTCTGTCGGTTTATGTGTCCACTGTGTCGATTCATATGTCCACTGTGTCGGAATTTGCACCGTCAAAGGTCGCTTTGCTAGTCAGGGTGGTAAGCTGATTCATTTTTGTAACTGTGTTGCTCTGAAAGGTCCATTATGAGAAAATGCCATTCTCTCTGGAGATGCAGGGCTACGGCCCTCATGTAAAAACTGCTGTAATTTTTGATATTTTGTAATATAAATAGCATAGTCTTACGTAGAAAAAAAAAAAAAACATATCTACCATATCTTTTTTCGGAGCGGTTTGACCTGGTAGCGAAACCCTAGTTCACTGCTTGCGTTTCGGTGCATGCGTCCTAGGTCCCCCTGCGCTGTGGCCCCAAGGCCCTGGGCTGGCTTTCCTGCGCTCTTCAGTTGAGATCCTGTTGTGTGGCTCGTTTGCCGTTGGGAGGAGTTCGCGTTCATGGAGGTCCCGGGCTCGCCCCAGGCAACCCCCCTCCTCTACCTTCTTCTTCTGCTGAAGCCTTCTCTCGGCTCTTGGCCAGTTTGCCGCAAAAGAAAAAGATTGAAGCTGCCAAATTTGTCAAGAGGCTCAAAGATATTCCTGAAATCTCCCTGCCGCCAGAGAATCTGATCCAAGTCGCCATGTCCTTGGCTAAGCGGGCACTTGTCGGTCAGTTCACTGGACTATGGCCTTCTCCTAAGTCCACTGAGAACTGGGTCAACAAGAGCTGGGCTCCTTTGATCAAGAATAGCATCACATCTTATTTCTTAGGATGAGGGTTTTTTCTTTTCGAATTCACCTCTAAGGAAGACAAGGATCTGATCTTCCAGAATGGCCCCTATTTCATGGGCCCCCAGGGCCTCTATCTCAACAAATGGACGTCGGATTTCAACCCTGTAGTTGATGTTCCTACAATTGTTCCGGTGTGGGTCAGGCTTCCAAATCTCCCAGTGCATTGCTAGAACTGGGACTCGTTGAAGCACATCGGCAACGCCCTTGGGAAATTCATAGACCGGGCAAACAACAAAGATCAATATGACTGTGCCCGAATCTGCATAGAAGTAGATCTAGAGGTGGGACTTCCGGAAGCCATCAAAATCAAAGTAGGAAGTTGGACTCATTTACAGAAGCTTGACTATGAGCAGTTGCCCTTCAAGTGCCGAAAATGCCATGTCTACGACCACTTTGCCAGAGGATGCCCAACCAATGCTGATCCAAATAAGGGTAAAGAAGAAGGCTGGAATCAAATCAAGTGGGCCAAGAAAACCCAAAAACATATTGGTACAACCGAAAGAGGCCCTTAGCAAGCCCCTTCTCAGCAACCCCCTGCCAGAATGGAGCAAGAAAATAAATCCGCCCCTCTAAGCTCACAAATAGAGGAAACACAAGAAGCAGATATCCAAAAATCAACCCCCCTAAAAAAAGGTACCCCCTCTTCTCCCAAGGGGGCAAGCCTTGATGAGAGTTCCAAAGGAAACACTGTAGAAGTCGAGGAAGTTGAGCAAGAATCTGAAGGCTCGAAGGAAGAAGGCGAAGTAGGAGAATCCCAAGCCTCGACAAGGAGATCCACAAGAGCCTGTAAAATAGATCGGGAAAAAAGAGAGCTGGAAACTTTCAAAGACAAGCTCCAAGGCATCCAACCAACTCTTGAGAAGCTATTAGTGACAAAACCTAAGATGGCGAGAAATCAGCCCCAAGGCTCCAAGGGAGCCAACCATAAATACAAATGATGAATATTGTCTCCTGGAACTGCAGAGGTGTGGGGAGCAGAATCAAAGAAGAAGCCATCATAAGTTTAATCAGGACAAAAGCTCCAGACATACTTCTCATCCAGGAGACCAAACTGGAGGAATCCACCTTCCTTCAGGTAAGTAAGAAACTCTGGAATAAATGTGAGGCGAAAGTAATCTCAGCCTTAGGGGCTTCCGGTGGGGTGGGCACCCTTTGGAACGCTAAAAAATTCTCAGTCATTTCTGAGACCCTCAACTCTCATTGGTTGTTCTTAAAATTGCAGCATGTAGATACAAATCAAATTATTAGTCTCTTCAATGTGTACGTTCCTAAGAACGTCGGGGAAAAAAAGGCCTGTTGGGACTCCTTAAGAAACCAAGAAGATCTAATTAATCTCGAGAATATCATCATTGCCAGAGACCTCAACCTCACTCTCCTGTCAACAGACAAGAGAGGAGGCAACATCGTTCGTGATTCGGCTAGGGAATGGGCAAAGGACCTTATGCAAGATTGGGACCTGCTGGACATCAAGCCAACCTCAGGCAAGTTCACTTGGACTAATAAAAGAATTGGTCCTGGCCACATAGGTGCCAGGTTGGACAGATTCTTTCTTCAAAGCTCTTTTCTTCTTCTTGGATTAGAGGCTAGAGTCCATATTCTCCCTTGCTGTACTTCCGATCATAAACCCATCAAGCTGGAACTCGTGTTTCAGCTTGATCTTGGACCTATTCCCTTAAGATTTAGCCCGCTCTGGGCTAAGGAATTGGACTTCATGCAATTAGTATTTGGTTGCAGCCGGTCAAAGGCTCCCCCTTTTTCATCTGGGAAGAGAAGCTCAGAAGAGTGAAAAGGGCGTTGAAAAGCTGGGCCAAATCTCTGCCTAATCTAGCCAACGAAAGAAAAAATATTCAACGCGCTCTGGAAATTCACCATGTACAAGCTGAAACAGCCGACATAACAAAAGAGATTCTAGATAAAGAAGCCTTGTTTCAGCAAAACTATCACAAGGCTTGTACAGCCGAGGAAGAATACTGGAGACTTAAGTCTCGTAGTCTTTGGCTTAAAGCAAGGGACAAGAATTCTTCTTTCTTTCACAAACAAGCTCAGGCCAGGAAATGTACCAATTCCATTTCCGAAATCAAAGATGGTTATATCATTCACAAGGATAATGCAAACATAAAAAAAAGCAGCCTCCCTTCATTTTAAAAGCCTGTATAGTGAAGATATAAATCTGGATCAAAATTCAGATATGATGGACGTGGTCCCCTCCTTGATTTCTGCTTAAATGAATCTCCTCCTTGAAGCTAAAGCCACCAAGAATGAAGTCAAGGATGCCATTTTTTCCATGGACCCAGAGAAAGCCCCTGGGCCGGATAGATTCTCAGCCCGATTCCTCCAAATTTGCTGGCATATTGTGGAAAAAGATCTCTACAAAATGGTTCTAAAATCCCAAGTTTGTAGAAAATTGGAGGCAACACGAACTCTGCTTTTCTGGCTCTCATTCCTAAGGAGAAGGGGGCCAACTCCTTTAACATGTTTCGCCCGATTTTGCTCTGCAATATTTGTTACAAATTGATCACCAAAGTCATTTCTAATAGGCTAAAGCCCATCCTCCCCAAAATCATACCGGAAAGCTAAGGAGGCTTCATTCAAGGTAGACAGATTATGGACAATTTCATTCTGGTCCAAGAAGCAATCCACTCAAGCCCGAGTCACAATGAAAAAGGTATGGTTGTCAAACTTGATTTAGCAAATGCTTTCGATAGAGTTAGGCATAGCTTTCTACTGAAAGTCTTACACAAGCTTGGATTTGGGGAGAATTTTATAAACTGGATTCGAGCTTGCATCTTGGAGCCTTGGATTACCCCCTTAGTAAATGGCAGAGCTGCTGATTTTTTCAAAGCCACGAGAGGGCTCAGGCAGGGGTGCCCTCTTTCACCTCTTCTTTTTATTCTTCAAGCCTATGTCCTCAGTTTCTACCTAGATAAAAAAGGGTAGATCAGGATATCGCTGGACTCTGTATTGCAAGAGGTGTTAAAAACATAAATCATGCCCTCTTTGCGGATGACACCTTGTTATTAGGAGCAGCTTCTGTGCTTATGGCCTCCGATTTAAAAGAGCTTTGGACGAGTTTTGCATGGTTTCGGGAAGCTAAATTAATGGCATATCTATTGCTTGAAGTCATATCTATTGCTGGAACACCACTTCCAGCTTGCTTAAATCCATTTCCAGAACCTTTGGTTTCGTCGCATCCTCAAACTGGACTTCCTTCAAGTACTTGGGCCTTTCGGTTTTCCTCAAAAGAGCTTAAAACAAAGATTGGCTCCCCCAGTTAGAGAAATACAAGAACAAGTTGCTTGCCTAGGGCTTTTCCTGGCTTAACATTGCTGGTAAGTCTGTCCTCATTAAATCTGTTCTTTCCAGTCTTCCCTTATTTCAGTTTTTTGTCCTTCTTGGTCCCTCTGGTATTCTTAGAAAAATGGAGGAGACCATTCGAAATTTTTTTTGGAAGGGGGGCAAGCAGAATGAGAAAAAGATTCTGCTAGTCAGCTGGGAATCCATCTCCAAACCACTATTGGAAGGAGGCTTAAATTTCAAAAATCTTGGCTACCATAATATTGCAATGGGAGCTAAATTAATCTGGAGAATTATTGCTCCTAATCCTAGTTGGGCACAATTAACTCTTTGGAAAAAAAAATTCAAAGGCCAACATTCTCGCTGCCTAGATCACCCTAGGACGCATCCAAATACGCCCTTTCTGAAGTTTTGCAATAGAGCCTGCTCTCCCATCAACGCTCATGCCTTCTAGGTTCTCGGTAATGGAAAAAGGATCAATCTTTGGACAGACAAAATATTGAACAACGAGGCGCTGGGAGACTGCCGATCGCTTCAAGCGCTGCGCAGATGGATGAATTAGGCTGGAATGCGTACTTTGTGGGACATTTCAGTTTGGCAGAATTCACCCTGGGCTGGTTGGAATCTTCAAAGCCCCCAGATTTATCTTTGGAGCACGAGATCCTGCTTTCCAAACTCTACGAATTGGCTCCTTCGCTGGATCGAAATCGAGACTCTCGAGGATGGGGTATGCTGGCTAGTGGATACACCGTTGCTCAAGGTTACGCCAAGTTGTGTGAGCACCCTCACGTGGCCACGAACCCTGAGCCGTGTAAAGGGATTTGGCATTATCCCTCCTTGCCTAAAATCGACTTCTTCAACTTTGTCACTCCAAAAACTTGACAGATGAAAATCTTCAGAAGCGTGGCTTCCATGGTCCTTCAAGGTGCAACCTTTGTAAGGTAAATCAGGAAAGCGTTATTCATCTGATGCTTGAATGCACCTTCACTATGCAGATTTGGACAAAATTGTTGGGAACTTTGAGTTCCAGCTTCGCGTTGCCTTCCTCCATTCTCGAACTTTTTTCTAAATGGCTACAAAGGTACCCTGGACCTCCCCCAAAAAACAAAATTATCATAGCTGCTTATTCTGCTCTTCCTAAAATAATATGTTGGCAGGTTTGGATTGAGAAAAATAAAAGGATTTTCAGAAACTACGAACAGGATGCCAAGCTTGTGGTAGTTAAGATTAAATGCCAGCTAAAAGAGTGTCTAAGAGACCATAAAGACGATTTAAATCTCAGCCAGCAAGATATAAATTGGGGCTCCTCTCTCGATCTTCAGTTCCAAAAAATTGCAAATAGTATCTCCCTCCCCAAAGATTGGCAAATAAGAGTTTCAACAAAAGAATTCCAGGATTGGAATACAAAACAACAGAGATACTCTCTCTTTTTTGATGGGGCTGCAAAGGCCAATCCTGGAAGAGCTGGCGCAGGAGGCGTCATTTTGAATCCAGATGGCATAAGGATACACAGTTTCGCCTGGGGTTTGGGCATTACTTCTAGCATTCAAGCTGAGGCTTTGGCTCTTTTCCAAGGGCTCAAGTTTTTGAAAGTGCTGAACATCAGGGAGGCTAATGTATTCGGGGACTCTCAGGTCATCATCAACGCTATGGTGACACATTCTAAGCCAACAGATCTAAGGCTTGCAAGGTTGATCTTCAGAACAACAGACCTTGGAGACTCTCTCCAGAATTTGAATTTCTATCATGTATTGAGAGCTAATAATAAGGAGGCGGACATTGAAGCCAACAAAGCAGCCCTCCTTACGGCTAGAGCCTTACTCAGAGGCGGACAGGAAACTTGGGAACCAATTCCTTAATTTAGATAGTTGTCATGTTTTACTGATTTTTGTTAAACCAGTTCGTATGTATTCATAAACTTGGAAAAATCTTTGAAATTGATCTCATAGTAGCAGCCAAAAAGAGATGTGAGCTAAGCATAAATGCCATGGCCTTGCATGGACTCACCTTTTGTAATCCGACTTTGGCATTAAGGCCAAGTATCTAATATATCCACTACCCGTTTCTCAAAAAAAAAAAAAAAAAACCATATCTACCATCAATTACTTCCCACTATAATTTAAAAGTCTTTACATAAATAATGGATAAGAATAAGATGTAAATAATATACTTACAAGAGTTACTTCCCACTATTATATATTGTTTCTTTAAAACTTATGTAGAAGTAAAATTGTAAATGTGTCAACTTTTACTACCCGCCAAAACATTATTTATGTTTTCTTTAACACTTATGTAGAAGTAAAATTGTAAATGTGTAGAATTTTACTACCCACCAAAATTTATGCAAGTTTTTCTCCTTGAGCAAACAATTTACTTATCCACTTCACACCTCAATTTACTAGTTACTACCAAAACAAGACTATATGATGGTTTGTCTATCAACCATCATTAATTTAGCATTGATCAATGAAACTCATAATTATTTATGCAGATTTTCCTATGGCATAATTTTTAGCTTGAATTGGAGGGGCTATATTACATTTAACCTTTTATTATTTTTAATTGAATCAACATATAAATGTTACATTTAAGCCTACACATCTATTTCTATATCAATTTTTAATTAAAGCATTTGTAGAACAACACTCATAAAAAAATAATATAATAAATAATATATTTAAATTAATGAATTAATTTAAATAATTAAAAATTGTGTTTAAAAAAATAATAAAAATAAAAATAAAAATAATAATGATAATATATAAAATTAAGTTCCAAAATTATAATTCTATCAATTGACTTTTTAACTTTCCTCAAAATAAAAAAAATTACTAATTTCACCCCAGGAAAAAAATTCATATAATAGATAAAAACATTACCTAAAATACAGGTTTTTAAACCATCTTGCATATCCATCCTTGCAGTAAAAACTCTTGTTTTATGCGTACATTTCACTTGATCCTCACTCTAACCTTAATTTTGACTTCAAGTACCTACCTATGGCCCCAGCCGAGAGACTGTTATGATTAGCATTTTGCATAATTTTTTGTTTGACATCAACACTAGTGGGACCTTGTCCTCCTTATGGATGTTAGGCGACCTAAAACTATTCACAAGGTACCAATTCCTTAACCTATCATGTTTCTTGAAAAGAGATAACGTCTCTCTATCAGCTCCATGACTTATATATATTTTTCCAGGACGAAAAGGCATAATTATATTATATAAGGTATATAATGAGCAGATAATACATTGACAGATAGAATTTTATAATGGCAAAAATCAGAAGCTTGAATAATCAGTGCCAGAAATATTTAAAAAGAAATATTTAAAAAGAAGTGTGAAGCATAATCTCAACAAAAAGTTTAGATGTTTATCTAGATAGACAGTCTTTTGAACTGTAATATAATTACAAAAAAAAATTCACAAAATTTGGAAAATAAAATCCTTTGTGAGGTAACAGCGTTATTCAGAATTTCTAATTTATATTTCTACTATACATAAGTCAGAGGGAAGGAAGGAAAACAGAAAAGGAAAAAATGACAAAGCATACCTATTATCTTTAAATATAACTATTAATAGTTTTTCATAAGAGAATTTGTTTTAGTAAGAGCATTTCGCTGTCAAAAGGAAAAGTTTTATAAAGTATATAATAAGGAAATCTGCGAATAAGGAATTGAAAACAAATTATGATGAAGTGAAATCAAATTAGACAATTTTTTTTTAGAAATCAAATAAATAATTCAACCCCCAACAAATATCTTTTACAGCTTAAATCAAATCAGATTACTTTGTAAATGAATATAAAAAACAAAGCCCCTTACAACTCAACCCCCAACAAATATCTTTTACAGCTTTTCTATTTCAAGTAGTAGAAAAAATCATTTGAATTAATAAATGGGAAAAGGGTAATGGTCGCGTTGCTTGCACGGATTATCAAACTGATTCCCACTGCCCATACAATTTTTGTGTGATAGTCTTGTTCTGACCGTTGTAAAATGAAATTTAATTATACAAGGTAAAATGTATTGTTTTATTGATAAATTATTAATATATTTTATATTTTGTAAAGATAATTATTTTTTAGATTGGATGTTTATGTGATTTATGATATATTGTTTAAGATTTTTTTTAGAGAAATTACATAAAAAAATATATTGTTTACGCATTTTAATCTAGGTTCATTATCAAAATTTAGATGAAAAGCAAGATCAACAAACCATTAATATATATCTCAGAGATGCACCTTTAATTTTCCATTTATCGATAATGAAAAATCAATAAAAAGGAATGTAAAGGAATGAAGAGCAATTTATTTATTACTTATTTTTTATTTATTTTATTTTCTATTTTAATTATTCATAAATAATTATATGACTCTAACACTTCATATTATTTTATAATTTATTTAGAAATAATTTGTGTTATTTTATAATTTATTTAGAAATAATTTTTATTATTTTATGATATGACACTCCACATTTCTAATATTTTTATTATATATTCGATTAATATATAAATATCTTATCAATTAAAATTATATTAATTTTAATTAATAATTGAAAAAATATAATATTTATCTAATAAAAAATAAAATATTATTAATAAAAATACGATAATAAAACAAAGATATTATTAATAAAAAATACAATAATATTCAATAATAATAATAATAATAATAATAAAACTAACATTTGTTTTGATATCATTGTTGAATCAGGAACCGTGATATTTTTAATCAATTATTATTATACAATTGATATAATTTTAAAAGGCTAATAAATACAATCAAAATGCAATCAAAACAATTGAAGGAAAAAGGTCCTATAACATACATACAATATAATGTCATGTGGCTAATTGGCTTATATATTTTATGCCATAATTTATGGATATCGTTGCAATATTCATGTATGAAAGCAAGTCCCATTACTAACTCCGCAGTAGTCCCACCAGTGTTGTAGTGATTTTTTATCCTTAAGCTTTGCATAAAAACATCCAAAAATAAAATACTTGAAAATAACTTATACTCAAGTAAATAACATATCTACCATCAATTACTTCCCACTATAATTTAAGCAAGTCTTTAAATAAATAATGGATAGGAATAAGATGTAAATAATATATTTACAAGAGTTACTTCCCACCATCATATATGTTTTCTTTAAAGCTTATGTAGAAGTAAAATTTTAAATGTGTCAACTTTTATTACCCACCAAAACATTATTTATGTTTTCTTTAACACTTATGTAGAAGTAAAATTGTAAATGTGTAGACTTTTACTACCCACCAAAATTTATGCAAGTTTTTCTGCTTGAGTAAACAATTTACTTATCCACTTCACATCTCAATTTACTAGTTACTACCAAAACAAGACTATAGGATGGTTTATCTATCAACCATTATTAATTTAGCATTAATCAATGTAACTTATAATTATTTATGGAGATTTTCCTGAGGCATAATTTCTAACTTGGGTTGGAGAGGCTAAGGTGATCTACAAAACATAATTATAATATAACAAATTGAAATTTATTATTTTTATTACTTTTAACTTTTTATTGAGCCGAGATTTAAATATTTACATTACAACATCTCAACCATACTCGCTCTATAGTACATTTAACTTACACTTTGTCACGATCCCATCCTAACTCATACCATAAAAAAATAAATTTAATGTTACCTAACACCTAGAGGTCATCATGGTATATGTTATAATATGTTTATATGCGCAGATAACTTGTTTTAACATGGTGATATATGGTTTATGGTTTTACCCCTTTGCACGTTTCTTATTATGCGATGAAATTACATTTCACCAACCCGCACAACACTATGTGACAGTCTTAATACTTGATTAATGGCTTATTAACTCACGGTGCCACATGGTGAGCGGGTGTTAATCCAACTCACCATTCCGTGGCCAGGTGGCTACGAGCCATGTGAAGCCATGTGAATATGCGGAGGGTTTGTACATTGTGGTTTGCGCCCCACACTCCCGCTCAAACGAACGATGGTGATCACTCCTTCAGATCGGATGGCGCAGCTTGGTTTGAGGGTTTGGTTGACATTATATGACCCACCGGGTTCTTCGGTCTCGTTTCATTTGCGTCCAATGCATCCACAGCTCATCCGACATCTTCCTCCACCACACCAGTTCTGTCTTTTGCACAGGTATGAAACCACATCATCCATGGCAAGTTTTAAAGGTTTACAGTCTTGCTCTTGACAGCTTATTATCAGTTCTTGGTTTGCTTGTTTTACCACTGATACAGTTGATAACGATGGCGTTTCTGTGCAGGAGGGTTTGGACTCAACGACCTCTGCTATCCGAAGGAGGTTTTGTAGATCCGCGTTCCATCCGGGTAAGTCTTCGATGCTGTATGCAATGCCATATAGGGTTAACTATTATGAAAGGATGGCGGTCTTCAATGGGCCAGAACGAGACTCATGTATGGTTATTCATGTGTCTCAGGTCTGGTTGCCCCTTATTCAATCCCTGGTGTGGTTTACAGGCGGCATTCTCATACCGAATCTGTATTCCATGAGACCCTGAGGGTTAGATGATTTCCTGTTTACGGCTACAGGCCAATTGAGGGTTTTAATGTTTGATTATGTTAATACACAGTCGGCTATGTAAATAAGTTCTGTTATGGATATTACAGTGCAATGTTATGTTCTCTTTTTGCATGCAGCTAATATGCTACGGGGTTTACCCAACAGTAACACCCCGCTCAGACTGTTACTACAGTTTAACACTGTTAATCTTATGGATTTTACCCTACGGGGCTTACTACAGTAATGAATACATTTTGTTCTATTCTTGACATTTTTGTCGACTCCCTTTGAGTGAAGTTATTGTATGTATTGCGTGCTTTCTCCAATCTTATGGAACCATAAACAACTTGTTTCAATACTCATAGATACTACACAAACTATGTTGCTTGTTGCGGTCTCAGGGTTACGGCTTGCTTTTGGAATAATGGAAGCAAGTCCAGCCCTCCTCGCATACATGGATATGGCTTTGCATGATAGTTTTTATCCAAGTCTGATAAATGGTAATGCATCTTATTCAGTTTCTCAAGTTCTAACAATGTTATTTTCTGGTTATTGGCCTGCGAGTAGCGTTATCGCTTCATTCGCTCGGCATATGATGTCCTTTACAGTTTAAATGATAGAGTAAGGTTTATCTGTGAATAAATCCCTCACTGCTACTCCTAATGTGATCTCTGTTACTCCAGCTACACGGCATCGCTGTTTTATTAATGGCCTGGCTCTTCAATACTGTGTTCTTTACAAATCTTTTCGTGTTACTTGTTAAAGTCTCGGTGTTGAGCACGATATCACGACTGCATGTTAATAAGAGTTGTAACTTATTGAAACTGGTTAATTTTCTTTGGATATATTTCGTAACCTATGGTTCTGAATACGCACTACTGCATTTCTATTCCTTGTTGTATCTTACGGTTATTATTCACTTCAGATTTAACTCTGTTTTGGCTTTTCCTTACTAAATATCTGAGTCTGTACTTAGTAATTTATTCACCGAGATCTGCCCTGCAGACGGGGTTGTGAGCTTAACCTTGATAACAGCTACGGTTGTCTTTCGTTTTCTGCCTAAGGAATGTTTTCATATTTAACTGTATCTTTTATTATCTCAATAAAGAATCACAGTCAATATATATAACTGTAGCTATCATTCTCTCATTAAAGAAAAACACAGACAGCTGCTTATATAACTGTATTTCTTAACTCAAAGAGACACAGACCACTGCATATATGTATATCTGTATTTCCTTAATTTAATACAAGAAACACATACATCTGTATTTATATAAACGGTATTTCCTTAATTTTAATAAAAGAAACACAGACCACTGCATCAGTCTGTATGCTACCATTACCTGTTCCTCAATTAAACTATTTAAGGATGCATACCTGGTAGTCTGCTACTGTCGCTCCTGTTCCAGAGTTCACCTGCAACGATTTTGCTCTTAACCTCCCAACCTTGAGATCCACTTCGTTGGATTCTCCCCCCGAGCCGTCTTGCAGGCCTACAGCCTTCGACAAGACTCTTGCACCACTGTGCTAGGTTATCTGGTCCTTACCAGACTTAACCTTTTCTTTTTCAATCCAGGTTATCTGGTCATTACCAGACTTAACCTACTTTTTCCACTCTGCTCTCTCTCTCTGGAATCTTTCCTCTGCCTGTTCATCAACAGCCCAGAGGTTTTCCTCCCAGGACTTTTCCTTGGGTGAGAGGCAGTTGTTTTTTTTTTCAGTTTCATAACTGATTTATTTTCTTTTAATAGAAAATCCTCCTTTTGGAGGCTGCCAGCATTTCATCAATACACATGTGCAAAATAGTCTATTATATTCACTTTCAAAATTAACAATGTCTTTTAATAATAACAAGTTACCACTCATATTGTTTTCACCACAGTAATTATCTAGAATTACAAGTTACCGGGGTCATTACACACTTACACAAAAAAAGAATATGATAAATAATATATTTAAATTAGTAAATTAATTTAAATAATTAAAAATTGTAATTTATAAAAAATAAAAAAAAAAATTATAATATATAAAATTAAGCTCCAAAATTATAATTCATCAATTGACTTTATAACTTTCCTCAAAATTAAAAAAATAAAAATATAAAAATTACTAATTTCACCCCAGACCAAAAAGAATCATATAATATATAAAAACATTACCTAAAATATAGGTTTTAGGTAAAAAGTTTTGTTTTATGCGTACACTTCACTTGATCCTTACTCTAACCTTAATTTTGACTTCAAGTACCTACCTATGGCCCCAGCCGACAGACTGTTATGATTAGCATTTTGCATAATTTTTTGTTCGACATCAACACTAGTGGGACCTTGTCCTCCTTATGGATGTTAGGCGACCCATATCATAAAACTATTCAGAAGCTACCAATTCCTTAACCTATCATGTTTCTTAAAAAGAGATAACGTCTCTCGATCACCTCCATGACTTGTTGGCACGTCTCTATGTGCGTTCCTTGACTCGTAGGTTGAGCATGAATTTGTGGTCCCTAGGTAACTTCCACCACGGAATATCATGGCATAAAGGCTTTGCACTTTTTAATATTTCTTGCATTACTTTTTTAAGATTTTCTTGTATGAATGGAAATGTGATATGAATCATAGATAACCACAAGTCGTTACCTACTACCGACACATGTAATCTGTAATATTTTAGTTGGATAAGCTATTATTATTATATATATGTGTGGTGTAGGGGTATGTGAGAGGAAAGAGTGGTTTTAAATATAAAAACAAAAATAAAAATTTAATTTTAAAGTTATTTTCAAATTTTTATTTGAATTTTATATATAAAATAAAGAAAAAAATAAGCTTATAAAAATAATAAATAATATATTATTTTTAAGATTTTTATATATAAATGAAAATCTCATACATAAAAATTCATATAGTATTAATCACAATTAATATATATGTAATATTTTAATTGAAACAAAGGTAATAGTTGCAATGCAGTATAGTCTTTACTTCTATGTTAATTAATTGATTCTCCCTGTACAAAGCTTTCGGCATATTGAAAGCTAACCACTCAAGCATTTAAATTTAAAATTTAATAGTTGTGTAACTCTCTCGAAGTCATCACATTGTATAAAAGTTTTATTGTTTCTGAGGTGAGCAATTTCATTCCTTCGCACAAGTTACCGATGTCGTTTATTTTTGTTCTATTGAGTAACACTTTACAGTCTTTGAGAGATGGACATAGTATTCCTCCATAAGCAGTTGGGGCATTGAGAGATGCATTTAGTTTCACAGTCGTACCTCCAGAACAATTGGGGCATTTAGGGATGCATTTAGATATATTAATAGGATGGATTTTGTTGAAATATTTTTGAATTGAATGATAGAATGAAATCTATGAAAAAATTGTAGTTTCATTTGTGTTTTTAAATTGAGTGATAGAATAAGTTGTTGGGTAAATTTTTGGTCTTCACTGCTTGAGTTCAATATTTCTATTTTATTTTGTATAGCCTTTTAAATCTTGTGGATCAAATCTCACAGCGCTATCCTTTTTGTGTAGCTAGTTGGAGTTGGATGGGATCTCACAAACTTACTTGACTGAGCAATTGAAGTTCCAGCTTGCCTTCGTTCCGATGAAAATTCCTATGTGTGTCACCTCTGGGTTTGGTGAATTCAATTGACCTTGTTTCTGCGGACCCCTATCCAGGTGGGATTTATAAGGAACTAGTTTCTAACCCATGCAATTAATTAATGATATTATAATTAATTAACGTCGTTTCAGACATTATGCGGAGGTTAGAGTTTGTACGAAGGTTTCATTGTTTCTAAGGTTGGCAATTTCATTCATGCTTTTGTGTGGATATTTGCTTGTGCAGAGCTTTCTGCATTGTGAAAGCTCTGCACAAGTTATCGATGTTGTTTGTTTTTGTTTTAATGGGTTTAGGGAGTTGATTGTGTGGAACTGCACCCAAACAGAGGCACCTAAACGATTGTTAGAGTCGCGTGCTTATGGATTCATGATGGAGTTAATAAGTCATGGAATAAGAGTGAATAAGTCCATCATGGTGGGTGGAATGCATCTCTGGCTCGATTAAGCATCTTGAACTGCCTTGAATACATAAAAATAGTGGGATCATTCACACATGGAGTTGGGTGCACTAGCTAGGGTGGAGTTTTTCATGTTGACCGGACGCATTGCAATATGCGATGTAGATGAATAATTTAGTGATGCACCCATGATTATTTCAATATGTGGATTCAGTCATAGGAGAGTCAAATTATATTCGAGGAACATGGTAGTACGAGAAAGTGAAGATTCAATTCTCAATCCAATCTATTGGACTCAATCAATTTTGTCTATTGGAAACATGGTTGAATCGAGATGCTCACAAGTAGACAAGAATGGGGCCTCGTCCTGCAAAGTATAATTTGTGATAGAACATCGTGCTTATCCCACTAAAATACTCCTATTATATATTAGTGGGTGGTCTAGAATATTAACGCAATACCATAATTATTCGTATAAGTATTAGTTAGTATCCCATAATTAACATTAACCCAGGGAGCTAATATAGCTAATGACTTAGTATTAATACAAACAATTACTAATGGGTTATCTAATGACAGACATTTGGAGCACCATTTTCAGTTGATTATGAGTTC